>JAJHJA010000296.1:0-666554 GCA_021202915.1 Heliconius himera
TCGACCCCTACCCCGGCCCGCTCGTGGAGGCGTACGTATGCATATAGATACAATCACACACATACACACCTCCTGCATATATACAATTAATGTCAATTAAAATTCAATTTTACACATTAAAGAAAAAAATCCTAGTGTTTTTATTGGAAAAAGTATTAATAAATTAAAAAATATATCTAAAAAAAAGAAGTAATATATCAACATGAACACATATTTCGTTGTGTTTAGAGTAAATTAGTAAAGTATAGGAAAATAGAATACATAATATACAAAACATGAATACACTACTTACACACATTAAACTTAAATTTAGTTATTAATAAATTATTTAATCTGTTTAAAATAACAGATTATGTAATTTAATATTGTATAACCTAACATAACTATTTTACTATGAAACTATTACGTTGCACAGATAAAAAAAATAGATATTCTTTAATACGATAATATGTCATTCATCTACCATTATTATTGTTCTGTTGGCATCACATGCAGTGAGTCTTGATAAATTAAAAAAATTACATAAAACTAAAACACTGCATTTGAGCCATTTTCATTTATTTTATGATTTATGAATTTTGTTGTTTTTCTTTTTTTTTATATAATTTGAATATAATTTAATGTCTGTTTCCTTCGTTGATGAGTTTTGTGACTGATTTGGGTTTGTCGTGCACCCTCACCCCAGTAGCAGTGAATGGGCCCCATGTTATGTTATCATTTAAAAGCACATGTTTAGTCCGCTTTGTAGCTGAGAGAGTGGGAAGTTTATATATTTTAAAAAATATATGTAATTATGAGTCATATAATATTGGGGGTAGTTTTAATTTTGGGGGAAATCCCGCTCTCTCGTTACGAGCAACGTCGACGCAAACCCGATGTTCATTTTATTTAGCGGCACGTCTCTGTGTGGTTGAAGAGCCAAAAATCGCGGATTCAATAGCTGCCTTTATTATTGTTATAATATTACAATTATCAAGGAATTTGTATACAAATTTTGAATACAATATATGAATTTTGATGAGTCAGTGTAAAGTTTTTGGGGCAAAAAACGTAGTTTTAGTACTTAGCTAGTTGTTTAGACAATCTAGATTTTCTGTTACTTCTTCAAGTTATTTTTACTTTGATTTCACTCACCGTCATTACAATATTCTTCTTTGGTGTAGTGCAATATAAATATGATTATAATGATACTACAACCTTGATGATATAACTTTTTTAATGTTTATTATTTCTCAATAAAGATTTTTTTTATTTTATATTTGAAATATAAAAATTAGAATAGCATCGCATAGCTAATCTGTGGTCCAATTGACAGTTAGTGACAGTTAATTTAAAAAGAGACAGCTGTAGTCTAAATAGGGCGGGGTAGTAATGAGTGCGAGGGAGACAGCAACATACTGTGCGAGTGATAGGTTGTAGTAGTGTAAGTGCGAGGGAGAGGGGTAGTATAGGTGCGAGGGAGACAGCAGCTGACTGTGTGTTGTGTCGCAGCGAGTGCGAGGCGCTGTGGCGGCGCGGCGCGCGGTGACGCCTCGCCGGCGACGGTACGCCCGCGGCCGCCGGCGCGCCCCGCCCGCCCCGCTCTTGTTGAGATAATCGAATGTTATCGATCTAAATTACTTCTAATTAAAACGATCAGATCATTTAAAATTTAAAGACTTGATACATTTTCGTCACCTTATGGTGATTTTAAAGTTTAATTTCCATATGTAAACTCAACAAGGGCGGGTCTGCGGGGCGCCGGCGCGCCGCTCACTGTTTCGCTCGAGACGTATGCTCTTCGACCCCATAGCGGCTTGCACAGACCCCGCAACATCCTGGCTCATTGGAATTTGCATACACTTTTGATTTATTCCCTTTTAGTATGCTCCTTGATGTGGTTAAAATCACTAATAATACGTTATTGCAGAAGCGTTTGTTTTTATTGTCTATTGAAAGGTAATCTCTGAAAACAATCGCTAGTGAAATAACGTGAGCTTGACCTCCTATTGAATGTTAGCTAAGATTGTTGTGTTACTATAATATTTTGAATACAGTTGGTCTGTATAAATTTAACTTGAGATTTTTGTAATGTAAATAGTTTAAATAAATGAAGTGTTCAGTAATTGGTAGTGCACGCGTTTTCCGATGAGCCGCGTGAGAGCCGCCTGTAGTGTAGCTAGCACCTATATATAGACGTCCCTTTCATAGTTTTCTCTTTGATTTGATTCATCAAACATCATCCTAACTACTTACATTTCAGCGACAGCTTACTTAGGTTAAGGTGTTAATAAATAGATGTCTTTATATAAGATTTTTTTAAAATATTAATAGCGTCGTACATGATTTATTTTTCTAAATGTCTACCAAACTACTTTATTGAGTATAAAGTTGTACCGTACAGTAGTACTAGTATAGGAGAAGTCGACGTAGTCACTCATACACATGATTATTTCGATACCTAATAGAACCCATTTGCCCCTTTTGTTTGGAATGTTGCGGCACTATATAAAGCCTCTGAAGAACTCTTTTTAAACTTTAAATAAATAAATATTTAACAATTTAGAATAATATTCAAGTCGTACTCAGTAATAGTAGAAATTGTAAAGAGTTGTTTAGCGGCTTGAGGCCGCCCGTGGGTCGTGTCCGTGCGCGTGCGCGCTAACCGGCGTGTGTTGTCTGTTGCAGCGAGTATTTGTATGACGCGTACGCGGACCGCGATAACGTTCCCCTCGCCAAGTAAGTGCCGCCCCCGCCGCATGCCCGCTACCGCTACCCACTCCCGCTACCCGCTCCCACTTCCGCTACCGCTACCCGCCTACCGCTACCCACTCCCGCTACCCGCTGCACGCTACCTCGTCGCTTCCCTTTCCCGCGTACTCGGCTTTGATACCGTCTTTAAACTTATCATATTACTTACTATTCGACTTATAACATTTAAATTTGACGTAGTCCGATAAAAATTTTACATGAAGATGTCATTCAAAGCGGTGTGCGCCATGCATGGGTGTGAAAGACAAAAAGGTTTTTCTGATTTTTTCAAATCCTGATTTATTTTTCCAAATTAACATATAATTGTGTAATAAAAGGTGTTAAGTGTCAAACTAAGCGGTGATCTGTTAGTGACTAAAATGTAACAAGTAGTTGTAAGAAAGCATGCTAGCATCGTAGTGGCATGCGACTCCCGCACGAGGATACCTAACGACAGACTGTTCAGTTATGTTTAGTTCAGTTTCTTTTAGTTCCTTTTCCGTTCTCGGTAGGTGATAGTGACCTCTACGTCATGACATAGTCTCCGAGGACCCGCGAGGGCTCGCGTAATACTCTGACGATATTATCGAGCCCTCCCTCCGGGGACCGGAGTCGCGCATGACATTTCTTGCATTACTCAAACTATATATAGTTCATGGACTGGTTCATTTAGCTGTTCAGTGGGCGATAGAATAGTTTAGACTGGACGCGGGGAACCTCTTGCTGAGATGCGGAAATGAGACTAAACTATTAGTTTGAACTGTAATTTGAGAGTATGTGCAAGAGGTTGCCCGCGCGCTTAGTCGCCCCTAGCTAGCGCTAGTGTCTGACGTGTGGCGGCAGTGGCTCCAAGCGCAGCACGCTCGACATCGAGGGCAAGATCGCGGAGTGGCGCGGCCGCAAGGGGGGCCCCGCGGGCGGGGGGCCCGCGGCGCCGGGGGGCCCCGCGGGCGCGGGGGGCACGCAGGTGGTGCTGGAGGGCCGCGACGTGGTGTGCCAGCTGCTGTCGCCGTCGGCCGCGCTCATCGACGACCTCAAGACGCGCCTCGACGCCAAGGACGAGGACAACGAGTCCGGCATCCACGAGTCCGAGTAGGCGCGCAGTCACGCCTTACGACCGCTTCTTTATATAATATATTAAATTTGTGTTGTGATATGTTTTTATTGTATAGTTCGATGATGTGATCATTTAATACGTTTTTCCTCTAAATGAGATTTTGACATTTTTGAAAGGCCTCGCCTCGTCAGTCGTTTTGGCAATGTACCGTTTTGGATGTAATATTATTGTAATCTTTATAAATTTTACCTTTTTGTATTGTATAGTCCATATATTTGATGTTATTGTGTCTTAGATATTTTAGACACTAAGATCGTGAGTTGATATTGATATTGTCGTATGACCAATTTAAAGTAGTGAAGTGATTTCGCTTTGTCTTCCACGGCCCGAGATTTGTGGCTGTTTGTGCGGAATTCATTATAATCTAAGTAAAACTGAAATTAGCTTTTATACTTACAAAATACTTTTATAATAATCGTACGGACATTTTGAAATTTCTCAATAATGAGTATAACATAAAGTCACACGCTGTATATTATTTGCCACAACTCAATGCTTCCACTACATTATTCGTCCATTGCTAACCTCACCGACCGCTTGCGCCTCACTCGCGACGTAAAATATACTTTATACATACATATATGCCAAAATATACAATATTAGAAATTTGTGACAAAATGTATTGGTAGTGAGCTAGAGTATACACAAAATAAAAAAATATTTCTAATGTCTGTTTACCTATTGTAACGCAAGGTTTGATCTCTTTCATGATAAATTTTAAGCATATTTTAGGCAGATATTTTGTAAGTGTGAGGATTTTGGACGTGTTTTCAATGTGAATGTATGTATGTTTAGCTTCGCGTGGCAGGGTTACAAAGATAGATGTAAGTTTACCCATTTTTATAATTAACCATAGGAATCTCAGAAATTGATCTAATCTCTTTAGATATAAGCTAACTTAAAATGTTATAAAAATTATTCTCATGTAATCTTTATATACGTAGATATATACAGGATGCGCATATAACTCATATCAGTATGTAATATTTGTGAACTATATAGTTGATAATTACTGAATTTGGTCTTGAAATCGCTATAGATGTTGTTTAAAATTAAAATCCCCCGAAATAAAATGCTCTAAAAAGTTAACAAACAACTAGAAAAGAGTTGATATTATTTCATTGTATCATGCCTAAAACCCTAGTTTAAGGTACTTTTCATAAAAATCAAAGAAATTATATCAAATTCTTTCATCCGTTTGAAAGCTAACATGCCAAAGACATACAGACAGACAGACAGACATGCACATAGGGGTTTATAAAATTAAATAACTGATCGACCAAAATCACAGGTCTCAATAATATGTTTTTCCTATAACAGACTAAAATTAGTATTATCAATACAAGATCTCACGTTAAAAGTAAACATAGTCATATCCATAATATACTCTTAGAGAATAATGATCGGATCATAATCATAGATACATAGAGGTGCACTGCAGTGAATTGAAGTAGACTAAACACAGGGATCAAAGGAATTTGACTTTGCTAGCATTCCCTTCTTAGTTGTAACTAGGTCTACACGTTAAAACATCTTAAACATACTAAATTATTTATTAATAAATAATTCTCTAAATAAATTAACATTATAAATCATTGACAGTAACGTGTAGAACTAGATTTATTTAAGTGAAACTATTTATAATCTGTAACTTTTATAATCTGTAATTCTAAGTGTTTTAGCATCGAAATAATTTCATATTGGGACTTTAAATTAGTTATTTATTTGTTTGTGCCATTTTGATTTCTTATTGAGTGAATGAAGATGGAGAGCGAAGTTCGTCTAGTCACTTGGTAACTAACAATCCATTAACCATTTCATTACTAGCTGTGTTTTTTTGCACGTAAGACGTTTGTTGTGGTGTCGAGTTTTTGATATTTATTTCAATTTTGTTTTAGCAACTTAAATTTTTATGAGTTTTTTTAATAAAATATGCAATACAACTGCTGACATGTTCGCTTTGGGTATGATGGAAAAAAATGTATAAATTAAAAAAAGGTGATATTTTATTCCGCATTAAATAAACATTTATAAATTTAGCTATGAAAAATGATGAATATCGTCGGCTATAGAAATTTTAGTTGCTTTATGTATGAAAACATTAAAAATATTCCCTGATTTAACTTTAATGTCACACAACCAGCGTTTTATGTGTTTTACTGTAATTGCATGAATATTTCAACTAGCTCTTTCTTGACATGTCGAGGCCTACACTTAACACCAAATTTAAATCGGTGATACTATAACCTTCTTTTATCAGCTCTAACTACTCTATATTCTTTGTTCCACTCCCCGGCCTCAGGCAGCTTGACAATTTACATCTAATCTAATTCTTTAGTAATTAGTGCATGGTTTTCTTTGTAAGTGTGGTATTTGATGTTGCAAGCAGTATGCAGATGATATTAAGCTTTAAATGTATCAAAATTTTGTTTATTTCAAAACTTATAATTATTTTATTATATACTCGTACTATTATTATTATTATTTCATCTGAATTCTGTTTGAAATTTCTTTTTCCTTAAAGTTCACATTCCGAGCCGACGGCGTGGAAAGAACCTATTGGTAAATGATTTTATTATTTATTATTTACACACAACAGAACGAGACTCGCTCGTTACTTAGAGCCATTCGCACGAGTACATTGAAACTGAGCAACGGCTAAATTGTGAGCTAAAAATTGTGATTGGTTAAAAGTATCAGTTTTTAGTGGTGCCGTCGGTTCGCGCATGAATTTGTTAAAAAAAAAAACATTTTTGGATAAAATGAGTTGTAATTGATAAATGAAAAGATTGAGGCTAGTAGTGCCGTCGGTTCGGTGGTGCACTGTGTGGGTCACTAACGGGGGGGTGTGCGCAGCGCCTACAGCGCGGACAAGCGGCGGCGCGCGGCGGACGCGGGCGCGGCGAGCGTGGCGGCGCCCGGCGAGCCTCTGCACGCGCGCAGATATAACGATATGGCGCCCAAGTAAGTCACTGCGGGACTGTCACCACCAGGGGTACCTGGGAACCTTATATTGAAACATTACATCCCCATTAAGAGCCAGTACAGCATTATTTTATTCTTCGTTACATACAAAGAAAGTTTAAAGTTATATAACATATAATAATATAAACTTATTTTTATAATTATTGCCTCAAATTGAGAATATTATAAATTTTTACTTAATTTGTGCCTACAAGTTTTTGTCTGTCTGTTAAACATCTGCTGAGATTGCTTCTGGCGGTTCACAATTTTTGTGTACATATCTCGAATACTTCCTCAAATAGTATTCAAAAATTACTTTGAGATTGCACATGGCATTTCATTTCTCATTTTTATATATCACATTGCAAATATCATCATAGCTGTCACACAATTTAATTCCACATATACTATGACATGTGTGTGTATGTGTTTGAGATACACACACGTACACATACACACATATATACGGTAATGAGTGAGCACTTGTCGTGCGGGTGGCGGTTGCAGGCACTGGGAGGAAGGCCCCCCTCGCTACCACGGCCCTACGGAGTACGAGCGGCCCCCGCCATACTACTATCCCGGACCAACGTGAGTACACACACACACACACACACACACATTCTTGAAACGCTTCGCTTTTATTGGGTATGTTTGTGTATTTGTGAGCTCGACTTTATAAATTGGGAAACCATAAAACATTAATATATTATATTTTTGTGCTAATAAGCTTTGAATGGAATTTACTGGATTGGGCTGGAATACTGTATTTGTAATATTTTCAGTTTTCAATGATATAGAAGTAAAGTGGTATATATATAACTATAAAAAAAAACAAAATTTTGCTTTCTTTAATGAAGTCTGTAACTTGATAAAGGTTTCATTATGATGATAGAAGTATACAGGGTGGAAGTGTAAGCACCACTTTAAATGAACCACAGTTTTAACTACTCTATAAAAGCCTAATATAAATCAGAAAAAAATAAATTCCCAAAAATGAAAAAGTTATTTTTTCAAACAAAATAAATAATAAAATTGTCGTTTTTAAATAAAACGCCACTTGTAAGGACGACGCACGCACACATACACCTATTAAAGGAACACCGCCGCACACGGCTCATTCCGAAATCGAGTCGTAGGTATGGGCGATAAAGTTCAAAGTTGTTTAACCTTTAGTAATATTTTTGTAGTAGTAAGTGTTTACGTTATTGGGATCTATACGTAATCGCGTCACACGAAATACAGGTATGGATAAGAATCGTAAAATGAAAAAAAAATCCTACGTCCAAATTGGGATCTTGATTAAATTCTTGAGGTATGGGTTTGAAATATTTCACCCTACATGCTGTTCCCATAAATGGAGCGCTGCCTCTTCCACCCTGTATAAATAAAATTCGGTTATGTATTATAATAGTACTTCCTATATGCTAACCCTATAAAAACTGAAACCAGCAATGGTGACTAATATTTTGAAATATAAATTCATATTACAAAAGTTAAATATAATTTATTTAAATTACTTTAAGAGATTTGTCATGATAGTAAAAATTTATGTTCTATTTTTATCTATTGATATAAGCATATTTACTAAAACAATATGTTATTTAATTCCAGTGATAGACAGTAAACTCGCTCTCACGGATCTAGACGACGACGATCTACTGAAGTACTGAGCACCCCACATCCGCAACCAGCAACCAGAATGCCAACTTTTGCAACCAAACCACGTATTAGCAACCATATTGATATTTATAAAAAACCAAATGGCTAAGGAAATCTAAAAAAACGATTTCAAAATATTACTCAAATGGTGCCGATTGTATTATAATTAAGACTAGCATATAATATTTTTCCATTATAAAGTTAAGAGAGCCGTCTTCTCGTCTCACAACGCCATACACTATTATAGAATTAGACATAAAACAAATAAAAACGAAAAAAATACTATTTTTAGAATAATTACTATTGAAATATATTTGTTCCGGCCCTCAAATCATTTAATATTAAGCGCAATGGCTCAGTGGTACAGCTGGGACGGTATGGAGTTCAGTTCTGGGTCACGATAACTGCCATATAACGACTGTTTCGTTTACTCTTATTTTATGTAAACGGCGTGTATTATCTAATGTGAGGAGCGGAGAAGACTATTTTATTTTTAAACTCGATTATAGTTGGCTTAAATCTTCTAATGTAAAGAAAAAAATAAAAAGGCAAAAATGTTTTTTTTTTACAATATTATATTATAAAATGGTTGTGTCATAAATATGTTAATTTAATCATTTCACCTAATCAAGTTAGATAGTACGCGCCTATAGCTCAATGGATATTGTTATATATATAAGTTTGTATGTATGTATGTTTGTATGTATTGTATGTATGAGCGATGATGAAATCGCTGCTTTAAATGATTTACATGTAATTTACGTTAGTTACTCGCGGGCTCGCCGCACAAAACACTGCGACGTGAGATTCTTTTTGTTAGTTGTCATTTTTTAATATCCGCAGTATAAAGTAGTATCGACAGGAAAAAAATTAAGTTTAATATAAATATTATTTGTAATATTAATCATAATGACATTATGCTCAGAAATAGCTCTGTTTTTGCTATATATTGTATGACAAGAGGCTCAATTTGTAGATACCACTCTGTACTGCGGAAATGTTAATATTAATTAAAATTATACATATTTTAGGTAATCGTATATTGACTTTATTTAGCTTTTATTGAAATTTGGACACGTAAGTGTGATATAGTGTAGGCATAGGGCTCGTCCACTTTTAATAGGAGAACTGCGGTTCTAGATTCATATAGTACGGTTGGCTAGTTGTGGCCGCTCTGAAGGCTTTATGAACTTTTGCGCATTGTTCACTCTAGAAGAAAATAATCAAAAGTAAAGGAACACAAAATAAAATCTAGGCAGTCGGCTATAGTTAACTTCAGAGCGGCCACGACTAGTCGACCGCACTGTAATATATATCGACACTCCGATTGGACTTTGGCCAAAGTCTATAAGGCAAGTGTGTGAGTGAGACAGAAGTGTTAGAGCAGCGACGAGCGATGGATGCATTTATATTGTGAAACTAGTGATACAGTTTACTCTTTATAAGGTAAGTATTTAGGTAACTTAGGTAACGTAAGGTAATGTAAGGTAACGTAAGGTAACGCCCACAGTATACCATTGTAAGTTAAGCTCCGGAATACTCTAGAACTTCGGTGTCGACTTAGTGCTAGTCCACACAAACCGTATTTTACTCTTATATATCATATATTGCAAATGGGATGTGAAATAAAACAAGAAAACTAGACTTTGTTCTGTTTCTTTGATCACAAATCACATTTTAATTGTAATATGTTAAAAAATAAATCGTAATTATGATTAATTTAGTTTAATTGTGATTATTAGTGAGCGAGGTCTGGTGATGATGTCAGTGTCATATCTGGAGAATGTTCTAAAGTCAATGGAAGGCCCGATGTGACTTTTGTTAGAATAATTTAAAGAAAAAAACAACAAACTAGAAACGTTGTTTTAGGACGGAATTTAGTTTTAGTTAATTTTTCGTTTTTAAAAAAAATATATACATATATAGGTGACCTTTACATTAATGTTAGGTGATATCCAAATGAATGCGACCGTTCGAAGCGAATTTATTTACTCTTAGCGCGCGTTACGATCCTCCGTCTTCCTCGTCTTGTAAGTTTTGGCTCACTTTTAGTAGAAATTTATACAAAATCATACATTATCGTGCCAGTCAGTAACTGATGATTAAACTTTGGTTAACTAATTAGTTAAACTTTTGGTTAACTATTAGAAAAAGGAATAATTAAAGCGTTTTTATATGTATATCGTAAATATAAGTTTAAAATTATAATCAAAGTTATCTAAATAATTTTGTAATTCATATCTGCTACAAGCCTCCTTTATTTTTTTTATAAAGTAACTTTAAAAAGAAATATACCAAAATGTATATCATTTTATTATTAAGATATTCTGCTCAATGATCCTTAATAAGGGTGTAGCGAAAATAATCTAAACGTTAAAACAACTGAAAGGTCAGCCATTTATATCAATTCTATAGAATTCTTATAGGATTTCATATTTTTTATAGATTTGGTTGGGCCTTAGAGAACTAAAAGATTTTTTATTATAACTATTTGCTTAAGGTTCGTTGGTCATTTATTATTTTCCTTAAATACTAAATTAAATAATTCGGTTGTATAATTATATTAATTTTGTTAATATTTGCACGTTGGCAAGTCTTTAATTTTTTTTCATGGTTTGTTGATTAACAGTTTGAAATTATATAAAAATTGAAAAAAAACACTAATTTTGGTTACTTTATTAGACCTTGCCAAAGTGCGATATCTCGATATTGAATAAATATCGTCGGCCGAGAGCGACAAACCTGCTAACAATCTATTAGAGAAATTGAAAAAGAGACAAAAAATGTTTTACTATGATTATATTTAAAAAATTGATTTGTATTCTTTACTATATAAAATTTAATATAAAGAATATTATCTATATTTTTTTTACGACAACAAACAGATTAGCAGGTTCACACTCTGAGCCGACGATACAATATGAACATTGTATGTGTATGTATAACTGAGTACAATTGAGTCTGTAATCTCTGATGAGAGGAGTGTGGAGGAGGGTAGAGGAGGAGAGCGCGGAGAGCGGAGGCTGTGCGCAGATCTGTGTGACGATTGTATAATAAATATTTGATTATCTCCCATTTTTGTTTTATTTATATTAAATGTAATAAATAGATGGCATTGTTAAAATGAAAATTAGAATATCTGACTGAGATTATAGTGATTATAGTGTAGTCACTTTTTTTTTATATCACGTAGATATTAGCTCGGTTTGGTTATTCGAAAACCAGCGTCGAGTTTCTTTGCATTTAATTTAATAATTATATTACAGAAATATAAAAGAATAACTGTAGAAATAAATTTAGCAGGATCAGCAGCAGCAGCAGGACTTCAATGTATAATTTTTTTAGCTATCAATTTTTTTTATGTTGAAAAGAGCAACAATTGATGTTGTTGCCGCTTCTTGTCGGCAAATCTGCCTTCTTTTTATTTATTCTACTACTCAAAAACAAAAGTGCTTTCAAAGTCTTATTCTAATAAAGCGTTTAATTTAGAATTTGGCACAATTTCTTTTTATTATCAGAATATGAAAAAATATTTCTTTATTAATCACTTTGTAACACATGAGATATGCTTGAGAATAATAAAATTAGTTCCACAATATTAGGATTGTATTAAAACACATAAAATAAAAACATTCGAGAACATTTATTCCTTCACAAATGTAATACTCTGTTACACTCTCGTCGGTCACACATACTTACTTACATGTACATTAAATTATTTAAATTACATAAATATAAGTTTGTCTAAATCGATATTTACATCCAATACGACGGCCCCACTATGACGGCCGCACTACGACGTCGGTACTTGACTACGATCACTCAATACTGCTTAGTTTTTGTTAATTTTCCACCGAAATACACGTATTCTGCAATCTGAAAGTAATATCATATAAATATAATTATAATATAAAATGAAATCTAGCTAAATGTGATAACTGTCCAGAAAGGAGATTGTGACAACTGTATCAGTAAGAACTTAGACGTTTCTCGATAGAAATTAAATCAGCTAGAGTACTTGACCAGAGGCCAGTCGTGGCGCAGGAGCACAAAGTGTGACTGTAGCATCAACTGGTTGTGGGTTCGATCCCCATTTTATGAGATGAAATATTTATTTAAATTTCTGCCACTCAACATGCAATGCCAAAAAAAAAATACGACGGAAAGTGGGGAACGGAATGTCTTAACACTAGGTTCCCTCTATCTATCCTGTTGTGTGCGGGATACAGAGAGAAGCTGATTTATTTCATTATTAGTATTAGTAATATTTTCTGAGTTCAAACTAATCTTTAAGACTTTGTTCTTTTGAAATTCGTAATAAAATAGTCAAAATGGCACCAAATTTTATGAAATATCCTTTAATTACTATTATAATTGAATTACATAATATAAATAAACAAAATATACATATAAAAAATATTTCTAAGCCTTACTTACCACGTATTACCACTGTCAGCACCACCACCAGTGACGGCGGCTCGTCGTCGCTGCGCGATCAGCAGCAACCGCTCCAACTCCGCCCGACACGAGCAGTGCACGAACTCACGCGGTTTAACGCCGCGGAATACTTCCGCGATAGACGGTTTCAAATTGTAGAAGATGATCGTCTGACCTCGAGCGTGGAAGTCCTCGATAAGGGCTTTTATTCCCTGTTTTTTAAGAAAAAAAAAACATAGATAATTGTAAATAGGCAAATTATTTAACTAACTGTCTCTATGGACGTGGTTTGATACAATAATAATATTTAACATGTTATAAAAGCTGGGGCGGAAAGAAGCGTGCGATTGTGGGTTCGATACCCACACGAGGAAGTAAAATATTTAATATTTTTTTTTTGTTCTGGTGTTGAGGTAAAAGCGCGGCATTAAGTTGCGCTCCAAATGTCTTCGGAAATTGGCGTCAAGTGGGCAGCGGAGTGTTTTAACACTAGGCTCTGCTTACTTTGCTCTATATAGATATATATAGATACAGCGTGAAGCTGATGAAAAAAAAAGTAAATTCATGCTTTTGTTGGGTTGCTTTAGTTGTCTGGCGGAGTGGAGTTTAAGAACGATATATTTTGGGAATATGGGAGGGATGGGGAACCTTTTCGTGGGTTCATAATAGTGTAGATGGAGAACATGGGGAAAGGTGGCGCGCCGCACGAACTAGTACTTGATAGGTAGGTAGGTAGGTAGGTAGGTAGGTAGGTAGGTACCTTGGCGGCGGTGAAGTCGGCGGCCTGCACGTGGTGCGCGTCCAGCACGAGCGGCGCGTCGCCGGCCGCCTTGCGCAGCGCGCGCCGCACGAACTAGTACTTGATAGGTAGGTAGGTAGGTAGGTAGGTAGGTAGGTAGGTACCTTGGCGGCGGTGAAGTCGGCGGCCTGCACGTGGTGCGCGTCCAGCACGAGCGGCGCGTCGCCGGCCGCCTTGCGCAGCGCGCGCCGCACGAACTAGTACTTGATAGGTAGGTAGGTAGGTAGGTAGGTAGGTAGGTAGGTACCTTGGCGGCGGTGAAGTCGGCGGCCTGCACGTGGTGCGCGTCCAGCACGAGCGGCGCGTCGCCGGCCGCCTTGCGCAGCGCGCGCCGCACGAACTAGTACTTGATAGGTAGGTAGGTAGGTAGGTAGGTAGGTAGGTAGGTAGGTACCTTGGCGGCGGTGAAGTCGGCGGCCTGCACGTGGTGCGCGTCCAGCACGAGCGGCGCGTCGCCGGCCGCCTTGCGCAGCGCGCGCCGCACGAACTAGTACTTGATAGGTAGGTAGGTAGGTAGGTAGGTAGGTAGGTAGGTAGGTACCTTGGCGGCGGTGAAGTCGGCGGCCTGCACGTGGTGCGCGTCCAGCACGAGCGGCGCGTCGCCGGCCGCCTTGCGCAGCGCGCGCCGCACGAACTAGTACTTGATAGGTAGGTAGGTAGGTAGGTAGGTAGGTAGGTAGGTACCTTGGCGGCGGTGAAGTCGGCGGCCTGCACGTGGTGCGCGTCCAGCACGAGCGGCGCGTCGCCGGCCGCCTTGCGCAGCGCGCGCCGCACGAACTAGTACTTGATAGGTAGGTAGGTAGGTATAGGTAGGTAGGTAGGTAGGTACCTTGGCGGCGGTGAAGTCGGCGGCCTGCACGTGGTGCGCGTCCAGCACGAGCGGCGCGTCGCCGGCCGCCTTGCGCAGCGCGCGCCGCACGAACTAGTACTTGATAGGTAGGTAGGTAGGTAGGTAGGTAGGTAGGTAGGTAGGTACCTTGGCGGCGGTGAAGTCGGCGGCCTGCACGTGGTGCGCGTCCAGCACGAGCGGCGCGTCGCCGGCCGCCTTGCGCAGCGCGCGCCGCACGAACTAGTACTTGATAGGTAGGTAGGTAGGTAGGTAGGTAGGTAGGTAGGTAGGTACCTTGGCGGCGGTGAAGTCGGCGGCCTGCACGTGGTGCGCGTCCAGCACGAGCGGCGCGTCGCCGGCCGCCTTGCGCAGCGCGCGCCGCACGAACTAGTACTTGATAGGTAGGTAGGTAGGTAGGTAGGTAGGTAGGTAGGTAGGTACCTTGGCGGCGGTGAAGTCGGCGGCCTGCACGTGGTGCGCGTCCAGCACGAGCGGCGCGTCGCCGGCCGCCTTGCGCAGCGCGCGCCGCACGAACTAGTACTTGATAGGTAGGTAGGTAGGTAGGTAGGTAGGTAGGTAGGTAGGTACCTTGGCGGCGGTGAAGTCGGCGGCCTGCACGTGGTGCGCGTCCAGCACGAGCGGCGCGTCGCCGGCCGCCTTGCGCAGCGCGCGCCGCACGAACTAGTACTTGATAGGTAGGTAGGTAGGTAGGTAGGTAGGTAGGTAGGTAGGTACCTTGGCGGCGGTGAAGTCGGCGGCCTGCACGTGGTGCGCGTCCAGCACGAGCGGCGCGTCGCCGGCCGCTTGCGCAGCGCGCGCCGCACGAACTAGTACTTGATAGGTAGGTAGGTAGGTAGGGTAGGTAGGTAGGTAGGTACCTTGGCGGCGGTGAAGTCGGCGGCCTGCACGTGGTGCGCGTCCAGCACGAGCGGCGCGTCGCCGGCCGCCTTGCGCAGCGCGCGCCGCACGAACTAGTACTTGATAGGTAGGTAGGTAGGTAGGTAGGTAGGTAGGTAGGTAGGTACCTTGGCGGCGGTGAAGTCGGCGGCCTGCACGTGGTGCGCGTCCAGCACGAGCGGCGCGTCGCCGGCCGCCTTGCGCAGCGCGCGCCGCACGAACTAGTACTTGATAGGTAGGTAGGTAGGTAGGTAGGTAGGTAGGTAGGTAGGTAGGTACCTTGGCGGCGGTGAAGTCGGCGGCCTGCACGTGGTGCGCGTCCAGCACGAGCGGCGCGTCGCCGGCCGCCTTGCGCAGCGCGCGCCGCACGAACTAGTACTTGATAGGTAGGTAGGTAGGTAGGTAGGTAGGTAGGTAGGTAGGTACCTTGGCGGCGGTGAAGTCGGCGGCCTGCACGTGGTGCGCGTCCAGCACGAGCGGCGCGTCGCCGGCCGCCTTGCGCAGCGCGCGCCGCACGAACTAGTACTTGATAGGTAGGTAGGTAGGTAGGTAGGTAGGTAGGTAGGTAGGTACCTTGGCGGCGGTGAAGTCGGCGGCCTGCACGTGGTGCGCGTCCAGCACGAGCGGCGCGTCGCCGGCCGCCTTGCGCAGCGCGCGCCGCACGAACTAGTACTTGATAGGTAGGTAGGTAGGTAGGTAGGTAGGTAGGTAGGTACCTTGGCGGCGGTGAAGTCGGCGGCCTGCACGTGGTGCGCGTCCAGCACGAGCGGCGCGTCGCCGGCCGCCTTGCGCAGCGCGCGCCGCACGAACTAGTACTTGATAGGTAGGTAGGTAGGTAGGTAGGTAGGTAGGTAGGTACCTTGGCGGCGGTGAAGTCGGCGGCCTGCACGTGGTGCGCGTCCAGCACGAGCGGCGCGTCGCCGGCCGCCTTGCGCAGCGCGCGCCGCACGAACTAGTACTTGATAGGTAGGTAGGTAGGTAGGTAGGTAGGTAGGTAGGTAGGTACCTTGGCGGCGGTGAAGTCGGCGGCCTGCACGTGGTGCGCGTCCAGCACGAGCGGCGCGTCGCCGGCCGCCTTGCGCAGCGCGCGCCGCACGAACTAGTACTTGATAGGTAGGTAGGTAGGTAGGTAAGTAGGTAGGTAGGTACCTTGGCGGCGGTGAAGTCGGCGGCCTGCACGTGGTGCGCGTCCAGCACGAGCGGCGCGTCGCCGGCCGCCTTGCGCAGCGCGCGCCGCACGAACTAGTACTTGATAGGTAGGTACCGTTAGGTAGGTAGGTAGGTAGGTAGGTACCTTGGCGGCGGTGAAGTCGGCGGCCTGCACGTGGTGCGCGTCCAGCACGAGCGGCGCGTCGCCGGCCGCCTTGCGCAGCGCGCGCCGCACGAACTAGTACTTGATAGGTAGGTAGGTAGGTAGGTAGGTAGGTAGGTAGGTACCTTGGCGGCGGTGAAGTCGGCGGCCTGCACGTGGTGCGCGTCCAGCACGAGCGGCGCGTCGCCGGCCGCCTTGCGCAGCGCGCGCCGCACGAACTAGTACTTGATAGGTAGGTAGGTAGGTAGGTAGGTAGGTAGGTACCTTGGCGGCGGTGAAGTCGGCGGCCTGCACGTGGTGCGCGTCCAGCACGAGCGGCGCGTCGCCGGCCGCCTTGCGCAGCGCGCGCCGCACGAACTAGTACTTGATAGGTAGGTAGGTAGGTAGGTAGGTAGGTAGGTAGGTAGGTACCTTGGCGGCGGTGAAGTCGGCGGCCTGCACGTGGTGCGCGTCCAGCACGAGCGGCGCGTCGCCGGCCGCCTTGCGCAGCGCGCGCCGCACGAACTAGTACTTGATAGGTAGGTAGGTAGGTAGGTAGGTAGGTAGGTAGGTAGGTACCTTGGCGGCGGTGAAGTCGGCGGCCTGCACGTGGTGCGCGTCCAGCACGAGCGGCGCGTCGCCGGCCGCCTTGCGCAGCGCGCGCCGCACGAACTAGTACTTGATAGGTAGGTAGGTAGGTAGGTAGGTAGGTAGGTAGGTAGGTACCTTGGCGGCGGTGAAGTCGGCGGCCTGCACGTGGTGCGCGTCCAGCACGAGCGGCGCGTCGCCGGCCGCCTTGCGCAGCGCGCGCCGCACGAACTAGTACTTGATAGGTAGGTAGGTAGGTAGGTAGGTAGGTAGGTAGGTAGGTACCTTGGCGGCGGTGAAGTCGGCGGCCTGCACGTGGTGCGCGTCCAGCACGAGCGGCGCGTCGCCGGCCGCCTTGCGCAGCGCGCGCCGCACGAACTAGTACTTGATAGGTAGGTAGGTAGGTAGGTAGGTAGGTAGGTAGGTAGGTACCTTGGCGGCGGTGAAGTCGGCGGCCTGCACGTGGTGCGCGTCCAGCACGAGCGGCGCGTCGCCGGCCGCCTTGCGCAGCGCGCGCCGCACGAACTAGTACTTGATAGGTAGGTAGGTAGGTAGGTAGGTAGGTAGGTAGGTAGGTACCTTGGCGGCGGTGAAGTCGGCGGCCTGCACGTGGTGCGCGTCCAGCACGAGCGGCGCGTCGCCGGCCGCC
The DNA here is from genome assembly GCA_021202915.1 of Heliconius himera. Taxonomy (NCBI): domain Eukaryota; kingdom Metazoa; phylum Arthropoda; class Insecta; order Lepidoptera; family Nymphalidae; genus Heliconius; species Heliconius himera. The sequence goes on from JAJHJA010000296.1 coordinate 17,961, forward strand.
TTGCGCAGCGCGCGCCGCACGAACTAGTACTTGATAGGTAGGTAGGTAGGTAGGTAGGTAGGTAGGTAGGTAGGTACCTTGGCGGCGGTGAAGTCGGCGGCCTGCACGTGGTGCGCGTCCAGCACGAGCGGCGCGTCGCCGGCCGCCTTGCGCAGCGCGCGCCGCACGAACTAGTACTTGATAGGTAGTAGGTAGGTAGGTAGGTAGGTAGGTAGGTAGGTAGGTACCTTGGCGGCGGTGAAGTCGGCGGCCTGCACGTGGTGCGCGTCCAGCACGAGCGGCGCGTCGCCGGCCGCCTTGCGCAGCGCGCGCCGCACGAACTAGTACTTGATAGGTAGGTAGGTAGGTAGGTAGGTAGGTAGGTAGGTACCTTGGCGGCGGTGAAGTCGGCGGCCTGCACGTGGTGCGCGTCCAGCACGAGCGGCGCGTCGCCGGCCGCCTTGCGCAGCGCGCGCCGCACGAACTAGTACTTGATAGGTAGGTAGGTAGGTAGGTAGGTAGGTAGGTAGGTACCTTGGCGGCGGTGAAGTCGGCGGCCTGCACGTGGTGCGCGTCCAGCACGAGCGGCGCGTCGCCGGCCGCCTTGCGCAGCGCGCGCCGCACGAACTAGTACTTGATAGGTAGGTAGGTAGGTAGGTAGGTAGGTAGGTAGGTAGGTACCTTGGCGGCGGTGAAGTCGGCGGCCTGCACGTGGTGCGCGTCCAGCACGAGCGGCGCGTCGCCGGCCGCCTTGCGCAGCGCGCGCCGCACGAACTAGTACTTGATAGGTAGGTAGGTAGGTAGGTAGGTAGGTAGGTAGGTAGGTACCTTGGCGGCGGTGAAGTCGGCGGCCTGCACGTGGTGCGCGTCCAGCACGAGCGGCGCGTCGCCGGCCGCCTTGCGCAGCGCGCGCCGCACGAACTAGTACTTGATAGGTAGGTAGGTAGGTAGGTAGGTAGGTAGGTAGGTAGGTACCTTGGCGGCGGTGAAGTCGGCGGCCTGCACGTGGTGCGCGTCCAGCACGAGCGGCGCGTCGCCGGCCGCCTTGCGCAGCGCGCGCCGCACGAACTAGTACTTGATAGTAGGTAGGTAGGTAGGTAGGTAGGTAGGTAGGTAGGTACCTTGGCGGCGGTGAAGTCGGCGGCCTGCACGTGGTGCGCGTCCAGCACGAGCGGCGCGTCGCCGGCCGCCTTGCGCAGCGCGCGCCGCACGAACTAGTACTTGATAGGTAGGTAGGTAGGTAGGTAGGTAGGTAGGTACCTTGGCGGCGGTGAAGTCGGCGGCCTGCACGTGGTGCGCGTCCAGCACGAGCGGCGCGTCGCCGGCCGCCTTGCGCAGCGCGCGCCGCACGAACTAGTACTTGATAGGTAGGTAGGTAGGTAGGTAGGTAGGTAGGTACCTTGGCGGCGGTGAAGTCGGCGGCCTGCACGTGGTGCGCGTCCAGCACGAGCGGCGCGTCGCCGGCCGCCTTGCGCAGCGCGCGCCGCACGAACTAGTACTTGATAGGTAGGTAGGTAGGTAGGTAGGTAGGTAGGTAGGTACCTTGGCGGCGGTGAAGTCGGCGGCCTGCACGTGGTGCGCGTCCAGCACGAGCGGCGCGTCGCCGGCCGCCTTGCGCAGCGCGCGCCGCACGAACTAGTACTTGATAGGTAGGTAGGTAGGTAGGTAGGTAGGTAGGTAGGTAGGTACCTTGGCGGCGGTGAAGTCGGCGGCCTGCACGTGGTGCGCGTCCAGCACGAGCGGCGCGTCGCCGGCCGCCTTGCGCAGCGCGCGCCGCACGAACTAGTACTTGATAGGTAGGTAGGTAGGTAGGTAGGTAGGTAGGTACCTTGGCGGCGGTGAAGTCGGCGGCCTGCACGTGGTGCGCGTCCAGCACGAGCGGCGCGTCGCCGGCCGCCTTGCGCAGCGCGCGCCGCACGAACTAGTACTTGATAGGTAGGTAGGTAGGTAGGTAGGTAGGTAGGTAGGTACCTTGGCGGCGGTGAAGTCGGCGGCCTGCACGTGGTGCGCGTCCAGCACGAGCGGCGCGTCGCCGGCCGCCTTGCGCAGCGCGCGCCGCACGAACTAGTACTTGATAGGTAGGTAGGTAGGTAGGTAGGTAGGGTAGGTAGGTACCTTGGCGGCGGTGAAGTCGGCGGCCTGCACGTGGTGCGCGTCCAGCACGAGCGGCGCGTCGCCGGCCGCCTTGCGCAGCGCGCGCCGCACGAACTAGTACTTGATAGGTAGGTAGGTAGGTAGGTAGGTAGGTAGGTAGGTACCTTGGCGGCGGTGAAGTCGGCGGCCTGCACGTGGTGCGCGTCCAGCACGAGCGGCGCGTCGCCGGCCGCCTTGCGCAGCGCGCGCCGCACGAACTAGTACTTGATAGGTAGGTAGGTAGGTAGGTAGGTAGGTAGGTAGGTAGGTACCTTGGCGGCGGTGAAGTCGGCGGCCTGCACGTGGTGCGCGTCCAGCACGAGCGGCGCGTCGCCGGCCGCCTTGCGCAGCGCGCGCCGCACGAACTAGTACTTGATAGGTAGGGGTAGGTAGGTAGGTAGGTAGGTAGGTAGGTACCTTGGCGGCGGTGAAGTCGGCGGCCTGCACGTGGTGCGCGTCCAGCACGAGCGGCGCGTCGCCGGCCGCCTTGCGCAGCGCGCGCCGCACGAACTAGTACTTGATAGGTAGGTAGGTAGGTAGGTAGGTAGGTAGGTAGGTAGGTACCTTGGCGGCGGTGAAGTCGGCGGCCTGCACGTGGTGCGCGTCCAGCACGAGCGGCGCGTCGCCGGCCGCCTTGCGCAGCGCGCGCCGCACGAACTAGTACTTGATAGGTAGGTAGGTAGGTAGGTAGGTAGGTAGGTAGGTAGGTAGGTAGGTACCTTGGCGGCGGTGAAGTCGGCGGCCTGCACGTGGTGCGCGTCCAGCACGAGCGGCGCGTCGCCGGCCGCCTTGCGCAGCGCGCGCCGCACGAACTCCGCGGCGGGGAAGGCGAGCGCGCGGTCCACACGCGCGAGGGGCGTAGCGCACGCCGCCGTCCGACTAAGGGGACGACATTTTAATGTATTAATGTTCTAAAAAATAAATATTTATTTTTATTAACTTATAAATACGGGCCTTAATAATTTATACACTATTGACCAGAAAATTAATAAATAAAATTATAATAATCTTTCCAATATCAACCCAAGCAGGACTCACCACGACGCTGGTGACCCTGACGGCGGGCCGGGCGGAGGCGTAGAGCAGGAACAGCAGGTTGACGGCGATGCCGAGCACGATGCCGAGCTCCAGGCGCGTCAGCAGGCACGCGCCGAACGTCACCACGCCCGGGATTATGTCCACCTCTGTTCGGATATACACATGATATGACTAATGTGTTAACAGGTTAGGGAACTTGGAAACCTAGTGTTAAGATACTGCGTTTCCATTAAAACACTTCCGTTCCTCATTTATCCGACAAATTCTGGATATACATACAAAATTTTACTGAATGGGGATTGAACCCATAACTGTCGCATTTACAGGTTTACCCTTGCATCCCTGCATACAACGGCTTCTTCATCATATTTTATTTTTAGTTTATTTAATGATTTACAGACCAACGTTTGTGTATATCCGATCATACGGAAAAGATACAAAGAACTAAAACAAGGTGTAACAAACATATAGGCGGATACACCGTGCTACATTAGAGCGAGTGTAGGCACAAACCAAGTAAAAAAGAAAATTAAAGGAATTTTAAGGTAAATACATTATAGAATGTTTGAAGTTCGGTGTTCAATAATCGAATCTTAGCAGTTAAATCGGCATTAATGTCAAATATGACATTAACTAATTTGTACAATCTGGTAAAGGTGGATCAAGTTCTCAGAAAGTTTGATCCAAATACCGTTTTCTGTAGTGATGAGTAAAAGAGGGTTATTTTGTTATAGGGAAATCTCACCGACTTTTCGGCAAGACCGCCTTCTAAGTTCTTTTATAATACGAGTATTTGTTATTTAACCAAGACCAAAGATATGTAATTAGAAACGAAAAGCTTACTCTTAGTCCGCCATATCGGCTTGAAGACGTGCAGCTCCATCATGAAGACGACGGCGGCGATGATGACGGCCGCCAGCGACGCCTTGGGGATGTAGTAGAAGTAGGGCGTGAAGTACTGCAGCGCGAGCAGCACCAGCGCGCCCGTGTAGAGGCCGGCGGCGGGGCTCGCCACGCCCGACGCGTGGTTGACCGCGCCGCGCGACAGCGCGCCCGACACCGGCATGGAGTGCACCAGCGACGACGCCATGTTGCACAGCCCCAGCGCCACCATCTCCTGCGTGGCGTCCACCGACCCGCCCTCGGCTGCGGGGGGAAGTGAGTCATAGTGAGACGACATCTTACTTGCGCACGTTCCAAGTATAGAGGAAGAAGTCCTAACGAGTCAGTACTGCCCACGCACCCGGCTATGTACGAGGGGAGATCCAACAGCTCGTGGAATGGAGGCTAAGGAGTGGAGCGTTTGCTTAATGTCATACTACTTGGGGACCCATCATTAGTATATAAATAGAGTTTCAGCCATGTTGCGTCATTCGTTTACGAACACTCGCCTGCTAAACAAGTCAATCCGGAAGAAAACTGAAACAATGGAGAAAATTGAACACCGTACCGTGATAAAATTCTTTACCAAGCAAGGAAAGAATGGTCAAACAGTTTTAAATGAAATATAAGCCGTTTATATGGAGGATTGCCCTGGTAAATCCATGATTTATAAGTGGCATGGTCTTTTTAAACATGGTCGAGAGTCGTTTGAAGACGACCCCCGCTCTGGATGGCCAGTTGAGGCCGCCACATCAGACATCATCGAAAAAGTGGAAAAACTTGTACTGGAGGACACTGGTTTAAAGAAAAAACAGTTATTTGCATTAGTTAAAGTATCAGATACCACTATTCTGCGGATCCTACATGACCATCTAGGAATGAAAAAAGTCAGTGCAAGATGGGTACCAAGAATGTACACTGCTTCAGAAACATCAGCGCGTCGATGCTTCAAAGCAATTTTTAGAGTTGTGGGGAGATGAACCGGCACAGATTTTGAAACGGATTGTTACTGGAGATGAAACATGGGTCCATCACTTTGAGCCTGAATCAAAATAGGATTTCATGCAATGGCATAAAAAGGGTACACCAACCCCAAAGAAATTCAGGGTGTCCCAATCGGCTGGAAAGTTGATGGCTACTGTTTTTTGGGATTGTGAGTTTCACATGGAACAAATGCAGTAAAAAATGGGAGCCACGGAAACAAGTAAAACCACATCCTTCCATTATAGGCATATTCAAAGCTAAGACATTGGCGCGACTTTACACAGTACATCCAAAGCAACGTGAATGCTTCTATTTACGTTTGCTATTGGTGAATGTTCCTGGACCAACGTCTTTTGAATTTCTGCGAACAGTTAATGGCCGAGTATAATACATACCACGATGCATGTCGTGAATTGCAATTGCAGGAAGACGAAAACCATTGGGACTTGACGCTTGCTGATGCTGCGTTGACATCAACGCCTAATAACATTCGTCAGCTGTTTGCCATTATTTTAACGACATGTTTTCCATCGCACACTGTGTGGAAAAAATATATAAATTGACTGATACGCGGTATATTGCACCGAATTAGACAAATTGATAAATTCGTGCCGTGTGATCCCGGCCTAGAATAGGCTCATCTTGGTACTGGTGGTGTCGTAAGAGGCGACTAAAGTACGTGTGGTAGTGTCACGTCGCCAGCAATGGCAACCTGCATGGGCAGACTCGACCGGATCTTTACCACCCCCGGCATTTCACTTACCATCAGGTGACCCGAACGCTCGTTTGCCTTGTCTTTTCAAAAAAAAAATTGATCAATGTCGGAAAATGCCAGAGATGTATAATAAAACGTTAGTGTTAATCGAGAATTTATGTATTTTAAGTTTAGCATTTAATCATTATGGTATGCCATCACCTGATCGTCGAGCTACCTACTTAGTCAACACACTTGGATTGACCATAAACACGCGCGTACAATTGCAAAAGTATCCATCCGCAGAAATATTTTCGGAAAAACTACTTGACATTGGGAACGGAAAAATAGAACTGCAACTGAATACGCAATGCATTAAACTGCCAGACAATTTCTGCACTGTTGTTCACGGAAAAAAATAATTGATTCAGTATTTTCAAGACTATACAGAGTAATTACTCGAATCATAACTGGCTCAGTAATCGGGCTATTTTGGCAGCCAAAAAAGTTGTTGTTGACGAAATTAACTTCCAGAGACAACAGTTGCTACCAGGCGATCTGATGTCTTTTAAATCTATTGATACTGCTGCTGATGAAAGTGACAGTGTAAATTTTCCAATTGAAATTTTAAATTCGCTAGATATACCTGGAATGCCACCACATAATCTTTGATTAAAGATTGGTTCACCTATTATTCTTCTGCGTAATTTGAATCCACCTCGATTATGCATCGGTACGTGTTTGATCATCCAAAAGATCAATGGAAATCTTCTTGAAGCAATAATTTAAATAATTTTTAAAGGAGAATTGGTCTTGTTGCCACGTATACCAATGTTACTATCAGAATATATGATATCCTTCAGAAGGCTACAGGTTCCCATTCCTTTAGCTTTCGCCATGTCTATAAATAAATCTCAAGGCCAACAATCCCTTTTTGTGGTTTAGATTTCGAAAATCCATGTTTTTTATCATGGGCAACTATTTGATGCATGTTCACGTGTGGGAGAAACCCATCGAATCTATTTGTGTTAGCTAAAAACTGATTAACCAAAAATAGTGTACACCAGTTAGTCCTGAATTAAATTGAAATTAAAAATATTTATAATTCCAAATAATCAATTTTATTAAAACTATCTGCCCTACCTACCTTATTTATAAGCTTTAGTGTTACATGTTATTGACTAATTACTTTGTAATATACTAATTTGTTACAAACTTGAATAAATCCAAAAATAATTATATTGTTTTGATTTGTGCTTCATATCAACTCCACGAAAATTTTGTTCAATCGTGTTTCCCTTTCCCTTTAAATTCTAATCCAGTAGATTTTTATACAGGCTGTAACATTTCTGTCTTCGTTCGTGATTAATAATTTAATTGTATTAAGGCGTAACTAACGGTACAAGTAGAAAATCTGTCAGGAAGATCGCTGTATGTTTTTGCAAATGGCATCTATCTAAAAAAATATGGCGGTCCCCATGTCCTCCTACAGTTATATCGTAAATAGTTTAATATAATATAATATAACGATAACCTAAGCCACAGCAAAGCGTGGCCGGGTCTGCTAGCAATCAATATTAAATCATATACAGCTTATTGGTGCAATCGGATTTTTTATAATTAAGGATCAAATTTTACTAAGATACTCACAGAAAACCTTGGCGAGTGCAATATTTTCCAAAATGGACAGCAGCGGCACCACGAAGATGGCGGAGCCGAGAGTGGACGCCATCTCGGTGAAGGTGTAGGTGTGGTTGCCCACCGTCGCCGAGAACGGGGGCAGAGAGATCTCCGGCAGACCAGCTTTCACTTCGCCTGGAATCAAGAAGTTACTTTTAACTCTAGATAATGAAGCCAGTCGTGGCGCAGGGGCACCAGTTTGCAACTGTAAACGCGCCAAAATGTTGGTTCGTGCTCTGGTAACGAAATAAAGCGCAGTGTCAAGTTCCTCTACTTAACACTTTATACTGTGTCTCAATGGGGACGGAGTATTTCAACACTAGGTTCCCAGGTTTCTCTGCCTGCCCTAATATACGCGGGGTACGGCGTAAAGTTAAAGAATTGACAGTTTCAAAAGAACTCACTTAATATATTACGTTGCCTGAAAGTGTTAAATATAGACAATTATAGATCTCAAATAATAGCGAAATTGTTATTTTTGGTCTTGTTGTATCAATAAAATTGGTATAACAAGACTTATTATATTCATATAACAAGGTAGCCACCGACACACACGGCTTGCTGGTTTGTTTAAATGAAATTACAGATGACAATAAAAAGGAACCTTGATTATAGAAAGCTTGCTCTAATATGCCTGCAAGTTGAAATTGAAATTAAAAAAATAATAATAAAAAAGTCAAGATACAGACAAAACATATCGATTTCCCAACGTACAGTGCATTGTAAACATTCTAGTTGCGTATAAAAAACCAGCAACAACTGGAACGGTTCGACCGCAGAGTGCCATTATCTGCACTGCTCAATGAATCGGACAAACGAGCTGCATTCAGCTCGAACTATGTATATATATATGTAATAATAAAGCGACTGTTTTACCTTACAATACATATGTTACATTACAAAACTATATAAAAGATTTTTAACTATATAAAAGCGTCATATAGTAATATACTATTCTATATAATATTCTAAACATATAGTTGTCACGAATATAAAACTATAATATAACGAATTTGCCACCTACACTTTAAAATATACCTATATTTTATAGATTTGCAACAACATTGATTGAGGCCAGTCGTGGCGCAGCGGCACGAAGTGTGACTATAAAACCGACTGGCTGCGGGTTCAATCCCCACTCGAGATGAAATATTTACTTAAATTTATATTTCCATTTCTTTGCTCTGGTCTCGAGGCAAAGCGCGGCGTTGACTTCTGCCACTCAACACGCAAAGCCTCCATAATTCGGCAGAAAATGAGGAACGGAGTGTCTTAACACTAGGTTCCCTCTGTGTACCCTGCTGTGTGCTGTGTAAATATATATTAAGAAAACAACAATACCAGTCAACACAAAAGGTTGCTTATTCTGCGTATCGAAGTAGTACGCGAGCGCCGCGCACACCAGCACCACGGTGATGTTCCTCGTGGTGGAGAGGAACCACAGCGACTGGGAGACCACTGCTCTGAACCGGCTACCCTTCTCCATCTTACCGTCTTCAGTGTCGCTGCTGCCGATTTTTATATCTTTTACTTTCTGTAAATAAATAAGAAATATACGTTACAATAGTAATCTCTATGAAATAACATATATCTATATAGCAAATTAGCTTCACGCTGCATTTCGCACACAACAACAGGTCGGGGAGAGGAACCTAGTGTTAAGAATCACCGTTCCCCAGTTTCCCTGAATTCCGGAGTGCGTGCGTGTTGAGAGACGAAACTATATTTCGACGCCAGATTGAAAAGAGAAAAACATAAATTTAAATAAACATTTTCATTTTCTAGAGTGGGAATGGGACTTTTGGAAAGACAAGGCAAACGGGCGTTCGGGTCACCTGATGGTAAGTGACTACCGCCGCCCACCCCCGTGCAACACCAGAGGAGCTACAGGTGCGTTGCCAGCTTTTAAGGTGGGTTGGGCTCCGGAGCCCGGCATTGCCTGATGCGAAACGCAGTGGCATAAAGCCACTACTTAACGCCGGTTTTGAGTACTGGGGGTGGTAATGATCCGGTCGAGTCTGCCCATGCATGTTGCCATTGCTGGCGACGTGACTCTACCACACGTACTTTAGTCGCCTCTCACGACACCACCAGTACCAGGATGATCCTATTCTAGACCGGGATCACACGGCAAGCAATTCTAAACATATTAAGGTGTCATGAATATGAAACGATAATATAACGAATTTGCCACCTACACTTAAAAATATACCTTTATTTCATAGATTTGCAACAACATCAGGTAAACAGGATGTCGACATTTGAATTCAGATACCATCTACGGCATTCTGCAGAAATGCAGCGTGATTTATGCTAAGAGAAGTAATTATAACGATTCTTTTGTTACCGAAGGCGTTTCAGCCATTACATCAAGTACTAAGATTGTTTGGATAAGTTAGTTTCGTGACCCTGCGTTCTTGGATTATTTTATTTTAATACACGCACAGAAAGATAAATGGTTGTTATAAGTGGATCTTTGTGAGATTGTTTTTTTTTAGTGTCGCGCTGTATTCCGCACGTAGCGGGTTATATTGACAGAGCCTAGTGTTAAGACACTCTGTTCTCATTAAGACACTTCCTTTTCTCGCTTTCTGCCGAATTTTGCAGCAATGCGTGTTGAGTGGTGCGACTCAACTTAACTTTGTTACCAGAGCGAGGAAATTAATATCTATATATATAAAAGGACTTGTGCTGACTGACTGAGGTAAGACGCACGCAGAGCCGTAACCGCTGATGGTAGAAACGTAAAATTTGGGCAGATGTTTATTTTCATATTCTGGACATCCACTAAGAAGGGAATTTGAAAAATTTTAACCCTGAAGGGATGAAATTAGGGTTGAAAGTTTGTATGGAAAAAAAAAAAATCGGCACCGATTTTTATAAAATTTGAAATTCGGACTCTTAAAAACATTTCATTGAACACGTGTTTCATGGTTTTTTTTGAATTCACTCCTAATAAGCGGGCGAAGCCGCGCGCGCCCTCTAGTATTAAATAATTTATTTCCTCGAGTGGGAATCGAACCCACATCCTGTCGAGTTTACAGTCGCACGCATGTGCCCCTGCGCCGCTACTGTCTTCTAAGATTATGTTTGTAAGGTTTTGTTTTAAGTGAGAGCAAGCATAATATTTTAAAATTTTTAAGGTATAGAAAAAAAATACTGTAATAATAATACTACATCGAAAATGTTGACCTATTTTTAAATAAGTGTAAAGAAGTGCTTTACATATTTGTACGAGTATATGTTGACATTATATTTGGAACTTTACTTTCGTTAAGAACTTTTTAAAAATTAAAAAAATCTGCTTAACACTATATCTCACACACTGCAGGGTAGGCAGAGGGAACATAGTGTTAAGACACTCCGTTTCCCACTTTCCGCCGAATTTTGGAGGCATTGCGTGTAGAGTGGCGGAACTCAACGCCACGGTTTGCATTTACACCAGAGCGAACAAATGAAAATATACATTTAAATAAATATTTCATTTCCTCGAGTGGGGGCGAACCCACAACCAGTCGTTCCAGCGTTTACAGCCACACACTTGTGCCCCTGTACCATGACTGGGCTCCAATCCAGATCTTTTGTTAATATTAATTTCATAACATTTTAGTACAGTAGTGATGTAACATACAATAAAGTTCTCACTTCGTGCCAAAAATTACAATACTTATTTGATCGATTGGTGGTCTCGACAGACGGATAACAAAGTGATTGTATAAGGGTTCCCTTTTGGCTTTTACGGAACCCAAAAAAAATATACCGCTGCCTATTAAAATTAAAATATAAACTCTTACAAAAATTCTGCAATCTGCTATATCTGACATGTTGCTCAATATATATATATATATATATATATATATATATATATATATATATATATATATATATATATATATATATATATATATATATAACTATTATTGCAATTGCACTCAACAAGGTGTCGTAACGTATTGCATTTGCAAAGAACAAAGAATTCTGATTATTAAAAAATAATAATGTCGCATTACTTGAGTAATACCTTTTGTAGAATGTTAAATTATATCAGGGCTGTTTGTATTGAGAGCGTGTTGAAATAACTGTCAAATAAATAAATCTAGTTTTCGTATACTAAATTAGTTTACATTTCAAATTCTAAGTTAGTTTACATTTCTAATTACCAGAGCGTGGAAACGAAAACAATTATTAAATATATAATGTCATCGAGTTGAAATCGAACCCATAACATACCGCGTTTACACCACCCCAGTGAGCCACGACGGACCTGTACTAGTTACGTGTATGGATATAAATAAAAAGTTCATTTACGTTGCGGAGAACGCAGTGTCTTGGCACTAATTTCTCTTCAGTTAACCTACTGTTTGGTATAAAGTACGAAGCTGATTTTTTTTAATATATTCATAGTTATGTGACACAGTTGAAAAAACACAGGATTATATTCAAAATGGTATATCTTCTTTGGTAAGAATTGCGGCGTTAAATTCTAACACTCGGCACACAATTACATTTGCAGATATATTTTTAAACTGCAAAATTATAGGCCGTCATAGTGCAGCGTCACAGAGTCTGTAAGCTGTGGGTTCAAGTTCCACTCAGTGAATAGACCATTTTATATGTTCTTGCTTTGGACAAAATAAAGTGCGGCATTGAGTTTCACTATTCAACAACCAAGTATCGAAAAATCAAGAGGTTCGTGGGGAATGGGAATCGTAACAGTAGGTTCCCTCTGCTTACTCTGCTAAAACTAAAAATAAAAAAATAAAGTATTTTCAAAGCATTCTTACCCTAAGTAGTAACAAAACTACGATACAAGATACGCCCAGCACGGTGTCCCACAGTCTGGTTTCGCCTATATGTTCGTACATACCGGTCCACACCTGACAATAAAAACACATTTCTATAGATTATTGTAAAAATTATTATTTAATTTTAACGATATGGAAATCATTAATTATTTTCATTTTCTCTCTTTGGTAACAACGTCTTGATAATTGGACGGAAAATTTGGAACTCTTATCACGAGGTTCCTACTATATTCTCTGCTATACGCGGGATACAGCGTGAAAAAATAAAAGAAGTAGTTCATTTTACTTGTTATAAAGTTACTCAATTCTCCATTCTTCACCCGTTCAGAGATATTGCAAAATTTCGTTAAACAGGACGATCATAAGATATTGTAGAGATTTTTAATGGCTTTGTGGTTTGTTTTCGATTGGATTCCTATTCGGGTAAATTCATTTTCCCACTTTGGTGTCTATCGAGCGCGGCGTTAAGTTTCGATAATTTAGCTGAAAGTGAGTAAAACTGAGTTTCCTCTACCCACTCTGCTACACGAGAAATAACATGAAGCTGCATTTTTTAGAAAGGAGGACATTAAAAACAATTAAATCGAAACCAGGTAATAAAAGTTTAAACACGAATATATGAATAAATCGAAGTTAATGATTTGACGAAGGCCGATAGAAAGTACAAAGGAACAAAAACCAACTAAATTGGTTGCCGGTAAAAAATGATGATTACCAGCAGTAGGTACAGGTTGCGCGCAAAAAACTGTATTACGAGAAGAATAAATTAGATCAATACAATGCTGTGAATGATGCTGTGAGATGCAGAGACGTATTCTGCATTATTCGATACATCTCAAATGTTAACTACTTTTTGATTTTTTCTAATATAAATTAGTAAATGATTTTTTAAGTTATTTTCTCATTGGGTGTTATGAAAAATACATCTGATAATTTTAATATTTCTCTCTAAGTTAAAATGCCAAAAAATGTTATGAAATGCAGAGACGTATTTATTTTATTTATTTATTTATTTAACACTTTATTACACCAACAAGAACAATTACAAAAGAACATTGATGTAAGGGCGGCCTTATCACCGCAGGTGATCTCTTCCAGGCAGCCCCTACAGTAAAAAGATCATAGAACACAGGATTTTAGGTTGGTGTACAAATGAACTAATTATCTATAATAGACTTACTTAAAAGTTACATGCTATATGTTACATAATAATTTACTTATACAACGACGACGACGTATTTGATTTTTACTATAATTTTCAAGGTTTCTTTTCAGCTTCACGCTGTATCCTGCACACAGCAGGGTAGGCAGAGGGAATCTAGTGTTAAGACACTCCGTTTCCCATTTTCCGCCAAATTTTAGAAGCATTGCGTGTTGAGTGACAGAGTTCAACGCCGCGTTTTACATTGCCACATTTCTTCGATTGGGGATTGAATCCACAATCTGCCTCGCTTACAGTTACACGCTTATGCCCCGGCGCCACGACTGGCTTCTCATGTTTTTAATAATAGATATTTTAAATTTTTTTTTTTTTTTTATTAATAGTTTTTTTATTAGACAACTTAAAAGATTAAAGAAATTTAAAGAATTTAATTAGCATTTTTATTGTATTTAATTTTTACGCATCAATATTCTGTATAATAAATACCTGTAAGAACTTTCCGCCAGGGAAGCTGAGCCCCAATATGTTCTTCACCTGCGTCGTGGCGATGATGATGGCGGCGGCTGACGTGAAGCCAACTGACACCGGCCCGCTGATGAAGTCGATTAGAAAACCTGTAAGTAATTCACTGTTAAATTATTTCAGATAAAATGGCCAAAACTATACATTTGTTGGGATTTTGCATTAAAAAATCGTCCCGAATGGCAGCCACCTGAAAGGAAGAGAAGGAAGCAAAAGTTAGTGAGTGAGTGAAAAGAAGAAAGCAAGAGTAAGAGAATAGAGGCAGGGGGAGACCTAGATAGAAGTACTACAAAACAGTATCGATGATACTGAAGGAAGGTCACGGAAAAAACATGAGAACCCTCTGGATTTCTTACCTAATGGGCATGTATGTTGAATCACACTGTACAGGGCGAAATAAACAAGGGATTTTTTGTAATTATTTTCATTTCTTTGTTCTGGTAACAATACGAGTTTGAGTCTAGAAGATACGAGTGGAAGGTGAATAAAGAAAGTATCATGATATTAGGTTCCCGCTACGTACCGCTATATCCGTGGTGCAGCGTGAAGCCAGAGAAAAAAAAAGGTATAGATCTTCGCAATCGTCTTATACAATCAGCAGATTAAAAATAATAAACATACGAGCTCGTGTAATAACCGTACATTATCGACATCCACTTGTGGCACTGTAATGATAGCTTACGATGGAAAATGATACGTTTCGAGTTCAAATTGATTGTTTTACAGTAGCATTATTAGATAGGTCGTGAGTTCGATTTGTGAAACTATAACATAATTATAGGTTTAAGTATAGATAGACGACTTAAATACTTATTTTTTTAACAGCTGCGCTTTATTTCGCGTAGTAGGATAAATAGAGGAAAAAAATATTTATTTGGAAATCGTATATTTTATTATTTTATGTATTATTTTTATATGTTATAAATAAGTATTTTTCTTTCCTAATTTTGGAATAATACTTTACAAATGTTAAAATAAGAAGGAACCTACTCAGATACTCCGTTCCCCACGTACCACCTAATTTTCGAGACATTGAATGTTGAGTGACCAAACTCAACTCAAAAGTTTATATACAAGAAGATATATGAAAATAATAATAAAAATATCATTTAGTATTTATGGTATATTCTCTTCAAATTGAAGGTTGCTTACAGTTTTTATGTACAACTTTTTTTCAGCTTTATGCTGTATCCCCCATATAGCAGGGTAGGCAGAGGAAACCTAGTGTTAAAACACTACGTTCCCCAAGGAGATGAAACGGCGGAGCAAACCACATTGCTTTCTCACTAGAGCGAAGAAGTGAAATGAATGCACTCCCCAAACGGAAATCAGACCCACAACCATTGCATTCAAGCCCACACATATTACACGTGTAGGTATTTAATAACCGATGCAAATTAACCTGTTAATGACAATCGATGTAACGTTACGTACATACGCAGGTACCTATATATATATATATATATATATATATATATATATATATATATATATATATATATATATATATATATATAGATATATATATATATATATATATATATATATATATATATATATATATATATATATGTATGTATGTATGTACGTCACATGCTCTATCGGAACGACCCACAATGACGCCTTCCTGTACTAATTACAAGGTTCCAATAAAACTGGATGCAGTTTTTTTCATTGAATACCAGTTTCATGTAGTTCTCGAATGTCCTATGTAATTTCTATGATTATTGTTTTTGTTAATATTTCTTAGGCTTTGTAGGATATGTTGTGTATTAAAAAAAGCTATCTTTTTTGCTGAATTTGAACTCGCACCTCTTGGAAACCGTGAACGTACTAATCTCAGGAACTACTATTTTAAATAAAATATATATGTATATATTTATTTAGAAAACGTATCAATATTTGATAGGCGAGGGTTCGAGCCCCGCTACGTTAAAATTTTTATACGTTTTCTAAATAAGTATTTTTCTTTTTCTTTCTTAAGTGTGGAATAACACTTTAAAAATGTTAAAAATATATATTTTTATGTTTTGATAGTTCATTTAACGAGCTAAGTTATATAATATTTCTTTAATCGTTTCGGTGTAATCCACTGCTTTCATGCTTCGTATCTGCGATGACTGTTACTTCAGCCATTTAAAACCATCGAATCCACAACATGTCGCGTTTACTTCGTCAAGGTTTCCCACGTCCAATAGAAATAGCTAAATTGATTTCGAATCTACAGTCACCGCGCTTGTAGTCGGCTACGTATACTCGTATACTTCCCACTGCGTCACGTGTTAGTCAACGTTTATTTCACCGTGAATATCATACATTAGCAAGACCACCTGCATTCCTAAGATTTTTTTTATTCTTTAAAGAATAATAGCGATATGCTTTGTATTAATTTTAAATAATTCGTGACTAAATAATATGAAGTCAATATCTCGGTAAGTGCCTGATAAATAAATGTTATATAATCTTTTAAAATGATTGTTTTTTTAAATTACCTTTGTACGCTTAAAACATAGAAATGGCCTACAAAAGGGAGAGAGAGAGAGAGAGAGAAAGGTAGACAGACAAACAGACACAACAAAGTTCCGTCTTTTTCCTTCGAGATACCGAAACGCAAAAAGAAGCGAATTCGAACCCTCGCCTCTCGGGACACAAAGAGGCGTGGGGTCAAATTGTCCAAATTCTTCAGCTCTTTAACAATACGTTGTTGTTGTACTACTTCTAAGCGTCTGGTTTTTGAAGTAGGAAGTAGAAATCTTAATAAATTGAAAAGGGCATAAAGTGAAGAACGGCTTGTAAAGACACGCCGTTCAACTAGAAAAAACGTAAGAAAAAAGAAAAAAAAAACATATGCCAAGCGCTCGTATTTTTTGTTTGCGTTCACTTAGAAGCTTAACTATTTTCTGGATATTTGATATTAATTTCAGCCTGATAGCCGTGATACCTCCACGCAAAATTGAGAAAAATAGTCTTGACAGACAGACAGATGGACAACAAAGTTATCCTATAATGGTTCCGTTTCTTTTCATTTGACGTACGAAACCCCAAAAATTAAAAAAAATGTTTTGAAATTACGTATAATTGAGGGTCAAGTGTAATGAAAAGTGACACATTTTATAAACATTGTAAGAATGTTACTTTGTATGTTGAAATGTAACAACTTATTTTTTACTTAAAGTTCATTTTGCATTCAAGCTCTATAGCCTTGGTTTACGAATTAACAATAAAATAAAAAAAATCGTAATTGTAATCAAATATACTGTTATAATTTATTTTTAGTTTCACGCTGTATCCCGCTTGTAGCAAAGTATGCAGAGAGAGCCCCGTGTTAAGACACACTGCTCTCCACTTTCCGACAAATTCTGTAACGTGATGATTGATGGAACTCAACGGCGCGTTTTGCCTCTCGCACCAAAGTGAAAAAATAAAATATTAAATATTTCGTTTCTTCGAGTGGAAATCGAACCTACAATCTGCCGCGTTTACAGTCACATGTTTGTGCCCCTGCGCCACGACTGGCCTCTGACAAATAGTTGAGTATGACACATGACATTCTAAGGCCCGAGGCAACTGAGACCGCGAGATACAATAAGCTATACCGGCCCTATTACCGGGATTTTACATAGGTTTTTTCCAATTCAGACCCATAGTTCTTGAGATTAACGAGTTCAACTAAGCAAACTCTTTAGTTTTATTATATTAAGTATAGAAGTATACATTTTTGAATAAATTAACCGGAAAGTAGAGAACGGAGAGTGTGCAAGAAAAACTAAAACTAAAAAGTTAATAAAATCTCTATATATATATAAAGGTAATTCTATTTCACATTTTCTTATATTCAACATTGAATTCGAGCTAAGACGTAATGACGTCACGCATTCACAGCGAAGAACAATAACATACCATTGTCTAAACAAAGTGTTTGTACACAAACATCTATTTTGATACACTCTGTTATAGCCGATGTAAAGTGCCCGTATAGAGACTTCTTCGATATTTATATTATTTGTTTCTATACAGCCTATATATTTTTTGTGGACTTACAAAAGGCTGACAAGATTTCTTCTGTTTTGGCCGAGAGACCTTAACTAAACCGAGAGAGACCTTAACTAAACTAAACTAGCTTCACGCTTTATCCCTAGAGGGGTAGTCAGAGAGAACGGAGCGCCAAACGCTACGGTCTCGTCCACTGTCATCAACCTCTTCATACTTGCCCTCCGGGGAGTCCTCATGCTTTTTACGTGACCTTCCTCCAGTATCTTTGATACTGTGTTTTCGAAGGTCAACCGAGGTCTCCTCCTACCTCTCTTACCGCTCACTTTTCCATCATAAATCTTCTTTGCCATTCTTTCATCACTCATTTGTTCGACGTGCCCAAACCAGCTGAGCACGTTCTTCTTCATTCTCACCGTGACATCCTCGCTAGTACCTGCCTTTCTGTGTACCTCTTCATTGCGGATTTGATCAGCTAAGTTGACTCCGCATATCCTACGAAGAGATCGCATCTCCACAGCATTCATCTTTCTTTCATTCTTCTTGTGTTCTGTTCCCACGTTTCGCTGCCGTATAAAAGAGTCGGTACCAAAATTGCATTGTGTACGGCCAAACGCGCAGCTGTGCTGACGTTTCGCCGTCTCATCAATGCAGCTAAGGCTCCGTTAACCTTGTTACCGGCAGCAATGCGCCTTTCCACATCTACTTCTACGATATTTATATTATTTGTTTCTATATAGTCTATATATTTTTTGTGGACTTACAAAAGACTGACAAGATTTCTAAGACCTTTAACTTCTTGAATTGCATTCAATGATTTGCTTTGTGGTTATTTCACTTAGATGTATATTTTATCTTTTTTCAGCCTTACCCTGTATCCCACGAGTAGTAGGGTAAGCAGAGGAAGCTTAGTGCTAAGACACTCCGCTTCCCACTTTCCGCCGAATTCTGAAAGCATTGCGTGTTGAATGCAAACTTAACTACGACACCAGAGTGAAATTATTTAATATTTAAATTCCTCGAGCGGGGATCGAAGCCACTACCTCACATTTATTGTGACCCTGCGCCACGACACGTCTATTTAGAAATGAAAATAATATAAATAATTAATTTCTTTATTCCACCGAGTGGGCACTGCGCCAAGGACAAAATGATAGTTTTTTTTTTACTTTACTATAGATTTTCAAGCAAATATCGAAACGTATGGAACAAGAGATGAAGAGTATTGAAACATACGCTGAAGGACTCCGTGTCGCCGCTCCACAACGCACTTGTCGGTCGCGCTTGGCTGACTTTTTTTAATTCCATACTGATTTTATCAAATACTGTAGAATTTATGATCATTGCTTACATATTATAAAAATACTGTGACGAATGATAAATGTTTTATTCTGGAACTGTAATGATTAAAAATAAGTATTTTATAATCATTGTAGCTATATAACATATATATACCTAGGCTGAGGTAAAATGTGATTATAACATATTATAATTTTGTAATATTTTAAATTGATTATTAAAATTAATTACAATTTTAGAACCGGTTCAAACTCTCTGTTCTCTTGGATAACGTGGTAAAGTACTGTAGACAGCTGAATTATTTATTTAAACATTGAAGTCCTATACAAAGAAACTTTATTACTGTTTTACATAGAGGGATAAAAAAATATAATTAGAGTAACCGTCAATAATATTTTCTATAGCTTCACGCTGTATCCCGCATATGCAGGGTAGGTAGGGGGAACAGTGTTTAAGATACTCTTGTTGTTGTCCAATTTCTACAAAAATATCTATATATTATGTGGTAAATGGCGGATCTCGACACCTTTGTCTTGTTACTAAAGCGAAAAGAAAAAAAAATCGTTCCCCAAGCAGGAATCAAATGAACACCCATCGTGTTTACACTGTGAAGGCGCCCACAACAGTCTTAGAAAATAACTAATAATTAATTAAAAACCAAACAAAACTTACCTAATTGTAATATACCCATCACAAGTTCAACACAGCCGGAGAGAAACGCCAAAAGCACCGCAAACTCCGGCCCGAGCCCGTGTAAATTCTCTCTTGTGAGTATAGCGGCGATGGCGGTCGGTCCTATCGCGGAGTCCTTCACGGAGCCAAATATGGTGTAGACGAAGCACGCCATGAAGGAGGAGTAGAGTCCGTACTGTGGAGGTAGACCCGCGACACCAGCGTAGGCTATCGCTTGAGGTATTACCGTCAAGCCCACTGTTATACCTGTAAAACGAATATATGTTATATATTTGAATTTAAAAAATAAATTAAATCAGCTTCACGCTGTATCTCACACACAGCAGGGTTGGCAGAGGAAAAGTGTTAAGGCACTCCGTTCCCCACTTTCTGCCGAATTCTGGAGATATTGCGTGTTGAGTGGCAGAACTCAACGCCGCGCTTTGCCTCGACACCAGAGCGAAGAAATGAAAATATAAATGTTTTCATCGAGTGGGGACCGAACCCACCAGTCGATTTTACAGTCACACTTTGTGCCCCTGCGCCACGACTGGCATCAAAAAAAATTTAAGTTATATATTGGAATTATTAGTAAGTTATAGGACTTTTTGGTTTTAAAAATAAATATTGCGCAATTGATAAAAATCTAATTAAAAGTGATGTTTGTTTCTTAATAATTTGTCGTTTTGTTTTACATATCATGTGTCGTACACAATTCATTTATTATTTTGACATGTTTCAAGTAAAAGATAATGTTGTTTTTTTTTAGCTTCGCGCTGTGTACTGTATATACGGAAAGGCGGTGAGGTAGGCTAAGGGAACCTGGCACTTATTATCTAAACACTCCGAATCCATAAAAACACATGCGTTCCCCACGCCACGCTTTGCCTCGTTACCAAAGCGAGGAAATAAAAAAATATTGATTACTTCATTTGCTCAAGTGGGAATCGAACTCACAACCTGTCGCGTTTTCAATCGCACGTTGGTCTTATAATCTGCTTATATATAATTCACATGTTTCTATTGATTTTGATATTATTTTTGTTAAATCACAAACTCCATGATAAGAAATCTAAAAATCTTAAATACTTAGTATTCATATAAGTCTGTACCTAGACGTGGGTTCATTACTAAACAGCGAGCTAGCAAGAGTTAGGTCTAACAACGTAGAATAATAAATCTCTCTCATTTCACGCTTCAATTGCTATGGAGTAAATAATGCTTACAAAACGCTAATGTACGAATTAAATGAGAAAAAATGCGTCTTTATTATAAGTTTCGAATTTAAAACGACAACTCAAAATGATTTTAGGATAAAATCATCAAACGCTATGACACAGTTGTATGAAGAGGATTGTTGTAAGTTCAAATACTTGTTGGGGCAATTATAATAAGTTGAAGAATTATTTTTTAATATTAAAACAAGAACAGTTTATTAGTATTAAAGAACAGTTTCGACATCTATTCTTTTTGGCTTTTCATTGAGGCCAAAATTCAAATATCACAATTTCAACGAAGGTAAGACGTCTCTCGGCGACATTTTCTTAGGAATTAGACTAATATATTTTCAAAGTACTTTTGAAAGAGGACAAAAAACTCCAAACAAGTCGTGAATTTTCATCATCATCATTCAACGGAATACAATCCATGGGTAAATGATAATATTTTTATTATATTTTAGGAAAATAATTACTTACGTAAATTTTTAACGTGCAGTCATTTGAAATTACAATTATATTTTTATTTTAAAGTATGTTACGATTACGAGATTACGATAAAAAAAAACATTGAACTTTTTTGCACAAAATCCATAATACAAAGGATTATTAAAAAAACATTTAATTTTAGCGTAATGTGATATTATACTTAAAAATTATATGCCTAATACAAAAAATACACAACAAGACGCCATCTTGACTACATAACTGTCAATGTCAATGTATTTTTTTAATTCGACGCAAGTATTTACGAAACACGTGTTTGTTTGTATTCATCCAAGTACATAATAAAAATATTTATTGTTATTCATACATACGTAAACTAATATTTTTTTGTAACTAATTCAAAACTACGACAACATTATACGCGGAATGGACCAAAGCGAATCGTTTTGTGGATTGTCATCAAAAGATACCGGTGGGCGCGGCGGAGCGTGTCGCCACTCGCCAACAGACCACAATGTATAGACGATTTATTTAATTTTAAAACGTATTTTGACAAATCGTGTGGCGGAAATTTATAATAGTTAAAATTCACATTCTTCCGCACTTATAAAAAATATTTTTAGTTTAAAGTACGTGGTTTAATATATAGACGGAAGTCGTCTTACCTACAAGTATCATTATTACGTAACAATTGAAAGTATTTTTTACTATTATTAATATTTTTTTAGCTTCCTGCTTTATCTCTAGCGGGGTAGCCAGAGGGAACGCTCTCTGCACACCTTTTCACCTCGTCCACTATCACCTCTTCATATATGCCCTCAGGAAGATCCTTGTAGTTCATTTCATACATACATACTTGACCGGTTTATAATACAAGCAGTGTATAATATACATCATAGCCCATAGGGCCAAATATACCTGGTAACATAACTCCGCTTTTCATTTGTCGGTCGTATGATTAATTGTTTATTTGTATTTGATCAGCTTCACGCTGTATCCCGCATGTAACGGGATGTGCAAAGGGAGCCCGGTGTTAAAACACTCCACTTCTCACTTTCCGCAAAATTTTGGACGCATTGCGTGTTGAGTGTTCACGCGCTTATGCCTGTTGAGTGTTCACACGCTTATGCCTCTGAGCCACGACTAGATTTTATTCATCAAAATAAATAAAAATATTCAACATAGATAAAATAAATGAATTCTAAAATGACATTTGAACCCATCACTTCTCCACGACTGCAAATTTTTTTTTAATTTTTATAATATAACATAACATATTTTAAAGAAACATTTTTTTTCAGTTTCAATGTTACAGACAAAAAATAATAGTGTTTTTCATACATCTTATTTTTATTATATTTATAAATTATTAATATTTATTGTAATAAAAAATATTATGTTTTTTTCTGAATTATTGCAATATAATTACTTAGTTACAGTGATTGCAATAAATGCATTCAAATGAACTGGTATGACCTTAGCGGTTTTAAGAGAAACTTGCCTTGTGAAAATAACTTTAATATTAAGCATATTTTAATGAATAAACATTACATTGTTTAATATGTAGCTTCATTATATAGAGTCGTTATTTTTAAATAAATATAAATTTAAATAAATCTTCTTCCTTTTAGGAGGTTAGTCGTGGCGCAGCGGCACGAAGTGTGACAGTAAAACCGACTAGTTGTGGGTTCGATCCCCACTCGAAGAGTTGCAATATTTACTTAAATTTATATTTCCCTTTCCTCGCTCTGGTGTCCAGGTTAAGCGCGGCGTTGAGTTCTGCCACTCATCACGCAATGCCTCCAGAATTCGGTAGAAAGTGGGGAATGGAGTGTCTTAACACTAGGTTCCCTCAGCCTACCCTGCTGTGTGCGCGATGCAGCGTGAAGCTGATTTATTTGATTTTCTCCCTTTTAAATAAATAAAAATAAATTTTATATAATTTTATTTTCAGCGTCGTGCTGTAGGAGGGTGGGTAGGTACAGGAAATCTACTGCTAAAACACTCAGCTCCCCATTATCCGCGAATTCTGGAGGCATTGCGTGTTGATTGGTGAAACTCAACGCCGCGCTTTGAATATCTCAGGTGGAAATCAAGCCCCCATCCCTTTTACACGATTGGCCTCAGTTTTAGTAAATAGTATTTGATTAACAATTTTTATTAATTTGTAAAATATTTATAGGTAAATACATTTAATATATATACTGTTTTAATGTAAACTATAAGAAAATTAAACGGAATTGTAATTGATAATTTTACAATTTAAGTTAATTTTACAAAAAAGCAGCTTCAGGCTTTCTCTCGCATAGTATTTTTGAAAGGTACCGTGTTAAGTGCCGTAGCTAAACGCGTTATGTCGCAGCGTCTAACAGTTACCGCGACGGTTGTAGGTTCAATCCATCTAGTTCCACCACTCAACGCGCAATGTCTCCAGAATTCGCGAAGAGTGGGCAACAGAAGTGTCTTAATGGTCAACAATAACATTAGGTTCCCGGGTGCCCTCTGTCTATCTTGCTATGTACGAGATACAGCGTGAAGCTAAAAAAAGGAAAATCGTCATACCCGCAATGATATCTGCTAAGCCACTTCTAAACGTGTACTTCGGCAGCCAGGCGAGTATGGGCACTCTTCTTAACAATGTTTTCTTGGAGCAGCACGCTTTTAAACGCCGCACCGCATCTGCCTTCCAGTGACTCTTCTTTGTTGGAGGAAACGGTGGGTACGATCCGTTGATGGCTGTGAAAAGAATGTTTTCATTAATTAATTGTATATTTTCAATCCCGATCTAGCTGTGAAATTTAAATTCACGCTATATCTGTAGCTCTACGGGAAGTAGTGTTTTGACACTGCGTTCGTCACTTTCCGCTCAATTTTCAAGTTATTGCGTATTGAGTGAAGAAACACAACGCCGAAACCAGAACTAGGAATGGAAACCGGCGGTCTACGTGCAACTATGACATGATTACCTCAATAATTATATCTATATAAATTATTTACATTTCATTGGTCTGGATAGATAAAGTGAAACCTTGGATTCATGAAATCAACATACAATTTTAAGAAATTGAACTTTAAAATGGTGGTCGCAGTGTCTTAACACTATGTTTTCCCTGCTATATGTGGAAGATATACACGTAGCTTAAATATAAACATATTCTTTATCAAATTCGAGTTCTATAAAAATGTCAGCACCTTTAGTCTTACAAGAAACTTAAAAATTCTTTAAAAAACTTGTATGCTTATATTTTATTTTAACTTTATCTGTTATAAAAAATAAAAACCGGTTAAGTGCGAGTCGGATTCGCCCACCGAGGCTTCCGTACAAATTTCAGAATAGTAGGTGAAGGGAAGTAACTTATAAAAATGCTCGTATGTACTCATTTTGTATGTAATTAGCTACAAAGTTTATAACGGTTTTTTTCTATGAAGTAGCTATAAATTTTCACTTTTTCTTTTATTTGTATTGTAAGTTCTCACTTCATACCAATTTTCATAACTATAAGTCCACACTTTTTCTGTGTTCCAAGGGGCCATGGACCTTAAGATATTAAGAATATTTGATAAACATTTCAGTTTCATACCTCTACGCGATCTGTCGATAAATAGTTCAGTCAGACTGACAGGCAGCCAACAAAATGATCGTATAATGGTTCCTATAAAGGTTTGAGCTACGGAACCCTAAAAAGATGTCAAAACCATCTGTTATATTTTTAAACATTCCTGAATAAAGATTGATGTAAATATAAATATGCCGATTGGTTCCACATATGTTTCTCATTTGACGTCACGTGATTGATTATAACAATAAGGTTTAAAACGTAGAAAACAGTAAAAGCAAATACTTTAAATAACTCTTTTATTTTTAATAGATATTATTGTATATTGTACGTGTTATTTCCTATTCATATATTTCTTAGTACACCAGGGTTCCGTACCCAAAGGGTGTAACGGATCCCTAATATTAAGACTCCGCTATCTGTCCGTCTATCACCAGACTATCTTACGAACCGTGTTAGTTCAACAGAAGAAAAATTCACAGATTACATATTTCTGTTGCCGCTATAACAAGAAATACTAAAAAAATAAAATTACATAAATATTGATATATTTATTAATCGAGGCCAGTCGTGACGCAGCGGCACAAAGTGTGACTGTAAAACCGACTGGTTGTGAGTTCGATCTCCACTCGAGAAGATTAAATATTTACTTAAATGTATATTTCCATTTCTTCGCTCTGGTGTCGAGGCAAAGTGCGGCGTTGAGTTCTGCTACTTAACACTCAAAGCCTTCAGAATTCGGCAGAAAGTGGGGAACGGAGTGTCTTACACTAAGTTCCCTTTGTATACCCTGCTGTGTGCGGGATACAGCGTGAAGTTCATTTACATAAATATTGAAGGAGCTCCCACAAAATAAACGCGACTTTTTTGCTATTATTATAGATAATGGTACGGAAATATTTTTGCACGAGTCCAAAACGCACTTGGCGAGTTTAAATTTTTAATTTTAAAGCGATTCATAACTTAATTACCAACAGAAACAGTAACAGTCAGGCTCCATTTAAAAGAATAGGCCTAAATCATTATAAAATTAAGTTTACTGTACATAATACTTAATTAAAATAGTTTTAAATATTAGTGTTCTTATCAAAGGTCAGTCAGTGGTAGCGGCGGGCGGCGTGTGCGACGCAACCTCGAACTGCCGCTGACTACAATCACTTTAAAACGTGATGATGCATCAGCTACTTAATTTACTTTAGCTTCACGCTATATCCCGCATACGTCAGGTTAGGTCCCTAGTGTTAAGACACTCTGTTCCCCTTTTCCTGTTTAATTTTCTAAATATTGACGTGTTGAGTAGCGGGGCTCAACGCTGCGTTTTGTCGTCTTATTAGAACAAATATGGAAAACTATATATATATTGGTTCACTTTGTCTATTTATTTCCCTATCATGCGGGTGGTGAAAAAAAAACCTGAGTATTTTTATATTTTCTTAAAGTCGATAACCAAAAAAGAACCTTACATCATTCAATATGTTCTTCACATTTACTCACAAATATAAAGTCATGTTTTATTTATAAAGTATCTTAAACCTTTTAAGGCTTAAGTGATTTAACAAAATCCTTTTACTATTTACAATGTAAAGTTACATTGACTTTGAATGAAAAAGTATTTTGCATGATAATTGGCGGAACTCAACGCCACGCTCAATCTAGTTACTACAGTGTTAAACCTTTTAAAACTTATAATAAAGATGTCCATCTCCATCAGCAGCCTCGTCGGGCGTATATGTGGTTAAAAAATATGTTTTTTTTACGTCTGTCTGTTTAAGCAAAATTGGTTTGAAAATCTAGTTTATTTGTAATCCCACAGAAACATCTTCATTCTCTAGCCTATAGAACTCGAATCACCGCTTAATTATTTACTGACGGAACTTAACGCTGCGCTTCATTTTTTCCAAGACCGGGAAGTTTTTTTTAATTATACCTATATATATAGTCGACACTTCTGGACTTAAATGTTCATCCATACGTAGGTGTGACTTGTTTATTGTTTAGTACATATAGAAGAGCCATTTATAATATTTTTGAGTTCTACCACTTAATACGGAATGTTTCGAAAAAGTGGGGAACGGAATCTTTCAAAACTAGGTTCCCTCTGCCTACCGTGCTATATGAGACAAAGCGTGAAGCTATTTTTTCTATTCTTACGAGTATTTTCAATATTAATAAACACTGAAGATTCCATGATATAATCTTTTATGCAAAATTATATCATTTTTATTCAATTTTTGTTCCAGAAGCATGAATCGTTACGTAGTACATTTTTTTTTATACTTCACTGAAGACGCTAAATGGTTTAAGATAAGCATTAAAACCGTAGTTAATAAATGTAAATTGATTTTCCCACGCCTTTTCTTATTATAAAAAGTGGTAGTGATAGGTATTTGTCGCTATTGTGACACAAATCACAGGTGTCTCACAAAACGATGGTTGTGCATTCAATTTCTCTTCAGTGTTATAGATACTTTATGTATATCTATAATATATTCAATGTCGCCGTCGTGGCAAAGGGCCACAAGCGTGCGACTGTAAATGTGTAGGTAGCGAGTTTGAATCCCACTCGTGGGAATGAAATATTAAATATTTTCATTTCCTTTCTCTGGTAACGCTAGGAAAGGGAGAAGTAACTTGTGAACCTGGTGTTAAGACACTCTGTTTCCCATTAAGACACTCCGCTCCTCACTTTTCGCTGAATGCTGGAGGCGTTGCGTGTTGAGCGGTAGAACTCAACGCCTCGCTTTTTCTCGTTACTAGAGCGAAATGTAAATATTAAATATTTTATTCCCCTGAGTGAGAATTGAACCCATAACTGTTGCGCTTACAGTGGCACACTTAAACGCCACTGCGCCACGACGACCTCAATTGGTTCTCTAATGAATACACAAACTAAGCCTTCATACTTCAACTACTGTGCACTAAAAGTGCTTTCCAGTATTTACATAACAAACAACAGGCAAGGGCAAGGAGGAGTCTTGAGATCTACTTTCATATTAGTTTGCTATTTGTTGAACATATTGTAGAAATTTTCCTAATTTCTGAACGATTTTCTATATTTTTTGCAGTTTTTTTATTAAACGAAATTTATACATTACGTTAGATGGATATAGGGAACCAAGTGATAGTTCTAGTTATATAAACCTTGACTTATTGATTCTTTTCGTTTTCTATTTCTGATAATAGCAAAGTATGGCGTTGAGTTCCGCTACCATACAATATATATCATACTTGAACTTGGATGGAAGGCTGGAATTTGGGAAGAAGGCCAGGTCGGGGCCAGAAGGGTAGGTCAAAGTTTTCTTTATCTATCCTACTATGCTTGGAAAAGCGAGAAGCTACAAAAGAATATAAGTTCTAGAAGGATTGAAATATTTTTTTTATATATACTGGAGAAAGAGAGGCCAGTCGAGAGGCAGCGGTACAAGCGTACGACTGTAAACGCGACAGGTTGTGGGTTCAATTCACACTCGCGGAAATGAAATATTTAACATTGTCTTATTCCAGTCAATTCCCCCACTCAACACATAATGCCTTCAGAATTCGCCGGAAAATGGGGAATGAAAGTGTCTTAATGGCAACGGACTGTCTTAACACTAGCTTCCCAGGTTCCCTCTACCTACCCTAAAAAAAAAGAAAAAATGTTTTTCAACTTTAAATCAAACAGTTCATACTTTAGAATATCATATGTCAATTTTCCAATTGGAAATTCAGTTCTGATGAGAATTTCCAACTTGATACGTTACCGCATTGTTGTAATATATAAACAATAAACATTATTGTGATTTATTATGACATTGGAATGAGCATCTGTATAATGAAAATAAAAACTAAATAGCTGAGAAAATTCACACACTGTGTTTTGGCAGAGATATATTCACGACGATAAAAAAGTGAGGCCAGTCGTGGCTCAGAGGCACATGTGTGCAAACGCGATAGGTTGTGGGTTCGATTGCCAGTCTAGCAGAAATATTTAATGTTTTCATTTCCTCGCTCTGGTAACGAGGTAAACAGCGTTGATTTCCGCCACTCAACTTGCAACGGTTCAGATTTTTTTCGGAAAATGGAGAACGGAGTGTCCCAGCACTAGGTTGGTGTACGCTATTGCTGATATGCAGGATATAGCGTGAAGCTTTAAAAAACTATAAACACAAACTTAGCGTGTACTATTTTTAATTTAAAAAAAATCTATTATCAAATCGATTATTATCGATTATCGTATTCGATATTCATCGTTACTAACCATTCGGACACCGTCTTGGCTTACTCTCACATATGATTGAAAATGAGTGGGTGGTGGGTTCAATTCTCACTCGGGAAAGGAATTATATTCATTTCCTCGCTCTGGCATGAACATCAGACAGAGAAAAGGGAACGAAGTATCTGAATATTAGGTTCCTGCCCCTAGTAGGGTAGGTAGAGGGAACCTAATATTAATCCTAATATAACAAAAAATAGTTAAGTTATTTTATTATTATTAGTCAATCCAGCACACTATAAGACAGTTATAGACACAAATAAAACAAGGCCAACAGTTCTTAGATTTAGAATAGTTCTTACGGGTGGTCTTTAGAGTTATGGGAGGAGATACATACATACGTACGTACGTGAGTGGAATGTACATATTGATTATTATTGACTATTATAACATATTTTTAAGGTTAGACAAGAGAATATAGTGTAGAGACACTATTTTTTACTTTGTACATTGACCTAAATTTATTTCGACTGTATTTTTTATGTTTGTTATCTTAGAATTCGACTGGGTGAATCAATTTTGATGTTTCTTTTATTATTTGAAAGCTGGTGCTTCTGATGATGTGATTATGTTATGTTAGTTATTTACCTATGATTATTCCTAATATTTGCAGTATTATACTCGCTAAAAGTTTTTATAAAATCACTATGTTTTAGTGAAAACCACATTAAGTTAAGTTGCATACTTATTATACTATACAAAAAACACTATAGATATACGTAGAGATATAAAATTTAAATATACATTAAATAAACCTTCTTTCACTTTCCAATTTTAATTGTCAATATAAATAGGAATTAAAAATCTTGACAATCTTTTGGGGAAGGAAAATGTAAGAAGCAATTACAATTATTCGTGACTCAATGTCACCTAGCTCTATATTAAATTGAGTTTTTGTTTTCTTTCTTAACTTTTTATTTGCTTAGAATTTTATAAGGTAAGCATTTCGAGATCATGCGGCCGGTCGTGGCGCAGCGGCACGAGGTGTGACTGTAAAACCGACTTGGTTGTGGGTTCGATCCCCACTCGAGGAGATGAAATATTTACTTAAATTTATATTTCCATTTCTTCACTCTGGTGTCGAGGTTAAGCGCGGCGTTGAGTTCTGCCACTCAACACGCAATACCTCCAGAATTCGGCAGAAAGTGGGGAATCTAGTGTCTTAACACTAGGTTCCCTCTGCCTACCCTGCTGTGTGCGGGATACAGCGTGAAGCTGATTTTTATTTTATTTCGAGTTAATTTTTAACGCTTAGGACAGTAAAATACTCATTTAGAAAATGTATAAAATTTTTACAGTAGCGAGAATTAAACCCACGTCTCCTAGTAACCGTCCAAGGACTCTGACCAACTAAGCCATACGTTCTCATCAAGGTACGTTGAAATTCTTTTCTTATACGCGACGGCGTTAAGCTCCGTTAGAGGTTAAGAATTCGTGTGGAAATTGGAGAAGGATATGTTTTAATACAGTTTTTTCTACCTAAACTGCTGATTTCCTGATTCTAATCATCTAATTTACTGATTTTATTGAGGACTTTTAGGTAACGAAAAAGAAATCGAATCTGCGATCCCCGTATATAACGTCGGACACTTCTTAAATATGCTTTTGTTAATTAGGTTTTTATCAATCTTACTTAATAAGGGGAAAATAGAATAATTAGTTTACAAGCATAATTACAGGGATAATTAGATCTAGAACTAATGTATAGATTAAGATAAACAAAAGGCAGCCATTATTACAGTGTATGAGGGTTACCTGTACTTAAAAGAATGTTATTAAATCCTTTATATTTTTTCTAAGTACGGCGTTACGCTATAATATGTATAAGGAGTAGGGAACGGTATATACGGCTAAATACTAGGTTCCCTCTGCCTACCCTGCTGTGTTCGGGATACAGCGTGAAGCTGATTGTATATGAGGGTAGAAATAAAAAAGAAAAAAAATGTATAAATGAAAGTACGTGCACAATTCTGTATTACCTTCCCTGTAACTACCTTTCAGGTAATAAAGTAAGTATAGATACGTTTATATGATTGTTTTAGCTCCACTGGGTAAGTAGAGGGATCCTAGGAACCTAGTGTTAAGGTAACACTCTAACTTAACTTAACTTAGCTTCACGCTTAGCCCTTGCGGGGTAGTCAGAGAGAACGGAACGCCAAACGCTACGGTAACACTCCGTTCCCATTAAGACATTTTGGCCTAATTAGGGAGGCATTGCGGGTCAAAGATTGAACTTAACAAAGCGCTTTCCCTTGTCACCAGAGCAAAAAACTACCTATTAAATATTTCATTCCCTCTAATGGGAATCGAACTGATCTCACAGTCCACGCAACCGCAAGTAAAGTACCGAACCACAACACTCTAATATAAAGTGTGACTGTGACCATCCGGAACAGAGCGGCATGTTTTTAAAATTTTCGTTTACTTTGACTCGTATATTCATATTGTATTTGCATTTTGTCCTTGTTTTAAACAAATAACTAACAAATCTCTACTTCCATATATAACTTTACTATTTGTTTGTTTATTTGAATGCGTTAATCTCAGTAACCACTGGTTTAAATAAAAGAAATATTTTTGATTGTGTTAGATGGCTTATACTTTATTTATCAAGAAAAGCTATATAGCTTCACGAGTATACCTTCGCGCAGGGGCACAAGCGTGCAACTGTTTTCGCGATGATTGTGAATTCGATTTCTACTCGGGGGAATGAAATATTTAATTAAATTGTATGAACCTAAACTCGAATGGCTTACTAGTAACCTCTGAAGAATAACTTTTGGTCCGATTTGGTATTGAATCCACATGGCCTTTAAGTCTCGATTACCACATCAGATAACATATATTATTTAGATAAATAGTACTAGCTTTTAAGTACAGCTTCGCCTCCCTCTAAATCTATACTAATATAATAGCGAAATAATATCGAAGCGAAAGAATTTGTTTGTTTGTTTAAATGACAATAATAAGAAACGCCATCGAATTAATTATAGCGCGTGCTCTGAAAAAAAAAGTTTATTATATGTCAGAACTTTCTATGACAAAATTATTTAATTTCATTAGTTCTAAAGGCCGCGACACCATATATATTATATAGCATTTTGTGATAAAAAATAATAAAAAATTCTAAGGTGACCATCGATTTTATTTCACATGTATATTGAAACTTACGAGCGAAAGCTATTTCATCATCGAGGAAATTTAATGAAGATAATTTTCGGCTTTTGTAGCATGTAATTTGGACGTTAGAAAATGTAAAATTACAATAATTCAACGCTATGCTTACGGCCGCAAGCCTACAGTCGAGTCCCGCGGGGGGCGCCCTTACCGCCATGACGTCCTGTCATACAGCCACGTAATGGTCATAATTGAATGTATCAATCTGTTGGCAAATGCAGCATAATAAAATTATTATAAGTGGTATGCGGGCGAAGCCGCGACTGGGCTTAATAATTGTGGACGACACATATCAAATTCTGAGTAGGTGCACGAGGTAACCCTGATCACAGGTACGGTGGGTAACATCGAAGTAAGTAATATAGGCTATTGCCTTCTTTGGTAAATGGGCTATCTAATACAAAAATATTTTTATATTCGAATTAGTATTTCCTTAGATTAACCGAACATCCAAAGAAAATCTTCAACTTTATAATATTAGCAAAGATATTATAATTATGATTGACATTCAGCTAATGTTCTTTAATGTACCTAATCATACAAGTTGCAACGATACGGAACAAAATGTACAAAAACTGTGTATAAGGTCACACCGAGATTAGAATATCCTCGGACGTGTCAGGATATGAGGCAACGGCCCGCTCTGTAATAGATGCTGACCGCGACTGGTTTGAACTGACTGACTGTGTGCTTTAGGTGTTCGATTTTTTGTGTATATTATATATTTTTAAAGATTTAGTAATAAAATATCGACTTTATAACCTATCATTATAGATTTTGTAAGATTTTTCTATGTACATATGTTATCAATTGATGATTGAAGAGCAATTTGATAGAAAACATATTTATGTTTGGAACTGGAGTGTAAAAACGTATGATGATAGTTATGGATTCCTTAGAGTCGGGATACGGAGAGGAATTTACTATTTTCTTTTCTCCACTCTAGACACGGGGTTAAGTATTTTTCAATTTCTCTATAAAAATTTCTAAATGCTATATTTTATTTTCTAGTAGAAGATGGAGAACGGAATGTCTTGTGTAAAAACATATGAAATTCTGCGGTATTGGAAACTATGATCATATGCTCTAAGAACAAAAACTTAAAAATTCTAAAGCTTTCCAACTAGTCTATAAGAACTTCAAAAGATCTTTTACAAAATTTTACTATTCATAGTCAAGAATAATGTTAAGAACATTTCTGAATCGTTTTTCTGTAATTTATTCATCTATTGCCACAATAAAGATAAATAAATTAATTTAGTAACAAAGTAAGGATACCAATTAAATCTTTTTCTAAAGAGTTTTAATTAATTTATTTAGTTTAAAATTTTCCTGGTTTTTACTAATTCCTTAGGTATTACAAAGATCACCTGTTTTGATTCATCATACTGTTATATATCAAAACTGAAAAAATAATATAAAATTAGCATGGTGTTGCTGGGTGACTTTTTAAATCTAGCTATCAGTTATTCTGATCCTGAGATTAAGGAGTTCAACCAGGAAAGCATATAATATAATAGGGTCGGCAGAGGGAGCCTGAGAACCTAGTGTCAAGATACTCCGTTCCCGTTAAAATATATCCGTTCTCCACTTTTTGAATCTCGAATTCGAAAATTTTAGCCTCAAATTAAAAAATGAGAAGCCGGTCTTGGCGCAGCGGCACGAGGTGTGACTGCAAAACCGACTGGTTGTGGGTTCGAATCCCACTCGAGGAGATGAAATATTTACTTAAATTTATATTTCCATTTTCTTCGCTCTGGTGTCGAGGTTAAGCGCGGCGTTGAGTTCTGCCACTCAACACGCAATGCCTCCAGATTTTGGCAGAAAGTGGAGAACGGAGTGTCTTAATACTAGGTTCCCTCTGCCCTGCTGTGTGCGGGATACAGCGTGAAGCTAATAAAATATATATATATATATATATATATATATATATATATATATATATATATATATATATATATATATATATATATTCGTAGATATTTTCGTTTGCCCGGTCTGGATACGTGAGATAAAGTTGAGTTCTGCAATTTAATTTAATAAGACAAATAAATAAACAAAATAGAGGTGTGAAGTTAAAGAAATCTAATTTTATTATAATGACTTCACCACTTTTAAATACAATAACTGTTTAAGTAATCATTAAATTTCTACGGAAAAAATAAATCATAATAATCTTTGAAACGTGTAATTGCGGCGATAGTTGAAAGAATGCCAAGGTCGATTCATAAAAAAAATATTGCTGATGATTATGGGACGTTTTTTATTGTTCTAAATCCTTACAAATAACTTTAGATCAGTCGCAAAAACTAGCCAAGTGTGAGTCGGTCTCGCCCACTGAGGGTTCCGTATCAATTTCTTGAATATATTGTCTTATATTTATGAACATGTGGAAAATATAACTTTTAAAAGTTGACAAATTTGAAAGAACAAATATAAATTTGTAATGTTTTCTATTTGTTTTATTTCGAGGCTATTTTCATATTAAATGCGGCAAAAATTATGTATAAACGATAGTATCTCTTGATTGCGTAGATTTAGAAGCTAAACTTTTTCTGTAGTCTAAAGTACTGCGAATATGGATAAATGATAATAATTTCAACTTCATATTTTTACACTATCTTGAGAAAATATCTTGTCTCGACAGACAGACAGATAGACAGCCAGACGGACAACGAAATGATCCTATAATGGATCCGTTTTTTCTTTTGAGCTACGATACCCTAAAAATGCTTATTAAAATTTTTAAAACACCATAGAAATTAATATTTATATTATATTTCGTTCATCTTATATACTACAATAAAACAGTAAAAAAATGTGTTTGTTCATTTATATATTTGCAAAAAAAACTATGTAGGGGGGCTGAAAACACTTATAGAACATAAATTTGTGATTTTAATTTTTTTTATCTGTCTGTCTGTTTGTGTACGCACATCTTCTGAACTACTGGACCGATTTCAATGAAAGTTTTTAGTTGTGTAGCTATTAGGTTTTCTGGGTAAGATATGGGCTATATCGTAGTGGTCCAGCTAAACTATAAGAAATAATTAAATGAGTTCACAGCATAAGTTTTTAAGTGTGATGAGCATTTTCCAATGAGAAATAAACAATGAAGATGTGGAATATTTGATGAATATCAGTCCAGCTAAACTATAAGAAATAATAAACTTTCTTTTAATAAGAGTTGTTGATAAGCATTTTGCAGTGACATATTGAATTAGAGGATCCGGAGCATTTAATGATTATCAGTCCAGCAAGTTTTCATTATTGAGTTCAGTCGTGCAAACTTAGATTGAAGATTTGAAATATTTAATATTTCCATTTTCTTCACTCTGGTGTCGAGGCAAAGCGCGGCGTTGAGTTCCGCCACTCAACATACAATGCCTCCAGAATTTGGTAGAAACTGGGGAACGGAGTGCCTTAACATTAGGTTCCCTCTGCCTACCCTGCTGTGTGCGGGATATAGCGTGAAGCTGATTTATTTATTTTATTTAAAGTAATATATTTTTTGTTAAGAGTTTACGCCATACCTTCCACCTTCGCAAAGAGCCAAAACCAGTCATTCTCGATATTTATCACACCACATTTTCAGCTCATGTACACATAGCACATACTCATCTATCAAATATAAAATTTAAGTAATACATTCGGTCATTGACTACAACAACAAAGACGCCATTTTTTACAATCCAAAGTAAAAAGATGTATAAAAAGCGAGTGGTAAAAGGAAGGCGCACTCGAGTGCCTGCCTTGAAGTCAATTAGAACACAAAAAGGTAATTAGTCCTCTCAATCAGCTCAGGAAATTGAAACGAACTAAATAAGCCTAGTTTTTTATGTTTGACTTTTAGTATTTTATATTCTTTTAGGAATTTTTAATATTATACGGTTTTAGCGTTGTCTCGTCTCGGATGTGGTACAGGGCGTTTGGGATTTAATTTTTTGTTATGTAATGAATATTCTCATTTATATTTTAATGTCAATTTATTCTTAATAGCTTCACGTTTTATTCAGCATAGACAGACAGACAGAGGGAACCTGGGAACCTATAAAAATGATATAACTTACTTTATTATTTCAGGTTCATTCAATTACAATATTTCTGATGTTCATAAAAGTGTAATATGGAAAGCCGATAGACACTAATGAAACAGTTTGTTCTTCAATTGTTGTTCATTGTTGGTGCTTCATTCTGCAGTTAGCAGAGTAGGCAGAAGGAATCTAGTGTTAAGACACTCCGTTACTATTAAGACATTTCCTTTCTCTACTTTCCCCCCTAATTCGCAAGGCATTGCGTGCCTCTATTTCATTTCCTCGATTGGGAATCGAACCCACGGCAGACAAGCGTCACGTTTACAGTCGCACGCTTGTGCGATATCTATAAGATAAATAAGCATAAGAGAGGCTGAATTTCACAGTAAACGCGTTAGTTATGGGTTCGATCACTGTTTGAGGGAATGATTTATTGTCTCAAAGTCAAAGTCAAGCGGAAAGTGAAGAAAGTAAAAATAAATAAATCAGCTTCACGCTGTATCCCGCACACAGCAGGGTAGGCAGAGGGAACCTAGTGTTAAGACATTTCTTTCCCCACTTTCCGCCGAATTCTGAAGGCATTGCGTTTAGAGTGGCAGAACTCAACGCCGCGAAGAAAGTAGTTTACTGATAACATAAATACGTTGTATCAAACATATAAGAACGTATGACTTAGTGATCGGAGCGCTTGGAAGGTCTCCAAGAGGCGTAGGTTCAAATATCGCTTCATTCAAATTTGTATACGTATAAAAAGGAATGTTTTGATATTAGGTCTTCTTCTCCGCCTACTGTGTTCTGCACATACATTTTCACGCTGTCGGTGTTTTCATGCTTTTCCGCACACAGCAGGGTAGGCAGAGGGAACCTAGTGAAAGACACTCCGTTTCCCACTTTCTGCCGAATTCTGGAGGCATTGCGTGTTAAGAGGCAGAACTCAACACCGCGCTTTGTCTCGACACAAGAGCGAAGAAATGGAAATATAAATTTAAGTAAAGTATTTCATCTCCTCGAGTGGGGATCGAACCCACAACCAGTCGGTTTTACAGTCACACATACATAGTAAACTTAAAAATAGATTATATAAAAAAAATAGAAAACAGCTATTCATTGGTAAGCCAATATTTTTCCAAAAGGGCTACTTGTGCGACAGCCATAAAAAGAAAGCTTAAACCGACCGAGTTGTCGACCAGGTGAACCAGCGTCGATATCGAATACACACTGTATTTGATATAGAACAGAATTGTAGCACAGTTACGTTAAGGCGATGTTTCTTGATATTAATATAATCAGCTCAATGTGGAAATATTATTTTTATTAATTACTTAAATAACCTATTGGGTTCCGTAACTCAAGTAGGTATAATTTAACGCCGTGTTTTGTCGCATTAAAAAGAGGATGTGAATATATTTGAAATTTGTTTAAGACACTGTGTTGATTTTTGTTTGTATGTTGAATACTTGTGACGTTATAATGAAAGATATTTATTAACCGATTTCAAATAGGAGAAGGTTCTCGAGGAGGTTGGTATATTTTTTTATCATGTATGTACACCGACTACGCCGAGATCTCTGAACCGATTTATGTAATTCTTATTTGTTTAGATGCGTAGAAATTGTTTTATGGTCCCATAAAAGTTTCAATTAGTTTGGACTAGTAGTTTTTATTTTATAAGCTTTTCTATTAACTTAGACGATGTAAATATCACAATTCTTTGTATATATATTACACTGATTTCTTAAAAAAATTGATCTGATTTGCGTGATTCTCGATGAAAAATATTTAGTTTGTACTGATATTTTTTATTTAATTATTATAAGAAAAATGTGTACGGTTTTTTAAATTTGAATAGGAATAACTAATTGTTGTGTATGATAAATGATATATCCTAAGTCCAGAAATGATTTCATTCATTCAATGTGCTTACTTGTGCATACTTAGAAACTATTAACGTGATGTAACATAATCCATAGCCTTCCTTATTATACTAACTATCAAAGATATTTTTTTTAAAAAGTTAACCAGTAGTTCCTTAGATTAGTGTGTTCAATCAAACAACCTTTACTATAAACCTTCATTTTCATTTTTAAATAGAAATTCTACATATAATTTCGACCAGTCCAGGCCAGTTCGAGGCCAGTCATGGTGCAGCGGCACAAAGTGTGATTGTAAATCAACTGGTTGTGGTTTCGATTTCCACTCGAGGAGATGAAATATTTACTTAAATTTATATTTCCATTTCTTCGCTCCGGTGTCTGCCACTCACGCAATGCCTCCAGAATTCGGCAGAAAGTGGGGAACGTAGTTCTTAACACTAGGTTCCCTCTGCCTACCCTGCTATGTGCGGGTTACAGCGTGAATAAAAAAAAATGTTTTTCGTATAACTAGTCTCAACTTCGCCTTACTAAGGCGTAATTGAAATCGAAGGTCAAGATCATCCATAACAGGTAGATTGACTGACTCGTAAACTAACAGTGTCAAGGGTCGCCATTACTGCAATTGCATTACTTAACTAACATAACGTGGCATTACCGCTTTATAATT
Organism: Heliconius himera; assembly: GCA_021202915.1. Taxonomy (NCBI): domain Eukaryota; kingdom Metazoa; phylum Arthropoda; class Insecta; order Lepidoptera; family Nymphalidae; genus Heliconius; species Heliconius himera. The sequence goes on from JAJHJA010000296.1 coordinate 57,029, forward strand.
GCCAATAAAATTAAATTGAAAGATTTTGCTGTTGTTTAAAATGGGAAGGTTTTTTCTTCTTTTGGATCATTCTGGAGAAACTGTTACAATAGGCTTTAGTGAAATTCTGTTATTAGATTACAAGACATGCATTAATTTTATTATTATTAAATGTACATAAATAAATTATTATTAATAAGCAAAACTGGTTGTCTGTAAAGTCGGCTTAATGGCTTATGATAACGTCATAAGAAAACATTGATGCAAATAAGATGTGAACATTATTTTTGTGTAAAAAAAGGAATTAATTGAAAATTACAATTACAATTTCTTTTGATAAATTAACATTTATTTGAACTTGTAAATTCAGATATCTTTTCATTTAAATTCAAATTAATTACAAATAACTGAGTGCTATTAGCAATTTACAACTTATATACATGTGTTACATTTAAGACCAATCTGCATTATTTTGTTAAGGATAGCGCCGGTCGTGCCTCTCCACCGTTGTTCCGCGCTCTCGCTTGCACGCTGGGATCAGCCGGAACGTGACAATGAGTCACGTTTTTCGTGCGTACAGCCGGTGTTCACCCATTTATAAGAGGTTATTACGTCAATAAAACTACAAAATGTGGCAAGCCGTCATCATATGTTGAAAACCAGTCAAAATGATTGACGTCACACCTTGGTAAACAAACGAATTGATATTTTGTATTGTATACAATGATATTGACAGATTACCCAAACTTGTCGTCACAACTATGACATTTGAATAACTATACATTAAAATGTATTTTTTTAATACATATTTTTTTTTGCAGAAATATGATATACGTTATAATTGTAATATATTTTCTGAACACTTTCACAGGCTCAGTGGGACAATATGTGTATGCTTGTGAGTTCCATTCTCACTCGAGGAAGTATTTAAGTTTTCTCGCTCTGTTTAGACACAGTATGGCGTAGAGTTGTTGATTTAATTATATTAGACAATATAAAGCATATAAGTAAATAATATAAGTTTTAAGAATATTAATATAATTGGATATTATTATTATTTAATTGGATATTTATATTTATTTACATGTACACTATCTGCTTGTAAACGTGATGATCGTGGGTTCGATACCCATTTGGGAGACTAAATAATTTTGATTTCGTCACTCCAATCTAGACAAAGCGTATACGTAATTCTTTCTTTAATGGAAATTGAATCTACAGTACCCGGCATTACAGTTAAAATATCGTACGCAAAGTTAAAACGTTAGAGCCAAAGTTCATAGACGTCAGCGGTTGTTGTGTCATTATAATAAATGACTACTACTATAAACTTGTAAATATATAAAATGTGTGTTGCAGAGGCAAAAGCGTGCAACTGTAAACGCGACGGTTGTGGATTCAATTCCTACTCGGGGGTAGGAAATATGTATTCAATATTTTTATCTCCTCGCTCTAGTAAAGAGTCAAAGCCAAAACACGCAATGCCACTGGAATTCGGGGGAAAGTGGGAAACAGAAGTATCTTAATGGAAACGGAATGTCTTAACACCAGGTTCCTAGGTTCCCTTTGTCTGCCCTGCCATGTGTGGGATACGGCGTGACGTAAAAAAAAACATAGGTATTGACCCTAGACGCGACAGCTATGGGTTTGATCCCCACTCGCAGAGCATGCGTGTGTTTAAATTATTTTCAATTCCTCCTCGTAGACAAAGCGCGCCGTTTAACTTCGCCACTAGGTTCCCTATGCCTTAGTCCCTTACTTCATATCCCACTACGTTCAAATTTTTATACGTTTTCTGAATAAGTATATTTCTTTTCTAAATGTGAAATAACACTTTAAAAATGCTTAAAAAATATTTCTGTTGCCGCTATGATAACAAATACTAAAAAACAGAATAAAATAATATTTAAAGGGGCTCTCATACAACAATTATGATTTTTTTGCCGTTTTAATATATAATGCTACGGAACTCTTCGTGCACGAGTCCAACTCGCCCTTGTCCGGTTTGTTTACTTGAAAAAATATATTTTTCTATAGCCAAGGACGTGCTAAATGACAGAACCGAACGCCACATTCAGAAAAATAATTAAAACATTAGTTTGTAACTATCTAAGAATTTCATCCATGAATTATTTTTTTGAACCATAATAAAAACAATTGAGGCCACTCGTGGCGCAGCGGCACGAGGTGTGACTGTAAAACCGACTTGTTGTAGGTTCGATCCCATTCGAGGAAATGAAATATTTACTTAAATCTATATTTCCAGTACCTCGCTCTAGTGTCGAGGCTAAGCGCGGCGTTGAGTTCTGCCACTCAACACGCAATACCTCCAGAATTCGGCTGAAACTAGGGAACGGAGTGTCTTAACACTAGGTTCCCTCTGCCTACCCTGCTGTGTGCGGGATGCAGCGTGAAGCTGATTTATTTTAATAAAAATAATACATCGTTATGCTTGCCTCAACATATGTCTATGACTCACCTACAATGGGCTTGTAGGTAATAGACTTGCATACAACACGGTAGTGAAAACTTTTTAGATTTAATCAAATTATTTATTAAAAAGTCGTTTCTTCTATAAGTAGTAAGCTATTAGGAAGCAATAATATTTGTGCATAAATATAAAAAAAAATCTGAAACGTGAACTATGAAACGTTATGTAATATTTGTCACGTTCACGCACGTATCTGCATTTAATATTGTGATAAACAATGTCTATACAGTGATTGTTATTTTAGTTTCACGCTGTATCCCGCATATAGTAGCACGCACTAGCAGGGTACGCACAGGGAACCTAGAGTTGAGACACTCCGTTCCTCACTTTCCGCCTAATTTTCGAGTTATTGCGTGCTATATGGTGGAACTCAAGGGCACGCTTTGTCTCCAGAGAGACTCCTCTTTTCTCCTCTTCTGGTAAGGAACCAGAGCCAGGAAATGAAAATAGTAGATTCCCCCTAATAGAGATCAACATCTTTTTTCTACACTCAATAACTCTATCTTCAAATTACATTAACCCAAAGGAGAAATATTCAATACAAGAAGGAACTAAAACGAACTAAAGTGATTAGATAATACTTACAAAGATTAAGAAAACTGCAAATGCAGATGTTACAGGAAGTTGCATTACTTCCGAAATACATACTTCCGGACTTTTTTTATTTGTAATTGAATTGACAACAATCTACAGTCTTTATAGTTTACTATACTTACTATAGTATAGGTAAAAAATGTTTTCTATAGTGCTGCAAGCGTTCGTGAAACTATTTCTAAACATAGAGCGGTTTGAATTTGGCGTTAAATTAAGGCTGCTGATAGTTTGGAGTTCAATTTTTTTATTACTTGAGAATATTTAAAAAATCTAATTCTATTGGAGAACATCTTAAAGTCACTTGTTCTATCAGCTTCACGCTGTATGCCGCACACAGCAGGGTAGGCAGAGGGAACCTAGTGTTAAGATACTACTACTGTACTTCTGTCACGGATAATTAAGTAAGTGGCGAAATTCAACTTCGGACCTTGACCTAGGAATATAAAAATAATTTTTGTTTTCCCCAAGTGAAGATCGAATCCACAACCATCGTATATGCAATGATATTTATGACAACAATTTTTAGTTAAAAAAATAGTTTAACCATATTGGTTAGCTGTTTACTCAAAAGACCACTCCGATTGTTTGCCTCTTTTTTGTTGTGATTTTTTTGTCGTGTTTTTGAAGTGGTCACCGCCACCCACGACCCCGTGTAACACCAGAGGAACTACAGGTGCGTTGCCGGCCTTCGAGGTGGAGATAGACGTGCTTTTTGAAGGTACTCAGATCAAGTTGGCCTGGAAACACTACCGCAGTTAAGGCATTCCAGTTGCGCAAAAATAAAAAAAGAACCCTTTTCTCGCAAATTTATTTTTCTATTCTGTCTCATCCTTTCAAATATTAACAACATTATGTTTGCTTTTTTTAAGCTTTATATTTATAGCAGAGGGAACCTAGTGTTAACAAAATAAAATAATATCGAACCCACAACCAATCGAGTTTACAGTCGCCCGCTTGTGCCCCTGCGCCACGACTGGCCTCAAATGTAAATATATACATAGAATAAAACAAAGAAATATTAAACACCGCGCACAATTAATTTTAATTTCGTTTATTCACAAACATAAGCTATTTATATAATAAAATTTCGAAGTTAAATAACCGAGTTATATCGTTTTAAATGTTCTAGAACTTATTAACAATTAGTAAAATAATGTATCATACATACATACATACATATAATAAAATCTTTTATAATATTATCATATATTATAAGGAGATTGCGGTGTTTTTAATTAATATATTGTAGTTAAAATTCGCTAATTGCTCCCACATATCTTAGTTCCGTTGAATTTTAAATTTATATAGTTTTTTTATACAAATGTCACATAATAAAGTGTTTAATGAGAATACATTATGCTCATTTTTTGTATAATAAAAATGTGTTTTGTTTTGTTTGTTGAATCCATCGTGGCGCAGTGGTACAGTTTCTGACTGTAAACGTGACTACGCACGGTTGTGGGTTCGATTCCCTCAGAGAAATACTAATTCAGTTTCGCCAATCAACACACAATGTATTGAAACCTAAGGTGAGAAGTAGGGGACGGAATGTCATATCACTCAGTTCTCTGTGCCTATCCTGCTATACGGGAAAAAACGTGAAACAGCAATATGTTTTATAGTCTGCTAATTGTATGCACTATAGTGTGACAGTGTATGTATGTAAGTAATTCTACCTCATTAGATAACAAAAAATAAATGATAATGAGAAATATTTAAAAAATTATACATAAAATATTATCAAGATTATAATATAATTAAGCAAATAAAAAAGCAAGTTTTTTACTGTTATTTATTACATATTTAATAATAATAATAATAAAGCGGAAGAGTTTGTTTGTTTGTTTAAACGTTAATATCTCTGCAACTACTGGTCGGATTTACATTCTTTTTGTTTTGTATGAAAACTGTATTTCCCAGGAGGCTATATAAAATCAGAGTGTAATTCTTAGTTATCTTTAAACACATCCTATATCTATCTTTTATAAATAAATGACAATAAGGCATTTTGTGACAAAAAATAAGTAAGAGGCAAAGTATGTTAAGTGGCGGAACTCAACGTCGCGCTTTACCTCGTCGAACGCCGAACAAATAGACAAAATATAGACGCACTTACTGGACTAAAAAAAATAAAATTGGCATGTTCGTAGGTTACGGCGAGCACTGAGAGAGGGTTTCTTGAAATTCCTACGGAAACGTGTGAAATCCGTTTTTACATGTAAAAACTTAAAAATGCTTTGTTTTGATTTTAATTTTTAACGTGTAGAAACGGTTTTTCCATTTTACAAACTAAGTCGCGGGCGACGACTAGTATAGGAAAACTAAAATATTTTAAATGATTGTATATAACAGCATTAAGAGTACACCATATCTATTCAACGTTCTAACAAAAGATATATAAATTATATAATTGTAATTATACTAGATTAAAATAAAATTATAATTTCTTGGTAATGAGCGACGTTGTAATAAAAAGTGGTTTATTTTTTAATTGATCATATTCTTTATAAAATCCTTCTCGATTCTAATTATCGAGACATTTTTTGTTCGTAGTGATGTCCAAAGTTGATTTTAACTCGTTAATAAATTAGATCTTTAGTAGGTACGTAGGTAAACCTGCTATCGTATAAAAAATCATTAAAACGACAATTATTCAATTTGTTTCTTATGCTTATTTCTTAAGAACTGAACTGAAGAAGAAATATTCTACTAGTACTTCCCTACACTTCACAAATTACCCTTTTTCTTAGCTTTTCACTGTATCCCTCATAATAAAGTTGACGGAGAGAACCAAGGATTATGACTAGTATTCCGTTCCCATATTTTAACTGAATTGTTGAGGAAATGAAAATATTAAATGTTTTATATCCTCGAGTTGGACTTGAACCCCCAACCGTTCGGTATACTGTTTTTGGCACTATGTCACGACTGGCCTTATATAAATAACTTATATAGATATAAATATAGGATTTCTGAATAGGAAATATAGGACCTTTAATGATGTATCACTGTTATCAACAGAATTCTCTGTTATGCGAAAGCTGCCCGAATTAAAGACGGATTATAGCGGTCAAACAGCGCTACAACAGCAGAGGAATGGATTTTTTTGGAATATATCCATCGTCATCGTTGTGGGTTCCTACTCCTATGGTAATCTATGGCAATAAATTCGAATTGAGCAAGAGCAAGCAAGCAAGCAAGAAAATAAAAGTGGGAAACGGAAGTTTCTTCATGGATTCAATCGTATACCGCTCCAGGTTCCCAGGTTCCCACTGTCTACTTTGCTATGTGCGGGATACAGTGAAATGCTATACATATATACATTGTCTTAAATGATAATCGAATCCACGACCATTGCGTTTAAAGTAAAGCGCTTTCCAAGTTCCCAACAAATCATGTTGGACTAAATGTCTGAAGTAAATATTATTGTTCTTTTTCATATCTATATTTTTTTATATTTTACAATATAATAAGAAAAATATTAGACTTCAAAATACAAGGTTATAATTTTGAACTAATTATCTTTTATAAGTAATAATAAAAACATACATTTTAAGTGATATTATTACCAAAAAGAAAACTTTTTTTCTATCAAGGAAAAATAGACATTTCTATATAAGACAAGTGTCTCTTCCGTATCAACTGGAGCTGGTGTACCGCCTTTTACGTACACGGCCAAGGTATGAACGAGTATGTAAGAATGCAGCGCAAATGTTACAATTATTAATATACTTTATTATTTTAGTTTTTTTAGCTTCACGCTGTATCCCGCATATGACAGGTTAGGCTGAGGAAACTCAATAAGCGATATCACAAAAATTCTGCGGTGCGTGGGGAACGGAGTGTTGACAATAGGTTCCCTCTATCCTACGATACGGGTTTCATAAAGTCAGAAAGATTGTAAAAGACATCACCAAAAATTTCATCAGATCAATCCACTTTGAGGGTTCCGTATCCAAAGAGTAAAACAGGACCTTATTACTACGACTCCGCTGTCTGCCTGTCTGTCCGTATATGACTACGCTGTAAGTCAGGAACTGTGATAGTAAGACAGCTCTACTTTTCACACATGGTCTAATTCTGTTGCCGCTATAACAACACTTACTAAAAACAGAATTAAATAAATATTTTTGGCAGATCCTACATAACAGACATTTTTTTATCGTTTTTTTAGATTATGGTACGGAATCTTCCGTGTACGATTCCGACTCGCACTTGGCCGGTTTTTTGTACTAAACAAGTACACCTTCCAAATTAAAATAAAACAAGCTTACGCTAAAGTAAGAAGTTTTAATTCACATAACTGACAGTATCGTAATTAATGATAAGAAATACAACTAGTTTTATATTCCATTATAAATATACATTAATATAATATAGTAGAATGTTTATGAATATTTAAATTGGAAAGTCTATTTGGTTGTATTCCACAACACTATCAAACTTCATACAAAGTAAGACGAATACAAGAGTTAAGATTGAAAGAAATTAACACAAAAAGTTTCTATACAACTAACGTGGTTCTGGGTTCGATTTTTTCTCAAGGAATGAGTAATTTTCATATACTTGCTCTATAAGGTAAAACACGGCGATGAGTTCCGCGTAATGTCTCTAATTCGGGCGCAAAGAGAAGAGGTTATCTTAGCATTAGGTTCTCTTTGTCTGCCTTGCTATATGCCCAATAAAGTGTGATGCTCTATATTTGAATGAAAGAGCAACAGAAACTCATCAAATTCGGCTTAACGTAACGTACGTAATATTTATAGTCATTCATTATAAGTTGTTAGTTAGACTGTACACGCGACGAGTGTGAGTTCTATTCCTACTAAAGGGGATGAGTTATTTGCTTTTCCTCGCTCTGGTAACAAGATAAAGAGCGGACGTTAGGCTCTACCATTCATAAAAGGTTTCGATAATTAGGTGGAATGTGGGGAACGGAGTGTCATAACACTATATTCCCTCCGTCTATCCTACTGCATGTGGGATACAGCGTGAAGCCAGAGAGTATATGATACATTAAATGAAAAAAAAATTCAAGACATATTAGGCTTTTAACTTTTTTTTTTAACTTTACGCTGTATCTCGCACACAACTGGGTAGGCACAGGGAACCTAGTGTTGAGATAATCTGTTTCCCACTTTCTGCCGAATTCTGGAGGTATTGCGTGTTGAGTGGCAGAAATTAACGCCGCGTTTCGCCTCGACATCAGAGCGAAGAAATGGAAATATAAATTTAAGTAAATATTTTATCTCCTCGATTGGGGATCGAACACACAACCAGTCGATTTTACAGCTACACTTTGTGCCCCTGCGCCATGACTGACCTCAACCTTTTTGTTATGTAAAAATACTGTAAAAAGGATGCAAAGTATCCTCGTAGTATATAACTAATATAATATACATACATACGTGAAGTGTTAACGTACTTTCTCTTGTATTGAAATAACAACGATGTTTACAGAAGTGTCAGTACACGATATCTGACAAAGGTGGTTAAAATGTTTACTTTTAAGTTATTTAGTTAGTTATTTGGTTAAAATATTTTTTTAAACTTATTAACATTCAATTGGATGATTTAAATAAAGTAAGGAATATTTAATTTGGAAATTATAATAAATAATACGATTAAAATATACGGCTTTTAGAAAATATTTTAAAAGTTGATGTTTTATATATGATTTTATTAAATTTTAGATGAAACTGTAGTAAGATTGGGATGTGTGTAGGTTTGATTTCCGTATTAGGAAACGCTAGTTTTTTTATATAGAAGAAATTTGAACCTATTGTGTTAACACTCAATCATTTTCTTGCTACAATAGGGAGAGATAGCATAAAACTTACAAATAATTTTAAACTATTATATAACTGACCTGGGCTGGGTGAACTGCACGGGGCATCCTGGCAGGTATAGCAGTGGTCCTTCCCGTGGCTGCCGTCGTAGCTGAGGGTGAGGGTCGGCGCGAGGCTCGGCCGCGGACACAACTTACAGCCCCCATTATACTTCTCACATAGACACGCATCCCGATCCAAATTTTCCACTTTCAACTCGTTCAAACTGTATTTATCATACCTCTTCTCCAACGACGCAACTATTTTGCCCGATTCTTGGAGAAATTCGCAAGAATTTGGACAAACGTGACATTTGTCCTCTATATTATGATTATCTGACACGTTGTCCTCGTTCGTGTCCAGCTGCATCTGGTAGCACCTGTCATCCTTCCTCTCGCTGTCGGTGCTGCCCGTCATGTATGACGTTAGTGTCACTTCGGATGAGGAGCGTACGGAGTTGTTCAGCTTGTATTTGGTCATTGTCTAGAAGTAGGTTTTGAATAGGGACGCGCGTGACATTATCGTCCCGATATTAGCGAGGGAACCTTCGGGGGTCCAAGTTCACGGTTTCAGAGTACAGTCGCGTCGCCGTGTGCCACCAGCGACAGCGCGCGAACGAATGGTACGACGGCCGCGGCACTCGGCAAGTGACTTGTAAGTGTAGCTTGCGAGCGTAACGTTAGAGAAAAATGTTCGAAATGACATAATTAATTCGCTGGAAAGGATTGCTTCGTCGTGTTTTTTTTGTATTTAATATTTTTATTTCTTAGCTCTAGAGTCGAGGTAAAACGTGGCGTAGAGTTCCGTCACTCAACACGCAATGCATTCAGAATGCATTGAGAGTTCGGCGGAAAGTGGAGAGTGGAGATTTTAAGCACTGGCTTCCCTCTATCTACGCCTGTTATATACGAGATACAGCGTGAAGGTTAAAAAAGAAATATTTACAAGTGTAAACGTTACTATAAAGTTGACGGTGAAGCTTTTTAATTTTTTTTCGATGTAAAAAAAAATGTTTTAAAGAAAGATGCCGTCGTGCTCGTGGTAAAGTTTAAAGTGTTTACTGTACACGCGATAGTAGTGAATTTGATTTTAGCTGGGAGTAATGCAAATTATTGTAATGGGAGTAAAAAAAGAAGTCGAAGAGATTTGTTAAGTCTAAGTATTTATGTATTTAGACGCCGGTCGTGGCGCAGCGGCACAAAGTGCCACTGTAAAACCGACTGGTTGTGGGTTCGATCCCCACTCGAGCAGATGAAATATTTACTTAAATATATATTTCCATTTCTTCACTCTGGTGTCGAGGCAAAGCGCGACGTTGAGTTCTGCTACTTAACACGCAATGCCTCCCGAATTTGGCAGAAAGTGGGGAATGGAGTGTCTTTCACTAGGTTCCCTCTGCCCTACCCTGCTGTGTGCGGGATACAGCGTGAAGCTGTTTTATTTTGTGTAAAAAAAATTGCGTGTGTTATAGTTAGTAAATAGGGAAACTACGAATGTGGTTACCATAGATATACATGTATTTAAATATTTATAAATACACCAAGTATTATCTGTAAATTTGTTTTGAGACAGTATCCTGTTTTTGTATAGCTCCTGACATACCAGTATATATTAGCTATATTACAGTATTTTGAATTGAACCCGTGACCCATCAATTATTATAGCGTCTGACTGTAAAAGTAACATTTTCGTTACCATTCCCATTTCTACGCGAAGAAGACAAAGTGCGGTGTTGAGTTCCGTATAACCCGCGGAAACTACCAAATGAAAACATTAAATATTTCATTTCCTCAAGTGCAAATAGATCCCACACCGCAACGGAGTGTCTTAACACTAGGTTCCCTCTGCCTACCCTGCTATGTGCGGGATACAGCGTGAAGCTAATTTAATTTTTTAATTTTAAATATCTGATGCTCTTCAAAAGTAAATGTAATTAGCATTACATTTAAATGTCAGGTCTCGTTATTAACGATGATTTTATCAAATTTATTTTAATACTTTATTATTATTTTGTTCTTATTCACAATTAAGCATGGATATTTTATTATATTGGTAAGTTAGTAGGTAACCGCAGCGTTGAGTTCCGCACCGCTACTTCTCACATTCGGGTGGAAATAGAGAATAGAATTAACACGAAATTTTCTCTGTCTACATATATATACTACTTGTATATGGAATAAAGTATAAAACTAAGAATTTTCTGTTTACTTTACACAGTGCCGATTCAAATTCCGTTCCGTTTCGTTTGACATGTATCAAAGCGAGAAAATGAAACTTATTTTTATTCCTGAAGTGTATGATGAAATAAAAACGGAAGAAAAAAGAAATAATAATAAAATAATTTAAATATACATGTCAAATTCATATAATCTACATAATTAACATTTAAATATCACATTTGGAACAAGTATTGAACGGGAGACGTTCGTGTATTGACGACCCGAGAGTCGTAATCGTTGTGTGGTCTTATAAATAATGTTTATAAGATAACACACAGCAAGGTAGGCAGAGGGAACCTAGTGTTAAGAGACTCCGTTCCCCACTTTCTGCCGAGTTCTTGAGGCATTATGTGTTGCGTGGCGGAACTCAACGCCGCGCTTTGCCTCGATACCAGAGCGAAGAAATGAAAATATAAATGTAAATAAATATTTCATTTCCTCGAGTGGGCATCGAACCCACAACCAGTCGATTTTACAGTCACACAGACAGTCTCTGACAGATATTTTAATATTATTATAGTATTTAAAATAATATAGTTATCGCACATCTATCTATGGCACAAAGAAGAGCGCGACGGTATTAGATTATGACGTGTTAGGTGGCGGAACTCAACACCGTGCTTTACCAGAGCAAAGAAATTAAAATATTAAATATTTAATTCTGCACGTGAAATCGAACCACAACCTATTGCGTTAACAGTCGCAAGTTTGGCTTTCTGGGTCACGACAGGACAAATGTTATTAAATTAGCGAAAAACATAACACAGAATTACTTGCCACTAAGATTAATCGTGGCGCAGGGGCACAAAGTGTGACTGTAATATCGACTGCTTGTGGGTTCGATCCCCACCCGTGGAAATAAAATATTTTTTTCAATTTATGTTTTAATTTTTTCGCTATGGTGTAGAGGCTAAGCGCGGGGTTGAGTTCCGACACTCAGCACGCAATGCCTCAAGAACTCCGCGGAAAGTGGGGAACGGAGTGTCTCAATACTAAGTTCCTTTTGCCTATCCTGCTGTGTGCGGGATACAGCGTGAAGCTGATTCGGTTTGATTTGATTTAAGAAAAGGAGAAACCAGAACAAGCGGACGATCATAAAAACAATGTTTGATAATACGTACATACACGTATAAATGCCTATTTTGCATAACATAACCTTGAATTAACCGTTGTAAGTATTTTGTCACGTTTATAATTTATTAAGATATAACATTTTAATATTTTATTTGCTTTACAGTTATTTATATACATAATATCTAAAATTGCAAACGCAACGGTCGTAGGTTCGATTCCAATCCTGAGAAATAAATTGCTTTTATTTGCTCTCTCTGGTAACGAGACAAAACGCGATGTTGAGTTCCGCCATTCAACATATACATCCACGGAAACTAGGAAATAGATTGGTTCTAACACAAGGTTCCCTTTACTTATCCTATCCTACTTATATACGGTATACAGTAGAAAACTAAAAATAATATATTATTAATATATTTTTGTTATCTAACATATATTTTTAGCAAGTTGCCATGAGCCCGGATAGCTCAGTCGGTAGAGCATTGGACTTTTAATCCAAGGGTCCAGGGTTCAAGTCCCTGTTCGGGCGGCTCCCTTTTTTATATTTTATTTTTTTAATCAATACATAAATTAATTGATTTAATTTTTTTATTTAGTTTGAATTTTTTTTAACGTTGTTTTAAATATTGTTCTTTAATATTATTACTTTATTAATAAGTCTACTAAAGTAGACTACATAGTGTTTTAAGCTGAGATAAAGATTAGGGCATTTGGAAAAAACAATAGAATAAAAGAATGAAATGAAGGAGAGATCTTCAAGTGGCGCGATTCGCGTCCTATTTTTATACGTTTCTTAAAATATTACTCTATCTTTAAGCCCGGTTTCCACTGCGAAAGAGAAATGAACGCGTAATGCTTTAGTAAAACGGACCCTCTCTCCTCCTTTCTCCTCATCCTGACTCCTTTTAAATAAAATTACATTATAAAATATTTAAATTTACATTACCGCCAACAAGGAGTTTTGTATTTTGTTTTATATTTTTTCTTTCGCCTCGACTATTTATTGATAGAAATACAAGTATGCAGTCAACACTTGCGAGCTCAACGTACTCCTTAATGGGTCCGCTTTGGTCGAAGTGGAAAGTGGATTTCAGTGTGGAGAAAACTTTTCTAGAATGTTAGATAAAATCATTTTTATTATATAAATTCATCGTAGTGGTACAATGGCGCAAGGTTTGACTGTTCACGTTCACGGCAAGTTAAATAAAAGAAAAAAAAAAGAGAAAAAGAAACGAAATGGTAATAGTCTATATTCTTTTCTATTCAGTCTATATTCCTTACTCTACACACAGTGCACAGTGGTACAGTATGAGTGTAAAAGCGGAGTTTGTAAACTCGATCCTCATTTAAGAAAATAATTCTATGTAAATCATTTCCATCCATGATCTGGTAACAAGGCAAAGCGCGGCGTTGAGTTGCGCCACTCAACACACAATGCCTGGAAAATTGGCCGGAAAGTAGAAGTGCTCTATGTGAGAAAAAACATTTTCTTAATAGAAAATTTGATAATAACATAGAAACGTAGATACTTGGAATATAGAGAAGTAAAAAATGTAAATATTAAACAAAAAAGTTTTTGCATCCGCTAAAGAACACATCAATGATATGATCCAGCCGATATTCTTTAGAAAAATAAATTGAAAATATTCTGCTTCTATTATCATTCCATAAATAATTGAGGCCAGTCGTGGCGCAGTCTGACTGTGTACGACTGTAAAAGCGATAGTTGAGGGTTCGATTTTCTCACTCGACAATATTTTTTTTCTCTGCTCTGGCTATATGTGTCTGGTATTTTTTTGTGTATTTAGTTCCGCCGATTCGAAGGGAGAGTGGAGAACGAAGTGTCTTGACACTAGGTTCTGCTTCGTTCTGTTCATCATTTATGAACAAATAACGTTTATTTTATCACTATAAAAGATAATCGTTTTAACGACTTAGCATTTTGTTCCATATAACCTAGGTTGCGACAGATGTTGACCTCGCGAGAGAATCGATGCTCCGACCTCCGCCGTGCTAGTAACAACATAACCAACATACCAGAGAATGCTATTATATGATAAGAGAGCCTAAGTACTTAAAACATCCTGTTTTTCTTTTTCTCTCTATTTTATAATACCAAATGCTGAAGAAACTGGCGGAACTCAACGCCGGGTTATGTGTTAGCAATTTGAAAAAATAATAATAAGGCCTGTTATAGCGCAAATGTGTGCGGCTGTTAACGCGACAGGTTGTGCGATTCCCACCTGATAAATTGAAATATTTAATAATTTCATTTTGTTCGCTCTGGTAACGAGTGCGGCGTTAAGTTCCTCCACTTAAAACGCAATGCCTCTAGAATTTAGCGGAAAGTGGAAAACGTAAGTGTCTTACGTAAAGGGTATGTGTTACCACCAGGTTCCCAGGTTTCCTCTGTCTATGGCTGCTATCTGCCGGATACAGCGTGAAGCTAAAAAAAAACGAACTTTGTCTCGGTGGAAAATAAACTCACTCTGTTTTTTTTTATTTTTAGGGCATGTAGGGTGTTAATCTCTATATCTAAGATTAAACATATCTAAGATTTTAAAATTAAATTAACTGAAGCAATTACAGTACCATACAGGAAGAGGTGTAAAACTAGTTTTTATTTTAAATACCAAGTTATAAATATATCAAGGATACTTCAGTTATTGCGTTCAAACACAATATGATCAACTTTCTCGTATTGCTATTGTGAAAAAACGCGATTTAGATTAATAACTTTCCAGATTAGATTCGAATTTACGAAAAAACCGAAGAATATAAGGATTGTTTAAGCTTAGGTATATATGTTTTTACTGACTCAAACGATTTTGATTAGTCTACTTTCATTTGATAGGGTATACTCTGGGGATGGTGCCATACTATTTAACAAATAAAATATTTTGTTATCGTAAGAAATAAAAACTAAAAATTTTATGTATAACACAATTAAGTCACTGAATTCCTCATTTTTCAAGTATTTTGAAGATCTTCTTCTGGGAGATCTTATTTTATTCTAGAAGGAAACGTTGAGTATTAACATCTCAACATCGAATTGAACCCATAACTTTCTCATTTTTCATTCCATCCAGGGTCACTAACCAACAAACAAACAAAAAACATTGTTATTTCTGTTTCCCTTCATAGAACCAAATGAAGATATTTAATTAGACGTATATTAGACAGTTTTATGAGGACACTCCTCTAAAACGACACATAGAGGGAAAGGCACACCTTAAAGCTTATTATTGCGAAGTACATACTTGCTAAGGCTGTCGTGGCGCAGTGGAACAGTTTGATACAAATGACTGGACTTACAATGTTGTGGCTTCGATTCCCATTCGTGGAAATGAACTATTTTCATTTTCGCACTCTAATATCAAGATAAATCTTGGCGTTGAGTTTCGCTACTCAATATGCATGTCTCAAAAATTTGGCGATGTGTGCATATACAGCGTGAACCTATAAAAAAATATAGGTTTCTGTATTCTCAAAATAGTCTTTATACGGTAAATAACTGTCAATATAGCATATTGTCTAATCAATGTTGCGTCAATGTAACATAATTAAAGTACGGCCAACGAGTCGTGGCCGCCTTCAATTTACTTCTTCTGAACTTTTGCGCATTGTTGACTCGGGAAGAACGTAATCAAAAGAAAGAAAACATCTAAAACCAAATCTTTGCAGCCATCTCCAGGTAAATTCAGGGTGGCCACGACTTGCTGACCGTACTGTATATATCGTTAGTATACGCCCATTTAACGTAGTGATCTTGACCGTGGCGCCGTAGGAAACGGTCAATTCTCATGATGAGCACAATGAATTGCCCCATAGCAGTAAAAATTGTGAGTAAATAAGCGTGGTTACTTACTACCTATAGAAGATTAGTTATTTATTGAAGATTTGTAGTAGTGGGTTCAATTTTTAAAAAAATAAATGTGTACTTAACATCAAATACTTTATGCTAGCCCTCGTTTAATAGTTGTGTTAATATTTTTTAAGCTATATATATATATATATACTATATTCCACATAAAGCAGAGTAAGCAGGGAACTGGGGAACCTAATGTTAACACACCGTTCCTATTAAGACACTAACGTTACCCGCTTACCGCCGAATTCTAGAGGCATAGCGTATTGAGTTCGTTACTAGAGTGCTTACAAACTGTCGCGCTTAGCGACACACGCTTGTGCCCCTGTGTAGGAAACAGAGTGTCTTAACACTACGTTCCTTCTGCCTACCTTGCCACGGGAAAGGCATGACGTCCTATTTTTTTAGTTGCATTTATACACCGACCCAGTTATTCAATGTATTTCACAGCATAGCAAATTCACAATAGTTGGTCCTTCACCTCGTTATTTATAGAAAAATAGGGAGCACCATGTATAGCGTACATCCGTTACGTATATATTTATTAGATTGATACGTATTATTGTCGAAAATATTACGTTATATTAGGTACAATATCGGGAAAACTACTTTATATGAATTGTTTTTTATTATTTTTCGGTGTTTAACACCAAAATAAATATGTTGAGTGGCGGAACTCCGTGTCACGTTTTACCTACTAGTTAACATCGCTATGTTAACTAGTAGGTAAAACGTAACGTAATGAAAATAATCCATCCATATACCTGAAAAGGAATCAAACCTACACACACCAACAACCACCATCTCATCCCATATATCCAACTTCACCAACCTTTTAGAGACATTCACTATAAGTGACAGAAACCAAAAACGACAGTAACTTAAAAATCACCATTTTCTTGACTGGAAATCGAACCTACACCCATTTCATGTAAGGTCTAATACGATTCTAAATAAAAGATCATATACAAAATATATTTTTACAATCGCACCCACAGCTAGGTCCTTCGACTCCGTCACGGCGCGGCGTCTGTGAGTCACGGCTATTACGGAGGAGGAAGTGGAGACGAGGCTTCCGCACCGCGCAAAAACAGCTTGGATTTGCCGTATTGTCTTATTTTATGGGATTTTTATCTATATATATACTAATATATATATATAGAGGTTTCGATAATTTGAGATTTATACCCACCATGCACTTGTATAATGTGTTAATTTATGCTTTTTTCTCACGTTGTTTTCAGTAAATAACATGGTAGACAGAAATCCTAGTGTTTAAAAAATCAGTTTTAGATCTACCGCTCAATTTTAAGATGTTGCGGGTAGAGTGGTGGAGCTCAACGCCGCACTAAATTATCTAATTTGTCGACTTTATATGTTTTTAAACTCTTCGTAGTATATTTACATGAAGTATGCTGTATCATGTAGAAAATAGAGAATTGTTTTTACGTTATAGTATATTGTTTATCGAGTTCTAAATTAACTTAGGAGTCGAGTTATTATAAATATCTATCAATGTTATCTTTACAATTTCTCGAAAAATGGGACACTGCGTGGGGAACGGAATGTCTTAACTCTAGGTTCCTTTTGCCTATCCTGCAATATGCGGTATACAGAGTGAAGATATATCAAATGTAAATTTTAATGGATTCTTCGAACGCTTGGATTCTAAATGTGTCCTTAATTGATCATTACCCACACAGTATTAGTAAAAGATATAATTACAGCAAATAAACAATTTGCAAAAATAACTAAATATATTTTTTACTTATTTACTTCACGCTGTATCTCACATATAGCAAGCAGGGTAGGCACGGGAAACCTGGGAACCTAATGTTTACCCTTCGTTCCCATTAAGACACTTCCGTTCACAATTTTTTGCCGAATTCTGATGGCATTGTGTAATAAGCCATAGTAGCGGAACTCAACGCCGTGTGTTGCATTTACATCGCACGCTTGTGCAAGTCTGTGTAAACTAAAATCAATAATAAAATAAAATTTGATCAATATGTATTATTTGAACTTAAAAAACAGCGCCATCTAGCTTATAATAAATAAAACATTTGACTAATATTCGACGACAAATTTTTATGTAATAATTTGTGCTCGTTATTCAAAAGTTCTATTATACATTACAGTTATATTTTAATAGGTTATTTAAGTGCTGTAACATTTTACTGGTTTTATTAAGTATTTTAAATGAATGAATTAGTTAGATTTTACTTCATTTAGCTATTTAATTTTCTATACTTCTGCCATCTATTGAGACAAAACAAATACTATTGAAGCATCACTTAATGTATAATAGTTTCTTCAGTTTACCGCTAGATGGTAGTGTATCCACATCCCTGTATATTCCTTTTCTTTATAATTACATTTTTTAAGTAATTATAAACTTTTAATTTAAATAAATAATTGTCCTACAATTTTCACAATATATGTGTACTATTGGAACCTGCTATATTTTTATATTTTATAGATACATCATGAGACAACAGCGCCATAGATGGCGCTGCTTAAATGAATGCACTAGATTATTTAATATTCAGAGATAAGGAAAATATTCTCAAAATAATACACTATTTTGTCATAAATCATATAAATACTAATTATATGCTATGCAGGTGATAGGTATGCAAATATTATATGTCTTACCAAGTACTATACGAAATACAAACAATGCAATTACAAAATAAAAACAACTTACGTATGAGAAAGGCAAAAACAGAATTTTAACAGTTACTTTAGATATTGTTACGTTTAAAAGATAATTTTATATTTCCCAAAATGTTCAAAGAATCTTTATAAAATAAAGAAAACCAAAATAAATGCAAATATTACTACTTAAAATTTATTTACTAATGTCATCTGTTAAGAGGAAATAGATACTATTGAATCATTGCTTTTAAAGTTTCTACTATTCACCGCTAGGTAGCGTCAAGTCAAAATTTTAATAATAATAAATATTGAAAATTTTCATTTCTTTAAAGACTATATTTAGACAATAAAAAATATAGTTTTTACAAATTCTACTTATATATTTTTAAAAGAAAAACACATTTCTATACATTGATGAGACCGTCCGCGGTGTTGCGGTAATTAATTATTTTCATTCTCGCTTTAGTAGGTAGTAAGAAAAAGCGCAGCGTGGAAGTCCACTAGTCAAAATTAGGCGGTGTGTGGGAACAGAGTATCTTATCACTAGGTTTTTGCCTTCATTACGTGTACTTCATACTATGATAAGAGTTACAAATATATTAAACAAATGTAACTATTTATATACTTAAATATTTTATCACATTCGTCAGGTATTGTTTATAATGAGAAAATATCTGTATAATAATGGGGTGTGCTTGATGCTACAAGCTGTGGCTCTTTTATGGACCTTGCCGTTCCGCAAAATCCATTCCTTTATCATAAATATTCGAGATTTTACATATTAAATAGCAAAACTCAGCACTGCGCTTCAGCTACCAGAGCGGCAAAATTGAAAATAATTTATATAATCCACTACTACCACTTACCTATTTGTTACACTCCACTACTGTGTAGTTCTGTAGGAACCTTATTCCACGCGACATACTGCTGTAAAAAAGGCCTTCTGCGTTGACAGATGAAGAGACATGGGTACCTATAAATAAATATCAAAAGGCGTATCTATCTGATGTACCTCTACCCTAAAGGCCGTCAACGTATCTATAGCTCCTTCGGTATTACACGGAGTTTCCATAAAAAAATCATTAACCCCTATTGGGAATCAAACCCACAGTAATGGTGTATACAATCAGATATTATCGCATTGTAATAAGAAAGTATATTGTTAAACTAATTGGCACATAGCTTTCTCAAGTATCGAATAATCAAAGAGTTTTAATAAAGATTTCTAAGAAAGAATAGAGATTAAAATACTATCTTCCTGTTTTCTTTCGCTCAATTTATTTAAGTAATTATTGTATTAGTTTATTTTTAGTACGAACAAAACATAGAGTTGTAAATGTTTGGCACAGAGTAGTTATGTATAATACTTTATTAAAAAATAGAATTTCTATATTTACTGTATATACTTTTCGTTTCTATTATACATAAAGCAGCCTCTGACTGTCCTGACTGTCCATGACTTTATTATCAGTCGCGTAAATGATTTTACACTTACGCAATATCTCGAAAATTGGGAGGTAATTGAGGAACGGAGTTTTACACTAGGTTCCCCCAACTTCTCTGCTATATCCGGAATACAGCCAGAAACTAAAAGAAAAAGAAAGGTAGCTTTTGCCTATTCTATGTAACACCACCGAAATATACCTACAGGAATTTATTTGAACACTCTCAAATGATCTAAACTAAAGTTAGTAAAATGCAGTATTTGCAAGTCACCACTGAATGATTAATTTACATGTAATTACTTTATGCAAATTTTTTGCCTCAACTTTGTGTAATGGTACAGACAAGAAAACTAATAATTTATATTCTATTAGTAAACATTGAAAATACTATTCAATTACTATTATCTTAGTTTTCCCCTTTTTGTTTTATTTGAAATGACTTATAGTATTAAATATATCATTTCCTTAATGGGAATCGAACCTACGCCGTCGTGTTGAATTCTGTTTTGACTATTCGTTGAGAATTTGGCAGATTGTGGAGAACGAAAGTGTCATAATGGGAAATGAGTGTTTTAACGCTAGGTTCCCTGGTTCCCTTTGCACGCCCTGTTATGTGTGTGATATAGAGTGAAGCTAAGTTAAGCTAACATACAGCGAAGCCCATTTTGGTTATGTGTGAAGATATAAGCAATATTCCTGTATCCCGCTTATAGTAAAGTAAACAAAGGAATCTAAAGTTAAGACACCAAATCCCCAGTTCAAACATCTTTTCTATTTCGTGTAGGATAGCGGAACTTAACGCCGTTCTTTGTCTTGTAATCAGAAGCTAGAAAGTGATAATAACCTATTTCATCAAGTAAACGTACCCACAACTGTCGCGCTTACATTCAAACGCTGTCCCACTACACCACGATGGCCTCCATCTTCCATAAAATATTGGTAAAATATAGGTAACGTGTCAAAAAGCAAGTATTATTTCCCATATTCTTGCGTAACATTTGGTACAAGGTGTTCATCAATCGTGACGTCACGCCCGTGTTTCCCCTTGCGCTTTACGTGACCGTAATAATAATAATATTATATTACACATTTATAGTTCAGCAAATCGCCGCTAGATGGCGTATGTTATTTTTCAAATAGTTTGTAATACAAAATTAAATGTTTATATATTTTTTGTCTTATATTAAACTATTTACATTTATGAATATTCATAATATAAAGAAATGCAGCTTCTATCTGGCATTAGTCTCGGATTTTGTTGCCCAGGTCAACCTTCATACTTAAATTTATCTCAACTTTGCAAGGTCTTCAGCATCCTCGATGGCTAGTCCAGGCTCTTATATCCCGCATCACGATGAGGTCTATCTTCAGGGACAGATGTAGAGTATAGCAGTTCCATCCGAATTCAAAGGCCAGCGGGCAAAGTCTATACCACCTCAGGAGAGGCTCCTGGAGCTTACCTGCTACGCCACAAACTCCAAGACTCCGAGACTACTCGCCACTTGCGTATAAAAAAACTGGTCGAAAACCATACCAAGGACCACCTCCGAAATAATTTAAACATAACTAACTACTATTCCCCCTATTATTGATTGAACCTATTACCACTACAGTACAGGCAGACACTGCCTCTGCCAGGATATAGTATATTACAATTTGTATGCAATCAGTAGCTGTAAGTACATATTCTTAGAAGCGCTATTACAAGTTTATAGCTGTGAACTTTGATACATGATCAACATGTTAATTGTAGTGTTAATGTAAAAGAAGAAGGCGGACGTCCTTCTATTGTGGCTTTAAAACGTATGGATCTATACTTGTAATTCTATTTTTTTCTGCTTCCCGCTGTAACCTGATATGTGCAGGATACAGCATGAAAGCAGTATTAAGACTCCAACATTTGGGTGGAACGTGAACAAAGAAGAATCTTAACACTAGGTTCCCTTTGCCTACAATTCTATCATTCAGCGTCTCACAGCGTGACCAGTCGCAATATTCAGAGGGAATAATTAGAGAGGTAGAAGAAACCTAGTGTTAAGTCACTCCATCCTCCACTTTCCGCCGAATTTTGCGAAATATTGCGTGTTAAGTAGCGAAGCTCAACGCCGCGCTTTTGCCTTGGTACCAGAGCTAATATATGAAAATATTTATAAACAATAATCCATACCCCCGAGCGAGAATCAAACCCACAACAGTCGCGTTACAGCCACACGTTTGTGCTCCTGCGGCACGACGACCTCAATTACACGTTAGCTATTTAATTTCACTTTCGTTGGAGTCAGAACTGAACCTACAACTACCTACAATTACGTTTCACGCTGTATCCCGCACACAACAGGGTAGACAGAGGGAACCTAGTGAAAGGCACTCCGTTCCCTACTTTTTGCCGAATTCTAGAGGCGTTGCGTGTTAAGTGGCAGAACTCAACGCCGCGCTTAACCTCGACACTAGAGCAAAGTAATGGAAATATAAATTTAAATAAATATTTCATCTCCTCGAGTGGGGATCGAACCCACAACCAGTCGGTTTTACAGTCACACCTCGTCCCACTGCGCCACGACTGGCCTCTACAGTTAGAACCATAATAATAATATGAATAATTTACATAAGTCATAAAGCAGTAAATAACAAATATTATCATTTTCGCTTCACGGCCCCCATTGGCCGACCTCCGCCGTGTTTACGTGCACCAGCTCTAATGAGGACACGATAAGTAGCTTTTCAAGCACATCGGCTTATATTCAGCGCTAAATGTATGTAAAACTGGATTTGTGAATTGTAATACACTTTTAAATTTAGTAAGGCCTATATTTAGCCTAGTTTCTTGGAGGGTGGACTAAATAGTTTTAGACGGTTGTGGGTTCGACTCCTATAAAATATTCGACATTTTCATTTCCTCGCTCTGATAAGGAGGCAAAGCGTGGCGTTCAGTTCTGCCACTTAATACGCATTGCCTCGGGAGTTAATGAGGAACAGAGTGTTATAACACTAGGTTCCCAGATTTCCTCTGCCTATTCTTCTATGGGTGGTATACAGCGTAAAAGTAAAAAATAAAATATTAGATCAAAAACATTTAGGATAACAAGGAAAAGCGTCTCACTGTAAATGCAATGGAGATCGCAAGGTTTGATTCCCACTCTAGGAAATAAATTATTTCTCTGAACTGATAGACAAAGCACGGCGAAAATTCCGCCACTCACAAGCTAGATCTTTCTCTTATTACCAAGGCGAGGAAATAAAAATAATGCATTCTACTGATTGGGAATCGAACCCCCAACTGCCATTTTTACAGAAATTTGACAACTACTCAAGCAAATTTAGCTTGAAGTGTAAGAGGAAAGTACAGAACCCAATATTTTGTTACTGACCTACCTCACGTAATAAAGATTTAGTAGAAACTAAATTTGCACGTGTAAGGGAAGGAAGTAGCGCTACGCTAGTCAACAATATTACTACAAGGAACATTAAAATGATATACTTAAAAAAAAAACAATCACTATAGAATATGCTATTTGATTTGATGAATCTAAGCTCGACGGGTTTACAAAACTCCTATTGACATCCTGGCTTTATCATCAGACCAGCTCATGATGCTGATGCTGATAATACCACATTATTATATTATAGCCTAAGCTATGTATAATGACCGGTGTTTTCGGACTATAATAGGATCATGTTGGTACTGGTGGTGTCGTAAGAGGCGACTAAAGTACGTGTGGTAGAGTCACGTCGCCAGTAATGGCAACACGCATGGGCAGACTCGACCGGATCATTACCACCCCCGGTATTTAAAATTGGCGTTAAGTAGTGGCTTTATGCCACTGCGCATCAGGTAATACCGGGCTCCGGCGCCCAACCAACCTTAAAGGCCGGCAACGCACCTGTAGCTCCTCTGGTGTTGCACGGGGTCGTGGGCGGCGGTGATCACTTACCATCAGGTGACCCGCACGCTCGTTCGCCTTGTCCTTTTCCATAAAAATTTTGACAAATAAACAAAAAAGTGGAACTTCCACAAATAAAAATATTATTTATTAAAAGGAAATATTTTTTATACTCTACGCCTTAAAGGACTCAATTCATACAGTAAACAAAACAAAATAATAAAAAAAAACCCTAATTCAGGCCTAACAATTTAGAAAAAACGTGAATAAACGATAACAATCATAAAAAAGAACCTTGTACCAACAACACCAAGATATCATCTTCATTCAGACAGCCTCGTGATACAACATTGAATGTCATAACCCTGTTACAGTGCGCCTGCGCATGTTAATATGCTCCTTTAGATGCGCAAGAGTCGGTGGCAATGGAAACGGTTTGAGGTCTCGTTTGATGGTTTTCCTCTACTCTCTAAGTATTGTCTTGTGACCAAATATTTTTTGTATGTTATGCAAGGATTGGATGTGTCATGTCATGAAGGAATAACTAGAAACAACTATTTTATAGTTTTATTTTGACTGTAAACGCAACGGTTACGGGTTCGTCTCCCATTCTGGAAGTAATTTTTATTTTATTACTTAGCTCTGGTACGGAGAGCAAGCGCAGCGTTGAATTTTGCAATTAATTACGCAATGTCTCGAAAATTAGAATTACCCGAGAATTATTATCCCATTTTCCGGAGTTCCACTGGGTTCCCTGTGCATACCCTGCAAATTGTGGTAAAAAATAAGCGTGGATTACTTGATAACATAACTTATTCCTATCTTCTTCATATTTTTTAGTCGTGGTAAGTAATAAAAAAATATACTATAAACCTAGAAATAATAATCATTTAAATGTGACAAGTGCTCAAATGTTGTTTGTAGGTATTTGTAATGACTTATATGGAATTAAAGAGCAAAATCAACGTCATCAATTAAAAAAATTGGCAGTCAATGATATGGGGCCAGCCAAAGTCCCATGAAGGTTGCTTGGATGACGTGAATGTTAATAGTTATTGCAAAATTTTGAAATCATCACCTGAATACAATATGTCAGTATTGTCAGTAGATGCCATGACATTATCACTATTTTTTATACATTTAATTCTAAATAGATAGCTTCTTTCCTTTTTGGTTACGATTTTCATAAAATTAATCATGTTTTTTTGTTAGATTCACCTTGTACCTCGCATATAGCAAAATAAACAAGAAGCTAATATTAAAACGATCCGTTTCTACCGCCGTGCTCCGGTTATGGATTCGTCCGTCCCTTCCATTGTGTTTTTCAAGCTGTTTTTCAGTAAAATCTTAGAAACTTGCCCTCTCACTTACTACTACTACTACTAGTACTACTTAATACTGTGGTATTGAGCAGGTGCAAGTGAGAGAAGCTAACATTTCCTTCAAGATTGGATTTTTTTTTAAGCTTCACACTGTATTCTTCATGTAGCAGGGTAGGCAGAGTCAAGCTAGTGTCACTCCGCCCTCAATTTTTCAACGAATTTTAGAGACACATGTTGAGTGGCGGAACTTAACGCCTCGCATTGCCTCGACACCAGACCGAAGAAAGGAAATCATTAAATATTTTATTTCCTCGAGTGGGAATCGAACACACAAGCTCGAGTTTACAGTCACACGCTTGTGCCCCTGCACCAGGATTGGCCTGAATTAAAGAAAAAATTGAATTTGAAATTTTTTAAAAAAATAAAAAAATACTTAATTCTATAGTAATTCGTCGTTTATAGCTAAAAATAATTTAATTTATCGATGACATCATTATGATAATATTAATTAACGTGTGGTTTTATTACTAAGACCACATAACGCGACCTAATAAGTGCTTATTTGTACTGTTGTTGGCTGAAAAAAAAAATATATATATATAAATATATAACAAAATTATATGTCAAAATGTCATTTGTCAAACTATAACAGTTCATAAAATAGCCTGGAGCTACACAAACGGCGTCAAAGTCACACAAATGGCGTCCCGATTTATCCTTTGGATACGGAACCCTAAAAATGGAGCGATGTACGGTACAACAAGCGGTTCTGTTTTTAGCACAAACGAACGGAAATTGGGGAACAGATGTAAAATCTATCACTACAGCTACTACAGGAGCCACACAAATCTACTTTGACAGCATATTATTGTAAGCGCGATGGTTGCCGATTCGATATAAACTCAGTTTCCTAATCTAGGTAGTCCAAAAGCGGTGTTCAATACGGCCTCTAATAGCCACATAATACCTTGAAAATTCTGCGAACAGTGGGAAACGGAGTGTCTTAACTCACTTCTCTCTGCCTATAGTGCTATGCGTAAAAAAGCGTGAAACTGAAATTGTATATATATAAAGAAAAAAAATATTATACTTAAGCAAGATTTCTTTTACGTATATGTTAAATATCTATATGGTTGCGTCATAGTTACACAACATTTACACCGCAGTCGCAGCTTCGAAACCCAGAGTTAATCACATGGGAAAAACTCAAGTAAGCTGAGATGTAAGAAATAAAATAAAATTCACATAATACATATTTGTGTTTTAAAGCTGAAGAGTTTGTTTGGCTGAACGCGCTAATCTCAGGAACTACTGGATCGAATTGAGAAATCGATGAATGGGGGGTCAATTTTTTATTTGTAATGATTTTTTTTTTTGAACTTGTAAGAACTGAAAGAAGCTGCCGGATAAATGTATCATTAAAGTTGTCATTGTTTTGCACCCTACTATATCGTAAAGCTAAATTTTGTGGGTGGGTGTGTGTGTGGGTTCGGTTCCCACTCAGGGAATGAAATATTTAATATTTTCATTGCCTCGCTATGGTATATTCCCGTTTATGCCGACGTTGCAATATGGGGGATACAGTATGAAACAAAAAAAAATAAAAAATAAAAGAATAAGTTATAGTAATATTTTAGTTTACAAAAACGCCTTGTACTTTGTGTCAGTAAATAGACGGAAGGAACCGGAAAGGAAATAAAGAGCTTATCTTTCGATTTATTATGCTATAGAGCTTTTTAAATGTAAATATCCAAGAAATCATGATCGAAATTAGTTAAAATCTTATTATTCTTTATTTATATATACAACATTTTTTTGTGACTGTGCGACTGACAGACAACGCACAGACAAATTATAAATGTACCTATTTTTATTACAATTTTTATAGTTAGTAGAAAAATGTATTTAAAGGAAATAATTCCAACTACATTATCTCGTTAAAATTAACATTCTATACAATATTACTAAATTTCATTAGAAATTGATAATAATAACTATAATAACAAATTAATAATTAAATAATGACAAAATAAGTTATTTTCGTCATATTATCCTTATTTTACATATAATTTTGCAATAGTTTAAATAAAATACTTTCAATTTATAATAATGTTTCATATGAAATTTATGAAATAATCTTTTCAGCGTAAATATGTGAAACTCACAGTATTCCCATATAGCATACTATGCAGAAGGAACCTAGTGGTAAAACACCGTGTCCTACTTTCCCCTCAATTTTCACAAGAATACATGTTGAGTGGCGGAGTTTAACACCGCGCCGCCTTAGTATAATTTTTTTATTGCTTATTTTTCTTATTTACGTAATTTTTTTTAATAAATTTTCGATTCCATTCTGAGGTTAGCGCGTTAAGCCAAACCAACTCTTAAGCATTTTGTGTTGAGTGGCAAAACTTAGGAATTAGGTTTGTGACACAGATAGTCCATTTCTAAAGGTAGGCTATAAGCTATATTATCTCGTTACTCGTAGGTAAATTGAAGTAAATGAGGCCAGCCGTGGCGCAAAACAGGTTGTGGGTTCGATCCCCATTGTTTTCATTTCCTCGCTCTGGTAAAGAAGCAAAGCGTGGCGTTGAGTTCCACCATCAACACGCAATACGTTCAGAATTCGGCGGCAAGTTGGAAACGGAAGAGTAAGAAGAGAACTTAATGTGAACGGAATGTCTTTATGTTAGGTTCCCAGGTTCCCTCGTATGCCTACCCTGCTATGTGCGTTTCAAAATGAAGCTGAAAAAATACAAAAAGCCGCAGCTAGTTTATTATATATTCATAGATAAGTTCTACAAAAATAAAAACTGTAATAAGGAAACCTCACATTTAACTTTAAGTGAATCACTCTTTCTCAAAGTCAAAACAAACGTTAAACAGCTTCGCGAGCACTTTGGAACTTTCGTTATGCTAATTTAGAGGCCGGTGAGCGAGAAACATGAATATTTTAAATTTTATAAAAAAAAACGATATTTTTAGTAATACGTTGTACTGTACCGTTTTTGAGATTACTACATAATAGGATTGGCAGGGGAACCTATCGTCAAAACTCACTTCGGTCCACCAAATTTAACATTATATGTTGAGTGGCGGAACTCAACGCCGTTTTTTAATTTATTTCCAGAACAAGGAAATAATAATATTTTATTCCCCTTAGTACAGACAGACACTGTTCCGCTGGGTCACGATGGCCTCATTTCTTAATGTTTTTTTTTGTAAATAAAAAAAACAATCTATTTTGCATCTGATTACTATAAATTAACTATGGAGTTCAAACATAGCATAGCCATATGTAATATCAAAGCAAGGTAGACTTAGAGAACCTAGTGTCAAGACTCTCCTTGTCAAAACAACGTAGACTAAGAGAACTTAGTGTCAAGACTCTCCATACTTCACTTGTCGCCTGATTTCGTGACAATGTGTGGCACAACTTAACGCAGAGCTTACCAACGGAGGGGAATTAAAATAATTTATTCCCATAATAGAACATCGAACCTACAATCATTGCGCTAACAGTGGGACCCTCGGATGCTCTGCCACTCCGTCACCTTGGTATTTCTTTATAGCTCGCAGTAAATTTTATCTTACTCACCAACTCGTCTTTGGGGTACACCCAGAATGTTTCAATTTTTAATATCTTAATAAGCACCATGTAAAAACCCCGCGATTGTATAATGTTTAAAGACAGTA
The DNA here is from genome assembly GCA_021202915.1 of Heliconius himera. NCBI lineage: Eukaryota > Metazoa > Arthropoda > Insecta > Lepidoptera > Nymphalidae > Heliconius > Heliconius himera. Next base: position 86,084 of record JAJHJA010000296.1, read on the forward strand.
GACAGAGTAGGTTATATCATTAATTATTATTTTTAATTAGCTTCATGCTGTATTCCGCACACAGCTGTGTATGCAGAGGGAACCTAGGAACGTAGTTTTAGGGGAATACGTTTTCCATTTTTCGCCGAATTCTGAAGGCATTGCGCGTTAAGTGGTAAAAATTTACATCGCGCTCTGCCTTATTATCCAATCGAGAAAATAAAAATATTAAATATTGTATTTCTCTGAGTGGTAATTGAACCCACAACCGTGGCGTTTATAGCCACACCTTTGTGCCATCATTCTAAAACTAACGCCTCTATTCTAAAAATAAATATCTTGACCATTTTACAAGATAATATTTAAAATACATTTTATTAAATAAGTCCATTGGGGAAGTAGAGCAAAATAAGTATTTGTGTTTCATCCCCAAGTTGAGGCTAAGATCATCCCTCTTAACACCCCTATTTTTACGTCAAGGGGAAAAATAAACGACAGTAAACTTTTCCATCTTACAATTGCAATTCGTGTTATCAATGAAATCTTGGTTGTTAGAACTTTTATATCTCGAGTTTTTTTTTCAGTAATCCACCCTTTGAAATCTCAAAGACATATTATATAATAGCGACCCGCTCGCGGCTTCGCCCGCTAAAACTTCTAATAACAATATTAATTCTATTAACAATAACGAAAAAATGTTCTAATAACAATATTATTTTAAAGGTAATATCCATATGAGGCCAGTCGTGGCGCAGTGGCACAAAGTGTGACTGTAAAACCGACTGGTTGTGGGTTCGATCTCCACTCGAGGAGATTAAATATTTACTTAAATTTATATTTCCATTTCTTCGCTCTGGTGTCAAGGCAAAGCGCGGCGTTGAGTTATGCCACTTAACACGCAATGCCTCCAGAATTCGGCAGAAAGTGGGGAATGGAGTGTCTTAATACTAGGTTCTCTCTGCCTGCTCTACAGTGTGCGGGATACAGCGTGAAGCTGATATAATATCCATACATTGGAAACTAAAGTTGCAGCCAACTCAATATAACAATTATTTTCCAGCAATTTTGTCGACAATTTCGACAAAATTGCTGCATATAACTTCCATACAGATACAGGCAGATATCATTTACAATTTTATTATACATAAAATTAAAAAAATTAAATAAGCTTCACGCTGTATCCCGCATACAGCAGGGTAGGCAGAGGGAACCTAGTGTTAAGACACTCCGTTCCCCACTTTCTGCCGAATTCTGGAGGCATTGCGTGTTGAGTGGCAGAACTCAACGCCGCGCTTAACTTTGACACCAGAGCGAAGAAATGGAAATATAAATTTAAGTAAATATTTCATCTCCTCAAGTGGGGATCGAACCCACAACCAGTCGGTTTTGCAGTCACACCTCGTGCCGCTGCGCCACGACCGGCTTCAATTTATTTTATTATACATATTTTTATTATATGTATAAATAATATCTCACAATATAAGCACATGCAGATGTTGTGGCGGCAGCTTCTGATTGTCATGATTATGAGTTCGAGTCCCGATTACAAAATTAATAACTTCCTGGTAACAGGACAGAGCGCGGCGTTGAGTTCCATCACTTCAACACGCTATGTCCCGATAATTAGGCAAAAAATGAGGGCCGGAGTATTATGCGGGATAGTCCTAGATAGATCTAATAAATATTATATTTATTAAAAAGAGACTATTACGGGTAACAGTAATACGACCAGCTCGAAAGGCAGTTCTGCTGAGAACAGCCGGCAAGAACCTCACTTTTCTTTTCAATATTAAAATTAAAATGTTATTGCTTGTGTATTAAGCAATAACATTTTAAATACATACAATGGTAATACAATAATAGCTATCCTGAGAGATTCAAATGATATTAATAAAAAAAAAATAATCCTTCAAAATATTCTTTGGTAGTAAAATGAGCTTTCCTAATTAACGTTGTTTTAACAGTTACTTGCTAACAACCTAAATAAGTTGTAAAATTTCGACGTAGCTTGATGAGAACGTATGGTTCAGTGGTCAGAGCGCCTGGTAGGTTCCCAGGAGCCACGGGTTCGAGTCCCGCTACGTTCGATTTTTATACGTTTTCTAAAATTAGTTAATATTAGTAGAGCAAGACAGCAAGGAGTAGAGTGAGCCGCTCAGAAACTCAACAATTCTTTACAATATAAACATACAAACGGCGCTACATCGATATCAACTTATGCAGTAAAAAGTAGGCAGAGGGAACATGAGAAGGAACCTAGTGTTGAGACACTCTGTTTCTAGTAAGACGCATCCCTTCCCAACTTTTCACCGGATTCTGGAGGCATAGTGTGTTGACTAGCGGAACCCAGCCCCTCGCTTTCCATCGTTGCCATACCAAGAAGGAATCGAACCCACAACCTGTAAATATACCTTACAATAGCATATAACTACAATATATCATTATGTACACATTATGTGTATAATATGAGGGAGCCACGTAGTGTAGTCGCAGTATTGAATATTTATATATATATTTTTTTATACAGTCCACTCGTAATTGTCGATTTAAATAATGTATTAGTTGTAAATAAATCATTAGATCAACGATCGATGATATTATATTGTTGTATACTTAAGCTTCATATATGGATCCCAAATTGATACAATCATTTTCTTAGATTTTATGATATAATTACAAGTTGAATCAGCACTTATTTAGCTTACCCTGTTTCAGATAAGCAGAAGGAAATTGGGAACCTAATAAGACACTTCCGTTCTCCACTATATATATACTAAATTAATAGAAAAAAATATTTCTGTACGCATTTTGGCAATTACTAGTACGTACTATAAAATTCGATTAAAAATAGATACAATGAACAAACTGATCGAGGTAAAATCGCCAACCCAACAATTAACATAATATAACCACAATATCATATAGCAATCAAAATAATTCAATAAAAATCTTGTTCTTGTATATATAATATATATATATATATATATATATATATATATAATAGTAAAATGCTCTCGGGGCTTTCCGTAGCGCCACGTGCCGACGCGTGGCGGTCACGTTACCAGCTGACTGACGGCCACCACGTGAGAGAACAGGTGCTGCATTTACTGGACTGTAGAGGAAATTATGTTCTATTTTATTCACATTAGAAGCTATATTGCGGCTCTGGCTGTGTACTAGACGGTTGTGGGTTCGGTTCCCAATTGGGGGATGTATTTCTATTTGCGAGATGCAGTGTTAAGTTGAAAATAAAGTAGTATATGTAACAAGTAAAAAATATTTGTAATCATAAAGGAGGTTGTTGTGACTTAGCAGATCAGTGTATGACTGCGCAAACGCGACGGTTTTAGGTTTGATTCCAATTCGAGGGAATGAATAAGGTTTTTTCTTTCATTACGTAATGTCTCGAAAATAGGATAGAAAGTGGAGAATGGAGTATCTTGGTGGAGTGGAGAATGGAATGGAGAGGTTCGATCTGTCTGTCTTCTAAATTCGGCATATAGAGGAAGGCAAGGAAATATTTTTTTTATATTTTGATTTTGGTCGAAGCTCACTCGAGGATATGATTTTAAATATTATAATAAAATAATTTTCCTGTTTGTCTACTAAGTTAAAGTAAGTACAGTGGGCGAGACGTAAGCTCAGCTTTGCATTTGTATGAATGTACACAGTAGTATACACAGGTACGACGGCTTGAAGTCCGTCGCATCCCTTATTTGACGTGACTACACCCACCACTTTAAGTGGTAGTAAAAATAAAATCAGCTTCACGCTGTATCCCGCACACAGCAGGGTAGGCAGAGGGAACCTAGTGTTAAGACACTCCGTTCCCCACTTTCTGCCGAATTCTGGTGGCATTGCGTGGCAGAACCCAACGCCGCGCTTGTCCTCGACACCAGAGCGAAGAAATAGAAAAATAAATTTAAGTCAATATTTCATCTCCTAGAGTGGGGATCGAACCCATAATCAGTCGGTTTTACAGTCCCACTTTGTGCCCCTGCGCCACGACTGGCCTCTAGTAGTAACGTGCTAAAATATTAAAAAGGGAAAAAAAAGTTCGCACGATCACCTTATAAAAATAGAAAAATGTATGTATGTGACAAAGTAGTAATGAAGATTAAGAAAAAAAAAACTCGGAAGTCACAAGCTTTCGAAAGCTTTTGAAAAACTAGTTGTCGTATTTAATAAGGTGCATATTAACTTATTCCTTATAAAATAAACCAGTTATTGTGGAAGAAACCTATGGAATCCTGTATTATAATTTATAATTATTATTTAAAACTATAGAATTTTGTCTCGTAATGGCGCAGCGATACAGCGTTTGACTGTAAGTGCGATGGTTGTAGATAAGATTCCCACTCAGAGGAATGAATTAATTAAATTTTCTAGCTCTGGTAATAAGACAAATAAACAAAAAGAAATAAAGTACAATATGCGGCTGTGAGATTTGATGTTCAAAAATATTTTTAGAGTAGTAAGATATTTTTTAGTTACATTTTTATAGATTCCCGCTGTATCCCGCATATAACAGTATAGGAGTAGGAAACCTACTGTTAAGATACTACAAGTTGATGTGCAGCCTAGTGTTAAAACACTTCCCCCCCCCCCACACTTTCAGTCGAATGCTGGAGGCATTGAGTGTCGAATCGCGTATCCCAACGCCGCGCTTTGCTTCGACACCAGAGTTAAGAAATCAAAATATCCATAAATATTTAATTTCCTTGAGTGGGACTCGAACCCGCAACCTGTCGCGATTACAATAACACGCTTGTGCCCCTGCGCCACGACTGGCTTTTGTGTACTGTTTTTTAGATGTAAACTAACAGATAAATATAACCTATTAAGTAAATTATGATTATTAGTTGGTTAATATAAAGATATACATATATGTAGATATTATGTGATGAGTGGTTTTTCTGCAGAAACAAAATTATGCACAGTCATGTAACACCTTCTGCGTTAGTCATTCATTCTTTCCCAGGTTGTTTTGGTAATCTACTTTTAAGATGATGCAATAACATATTGCATTAACATTTTTTTATGTATTTATTAATTTTATGATGAATACTTGGAAACGGAAATGTCTTAATGGAGAACGGAGTGTCTTAACACTAGGTTTCCAAGTTTTCTCAGTCTACTCAGTGTAAAGCAAAAAATATATATTAAATTTAAATTTTCATAGATACTATCGTCCTCTACACGCTGTCCGCGGCAAGTGGAGCTGAGCGAAGCTATGTTGCGCAAAATTTAGCGAAATTTTTGTGAATCATTTTTGTTTTGTCCGCAAGCGCTGGGTTAGATTAATCAAAGTTCAATCTGTGCTCTTGAATTTCAAAACATTAAACAGCTTAACTCTACGGGACACATTAAGATCATTTCCTCAAAAAATATAATTACAATTATTACCAAACTACATTGCTGGTATCACGGTATCAAGTAGCATTACAACGAAACACACTTTTGACCAAGCTTCGCTCTTCGCTCAGCTCAATGACCAGAGAGCTCAAAGAGCTTCGCTTCGCTCAGCTCAATGAATAGTAGAAAAGTATTAAGACTGACTTAAATCAGTAATCTTTTTTTTTATACAAATTCCCATGCAAATGACTGTACTGTACTGTTTTTGTTTATAAGTCTAGAAGTATTTTTTTTTAAACATATACCTAGTAAAAAGAAATAGCTATAGGCAACCTAGCTCAGAACACGATAACCTAAGAAGAAGGACAAAAGACATTACACAAACATCGCAATTACTATTAAACATCAATTTGTCAATTAAAAGTGTCCACTATGCTAAAACAATTTTTTAGAAACATAAACTATTTTATTATTACTAATGATTTAGTGGTATTATCATAGTTCTTCAATAATCTTGCCAACCAGCTGCAAATTTCGACAATAGTTGGAAAATGGAAGCAAAATGGCGAGCGTCAGAAAGTTCACACAAGTAACTCTATGATGTACGGTGGGTTGCATTGAAACAATTAACGAGATGCTGTGAAAGGCTTGATACTTTGGCTTTGCGTAGAGACGTCTCCTCGCTGTGCGTTCTCTACCGCATTTATCATGGGGAGTGCTCTGGAGAACTGTTTGACCTGTTACCTGCCGCCGAATTTTCTAACCGCACAGTACGCCATAAGCTGAAATATCATCCACACCACCTGGATACGTGGCACTCCACTACTGTGCGGTTTCGTAGGAACTTCCTTCCACGCGCCACGGAACTGTGGAATGGCCTACCCGCGGCAGTGTTTCCAGGTCGATATGACATGGGTACCTTCAAACGAGTGTTGCACGGGGCCGTGGGCGGCGGTAATCACTTACCATCAGGTGACCCGAACGCTCGTTTGCCTTGTCTTTTCCATAAATAAAAATAAAAAAAATTAAGTTCTGCAACACGCAACAGACTTATTTAGAAATAAGAATAGAAATAAATTATTTTGTTATCTAATTTAAAAAAAAAAAGAAGATGCAATATTTTCTATAACCTCCTACTAAACCCAATAAGAATTTTTGCAATTTGAACCAGGAGTTCCTTAGATTATAGCGTTCAACCAAACAAGCTTTTTAGCTTTATAATTTTAAGTATAGATTTTATATACCAAATTCAAGTATGCCTATTTGATAAGTGTCTACAACTTAACCTTTTATTTAACTGCCAATTACAATTCAAAGGTTATTTTTAATTACAAAAATGAACAATACAAATTAAAAATAATCTAATCATATTTTGCTATTGAAATATTATAATATACATATAAGTAAGCAAAAAAAACAAATAGTTTTTGGCTACTTCCAAGTTTCGTACTCAGTGACCCCAGGACTGAAGGACTCGTGGAACGTGTTCTAAACTACCTGCTGAAGGTCAAAATATGAACGGTGTGAGTTACGACTCTCTAAAAATTCTTGACGTTTTTAGTCAATATAGTAAAACAAAAGGAATTGCGAAAGAGCACAAGAAATAATTGTTCCTTTTTTTAATGGTAAAAATAATAATAAATGATACCCTCAAATGAATAAATCATTAAAAAAAACTGAACTGCATAAAAAATTAAAAAAGAAAGAAATCCAGCCCAATAGTTAAGAATTATGTCAAAAGTAATAGCTCCATCATTTTTGAAGTTTTATAATAGGCTTTACTTGCGGCTTCGCCCGCCTGTGTGTTATTTTATCAGAAGCTCCTACACTCACCAGTTTTTCTATATGAACCAGTACTTCTTGAGATTAAAGCTTTCAACCAAACAAATTCTTCAGTTGTATAGTATCTATTAGTATACGTGCACACAAACAAGAATTAATATATTTAAAATTTACGTGGTCCTTAAAAAGCTACTGACTTCTGTTGGTAGTGTCAAGACAGTCTGTTCCCGATTCGTATGTTGAGCGGCAGAACGTTTTAACGCTACATTATGTCTTATAACAGCAGTTAAATTAAAACTATTTAAATATAATCACTCCTTCCGGTGAGAATTGAACTTGGTTATAAATTTATAAATAAAATTAAAAAAAAATCACTCTGGTTTGGTCCAAAGCGCGACGTTGAATTCCATTCAACATTCATAGTGTTAAGAAACTCCGTTCCCCACTTTCTGCCGAATTCTGGAGGCATTGCGTGTTGAGTGGTAGAACTCAACGCCGCGCTTAACCTCGACACCAGAGCGAAGAAATGGAAATATAAATTTAAGTAAATATTTCATCTCTTCGAGTGGGGATCGAACCCACAACCAGTCGGTTTTACAGTCACACTTCGTGCCGCTGCGCCTCGACTTCGATATAATGCTATTTAAAACAACAGATTCACAGTTTTTCCTATATAATAGGGAAAGCTGTGGAGTTAACAAGCGTCGTTCCCCTCTTCTGTTGCGTTTTGCGGAACTTAATGCTGTGCTTTCTCTTTTTACTAGAGCGACTACCTGAGTGGCCTACCACCCCCTGAGTGGAAATCAAACCTACGACCGTTACATCAACAATCAGACGCTCCTATTTATTTCACAAAGATATATGTATTTATATGCAATTAAAATTAATTAACAACTATTTGCTCTCAGCGTGTTCCAGGAAAACTGGACAAAGACCAGATAGCGCTCAGCCACATACCGGTCATTATATTTCTATAAATACAAATACATATATAACACAATTATTTAACGTTATATCAGTGTTTGTACCTCGGGATGATGTATTTACTTTAATATTTAAATCTAAACATTGTTATTTGACGACAGCGTTAAGTTCCGCCTCTAAATACGCGATTCTGTCCATCTGAATTTCAATTTACGATTAATAGGATAGTAAATATTCGTAGTCATAGGTTAAATTGGCTTTTAAACAGATTTATACATATAATACATTAAGTAGAGCTGTAACAAACTAAGTAACTATCTAATAAAATCTAGGAATCTGAATTTGAACTGCCTGTAATCATTGTATCCTGATGTAAAATATTATGACTTAAAGCTGATCTGATGATGGAACAGGCCAGTGGCTATAGGAAGTGGCGGTAGTTAAACAACATCCTGGATGACGATTTTGGAATCGTTTGATTCGTCTTAACGAATACTTTAGTGCGAGATGGTAACCACGGTCTGATCATGGTGCTGGAAGATATTATAAGCTTTTATTTCACTTGAAATGAATTTATTTTTGTCTAGGTTTGCATGATTTTGCAACAGATATCTTTATCCGATTGAGTTGATTTTTTTTATAGTTTAGATGATAATGCATGGTTAGTTATGTGTCGTCGTTCTAAATTTTTTCAATACATTCCTACAATTTGTCAAATGAAAGGGCTTGCTGAGATAAACTCTGAAAAGTATAACACATGCTAGAGTTGGCAAAAGGCACCTGGAAACTTCGTGTTAACAAACTCCGTTCCTCCCTGTGCGTTTTCTACCATATTTATTATGGGAAATGTGCTGGTGAACCGTTAGACCTTACCTGCCGCCGACTTTCTAGCCGCACTTATACCATTCACCATCTGGATACATACACTCCACTACTGTGCGGTTTCCTCAGAACTTTCTTCAACGTGCCACGCAACTGTGGTATGGCCAACCTGCTGCAGAGTTTCCAGGTCCATACACCTTCAACAAGCGCGTCTATCTCCACCTTAAAGGCCGGCAAGGCACACATAGCTCCTCTGGCGTTGCACGGGGTTGAACGCGGTGGTGATCACTTATACTCTGATCCGTACGCTCGTTTGCCTTGTCTTTTTCCATAGACATTGCATAACATTATAAGTTGATACTAAAGTTTTGGAGGAAAAGTTTATTTTGTAATTTTTAGCGCGTATTTATATAAAAGCTTGTTTTTTTTTCAAAGTTAGCTTAAGTAAGCATTTTGGATGTTTAAGTAAGCATTTTGGATGTTTACTCAAGAGGAGATTTTTGAGTTTCACGCTGTATGGCGTAACTTAACGCCGTGTTTTGTTGCCAGAGTGAGAAACTAAAAACAATTTATGCCTCTAAGTGGGAATCGTACAACTGTGCCATAATGGCCTCTAATTTTAATGTCACTATTACATTTACTTTTTAATGATCGGTGACATTTATTCAAGCGACGTCTAAAAGCCAGTATTTCTATAAATAAACGATTGGAGAGTATGAAATGTTCGTATACTTAATAAAATGTGAGTTCCAAAAACCCCATGAGTCAACGCCATTTCCAATGAATATATAATTCTCATATTATTTGTTTGAAATTCATAAATTTCATTAAATCAAATTAACGTAAATCAGCTTCACGCTGTATCCCGCACACAGCAGGGTACGCAGAGGGAACCTAGTGTTAAGACACTCCGTTCCCCAGTTTCTGCCCAATTCTGGAGGCATTGCGTGGCGAGTGGCGGAACTTAACGCCTCACTTGGCCTCGACACCAGAGCGAAGAAATTAAAATATAAATGTAAGTAAATATTTCATCTCCTCGAGTGGGGATCGAACCCACAACCAGTCGATTTTACAGTCACACTCTGTGCCCCTGCGCCACGACTGGTCTCGTAATTGAAACAATGAAATTATTTAGAGAGAATTTTCGCATTTTTTGGGGCATATAGTGTCTTAGTACTACATTTTCTCTGCATACTCTGCTAAAATCGGGATACAACGCTGAGCTAAAATAAGTTTCCTGCGCTAGTATTAAAACCTAAGACCGTTTTGTGCAGTTAGGCACGTCTTTTTAAAGATACTACTAAGTTAGTAAATATAATTATATTTTTTTGTTGTAAACCTACTTACACTTTATTATGCAAAATATTAATATGTTATGCTACAATTTCTATTATGTTGCTATCCAAATATCGACATTTTAACTTAAATAACTTTTTTGAGTTAATTTGTTTAAATGTTATTTTTTAATACTTTTTGTGACAATGGCTGACATAAAAATGACTAATAGTTGCGCAATGTGCATTTAAAAGTAAATCGCAAGCAAATTCACTTGCTCTTACTGTATAGGACGAATTTCTACATTTACTTAAGCTTAAAACTTTTCCTGCATAGCAGGGTAGGTGGAGAGAAGGTAATGTTAAGACACTACATAATCATTTCATATTCTCTCTCCGCCTCATTGAGGGATTTAGTGCTTAGTAGTGCAGTAGTGCTTTACCAGTGCAGGAAAATAAATTTAATTTACTCCTGGAGTAGAGAAGTGGAAGTTGAACACATTCAGATACAGCCCCATCACGCATAGAAAGAAATTTCTACGCTGTACCCAGCAAGGTAGGCAGAAGGAACTTATGGACATACTGTTAAGATACTCCCTTCGCCATTACGACAGTTCTGTCATTCTTGAGCCATTGTATGTTGAGTGGTGGAACTCAACGTCGCGCTTTGGCAAGTAAGGTGAATTTAAGATTTTTTATTATCTCAGCGAACTTTACAACTACATACATGACAAATGGGGTGATTTTTTTGTTAATAGGCCAAACTATAAATAACTACTAAGAGTTTATACGTTTAAATTAAATTAAAAATGGAGAAAAAAAAAACGTTAGACGTCCATCCACATTAGACACCAGATTTGTATCCAAGGCCGTTTCCAAGGCCAGCTACGTGGCCACCTCAGTTTCTGTTTCATACACGTGTAACCAATGACCTTCGCAACCAGAAAAGAACATTTTTTTTACTACTTTGCAATGTAGTAACCCTCGGCACTTGCCAGTTAGTGAAACCTCGTTGCCAGGTGAGCCCAAATTTTTTGAGATTAAATTTTGTTTAATTCTTATGTGTAATGGATAATTAAATAATCTGATTTTTTTTTCTTAACTAGAAGGTAATATATAGACTGTAATAATAAAACATTTTTAAACTTGTCTGTTAAATGGGAAAATATTTGTCTTCTGGTGACAAATATTGAACATAAGAGGATAAAAGGTTCCTCATTAAAATTTTTACATATTACCTTTAATATATAATTAATTACTAGTTCTTAGATCAAATTTATTTCAATACTTTTATTTATGGGGTTGATTTCCGTCACTGAACATACTATAAAACAGAGAACAATGTGTGATATTAGGTTCTCTCTGCTCACCCTGCTATATGCGGGATACCATGAAGTTGAGTGTTAAAAGCTTCACGTAGAGGCATAGAAGAATTAGTTTAGATTCTCTAAATTTTACCCTCTGTCTCTCCGTGAAGCTCTTAACACTGAAATTTACGCTCTTAGTTCAACCTAGCCCAGCCTTGTTTATTCCTTAATTTAATTTTGCATTTAGTGCTCTAATTATTTATTTTATATCAAAATAAACTCTTGAACTTTATACTGGGGCACAAACATTGTTTGTAAACACAACTGGTTGTGGGTTCGATCCTCACTCGAGGAAATTAAAGATTTATTTAAATTTAAATTTCCATTTTTTCGCTCTGGTGTCGAGGCAAAGTGCGGCGAAGAATTCCTCCACTCAATACGCAAAACCTCCAAAATTCGGCGGTAAGTGGGAAAAGGAGTGTGAGTAACACTAGGTTCCCGCTGCCTACCCTGCTCTGTGCGGGATACAGCGTGAAACCAATTTATTTATTTTTACTTTATATTTTTAATATACTACTACACGAATATTATAAAATTTGTTTGGTTTAGCGCGCTAAAGTCAGAAACTACTGGTACAAATGAAAATAACTCTTTTTATGTTGATTAGAGCATTTATCGAGGAAAGTTCTATTCCATCACGTTAGCAGTGTAAAATAAAAAAAAAATCAAAAACAGTTTATAACCACAAGAGGCCACCAATGAGGCCAGTGATGGCGCAGCGGCACGAGGTGTGACTGTAAAACCGACTGGTTGTGGGTTCGATCCCCGCTCGAGGAGATGAAATATTTACTTAAATTTATATTTCCATTTCTTCGCTCTGGTGTCGAGGCTAAGCGCGGCGTTGAGTTCTACCACTCAACACGCAATGCCTCCAGAATTCGGCAGAAAGTGGGGAACGGAGTGTCCTAACACTAGGTTCCCTCTGCCTACCCTGCTGTGTGCGGGATACAGCGTGAAGCTAATTTATTTTATTTTTATTTATAACCATAGTATCGCTCTACTAAATTCCCCTGTCCGCCATGTGATATACCCACAATTTAGACATTTAAAACGATTTTTAACCGTCTGTATTTTTTACAATACTTTGAGTAAATTATATAATTTCCGCGATACTATATACTTAAGCAAATTAGAATAAAAAAACATAATTACCTAATATGACGATTTTGCACGTGTTTCCATTCCGAGGGCACTCCCACCTTTGTATCTGATACTCAAGTGATGTAACGTGAAGTTGAATTATTAAAATTATATTAATCTGTGAATTTATTATCTGTTTATTTTTTTATTTAAATTGTGTAAGTTCGTATATAGTGACTACAATAACTTCACGCCAAAAGGAACCTAATGTAACCTAACTTACTCCGTTTCTCGAATTTCGATATATTGCGTATTAAATTGCTGAACTTAAAATGAAGTGGTTCTGAGTGGGGATTAAACCCATAGCCTAATGGTTATACGTTCAATCTCCACTTGGGGAAATATAATAATAAAAAAGATACTGTAAAAATTATCTTTTATAGTAACTCTTTAAAAAAATATTAGATATATTGTGGCGCAGTGGGTGTTAGTGACTGCAAGCGCGGTGGCTGTTGATTTTAATCTTCTCAGGGGATGAATGGTTCGAAATCAACGCAGCGTTTTGTCTTGTCATTAGAGCGAGGAAATGAAAAGTTCAATTAAATATATAATAGCTTTTTTGTTGTATCTCGTCAATAATTTAAATTATTAAAAAAATTAAAAAAAATCAATTACATTAGGTTCACCAAATAACTATGAATTGTGTATGACGTGACGAATCTAATGTTAAGACACTCCGTTCCCCACTTTCCGCCGAATTCTAGAGGCACTACGTGTTGAGTGGCGGAGTGTCACAACTTGGGATTGACCTCACAACCCGCAGCACTTACAATCGTACGCTTGTGCCCCTGCGTCAAAACTTGCTTGTTATTATCAACGATATGTTATTTAGCTTATGGCCATCTTGGTAAATGGATCATTCTACAAAAAAATAATTCTTCAATTCCTGCTATGCACCAAATTCTTCAGTATTATAAATATTAGTATAGAGTTGAGGCCATACGTGGCGCAGCGGCACGAGGTAAGACTGTAAAACCGACTGGTTGTGGGTTCGATCCCCACTCGAGGACATGAAATATTTATTTAAATTTATATTTCTATTTCTTCGCTCTGGTATCGAGGTTAAGTGTGGCGTTGAGTTCTGCCACTCAACACGCAATGTCTCCAGAATTTGGTAGAAAGTGGTGTCTTAACACTAGGTTCCCTCTGCCTACCTTGCTGTGTGCGGGATACAGCGTGAAGCTGTTTTTTTTTAATTTTTAGTATAGAATATTTGCAATCTACAAGACGAATGCCATTAGGAACCAGTCGCGTTGGTCGGCGCGTCCGTCTGCCGTAATTTGAATTAACAATTATAAAAACAAGTATTTCAATCAAAGACGTGCAATATGTAATACTTGAAGGTTATTTATGTAGATCTTGTTGTTCTTGTTGTTTGTTGTTGTCGTTCAGTTGAAAAAGATAAGTAGTAGTTCAGTTGAAAAAGATAAGTAGTAATATTATTTTTGTTTTATTTTGTCACTTTCACGCTTTATCCCGCGTATAGTGATGTAGTCAGACAGTATCTAATGTCAAAACAACCCGTTCTCTCCCACTTTTGGCGTCACGTCACACTAGGCGTCTATCTTCTGGCTATGAAGAAGCTGGTGGGCAAAACTGTGTGCTGCGATTTATTGCAACATAGAGCTTATTTAATTATTTTTTTTTTGACAATTACAGAATTGTATACTATTCCAATAAATCGATATAAAAAATCCCATTTGCCACGTTGACAGTATTCGAGAACACTCCTCTTAAAGGCGCGCCTATTATCAACATGTTGAACTTTAATGTCTCGAGTATCGCCAGTATCTTAAAAGAAATTGGGTGTTATCAGTAGAGCGAGACAGTACTTTATGCCAAAACACCGATTGTCCTTGTATAAAGACCAGGTTCGACCTCATACTGTTCTTATCTCTGGGCCGGTGCACCCCAGTATCAGCTTGAACCATTTGATCGCATACAAAGAAGAGTAGAGCCGTTTGAATCTTTGGGGACACAATTTGACTCTTTGGATTTGCGTAGAGACGTCTCCTTGATGTGCGTTCTCTACCGCATTTATCACGAAGAATATTTTGGAAAATTGTCTGACCTGGCACCTGCTTTGAATTTTCGAACCACGTTGTACTCCACTACCGTGTCGTTTCGTAGGAACTTCTTTGACGGTAGTGTTTCTTTACCTGTACGCTTGTTTGCCTTGTCTTTTTCATAAAAAAAAAAAACAATAGAAAATAAGTGATAATAATATAAATAGAACAAGGTAAAAGTTTCAAATTGGTTTCCAAAGTTACCATAACAATAATTTACTATTTTAGGCAGAAGATATTTAATCTTAAGAGATATATTTCTTTCGTTCAACTATCAAAATATTGCGTGTTGAGTAGCGAAACTCAATGCTACACTTTATTTTCTTACCAGAACGAGAAAATGAAAATAATTCATTCCCTCGAATGGGAATCGAACTGATAGTCATCGCTTTTGCACTCTTCGGTAGACTCTAATTATTTAACAAATTAAGATTCATACAAATCCTTTTATAAATTTTAGCTCTACCAATTAAATTCATACAATTATAGAAAAAAATATATAATAATCCATCCAAAAACGGCCATATTTCCTCAACATTCAGTTTTCCAATTAGGTAGGAATGATATCATACGTAGGTAGTTCACAGTCAGCACGTACAAATAAAACTTGGGATTTTACGCAATTTATCACAAAACCGATTTTATACTCTAAATTGAATTAAATAAGGTATATTTTTACACGCTACTTGACGTATTTAAGCTGTTTTAGAGTTAAAATACTAGTAATTTTTTAACCAATCAAAAATGGACAGCAAAGTTGGAAGAAAGCTGATGATTTTACCGATTATTATTATTGGTCATCGTGCTATGTGCTCTGCGTGAATCATGGCACGGCGCTAAACACCTATTGCGATTTAGTCTATACACTTGGTAGAGCCTTGAAATTATAATTTTAATATTTTTTTTGTAGCATTAAACATTTGCATTTAAACTAATATATTAAGAACTTAAAATGTATATAAGTAGAATTAAAAATTTAATCAGTCAGAGGCCAGCCGTGGGCACGAACGTTTGAAAGGTTATGGGTTCGATTCGGATTCTTGGAAATTATATATTTAATATTTTCATTTCTTTGCTCTGGTGTCGAGGTAAAGCGTGACATTGAGTTCCATCGATCAACACACAATGCGGTCTGAATTTGTCAAAAACAGAGTGTCTTAACACTAGGTTCTGTTTGCTCAAGCTGCTATATAAGGGATATCAGTACCACGAGAAGCTATAATTAAATAAATGAATTAATAAAATAAAATTTTATAACATTTATTAAGTATGTGTTAAATATTTTTTTATATGTACCTAACATATAAAAAAATATTCACAATATATTATATTACACGAACTGTTGTTGAGTTTATCACCTCTTCTTAATGCTCCACCCGCTAATATTTTTCCTTATACTAACTTCTGTTTGTTAGTTACCTATTGTACTGTAGGTACAGTCTAGTATAAGTACATAAGGTTTATTTTTACCGTGCCATATGCGGGATAAGCTTCACGCTGTATCCCGCACATGGCACGGTAGGTAGAGAGAACCTGGGAAACTAGTGGTGGAGTACTCCATTCCCATTAAGACACTTCTATTCCACACTTTTTTACGAATTCTGGAGGTAATGCGTGTTGAGTGTCGGAACTCAACGCCACGCTTTGCCTCGTTACCAGAGCGAAGATATGGAATTACTAAATAGCACATTTTCCTTGAACCCACAACCTATCGCGTTTAGAGGCTCACGCTTGCACCCCTGCGCTAAGACTGGCTTCTAGTATTATTTAGAAAAAGTAAAAATAAAAATGTTTTAAAAATATTATTATGTGACAAAACATAATTTTTTACATAATAAAAGATAAATATATATATTTTGTATCATACTTTGTTTTTTGTATCATCTTTTTAAAATATAATACGTTAATAAGAAATGATGTGTTGTGACCACATTTCGACCAGACTAGAAAAAAATTACAGTGTTAAATGAAATCAGCTTCACGCTGTATCCCGCACACAGCAGGGCAGGCAGACCTAGTGTTTTACATTCTGTTCCCCACTTTTTTCCGAATTCTGGAGGCTTTGCGTGTTGAATGGTGGAACTCAACGACGCGCTTTGCCTCGACACCAGAGCGAAGACATATAAATATACATTTAAACAAATATTCCTCCTATTCCTCGAGTGGGGATTAAATAACGGTGTTATTTTTTAGTTATATAAATATACTGTTACAAGCGCTTTATAATAAAAATCTAATGAATATAAAAATACTACTAGTTCGGAAGGCAGTATGTACTGCTGCAAGAATTCGGCAAGGAACTTAAAAGTTGTTTCTTTCAATATAATGTTTAATAGTACAATATTAAAATTTTTAATTTAAATTTTAAATTAAAATAATCCTTCCAAATTTTTTCTTTTAAGTATTCTAGGACTGACTGATACGCTTCGCTTGCCTTCTGCATTGTAATTAAGAAAGGTTATTATTCTGTCTAAGAATATTGATATGTTTTAACTAACACTGAAACTTACGTAAGTAACGTCGTAGGTACTTTAAAAAAATGTTACGTTTATTGAATCATTTGTTTGTCCGTCTGTCAAAACGCTTTTTCTCTAAAACCCGTGGAAATCGGTAATTTAAACGTACACAGACAATTATATATATTCATCTTTTGTTAATCAAAATAAGTGTATACGGCCGCAAATTTAAGGTCACTAAATTTTATAAGTTTTATTTCCTGTAAGCTTATATTATAACTTAGAATACAGTAATTTAACATAATAAAATGCCTACGAATCGTGTCAATTATCTAATTAGTTATTTTGCACGTATCACTTTCAGAAATATGTGGACATCCATATCTCAGAAACTACAAGTGATTTCGATTTAATTTGGAATGTTGCCTGCCTGATTTGGAATATATCTCAAATAAAACCAATTGGCCAGTTTGAGGCCAGTCGTGGCGCAGTGGCACAAAGTGTGACTGTAAATCCGATTGGTTGTGGGTTCGATCCCCACTCGAGGAGAGAAAATATTTACTTAAATTTATATTTCCAAGAAATGAAAATCTCTGGTGTCGAGGCAAAGCGTGGCGTTAAGTCCTGCCACTCAACACGCAATGCCTCCAGAATTCAGCAGAAAGTGGGGAACAGAGTGTCTTAACACTAGGTTCCCTCTGCCTACCTTACTGTATACGAGATACAGCTAAAGCTGATAAAACAAATAGGAACAAAACAAAAAAAAAAGAAAAACATATCGAGATGATCGATATGATTTTTAGTTTCCAAGAAATTTATGGAGAAAAAAAAATTATGCATACATATTACATTATGTTTGCGTAGATTTTTTTATTTTTTTTAATTGTTCAGACGTGCATACATATACTATGCAACGACAAGCTTCTTTTTTGAAGTCGGTCGGTAAATAATCAATTATCAAGTTTCCACAGCGTCATTTAGATTATCTCACAGTATACTAGCGTTTAATATCTGTAACATTATTAATCATTTATCAGTTACCTTCATTGTAATGTATAGAAAAACCATATTTAAATTTTAAATCGTTTATTTCTACTGTATGAAACTATATTATAAACTTATAACATTGGTTGGATTGAAAAATGATTTATTTTTATGATATTACACACATTTAGATATTGAGGCCAGTCGTGGCGCCAACTCGACTGGTTGTGGGTTCGATCGACGACTCGACTGGTTGTGGGTTCGATCCCCACTCGAGGAGATGAAATATTAACTTAAATTTATATTTCCATTTCTTCGCTCTGGTGTCGAGGCAAAGCGCGGCGTTGAGTTCTGTAATTCAACACGCAAAGCCTCCAGAATTCGGCAGAAAGTGAGGAACGGAGTGTCATAACACTAGGTTCCCTCTGCCTGCCCTGCTGTGTGCGGGATACAGCGTGAAGTTGAAGCTGATATTATTTAATAGCTTTTGCGCAGACCGACAATTTACATAAACTAACTTGTCGTAATGTCTCGAATTCGGGTAGAATGCGGAGGTTAGAGTGT
This sequence comes from Heliconius himera, assembly GCA_021202915.1. NCBI lineage: Eukaryota > Metazoa > Arthropoda > Insecta > Lepidoptera > Nymphalidae > Heliconius > Heliconius himera. The sequence continues at coordinate 104,797 of JAJHJA010000296.1, forward strand.
TACTGACTACAGTAGTCAATTTATTTTTTTAGCTTCACGCTGTATCTTGCACATAGCAGGGAACCTGGAAACCTAGTGTCGAGGTACTCCTTTTCTATTAAGATACTTCCGTTCCTCATTTTCCGCTTAATTCTGGAGGCATTGTGTGTTGAGTAGTTTCGTGTACGTGGACTGCATGATGTAATTTGTAAAATCTCGTTCTTCCTCGTCTCCGTTAATATTTCGGGAAAATCTCTTTAAGTGCTCTCCTAAAGCTACATCGAAATTTTTATACTAGTTACAACTTATTTATGTTGTTAGCATCCCTGTATACGAATTTCGATGTAGCTTGATGAGAACGTCTGGCTTAGCGGTCAGAACGTTTGGACGGTTTTCAAGAGGCCCGGGACAAATCCCACTACGTTTTAAATTTTATACGTTTTCTAAATGAATAAGTAACATTTATCAGGAGTTCAGTCAATATTAACATTAAAATTTTAAAAATAATAAGTGTAGAAGAATTGACATTTTTTTATTGACGACTAAGTTTTATTTTTACAATTTTTAGGGTATCCCGAAAGGAAACAACGAAAGCCTTATAAGATCACTTTGTGGTCCTTCCGCCCGTCAGTCTATCAGGACTCTTTTTCTCAGGAAGGAGGCATCAAGCTGAAAAATATATCAGATAATCAGGTCTACTGTCACTTACAGCTGTGAAAAACAGAAACTTCTAAGCTAACTTAAAACATACAGCCCTTTATGCCGCATACTTGCGCAAATTTTCGGAACCAAAACCTACAGGGTACTTCCCGTAAATTCAGAATCTTAATATTTAGTACGAAACTACGTCTTATAGCACAGATAAAGGAAAAGATGGAGGAGAAGAGTAAGTAAAAATTTATAGGTATTTCATAGAAAAAAATCATTACAAACATATATTTATAGTTTATTGCATACACAGTGAGTGCATTTAAGTTTGTCAACTCAAGTAAGTTGTACTTCATTTTCAATTGATCTATAATCCTGAAACTGTATGGAATCCTCGGTGCACGAGTATGAATCGCACTTAACCCGTTTTTTTTTTACTTTTCTTCTGGTCTGATCACCAGACACACAAACGCAGAAGTTCAACTCACGTCTACGAGTGGATACTATTGTAATCTTATATTACCTGGCAATGATATAGTAACTATAAAACTTAGTTATAAAGCGTAGCATAAATTCTACATCAACCAGGAATCAAACCCAACATCCACTTTATTCATCAGCGTTATCAATAACCGACCATAGCAAAATTTAAGTCGTGAGGAAAACCATCAGTTTCCTTATATACTGTGTTATAATGTCGCTTAGTAATTGCTTATAATTGCATGGGGTATGCAGGGGGGGGGTCAGGGAAGGTAGCAGGGGGGCGGGAGGGGAGGGGAAGTTATATTACCATAATGGTTGAAGTCACGTGAACCAGGTATCTATGGTAACACGTGCGAGATGCCATCACTCATAAAATGTGTTAAATGTCTAGATTATCTCGTGTAGGTCTCGTATTAAGTAGATATGTATGTATGTGTTTATGGGTGTGTATTGATAAAAATATATTTATCTAACTATGCTTGCTGACGACCTTTTTTTGCTTTACGATATATCCCGTATATACCAGGGTAGGAAGAGGGAACCTGGGAACCTAGGGTTAAGACACTACAGAATATTTATATATATGTAATATATGTATTTTTTTAATGAAACTACAATTAATTTGATATAGATACTAATAGGTTTGTGCATATAAGGACAATTAGGACATATAACTATATATTTCTTCCATAAACCTGAAACAAATGGCAATAATTACAAAAACAAATCCTAAAAACTAATAAAAAATAATAAACCAATATTCTTTAACATTCCTTAAAGTGATAAGACCTTCATATAGTACATATTATACAAAATATTTAAAATATTCTATAATTTAGAAATGTATAAAAATTTTAACGTAGCGGGATTCGAATACATTGGCCCTCATCGGAAACTATTTGAGCTAGTCTTGTTCCTTACTTATCACTAAGCCATACGTTCTTATCAAGTTAAGTCGAATTTTTTATACGCGCTTATAATTTATAACTATAAATTTATATTGTCCGAATCTCCTTAGAGCCTCGGACTAAATTTTTTTGTCGTTCTAAAATATCTTTAGCATGAGAAAACACTAAATAAAATTTATATAATCTATGTTTACATAAGACTCTTATCGAGGTCACGGATAGACATTTATCTACTTGAATACTGCAAAGTGTTCAAAACGTCGGGTTTCCAAAAATGTATGAAACAATTTGTTTTATCTTCACGCTGTATCCCGCACATAGAATATCCCGCGTAGGGTAGCCAGAAAGAACCTGGAGACCTAATGTTAAGACACTCCTTTCCCATCAAGACACCTTAAGCCCCCACATTCCGCCGAACTCAGAGGCATTGCTTGTTGAGTGGCGGAACTCAACGTCGCGTTTTGCGACGTTACTAGAACGGTGAAATTAAAATATCATTTTTTTTCATATCCTCGAGTGTGAATTCAACTCACAAGCTATCGTCTTTACAGCCGAAACCTCCTGTGCCTCTGCGCCATGACTGACTAAAACTAAAAATTCAGTTCAAAAGTTTTATTTAAAAATATCATCACAATAATGTAATGGAATATTAACATTTAGATTGACAAGCTCACATAGCTTGTTCGGAACAACAAATCACTTACATAGTTGCAAGATTAATTAAATTAATTTATGTATATTACAATACGTTTATATATTAAATTTATAAATACCCTCCTATCTCTGGTTTTGTCCAGCGCGAAGTATTTCAGCTTTAAGGACACCGTATGAGGAAATAATTAAACAAAATTCAAATCCATATGTGGTATTGTAGAGTATGAAAATTTATTTAGATTATTATAATTATTTGTTTTGTAGGTGGCGTATAATTTATTTTAAAATATCGGGAGGCAAAATCAACTATTTTTCAGACATTCCGCCCTATTTTTCGAGACAATTCTTTTGAGTAGCGGAATTTAACGCTGCACTTCGTTTATCAGAATTGAGAAGTAAAAATAAATCGTTTTTCCTAATGGGTATCGAACAAACAACCGTTACGTTTACTGTCTCTACTAGTACTCTAGACTCTATCCCACACGCTACGAACCTCGTTGGGGAGCTTTATAAAAGCATTTAAAAATTAAAAATCAGCTTCACGCTCGCTTAGTGTTAAGTCACTCTGTTTCCCACTTTTTGCCGAATTCTTTGCCTCGGGATCAGAGTGATAAAATGAAAATATAAATTTAAGTAAATATTTCATCTCCTCGAGTGGGGATTGAACCCACAACCAGTCGGTTTGACATTCAAAGATTGTGCCCCTGCGCCACGATTGCCTTCCGTCTTCCGACGACTGACTTCCGTTAACTTACCATCCTGATATCAATACGGAAGCCTCGGTGGGTGAGTCCGACATGCACTTAACTCCTCATACTACTCAAATCTGCTCCTAGTCTATTAATATATCCCTTAGTGGACATTGAATCTACAACCCTCGCGTCAGGCGCTGTTCCATAGAGACACGATGGTCTCTTTATTACGTAGGATATATATGTATATATAAATAGTTCGTAAAATGAGACAATTCACTATGATTGACTAGATCTAAGACATGTAATTATAACCACATCGATATTTTTTAATTATTTCCTCATAATATATTTATACGTACATAATTTTATGTACAAATATGCTTATTGCTATGATGATTGGTGTAAATTCTTGTAAGATTCGTCCTGGTGCAGTGGAGCATAGTAGGAAGCATCTTCACGCTTTCTCCAGCATAGCAGGTTAAGAAGAGGGAAATAAGTGTTAAGACATTTCATTTCCCGTCGGTAGATTGTGTTGCAGTGGCATATCGTCTGAATGTTAACTCGCTGGTTCTGGGTTTGATTCCCAATCGGGAGAATTCTTTATTTCTATTTTCTAGCTCTGGTAACAAGACAAACCGCGTCGTTTAGTCTCACCACTTAACACGCAATGGCTCGAAAACTTAACGATTCGTGGGCACCTTTGCACTGGTTCCTTTGTCGATACTGCTACACGCGGAATACAGCTTGTAGCTATTTTGTAAGTCACAGATTCAAATGTAAATTGAATGAGGCAGTACAAAAGCTTTATTTATCAAAAGCTCATTGTCACTTAGAAAAAAAAACAGAAAGAAAGACTCTGTATATAGAAAATATTCTTATTCTATTATTAAATATATTTATTTAATGGTGTCATATATGTATACATCAATACTTAATTAAAATTGAAGTATCTGTCTGTGATTTCAAAATAAACGTGTTTTTTCTAGTATTATATTAGGGTTATATTTTTGAAAGAGATGAAGAAAGGACGGAATGCAAGATAAGTGTAAATGGATATTAGAACAAGTGAATGAAGTGGTATACTTGGGAAGTATGTTCAGTAGAGATCAGTAGAGACGACATGGATGTGGAAAGGCGTATTGCTGCCGGTAACAAAGTTAGCGGTGCCTAAGCTGCATTGATGAGACGGCGAAACGTCAGCACATGCGCGTTTGGCCGTACACAATGCAATTTTGGTACCGACTTTGTTATACGACAGTGAAACGTAGGTATTACAGAAGAAGAATAAAAGAAAGATGAATCCTGTGGAGATGCGATCTCTTCGTATGATATGCGGAGTCAGCTTAGCTAATCGAATCCGCAATGAAGAGATACACAGAAAGGCAGGTACTAGCGAGGATGTCACAGTGAGAATGAAGAAAAACGTGCTCAGCTAGTTTGGGCACGTCGAACGAATGAGTGATGAAAGAATGGCAAAAAACATTTATGATGGAAAAGTGAGCGGTAAGAGAGGTAGGGGGAGACCTAGGTTGACCTTCGAAAACACAGTATCAAAGATACTGGAGGAAGGCCACGTAAAAAACATGAGGACCTCCCGGAGGACATGCATGAAGAGGTTCATGACAGTGGACGAGGCGAAAGAGGTATGTAGAGACCGTAGCGTTTGGCGTTCCGTTCTCTCTGACTACCCCGCTAGGGATAAAGCGTTAAGTTAGTTTAGTTTTATACTTACACGATGCTCAAATAGAAATAAAATAATAAGTCTGTCTTTCTGTTTGTCCGGACTAATTTTTGAATCGATTTTTATGGGACTTTTCTTTATTTGAATACTGAACGCAATAAAATGTCTTTTAAATTTGACAAGTCACGGAGAATGTCAACAGCATCCTGCGATCCCTCCCAAGCCTCTTATATACTCTTTATGAGATCTTTTCGAGCATCGGTAATACAGCGATCTTTAGTGATATTATACTTGTAATCTATTGCCGGCTATTCTTGTATAAGTTTGGCAGCCTGTTATGGCGCGGTGGCACCAGCGTGCGACTGTAAACGGTGGAATGGAAGTCAACGCCGCAACTTGTAAAGATACTCGTAAACTTTGCAAATATATGTATGTATAGTCTTTCAAATAATACTTTTAAAGGATAACCATCACGTTTAGTTACATACCTTATTGCGTCACACTGAGGTTATAAAACAATAAATATACACAATTAAAACAAAAATATATCCATAATTGACGTATTAAAAAATGATATAACATTTTAAATTGACCTTTTACAAGTCTAACGTTGGCTTGCACGTGACACTACGAGATGAGAGATGTGACGAGCGGCTAGGTTTGCGTGTATCCGATCCATTAGTTATTAATATAAATCGGCGGAAAGTGGGTAACGGAGTGTCTTGACACTAGGTTCCCAGGTTCCCTATGCCTAGTCTACGCTATGTGCGGGATACAGCGTGAACAGCGTGAACCTAGATGTCTTCCTCTTCCGCCTAACTCTATCATCTATGCTGCTATGTGGGAAAAATCGCAAAGCCGCATTTTATTCCTCGAGGAATGTTATGTATAAGTTGAACTTATCTATCGGTATGTCTGTCTGTGGCATTGTAGGTTCTAAAAGGATGAACCGATTTTCATTTAGTTTGTTTGTTTGAAAATTAACTTAAATGAAAGTGTTCTGGTTCAAGAAAATCTGCTCAGCCATTTTTGGGAGGTTTTTAATTATATTTTTTTTCTCAAATAGGTTAATATAAAAAATAATCATAATAAAAAATATTTGTAAAAACAAAAACCGCGACTGCATCAAACTAAAAAGAAAATAAACAAGCCCAATAGTTTATTAGGATTAACAGTAGGGTCCCGTAAGGTAAGGTCCCGACTGTTTATCCGAATAAACTATTGGGCTTGTTTATTTTCTTTTTAGTTTGATGCAATCGGGGTTTTTGTTTTTACAAATATTTTTTTATTTTTCATTTTTTTTAGAATTTAATATGGTAATGATAATCATGATATACCTTTTTGAAATCCTGAAATTGAGCTCTTGAATTTGATACCCATATTTTAGTATTCGAAACGAAAATATTTTTTTCACTAAGTCCAATGGCGTCCCACAGCCGCCATGATTATTTTTTATTAACGTCACCTATCTAAGAACACTTGGGCTGCTAATACAAATCTAACGATACCTCAAATATGTAAATCCGTTCAGCGGTTCTGGAGATACGAGGTAATAAAGAATATTACATACATACAAGATACACGCGAAAAACATAACCCTTCCTTAGCAGTCGGGAAAAAGATCAAATGTTCGTTTGTATGTTATTAAATCGCTTTTTACCATAACAGGATTGACCTTTCAGAAATCAAATTAGATCGACGTCATAAATAAAATGTCGTTTTAAAAATGACTAAAATCTATATTATACAAAACTCGTGGCGCAACAAATCAGATTTACGATTGTACAATTTTATGATTCAAAATATTTTATAAGCATTTTTTGAAGACGTGAATACATTTATATCCTTATACTATCTATATTTATACTATTACTACAAAAATGGAAGAATTAGTTTGAAAGCGCTGATCTCTGAAATTACTGAGTTGAATTGAAAAAATACTTTTGTCGTATAGTCGATTTATTAAAATAATATCTGATTTCAAAGCTGTTTTATACGTGAACTTGAGCAAGAGGGCGTCGTGACGCGGTGGCACAAGCGCGCGTGTGCCTGTAAACGCGACGGTTGTAGTTTCGATTCCCACTCGGAGAATGACAAGAAGGCAAAAGTGAAAGGAATGAATGGGAGTGAACACGAGATCCCTTCTGTCTACCATGCTATAGGCAGAATACGGCATGAGCCTGAAAGAAAACATGAACAGAAATTAAAAAGAAAACAGTAAAATTACGTCAAAATTAAGAGAGTTAAAGAGTATTCGGCAATATCTTCCTATTTACTATGTAAAAGCTGTTATTTCACAGTCTTTGCAAATACATTTTAAAAAAGTAAATTTCTCTTTTGATTATTTATATTTTTGCCTTGTCTGACACTGACTGCAACAATAAAAGACAAATAGTTAATAGTAATAGTCAAAGTTTATTTTTTTAATAGCTAAGTGGATCCTCTCAATGTTTGTAATAAGTAAAAGCGATTTTTTTTTATAAAAAAGTTTGATTAAACTTTCAAAAATAGATGGCAATAAATAGATGATATATATTTGTACTCATTGTGATAGTTCTAGTAAAACCTTTTTTCTAGCAAAAATCAGCGAAACTTAACGCTGTACTTTGTTTATCAAACAATAGAAAACTCTTAAACAACTACTATATATTTTTGATAAGTTTAAAGTGCACTAAGGGTAGAACAATGTTTTTAGAAAGTTTATGAAAAGTTGAACGTAGCGGGATTCGAGCCCACACCTCTCAGAAACTACATAAGCGTTCTGATCACTTTAAGCGTATGGTTCAGTACTTAGAGACAGGAGGTAGAGGTTCAAAAATATTGTTAATTCTGTCGTCAATTTCAAGTTTTTACAATGCAAGATTTTCTTTTTCACCAAGGAAAATGGAACCTGAAATGTTAAATAATAACCGGAAAAACGATGTTTGCTATATATAAAAGAAAAATTATTCCTTACAAAACTATTGTAAGAATAGAAGATAATCGCCTTATGGCTTATATGTAATTCTTGACGTGTTCAAGAGTAATGTGTTATATAACTTTAAATGTACATACATACATAAATATCAATATAATTTATTACACACCTTTTATGGAAAATTGATTTACATTGATGTATTTATTTTGTACTAATATAGAAAATTATATTATAGGAGGCCAGTCGTGGCGCAGTGGCACAAAGTGTAACTGTAAAACCGACTGGTTGTGTGTTCGATCCCCATTCGATTAGTTGAAATATTTACTTAAATGTATATTTCCATTTCTTCACTCTGGTGTCGAGGCAAAGAGCGGCGTTGAGTTCTGCCACTTAACACGCAATGCCTCCAGAATTCGGCAGAAAGTGGGGAACGGAGTGTCTTACACTAAATTCCCTCTGCCTACCCTGCTGTGTGCGGGATACAGCGTGAAGCTGGTTTATTTTATTTTTATTTTATATTGTAGGTTGACTTTTCAAGAAGAAAAAGAGAAGGCTATTTCTGTTTATCTGACTGCTTATATGTATTGATAACTCTTGATAAAATTAAAAACTATTAGGGCTGTTTTCTTCTTTTTAATGTTTTTTGCAATCGGAGTTTTTCCAAGATACTTGGTTATGCCGTATAAGAAAAAAGTGAATGAATATACCTAAAAAAATATAAATTAAGCAACTCATTTTAAAAAATATTTTTTCTATTTTTTTATGGTACTGTATTTTACAAATCAAGCGTCATTGTCTCAATGAAATTTCATTTGATACCCATATTTGTTGTTTAACAAAAATTTGTAATCCACCATTTTGTTGCGGCGGCCATTTTGAATTACCACAATCATGACTATATGTACTTATTTAGAAAAAATATAAAAAATTTGAAATCTGGAAATCGACCAGGCGCTATGACCACTAAGCCTTCTAGCGGTATGAACACTAAGGTTCGAGTCCTGCTATGTTCAAATTTTTATACGTATACTAAATAAGTATTTTTCTTCCCTAAGTGTGGACTTACTTTTATTTATTTATTTATTTTATTTATTTAGTTTTATTAGGGAAACAAACAGAACAAAAAATTCACAAACATTACACATTTTAAAATAATACACATTCCAATCAAGTTTCCACATAAAAAAAAATACAGATAACTGACAATAATAACATATGATCAAATTAAAATTCATAAGATAAAAACACATGATAAAATATAATACTAAAAATTTTAGATAAAAAAAAAAATCAATTAAATCAAATTAAAAATAATAATAATAATAATTAAATTAAATATTAAAAAAAACAAATTTACATTCTAAAAAAAAATACTATAAATTAATCACAATTAAAACATTTCATTAGTTTCTTTTTAAAATCATTAACATCATTGTTTATAAAAAAAACACTTTAAAAATGTTAAAAAAATGACTGTATGTTGTTTCAAATCCAAATTTTTGTTCAGTCGGGCACTAAGAAGTCAGTTAAATTGAACTTTCAAGATTTCACACAAGCTAACCCGTATACTCTTTATACGGCATGTCAAATAAAAGCTTATGAATAGCACCGACTAATATATTATCGTTATTTGAATGTCTTAATAAAATCGACTGGTTGTGGGTTCGATTCCCACTCGAGGAAATTAAATATTTATTTATATTTATATTTTCATTTCTTCGCTCTGGTGTCGAGGCAAAGAGCGGCGTTGAGTTCCTCTACTCAGCCACTACTAATGCCTCTAAAACTCGGCGGAAAGTGGGGAACGGAGTGTCTTAACACTAGGTCTGCCTACCCTGCTGTGTGCGGGATACAGCGTGAAGCTGATATTTGATATATTTGAATGTCTTAGAAAAAAAAACTCTAATAAATTTAATCAAAATTCAAAACCTAGGATCTTAAATACAGTCTTGTTTTTTAGTTTTGTATATATTACACACGTACCCACATAAAATATATATATTTTTTAATGTGAATTAATTAGCATTGACGTAAGCGAGGCCCCGCCCACTCACAAAAAAGGTCACCGTATCGCGTGATTTCGCTCATACTAGTTTCAGCTTTCGACGATTGAGTATAGTGTTGCCTTATTTTTAACCGATTTCTGTATGAAAAGGAGGATTTAACTGTATTTTTTTATATATGTCAGAACTTTCGACTGGGTGCACCGATTTTGATGATTTTTTACTTGAAAGCTAGTGCTTCTCGTGTGGTTCCATGTTTATTTGGTCCATTTCTGACAATGTTATCTGTGAGAAAATCATATAAGTTTTTTGCATTAGGTATGTCCGCGACAAAATTAAAAATTACTCAGTATCACGCCAACCAATTCCGATTATTCTTTTATTGGAAAGGAAACATCTTCAAGGATAATTTGGTGAAAATTTGGTTAAGTTCTATGACATCCTGTTAAAATTAATTTATACAATATTTACAATTCTAAAATTTATTTGCTTTGTATTCAAAAGTCACAGATTCGAATCTGGCCTTTTGTTAAACACGGAATTACCATATATTATTAGCTGTAATAGCTATTACAACTGGAGTCTTGAGATGCAATTATTGACAGCATACAAATGGCTATAATACAGATAAGAATCTAAATCATAATAATAATATTATTGCATATTATTTAATACACAGTTCTGAGTATTATTAATATGAAATAATATTTTTAAATTTTACGCTGTATTCCGCATTTATCCTTCTAGGTAGAAGAAATCTAATATTAACGCACTAAGCTTCCGAGTTTTAAGCCGAATCTAAAAGACACTGGCGAAATTCAACGCTACACTTTGGACTTAAAAAACCGGACAAACGCGAGTCGGGCTCGCCCATCGAGAGTTTCGTAAAAAATTGGAGGTCTCGCTGTGATCCCGGCCTAGAATAGGGTCATCCTGGTACTGGTGGTGTCGTAAGAGGCGACTAAAGTACGTAGAGTCACGTCGCCAGCAATGGCAACACGCATGGGCAGACTCGACCGGATCATTACCACCCCCAGCACTCAAAACCGGCGTTAAGTAATGGCTCTATGCCACTGCGTTTCGCATCAGGTAATGCCGGGCTCCGACGCCCAACCCACCTTACAGGCAGGCAACGCACCTGTAGCTCCTCTGGTGTTGGGCGGCGGTATCACTTACCATCAGGTGACCCGAACGCTCGTTTGCTTTGTCTTTTCCATAAAAAAAGAGCTTTTTCTGAAATTCAGGCTTAGCTTAGCCAGAGCCCTTTCATTTGATAACTCACTTGAACTTAGTGGCTTTAATATCAAATTTTGCCCCCTTTTAAGGGTTTTAGTTTTTGAGATTTTACCATAAATGTAGTTTTCAGATTTTTTCCTGTATTTCTAGGTCAACCGGAAGTACCCTATGAATTTTTATTCTCTTGATAACGTTGAAATATGCGTTTTTTGCGATATAAACGGCCATATCTTTTTTTTGTTAATGTAGAAATACGATTTTTTCAGGGGAGTGAATCCGCGATTGAGTCTAGTATTAGTATAAAAGTAAAAATTGAATTTGAATAGTTGTCTAAATATTATAAGCTTATGCAGGTATTAAAAAAATAATTTATGTATGTATATATGTATGTATGTGTAGACTGTCTGGCGAATTTTAAACTGGTTTTTATTTAAATCGCAGCCTAATACTTGCTAGTGACGTAAATCGTAACATACAAATCATGTTTGGCAAATATCAAAAGTAAATGTTATATTTGAATATATTAAATAAATCAAATAAAATAAATAAGCTTCACGCTGTATCCCGCACACAGTAGGGTTGGCCCCACTTTCCGCCGAGTTCTGGAGGCCTTGCGTGTTCAGTGGCGGAACTCAACGCCGAGCTTTGCCTCGACACCAGAGCGAAGAAATGGACATATAAATGTAAATAAATAATTGAATATATTAAAGTATATATTTTTAATTTCACGCTGTATCCCGCATATAGCAGAGTGAATAGTGAAAACTTAACATTGAGACATTTCGTTTCCCATTCTCCGTCCAATTTCCGAGTTTCTGTTGGAATGGCGGAGCTTAACATCGCGCTTTGTCTTGTTACCAGAGTGGGGAAATGAAAATAGCTCTGCGCCATGAAGATTTTCTATTTTATTTTATTACTATTAATTAGTTAAATACTTTATTGTAAAGAGACTGAGGGTATTCCCCTCAACAGTGCCCTTGAGCTTACACGCACCGTTATCTACGTATTTGGCTAGCAGACAAAAAAATTAGTTTTTTTTTTAAATATATGGTACGTAAAACTTGTTTACTATGATATAAAAATATTGTCACGTTTCATTCTATTTTGTGGAAAATAAAATTATAATATTGAGTATTTTTTAAATTGCTTATTAATAACTAGCGACCCGCTCGCGGCTTCGCCCGCTTTAACTACTGAATTATTCATGTAATATACCTATGTTTGCAAAACACTTAAGATTACTAATGTGAAAATTATTTAAACCTTAATGCAACCCGTATTTTGGTAGTTCCAATAAGGATGTTCTAATTGTTAAAAAAACACACACTTAAACAAATGACACAAACAACAGAAAACTTTAACGTAAGAAATTATAAACAACAGACTACCTACTATTCTCTTACCCAAAAATACTTAAACGAAACATGTAACCAACTATGTCGCGTTGAAATACATTATAATTATTGGATAACTCCAAAATACGTGCAATCGCTTCTAAATTAACTTTGCTATAGAGCCAGGCGCAGAATGGAAGCATTCTCTCGTCCATCTCCGTAGTAGCTCCGAACGACATCTGGGAGTTGACACAGTATGAAATTGGAAGGATAATCAAATGCCATCTAGGCGGTCAACTCAGTCAGGAGAGACCCTCGGTTTCCTGAGGGAGGCCCATCTTAAACGACCAAGGTTCAATGCAAGGCTCATGAGTCGGATTTGGAGGAGAATAGAAAGTCCTTCGGAAGTAGTCTTACGTCTGACCTCGGGCGGCCGGGTATGCCACGGAGTGCTTGTGACCAATGTGTACCTCCAGGCTTTCTATTTTTATTTTGCGATGATGCGTGGTGTTCCTCACTTAGTATGGCGCCTGCATCACTCGACGGAGGATGAGGTTCTGGACCACCTGCAGGATTTCTCGTGGAGTGATACTCGCTAGGGCATTGTGATGTCATCAGTGTATAGTGCGTAGAGAGCAGGTGATAAAATGCTGCCCTGGGGAACAACAGCAGCGATCGAGTCGCTGCTAGACCTCAAACTCTCAACTCTTACGCAGAATGTCCTGTCACTGAGGAAGGGAGGCAAAGACATGCGCGACGTGCTGGGGGGTGCGGGCTCTGAGCACTTAATGAAGTAGGCCCGGGTGCCAACGCGGTCGAATACGCGCGCTACGTCGAATAAGACTACTATTGCACTCTCCTTTCGGTTGATCGCTGTTGCGGCGTAGTATAACCAGAGTGGTATACCCGCTTGCCAAACTGTTTGCTTCGCGGGTGGATGTGCGACTGGAGAAGGAATATCTTCTCGAACAGCTTGGCGACCGCGCTAAGGAGGGTTATAGATCGGTATCCCTCAGGTTGCGGGCTCTTCCCAGCCTTGGGCAACATGATGACCAGGCCTTCCTTCCATGCCCAGGGGAAAGAAGCCAGGCGGGTGCGGCGGATCCATTTTTATAAGCTAAAGATTGCGGGGCGCGGGGGGACGCGTGGTGGGCGGCGAGCCGTTACACAGCAAGAATTTTTTAGTACCGTAATTTTAAATCTGTGCTACTAATCTTCTAAAGTACTTATTGAAATGAAAAACAGTAAACAACATTTTAATCTATATTAAATGGCCAAAAGGTAACTATTACCTATACTTATATATACTGAAAGTAAGGGTTAAACATGAGTCAATATAGCTTTTCTCTAAAACTATTTGTAATTTCGAAATATTGTAAAGAGCAAAGTTTTCTTTGTTTAACGTAGAAAATTAATAACTTATTTAAAAGGATAAGGATTAATATCATTATGGACACACATCCCTTACAATAAGAAAATATATTTAAATTACCGTCTAATTTCCGTCTCCTCTACGCTTTCATTAGTAAGACTTAAACGATTTTTATTTGCATTTCTTGTTCTACTACCTATGAACGACTTTTTCGTGGCATAATTAAATTAAAAAAGGAAATGTTTAAAAAGTAAAAAAAAATAATAAAAGAACAGAAGAAGAGTAAACAAAATAAACAACAGGATACTTAAACGAAAGAAATGATAAACAAAAGACTACCTACTATTCTATTAATCAAAAAAGATGAAACTAAATATATCGCGCTGAAATAATACATTAAACTCTAATTATCCAATACGTACAATCGCATCTAAATCTACTTCGCTACAGAGGCGGGCGGGGAGACGGGCGCGGCGGACGCGTCGCGGGGCGTGGGGGGACGCATGGCGCGTGGCGAGCCGATTCGCAGCAAGGATTTTTTGATATTGTAACAACTTCTAAAGTACTTGTTAAAATGAAAAACAGCAAAAGACAGTTTTGATCTCCATTAAATGGCCAACATAATTAATATACTTGTTTATATGCTGAGAGTAAGGTAACAAATGAAACTTGCGCCAAAACTGCGGTTTATAGCCGGCGCGATGTGTCAACAATTAAATGCGTTTTTCTCTAAAACTATTCGTAATTTCAAATTAGTGTAAAGGACAAATTTTATCTTCATTTAACGTAGAAAATTAATAAAGTATTTAAAAGGATAAGGATTGATACCATTATGGACAAACATCTCTCACAATAAAAAATATATTAAAATTACTATTTTTAGACAGAAATATGCTCACTGTATGTTATCCTTAGAAGATACAAATATGCTGTCGCTGACTTTTTTGTAGATCCTATTAAGAGCAATAATACTCTAGTACATTATTTTCATATAGGACGTACCATTAAAGCAGCGCATGCCTGAAGGGGCCCAACGGGTAGGACTTTATGCACATTTATCATATTTATGTCTAATTACAATAAAATATACATATAATAAACTATATATAAACCTTCTCTGAGAAATACTCTACCTAATGATGAAAACCGCATCAAAATCCGTTGGGTGGTTTAGAAGAAGATCGCTTAGAAAGGCCAGACAGAGACGAAATGCGTTCTTATTTTATAAGATATAGAGATATTAAAAGCAGTCGTGGCGCAGGGGCAAAAAGTGTAACTGTAAACGCGACTTGGTGTGGGTTCGATCCCTACTCGACGAAATTAAATATTTTTTATTTCTTCGCTGTAGCATCCAGGCAAAACGTAGCGATGAGTTCTGCTACTCAGCACGCCTAATGACTCCAGATTTAAGCTGAAAGTGGGGAACATAGAGTCTTAACACCAGGTTCCCTCTGTCTATGGTTCTTTATCAGAAAAAATCCTGAACAGGTGAACGGAGAATCCAATCACTATTTTTTCTTTATATAACCTGTATTACACATGAAATATATATATATAAGACGGCGCCAATTATATATAAATAAAAACAAATGTTCAAGTTTCATACAACCGACATGGTTGAAAGACTGGTTTTAATGACCTCGAAGTTTGCTTTGATGCCTTTGTATGTATGTATGTATGTATGTATGTATGTATGTATATATATACGTAATTACTACGTAAAAACGTAGCATCTGCGTCTAAATTTAAATTGTTTTATGATAAAGCAATAATATTTATATTTTACTTTATTATTCTAACAATATAATATGATTAGTTATTTATATTTTTATTTTTGTATGAAAATAACTTGATATTTCACAAAAGCTCCATGCTGTATCCCGCTCATAGCGGGGTAACCAAAGGGAGCCTAATGGTAAGACTATCAGTAATCTAATTTTCGTCAAAGTTTCGAGAAACTGTGGGAAATTTGACTTTAGAATCTAGAGTTATCAAAGAAATTTTTCATTGAATCTATTGCCCTGAGTGGGAATCGAACCCCGACAGTCACGTTTACAGTCAGACGCTGTGAGGCTGTGCCAAGCCAAGCCTTAAATAAATAAAATACTATTAAATTCATTCAAATGCAGAAATTCTTCTTGATTTTATAAGGAGCTATTTCCTATATATAGTAGATTTCGATACTGTTATAAACATATTTCAATTATTGTAAATTGGTCCCAATTTAATGCAGTAACAAAGTATCTGATGAGCAATACGGACTTCTAAAACTAATGAGACATAATGCGGCGTTGTGTACTACACCCAATGTGGTACCATGTCTAGATTAATCTTAAACGAATCTTAGTTACGGTAAAAATTGAGTGCGGAGCCTTTATGTTTATCATTCTTTATGTTTATATATTATAGTAAAGATTATAGTACAGTAGTGAACACGCGAAATGTTATGGATTCGAATCCCTCTCGAGGAAATGAAAAATTTAATATTTTGATTTCCTAGCTCTGGTAGCGATGCAAAGCGCGATGTTGAGTTCCACTACTCTAGAATTCGGCGAAAGAACGGATTGCTTAACACTAGGTTCCCAGGTTCTCTCTGCCTACCTTGGTATGTGCAGGGACAGTTCAGCATGAAACTAAAAAAAAAAGAATCTCAGTAATTATACCATCAGCTTGTGTTTTTTCCTGCACGTTAGGCAAAGGAAATCTACTTTGGATACTCTGTTCCACATTTTCGGACGAACCTTCCGCCAAATTCTGGAGGCATTGGATGAGTAGTGGAACTAAAATATTGAGTGAGAATTGAACCCACAACCTGCGGCGTTTACAAACGAATGCTCATGCCCCTGCGCCCCTCTGGCCTCTGGAAACAAACCATAATTTAATTTATAGTTAAACTTATGGTTAAATTAAGAGGCCGTCATAGCGCAGGGGCTCAAGGGTGTCACTGTAACGTGAAGGTTGTGGGTTCGGTATCGACTCCAATGAAAGAATGATTATTTATAAATGTTTTTATTTCTTCGCTTCAGCACCAACACAAAACCCCGGCCCGGCGGTTGAGTTCCGCCACTCAACACGCATTACCTCGAAAAATTAAGCGGAAAGTGGGGAACTAAGTGTCTTAACACTAGGTTCCCTCTGCCTACCCTGCTGTGTGCGGGACAAAGCGTGAAGGTGATTTTTTAATTTATTTTGTTATGGTTAAATTAAAAGCTCCAAATTACAGCTTTTGAACCACTAAATGAACTTTTGTTATCATATCTACATCCGGTCCGGCGGGTAGCGACGTAACGCCCGAACTATGTATTTAATGAATAATTAATTTTATTGTTTATACTCTATTAGCATACACGTGTAGCCAAATGTAGAAAAAAGTGCGTCAGGTTTGTGTTCCACGCAATGAAATGTGCGTGAGCTATGTTTTGCTTACGTCTATTTTTTTTTAATTTTGCAAGCAAAAATCATTTTGACGGGAGGACAGGAGAGGCGCCAGGCCACAAACTTGTGATGCTAACCTGATGTTATGAGCGGAAAATAGCGTGAAACTAAAAAAAAACATATATAAGCATACAATTTTTTAGTTGCTTTGCTAGATTGCCGGTAGTGATTTGTTGCAAAAAATGTTGTTAAAAAGAAAAAAGAAATAAACGGAGTTTCGAGAATATTTTGTATTTAGTATACGACAACTAAATAATATCTTTGTTAGTTCATTATTTCTTTGTTCGAAAATGAGTATTTTGTGGATTTTGCATCATATTTTTATATTTTGATTTTTAATGCCACACTATATATCACATGATATATTTGATAATTTAATATTGGCCAGAAAATAAGAGCCATGTGTAATAAATCTAGTCTATTTAGTATGTATAGTATAGATCATTATATTTGTGTCCAAAAAAAATTTTGGCAATACCACTTTTAGTGGAATACTGTCTTGATTATTGTATTATCGTGAACTTTTAATTTTCGATAATCCTACTAATGATTTATATTATGTCTTAGTATTAATTTAATTACGTAAGGGGACTGATCTTTGTTAATTTATAAAAATATAAATCTATACTATAGTATAACTTCTATAAATTATCTTTTTTAAGCTGAAAACAAAAATCTTACGTTGCTCTGAGTTTATCTTTATTTTATATCGTGGTGCACTGACACAGCGTCTTATTGTAGACGTGGAGGTTGTGAGTTTGATTTTCACTTGGGGGAATGAATTATTTTCATTTCCTCGCTGTGGTAACAAGGTTACCGGTAGGTAAAAAGCGCGGCGTTAAGTTTCGCCTATCAACACGCAATGTCACGAAATTTGAGTGTATAGTAGGGAGAGGAGTATCTTAATACTAGGTATCTTCTGCCTTCTATATGTGGAATACAACGTGAAGCTAAAAAATGCTGTATTTATAAATTCGCACGTTTTTATATAAAACAGTAGAACGAACAACAACGTTGAATAAAAATAATTCATTCTCATTAAGTAATTTAAGTTCAAGCCGTTTATAAAAATACTAGTGGGCGCGCGCAGCTTCGCCCGCTAATTTGCACCCTTAGGGGTGAATTCTAAGAAAACCACGAAACACGTATTCAATAAAATATTTCTAACAGTCTGAATTTAATTTTTTATAAAAATCGGTGGCGATTTAAAGATTTTTCCATATAAGCTTTCAACCCCTTATTTGAATCCTTAGAGGGTGAATTCTAAAAAACCATGAAACACGTGTTCAATGAAATATTTTTAAGAGTCTGAATTTAAAATTTTATAAAAATCGGTACAGATTAAAAAAAATCCATACAAACTTTCAACCCCCATTTCATCCCTTTAGGGTTAAAATTTTTCAAATTCCCTTCTTAGTGGATGTCCAGAATATGAAAATAAACATCTGCCCAAATTTTACGTTTCTACCATCAGCGGTTACGGCTCTGCGTGCGTCTTACCTCAGTCAGTCAGCACAAGTCCTTTTATATATATAGAAGATATATGCTTTCGAGGCCAGTCGTAGCGCAGGGGCACAAAGTGTGACGGTAAAATCAACTGGTTGTGGGTTCGATCCTCACTCGAGGACATGAAATATTTATTTACAATTTATATTTCCATTTATTCGCTCTGGTGTCGAGGTAAAGCGCGGCGTTGAGTTCTGCCACTCAACACGCAATACCTCCAGAACTCGGCGGAAAGTGGGCAACAGAGTGTCTTAACACTAGGTTCCCTCTGTCAGAATAATAAATTTAAGCGGGCGAAGCCGCATTTCGAAATTCACAAAGATCGCTAATGAGAAATATGTTAAAAAACACGATAAAAAATAGGAGAAGTAACAGGTGAAGCTATTTTTATTGCGTTTCACAAGTACAGCGATATGGTGTATGGTGTAGTTAATAACACGAGTTGCGTCACCACTAGTGTATTATGCTAGGAGTCGGAATGTCTGGACGTAAGCAGCAAAACCCATACATATTGAATGGAATGTGCCTGTCATTACGCGATGCCATGTACATTTTATTATTTTTGTCTGTTGTAGCTCAGTGCTAATGTACCGGACTGTACCCGTCGAACCGCGTTCGATTTACACTCAGTTATTTTATTATAGTTCCTCGTTCTGGTTAAAAGGCAAAGAGCAAGCCAAGTTGCGGTAAATTGAGCTGTGCGTGGAGAACGGAGACTACAATTACCTTTGTCTATCGTTTCCTGAAGCTAAGAAAAATAAAATGTATATTAGATTTGAATCAACATATTTGTACCAATGGAGGTAATGTGAGTTTATTTGTAAAAAAATATATGTATATTTAAAAAATAGCATTCCCTCTTGTCAAACGATAATTCTAAGTTTGGGTAGCGAAAATTTGTAAAAATCTTCCTACAGAGATGCTTCCAATATAAATAAGTCGTAACAGGTGTATAGGAATTTCGAAGTAGCTCGATGAATGAACGTATGGTTTAGATAATCAGAACGCTTGGACAGTTTCCATGAAGCGCGGGTTCATAGCCGGCTACGTTTAACTTTTTATTTGTTTTCTACAAATTATAAATATAGCGGGATAGGCAACTCCCCACTAAAGTATTGTTACCTGATATGTGTGATTTTTTTAAATTTAATATGTATAATAGTAACATTTAAATATAGTAAGTATTTCATAAGAACAAGATACATATTCGTAACAGTTTTTAATTTAACAGCCGTCGCGGTGGAGTGGGACTAATTTCGGACGTAAATGTGATGGTTGTGGTTTATATTGTCACTAGAGCAAATATTTTTATTTCTCGGCTATGGTAGACGAAGTGCAGAGAGAGAGAGAGAGAGAAAGAGAGAGAGAAAGAGAGAGAGAGAGAGAGAGAGAGAGAGAGAGAGAGAGAGAGAGAGAGAGAGAGAGAGAGAGAGTGAGAGAGAGAGAGAGAGTTTAAGTCAGCCACTTAACACGTAATATTATATAAGTGGCGAAAAGTGTGTTGTTGTTAACTCTAGATACCCTCGCTTTACTTTGCGATGCGGGAAAATGCTGGTAATCAAACCTACAACTTGTTGCATTTACAGTCGCACTCTTGTTCCGCTTTGCCACTACTGGCCTTCTCCTTAACTTAATGTTTACATGTTTATAATATTTCTGTTGTTTGTTAAAGAAATCTGATTAGTCGTCTAAAAAATATTCCACATAGTTTTCCTTTACTTACAGCCAAGGTTGTCTTTTGAGTAAACACTAGCAAGTTGTCCTCGGTCAGGGTTTGAATCTGTAACGTAATTATTTGAAGACTAGTATTCGACTCGTGACTTCGCTCATTATTTTATTAATAAGTAATATTAGCTCCTGTAGTTAATCTGGTGTTACACTGGATCGAGGGCGGCGGTAGTCACTTACCATCAGGTGACCCGAACGATCGTTTCCCTAGTCCTTTTCCATAAAAAAAAATAACATGAGACGAAGCAGCACGTAAGAAAAAGATAAAAGGCAAAACAATGTGAAGAAGCAATTAAGAAATGGTTGATTCATTCTAATATATTAACTGTATTATCTGACAGCCACTTCACTCAACCATCATGTTGTACCAAAATTTCTTGTTTTATTTTCATCTTCACTGTATCTCGCATTTAATGGGGCAGGAAACCTGGAAACCTAATGTTACGACATACTCTATTCCCATTAACACACTCACACCATTCTTCACTTTCGCTGAATTCTCTAGGTGTTGCGTGTTGAATTGAGAACTCAACCTTAAGAGAGTTCAGAGTTCAGAATGTTATTTTTTTTATTATAAATATTATTTTAAGCAGAAATCGAAGTAACAACTACAGTGTACCAGGTAGTTTAAAACTCCGCTACTATAGCAAAAAATACAAAATCACGTGTAATAACCACAAACATACCTACAAACTAAAGGAAACAGGTCACCCGACATTAGACACGTTTAGCGAACTCTTGGAAGCTTTACTTTAGTTTTTTCCATTTGACTCATTTATGATTTAATTTTGTAATTATGAAGTAAACTAGTTAACCTAGGATACTAGGTTCACATTACATTGTAACATATATAGTATCTTACAATGGGATAAATAAGCGTATCCATAGCGAGGTAGCCAGAAAGAACAGACCGCCAAACGCTACGTCTACATACCTCTTTCGCCTCTTCTGCTGTCATCAACCTCTTCATACATGCCCGCCGAGGTGTCCTTTCATATAATTCATTCGATCAACGTGCCCAAACCAGCTGAGCACGTTCTTCTTCATTCTTACCGTGATATTCTCGCTAGTATCTGCCATTCTGCTTTATTGTTTTTCTTTGCTGTGGTAACAAGAAAATACGCGTGTTGAATTCCACCGCTTAGAATGCAATGTCTTGAAAAGTTGTTGGATAGTGGGGGAAACAGTGTCTTAACTAGGTTCTCTCTGCCTATGTTGCTCTATGTAGAAAACAGCGTAAAGTTTTGATACGTCTGTTAAGGGAACCCAAACCTGCAATTTGTCTCATCCTACAAGGAAAACATTCATCTACCGATTTACTTTACAAACATTTACTTACCCTTGAATATTTATTTATCCATTTTTTTATTTTTTATCGTATACAGCAGGGTAGGTAGAGGGAACTACGTGTTAAAACTGTGAAAGGAGTTATATAATTTGTTCCTCTGAGTAAGAATCGAACTTACTTACTTACCATCGATTTACAGCCAGATACTGTGCCATGATGGCATTAATTATGTATTTTATTTTTTTTAAATTCACGCCGTATTCTGCACATAACAGGGTATGCAGAGGGAACCTGTGAACCTAGTGTAGGACACTCCATTCCCATTATGATTTACTTTCACTTTATGCCGAATTCTTGAGGCAATGCGTGTGAGGTGGCGGAACTTGAAAACGAAATAATATGATAAAATATTTTATTTCCCCGAGTGGGAATCAAACCAGCAAACGTTACGTTTACATCGCAGTCGCTGTAGCGCCACGGCGACCTCAAAGATGTTAATTACTTTTTTTTTTAATTTAGTTATTCACAATAACACAATCTCATACTCTAGTTATGTAGAAGGTCCGCCAATTGGCAGTCGGTGCTATCTTGTGACAAGTACCGTCTGTAATTAATTTGTAATTTAAAATTATATTTACTTTACTCTGCTGTAGGTACTAGGTACCCACGTTCTCTGTAAATGAATATTTTTAAATATATTATTTTGCATTGTGGCGCAGTGGTACAGCGTCTCACTGCTGAAGCGATGATTTTTTTCCTCCTTTTTGGTAGACAGAGTACGGCGTTGAACATCGACAAACTGCAGTGTTAAGATGGAGTGTCTCAATGCAAGAGGAGAAATCTGAGGCCGGTCGTGGCGCAGAGGCACAAAGTGTGACTGTAAAACCGACTGGTTGTGGGTTCGATCCCCAGTGGAGGAAGTGAAATATTTATTTACATTTATATTTTCTTTTCTTCGCTCTGGTGTCGAGGCAAAGCGCGGCGTTGAGTTCCACCACACAGTACGCAATGCCTCCAGAATTCGGCGGAAAGTGTGGAACGGACTGTCTTAACACTAAGTTCCCGCTGCCTACCCTGCTGTATGCGGGACACAGCGTGAAGCTGATTTTAATTTAGTTTTACTTGCATTAGGGTCCCAAGGGCCACATGACATACATATATAGTTTATGAATATTTTTACTAGCTTACAGATACCTAGACAAAAATTTGTTGTCCCCAGCTATCAAATGTGCGAATCTTCTTTAAAGCTGGTAAAATTGTGAGAGCGGAAGCGAACCTAGACACGTTGTCGCGGCTATCGAAGCAGCTGATATGATAGAGAGGATATCACCATCAGTTCTAGCTGGTAAAAAAGAGATGTGATATCCAGCACTAGCTCCAATAATAAAAAGTCGTAGCACTCACCTGAATGTGTTGAAGATGATCGTCCTCGCCTGAGGACTTAGATACATTCAGTATTTTTTGGATTCACGAGTCTGTCAGCATCAGGTCTAAAACTTATGGACTCACTCTGGTTGTGCAGGCGAAATAAATTTGTGATTATTTTTATTGAGTTCTATAAATTTAATTTGACTGAATAACCCCCTCTTGATCTCAAATTGTTAAATTTGCGCTTGCTTGGAACTTACATATTTTTAAATATTTAATCGCATTTTTTTTATTCCACAGTAAATCATATATGGCAGGCAGAGAGACCTAGTGTTAAGACACTTGGTTCCCCACTAATCTTAATTATTTTAATAAAAAGCTTTTATTAGACTTTCCGTGTCAGTGTGTGTGTTAGTGTATGTAAAATTTGCAAGCTCAAGTCGACCCACTTCCCAATGTCTGATTGAGCTGAAATATGGATTACGACTCCAGTTCTTATGATGATGAAATTATATATAATCAATATTGTAGTTAATTCAAAATGGCCGCAGCAACAAAATGGCGGATGACAATTTTTTGCACATTTCCACACATCAATGTAAGCAGAGAGCACCGTTACCAACTCTCCTCCTAATCTTCGACATATTGCGTGTTCAATAGCGGAACTCAACGCCGCGCTTTGCCAACCAGAACGACGAAATAAAGATAATTATATACGTATAATCACTCTCTCGGCCGGGGTTCGAATTCAGAACTATCACGCTTAGAATCAGGCGCTGGTCTACTGCGACACAAAGGCCTCATATTATAAATTTCATTCTATTAAAAGATTCCAAACATCCTTAAATTCTAATATTCTTCCTTCCTTTCTAAGTCTTCCTGGTCATTGCCCTAAGGAAGATTTTTATTATAAATTGCATAAGTTATTATATGTTGAGGCTGGTCGTGGTGCACCGTCGCAAGCGTACGACTGCAACCGTGAAAAGTTGTGGGTTCGATTCCTACTCGAGGAAATGAAATATGTATCTTTATAATATTTTCATAAGCTCGTTCTTGTAACGAGACAAAACACGACGATTAGTTCCGCCAATTAACTCTCCTCCAAATTAGAGAGACTTCAGTATTTGTCGGAAAGTGTCGTCTTAATGAAGAACGGAGTGTTTTAACACAAACATATTTGCGCAGCATATAACATGAAGCTAATAAAAAAGTTATTATGTATTATTGTTAGAACCATATAAAATTATATAAACTTATATGGTATGCTAACATTGATTGCTGTAGGGATATGTGAAGCTTTTATATATTTTTTTTATTTTACGCTATTTCTCTTAAACGATAGGTAATCCAAGTAAAGTTATTTAAATTCTTTGAATGGCGGAACTCAACACCGCGCTTAGTGTTATTATCAGCACGAGAAAATCAACATAATTCATCAGGAAATTGAGCCCAATACCGTCGTGCTTACAATCTATTTTTGCTTCACGCTCTATCCCACACATAGCATTGGCGTAACCTGGAAACCTAGTGTTAAGACACTCCGTTCCCGTTAAGATACTTCTGACCCCCACTTTCCGCCGAATTCTGTAGGCATTGCATATTGAGTAGCTGAACTCAACTCCGCACCTTCGCCTCGTTACCAGAGTGAGGAACTGGAATATTAAATATTTCATTTTCTCGACTGGGAATCGAACTGCGTTTATTCCCAAGTTAATTCAATACTTAATATGTATCACTTAGCGTTTGTATGTACATTTTTCCTTGTAGGTACTTATATATATTTATGTATTTTATTTAATTTATCCTTTTCTATTACATATTGGGAAAACGGAAAAAAATGAACATATTGACGTCAAACTCATTTA
This sequence comes from Heliconius himera, assembly GCA_021202915.1. Taxonomy (NCBI): domain Eukaryota; kingdom Metazoa; phylum Arthropoda; class Insecta; order Lepidoptera; family Nymphalidae; genus Heliconius; species Heliconius himera. Next base: position 129,897 of record JAJHJA010000296.1, read on the forward strand.
TCACCTCCATACTTTATTGTTACACCATTTTAATTGTATTGTATAAAGCCGTTGTGTCATTAAGTGTGTAATTTTTCTAGTAATACCGTGAAGTCCATGAATAGTAGGCCAATGTAGTTCAATTCTCACTTCTGGCAAGAAGATAAGCTGCGTTGAGTTACGCCACTCAACTTGTAATGTCAAAGGCAATATGCAGTGTTGTTTCTTAACACCTTATATCGAGCGCTGGAACGCAGCGTTTTGAGTTACCACAGCGGGAGTAAGAACATATTTTCTATTCCCGAATTCCCGAATGAAAATCGAACCTACAATCATCGCGGTTAGAGTCAAGCTATCGCACTGTACCACGACGTCCTCATAATCTTAAAAATATTTTACGAAAACCCCAAATGAACAAATGTATGTTATTTATTCATCCCAATGGCAATTAAAATTTTTGTGGTTTTAATGCTATCAAAAAATAACCCAATTTCTGTATAATAATTATGTTATAGAACAATATTATTGTACACAGCAGCAGCACATTTATTTATTTGGTAACAAAACAAAGCGCGACGTTCAGTTCCGCCAATCAACGAAATGTCTTAACACTAGGTTAGGATATATATATTTTTTTATTTTTTTCATGGAAAAGACAAGGCAAACGAGCGTTCGAGTCACCTGATGGTAAGTGATTACCGCCGCCCACGACCCCGTACAACACCAGGAGTTGCAGGTGTGTTGCCGGCCTTTAAGGTGGGTTGGGTGCTGGAGCCCGGCATTACCTGATGCGAAACGCAGTGGCATAAAGCTACTACTTCACGCCGGTTTAAATGCTGGGGGTGGTAATGATCCGGTCGAGTCTGCCCATGCGCGTTGTCATTGCTGGCGACGTGACTCTACCACACGTACTTTAGTCGCCTCTTACCACACCACCAGTACCAGGATGATCCTATTCTAGGCCGGGATCACACGGCAAAAATATAATATATATACATAGAAGAATAAAGTTTTAGCTAATTCAATTGAACATTTATTTTGTAGCAATTTTTTCAAGCAAAATATGAACTTCATATTGATCTGAGGGCACGGCAGTGACCCCGCCAAATCCAACAAAAAATCATCATTTTCTCGAAACAGTTCAGGCCAGTTTGGGCCTCCTATAACTTAGTTGTAGATAAAAGTAGAAGCTTACATTTTAATTAGTATATTTCAAATGTTATTCAATTTAAACCAGTACTTTAAGATTCATAACTAATCAAAATTTTATCATTTTGTTACTTACTGACCGACCGATCATCAAAACTTCAAGGCATTTCTAGCAGATATAGAAGTTTCAAATCTGTACTTATAATAAAACCAGCGGCCCCCTCGCGGCTTCGCCCGCATTCCACCTATATTTTTTTTATTATGCTGCACTTGCCAGCAAATTGATACATTCAATCATAAACAACTAGTTTTCATAATACTCAGAAAGTGCAGGCACTACATGGCGGCAAGGGCACCCCGCGCGGGTCTATAAAATAAGTGTTTTATGGAATTGGCTGAAATTTTAGCTATCAATGTATGGATTTCGTCTTTAAAATGATAATGCTATTAGAACGCGAAAATAATTCAAATGAGATAATAAACAATTTTTCGCCAATTTTTTCGCCTTCGCTTCTTCGCCAAACGGGCGAAGCCACGCTACGGCGTGGCGTACGCATAGTTTTTAATGTATAAATAAGGGCTAATTTCACATTTTTTTATTATTATATGTAACTTAACTTTACCTTAACTTAGCTTCACGCTTTATCCCTAGCGGGGTAGTCAGAGAGAACGGAGCGCCAAACGCTACGGTCTCTACATACCTCTTTGGCCTCGTCCACTGTCATCAAATTATGTGTATGTATTTTTTATTATTTTGTTATTAAATTAATACTTAAAGGAAGAATAAAATCTTAGCAATCGCATGAAAAGATAAAATTAAAAAAACTAAATCAGTTTCACGCTTAATATAGTTTCAAATAATATAATACCATAATAATATCAAAATGGAAGTGTCATTAGTTTCATTATTATAGTCAAATATATTTCGTCCAACTAATTAAAATACCTTTTCAACGAAACGAGTGTAGCTTTAAGTAATCAATTAAAATGTTTAAGTAGGATTAATAGGGCCGTTGTAGCACAGTGGCTGAGCTTTGACTGTAAACGTGAAAGTTGTGGGTTCCATACTCACTCGATGGAATGGATTGCCCATTCCATCGAGCGGGTATGGATGAAAATATTTAAAAAAACCGGTTAAGTGCAGGTTCGACTAGCCCACCGAGGCTTATGGTACTAATTTTAGAATTGTACATTATGTAAGTCAACGAGAAGTACGACTTGTAAAAGTTAACAAACTTAAATTTGCGGACATATTCACTGATTTTGTATAAAATGAACTCAAATTAGGGTTTGTAATATATTTTTTAATGAAATATTTATAAATTTTCACTTTATTATGGATTTTTTACTTTATTAGTATTTCGTGCCAAATTTTATATTAGTAGGTCAACGGTAAGTATTCTATAGGTTTTGAACATGTGACGAATTTCATACGAAGTGCAGCAAAATTGATGCATAAATGCTAGTCTAAAAAAATAGGCAAATCTTTTGAAGATCAAGAATCTCAGAAGTTTGATTTTTTTGCGCTTTAATGGACCAAAGAACTGAATATTTGATTTCAATTTCCGTTTGATATTTCTACGCGATTTTGAGATAAATGGCAGACAGACGGAGAACAAAGTGATTCTATTAGGGTTTTTACCTTTAGAGGGAATCCTAATTTTACCAAAAAAATTAAATACAAAAAAATCTGATTAAAATTTGTCTTATGGAGGAGAAGTTATAAACAAATGATAATTATTTTTAACATTTTTCACGTATTTTTTTTCATTTAGGAAAGAAAAATACTAAAAACTAGGTCAATTTCACTATCGATGTAAATTATCGTATTCCATTTAAGTATTGCATTTTTATCTAATAATGTGGAACGCTTAGTGCATTTCACAAGTATCTAATAGATATGTACGTACATTGCTAAATTATATATTACTAAATTATTATAATTTCATTGCTTCGCTCTGGTGGCGAGGCTAAGCAAAGAGTTCCGAGGAAAGAGAGAACAGTAGCATTTTGATGGAGAACGGTGTGTTTTGACACTAGACTTCCAGGTTCCCTCTGTCTACCCTGCTACGAGCGGAATAAAGAAAATAAATCAATATTATTTATAAAATTCAAAATTCAAATAAAATTCAATAAATTTATTATAGCTTCACGTTTTCTCTACCATCGCGGGATAGGTAGAGAAAATTATAGTTGGGACACTTCGTATCCACTGCATTTTTTTTATATTATATATATATTTTGTTCCGATTATGAAACTTAGCACCAAGATTCATAACATTCGAAATATACCAAAATAAAAAATATATATTAGGGATTTATAATTCAAAAATAGATAGATCTAAAACTAACTTCTAATATGAAGCATTGAGCATTGAGCATTGATTTCACCTGAAAGACAAATTAAAATACCTGATGTCCAAATTAATCTTCTACAAACATACAACGAACTATAAATTATAATTATATTCTCGCTGAATACCTCATATAGCAGGGTAAGTATAGGAAACATAATGTTAAGACACTCCGTTCTCCACATTCCGCCAAATTTTCGAGGCATTGCCACCATTGAGTGGCGAAACTCAACGCCGCTCTTTACCTTGTTACCAGAGTGAGGAAATGAAAATATTTATAAATAAAAAATAATTTTCCCTAGTGGGTATCAAACTTACAACGTAACGTTTACAGTAACACGCTTGTGCCTCTACGGCACGACGGCCTCGACATATATATTTAAGAAAACATATCGGAGGCCAATCATGGCGCAGAGGCACAAAGTATGACTGTAAAATCGACTAGTTGTGGGTTCGATCCCCACTTGGAAAAATTTAATATTTATTTAAATTTATATTTTTTATATTCTTATTTATATTCTTCGCTCTGGTCCGCCACTCAGTACGCAATGGCTGCAAAATTCGGCGGAATTTGGTGAACGGAGTGTCTCAACGCTAGTTTCCCTCTGCCTACCCTGCTGTGTGCGGGATACAGCGTGAAGCTGAAAACATAATATGTTTTATTCATACATTACAGTACCTAAGGATCAATACGCATAGATAAAAAAATCCACTATCAACATATCAACAACGTAGTACAAAGACGCGGCCTACGCTACGCAGCCGCGCGGGGAGCCCGCTGCCATGTAAACAAACAACTTTGGATATCGCAGTATGAATAACGCGCTCCCACAGCCCGCCGCTCATTCCGTCGCGAAACGCCGGCCGAGCCGCTCGCAATGATCGACTACGCGCGCCCCTACGATCAAAGCATGTGCGACTTCCTCCTCCCCCCCACGCCACCTGCGCCGACGCGCCTCGAAGACTTCCAAGTCTTCAAGAAAGGGAACCCCACGTACATCTACGGCAACTACTACAATAATTACGATATGTTCGCCGAACCAGAAATTGATAATACCGCGAATGTGTACCACACCCTGTTGAACTCACGGGAAACTCGTCAGGAAGATTGGAAGTACAAATCTGTAGTGGAGTGGTCGCCCGATGACACCACATACTGGATCATAGATTGTGCGATGACTCAAGGATTTAGCGAGTACGAAGTGCCGTTTTATAATTTCAAAGTTTCTGGTATGGAACTCAGACACATGAGGCGGGAAGAGATTTTCCAGAGAATGGTGCACCCCAATGTGGATACCAACCAGTCGCGGAGGATTGCAGACGTCATCTATGACAAACTGCACACCCGCATCAACGAGGAGCTAATGCGGCCCACGTCGTTGTTTAGATATACAGAAAGTGAAAACTATCCAAGTCACGAGCCAGCGCAAACAGTGTTAGATTTGGACTCTTTGGATCACAAAAACAGGCTTTACGCGTCTGACTATAAACCGAATGATGTTAGCTTGCTACACGCGGCAGACTCCAGCGACGATGCTGAGGATGTGTTCCGCTCATCTGAGACAGCCTCGCCGGAGTGTTCGTACGGTAGTGACGGTAGCAAATCTGGAGATGAAGAAGAAAAACGAAAAATGTTCAAAAGACCCCCCGGTCGACCGAAAGGTACCGGTAGGAAAGTATGCAAGCGTCCCAGAAGCGTGTCCGTGCCAGAATTCCTGAGGAATCTTTTGCTCGACGAACGGTATTGCCCATCGATAATAAAATGGGAGGATCACCCACAAGGAAAATTTAGGTACGTATTTCATATTACATATTATAATTAGGTGTATCAAGTAAAACGTGTCGTGACACGACTATTTGTCGGTGCATCTCGTGTGTTCCGCTCATCCATAATTTATCACGTCCAAGGCACGTGGGTATAATAAACAGTTTTACAGCCGCGGCTTTGGCAATGCAAGTCTTAGATCATTAACGTTCGAAGGCTTCACCATTGTCTTGTGAGATACATACTTACCTATATATGCACATATATATACACAAATTAGTACATATATAAACACTATGTAATCCGATGATTCTTATTCTAAAAAATGCGAATAGCTATTTGAAATATGTTATTGAATGTCGTTTAAGGTAATTTACTTATAAAAAGTGCATTAAATGATATGAAGGATATCATTAATAGTCATTATTTTACATACTCTGTATTTATCATTAGAATTTTATATAAAGAACTATAAAAAATCTTAAAACAACTATAGTTTTGTCAAATTAAGACATAGTAAAAATTTTAACTAGATCCATATACTCTATGTAGAGCTTCTTCTATCTTCTTGTCGCTTTTTCTTTATAAAATTTAGATAGCAGTTGAAAAATTGAAATAAATTTACAACTCATAACTAAGTTATAATCGATTTTACGTATAAAATTTTAAATATATGACGAATTTTATTTAGAGTAAGCGATAAGGTGTTGATAAATAATAACAAAATATTATCAAGGAAGTGCTTATTGCGTAATACTAGGAAAAAATGTTATCAGATCGGTACGTTAACAAAAAAAAAAATAGTTTTATTTATCATTTCGAAGATTAATATTTCTTAAGATACTGAGAATCTAGAGCAATGCAATGAATGTAGAGCAATGATTTATATTAAAAAAACACTTCCTTTAAGAGAAAAAAGCTCTACATAGAGCATTTTATGTACTAACTCTTACAAATTACAAGATTTACTTATATAAATCATAGAAAAGTAGCCTGAAAATAATAAAAAATGTATAGAATCTCATAAAACATTATTTAAAAGTAACTGGAAAAAGATAAATTGTTATTTACTTTCCGAAATTTAAAGAGTCACGTATATTGCGTTTATTTTTAATTCTTGTAGCTCTACCTGTTTTCTAAATACGACGGTATCACCACCACTGAACACCAACATCTTCTACGCCTTAACCATTAATTGTTAAATACTGTCAAGAATTTTAATTATTTTACATTATTTTAATTATTCTGCGCACTTAATGCTGCGCGCAATATTTTTACTCGACATTTTTAATTTATAAATTATTAGCGAATATGAGGCCGATCGTGGCGCAAGGGCACAAAGTGTGAATGTAAACACGATTGGTTGTGGGTTCGATCCCCACTCGAGGAAATGAAATATTTACTCAAATTTATATTTCCATTTCTTCGCTCTGGTGTCGAGGCAAAGCGTGGCGTTGAGTTCCACCACTCAGCACGCAATGCCTCCAGAATTCGGCCGAAATTGGGGAACGGAGTGTCTTAACACTAGGTTCCCTCTGCCTACCCAGCTGTGTGCAGGATAAAGCGTGAAGCTGATTAGCGAATATATATATAAACGTAATTTTTAATTAATGTATTTTAGTTAAATCAAGCTTATTGCAACTTTTCAAATATGAAATAATGTTACACACATCTAACTCGATACTTATATTGAGTAGACAAATTATATACTTGCATTTAAAGATATATCTCTTACATATCATAATGTCATGTAGGGTCATTTAAATCAGCTTCACGCTGTATCCCGCACACAGCAGGATAGGCAGAGGCAACCAAGTGTTAAGACACTCCGTTCCCCACTTTCTGCCGAATTCTGGAGACATTGCGTGTTCAGTGGCAGAACTTAACGCCGCGTTTTGCTTTTATCATTTAATACCTACTAATAAAATATATAATTTGTATATTATTTTGTTGAAGTTAACTTAATAACTTTATTAAAATAGTATAAAAATATATTTAAACTTATACCTACTTATAACAGCTGCTACACAGACTCAAAGCGCCATTTTATATTTGGCATACAAAAAATATTCATCACTTAGTGCATTAAAGTTTTTATTATAAATGTATTTTTATAACCGTATTCAAGATTGACCTTCGCAGGCAAAAAAACTGCCAAAGTGACTTTACAGACAGGTCCTGTTGAAATAAAAATAATCAAAACTTCACTAATAGTGCTATGAGGGTCGTGAAAAATTGGCTATATTTGTGATATACATATATTACTATTAGACAAGGTGCAGCGTTGAGTTCCGCCAGTTAACATGCAATTTTTTTATCTATATATATAAAAGGACTTGTGCTGACTGACTGAGGTAAGACGCACGCAGAGCCGTAACTGCTGATGGTAGAAACGTGAAATTTGGGCAGATGTTTATTTTCATATTCTGGACATCCACTAAGAAGGGAATTTGAAAAATTTTAACCCTAAAGGGATGAAATAGGGGTTGAAAGTTTCTATGGTAAAAAATAATAATCTGTACCGATTTTTATAAAATTTGAAATTCAGACTCTTAAAAATATTTCATTGAACACGTGTTTCATGGTTTTTAAGAATTCACCTCCTAAGGATTCAAATAAGGGATTGAAAGTTTATATGGAAAAATCTTTAAATTGCCACCGATTTTTATAAAAATTGAAATTCAGACTGTTAAAAATATTTTATTGAACACGTGTTTCGTGGTTTTTTTAGAATTCACTCCTAATAAGCGGGCGAAGCCGCGCGCGCCCTCTAGTAAAATATAAAAGGACTTGTGCTGACTGACTGAGGTAAGAGGCACGCAGAGCCGTAACCACTGATGGTAGAAACGTGAAATTTGGGCAGATGTTTATTTTCATATTCTGGACATCCACTAAGAAGGGAATTTGAAAAATTTTAACCCTAAAGGGATAAAATAGTGGTTGTAAGTTTGTATGGATTTTTTTTTTAATCTGTACCGATTTCTATAAAATTTGAAATTCAGACTCTTAAAAATATTTAATTGAATACGTGTTTCATAGTTTTTAAGAATTCACCCCCTAAGGGTTCAAATAAGGGGTTGAAAGTTTATATGGAATAATCTTTAAATTGCCACCGATTTTTATAAAAATTTAAATTCAGACTGTTAAAAATATTTTATTGAACATGTGTTTCTTGGTTTTTTTGGAATTCACTCCTAATAAGCGGGCGAAGCCGCGCGCGCCCTCTAGTTTTTTTATAAAATGGGTTGAAGTAGGGATTTCTATGAGCACTTTCAGCATTTTGTTAAAACACGTGCTGGTTGCTATTAGCAAAACAAATCTTACTTTAGTTATTTCACTTCTTTTTCCTTGTATATGTTATATTATAACGTTTTTTAGTATGTTTATTCCAGTGCCTACAACAGTATTTACATTGGGCTAGGTTATTCTAATTATGATAACAAACCAGTCGTCTTCACACGTTTTGTATCAAATAAGACATTTTCAAACAGGAAATAAGTTTACATAAAAGTTGTATTTATTTCTAAAATGAAACAAATAATCTATTTTCAACTATATTTCAATATTAAAAATAAAAAGTGTTGTATGTTAATTTTTCAATTTAAATTGAACATTTTATAATACACCTATATAACATATGTATATTGGGTACAAATATTTTTTCAATTTGAAACAGTAGTTCCCGAGATAAGTGCGTTAAACTAAAGTAATTATTCGGTTTTATAATATTAACACCTATATAATTAAATTAAATTAAATTAAATTAAATTAAATCAGCTTCATACTGTATGCCACACATAGCAGGATAGGCAGGGAATCTACTGTTAGGACACTCCGTTCCCCACTTTCTGCCGAAATCTGAAGGCATTGCGTGTTGAGTGGCAGAACTCAACGCCGCGCTTAGCCTCGACACCAGAGCGAAGAAATGGAAATATAAATTTAAGTAAATATTTCATCTCCTCGAGTGGGGATCGAACTCACAACCAGTCGGTTTTACAGTCACACTTTGTGCCCCTGCGCCACGACTGGCCTCATAACACCTATATAAGAATAAAGATTTCTTTCCAGACATCATGTTGAGATAATAAGCGTTATATACATTCATTCGTTCGTTCTCGTGCAACAGCACATGTTTTTATAGCTTGCCTTCACCTTGCCCATTTAGTTTTGTCCTCGTTTGATTCTCACATTAGCACAATATATAATATCATCGATTTAACCGCTATGTCTATCTCTTTAAAGTCTATATTCTTTTAAATTATCTGCAGTTTAAAGTTTGTTTTTATGGGTTCAATCTTGTGATTCGTCTGGCGTGTCGTAATTTTTTAACCTCTGTCATTGTATATTATGGGTTATATTTTACTTTTATTCTATACAATTATAATTAGTTTTTTTAGATTTTAATTTTTGAATATATTTTAAGCTATATTTAAATTAAATTCCCAAAATCGTCAATTTAAATCCACCTCCTTTGGTAAAGCTAATATTAGTTTTTCAAGTAAAAAATCTTGAATATATTGCAAAATGAAATCTCGTAGCGTTGAAGAGTATTATCTCGTGAAAACCGGTTGGTTCGTAGTTAAATAATTCTCGGAATATATGAGCGTATTGTATATTACATACATTTATATTTGCAATGTCATGTGTCCATTCAGAGTAAATATTTATTAAATATAAGACTACTCCCATGACTCGTCTTGAGGTTTAAATGGCTTTACGTTGTATTCTTTATTTAACAAGGTACGAAGAGAGAACCTAGTGTTAAAGCCCTCCGTTCTCTACTTAACATCCAATTTTTAAGACAGTACGTTTGAGTGGCGAAACTTGACGCCGCGTTTTGTCTTCAGAGTAGAATCGAGCCCACAACTATTTACAGTCAGAGCCAATACAATTTTTAAAAAGAAATATTAGTGACACATTTCTCCGCCTATATCCTAAGCGACGTCTTTTATTTTAGCTGTAAAAATAAATATTTTTTTTGATATTTGACTTCTACTTATTAATGAAACGGTCATTTGCCATAAAAACGAAGCCTCTTTTTTGTTATATTTAATAGAGCTGTTGTTTTTATTTTGCCGTGACCTTTTGATTTGTTTGTATTCGCATATATTGTTTGAATAAATATAAATATAATAGTAGAGATAATAAAAAAAATGTAATATAGAAGAAGTCGCGTATCCTTATAACATAAAAAATAAAGAATTATAACAACAAAATTTTGCATACTTGTATTCCAATAAGATGAAAAACAGCTTTACGTTTTTTGAATTTCTAATATTCGGTGCAAAGAAAAATATTATATGATCAGCTATCAACTGCGGCTTCACCGCCGCAGGAAATTGAGGTTTTAAAATCTAATAATCTATTGACACATTCTTAGAGCCCAAGATATTTTACAAAAGCCTTCCACACAAGAAAAACTTCTTCAAAACCAGAAATTTTCATTTCAAATCAGTAGTTCCTGCGATAAGCGTGCTCAACCAAACAAACTTTACAATATTAGTATACATAGATATCGAAAACAAAATTATGAGCAAAGACAACTACAAAGCGGAAGTAGGTTGAAGTTTTTCCAGCAGTAGGGCGGGTCTCTGTACTGGTATAGATTTTTTCGTTCTCAAGGCCGCTTCCGCCTTGCGCTTCTGAACCTACACGTGGAGCGATTCTGTAACAAGAGTATTCTGTTTTTAGTTATAGTATGAAATATCATTTTTATTTCAATATATATAAATTGAGGTGAAATATGTAATATTTTCATTTCTGCGCTGTCTGGTGAAAAAGCAAAGCGGCGGCGTTGAGTACCTTCAATCAACACGCAATGCCTGGCGAATTTGGCGGAAAGTGTGGAGCGGAAGTGTCTTAATGGAAATTGAGTGTTTTAACACTAGGTTCCCAGGTTCCCTCTGCCTACATAGCTAAAAATTAAGCAAACAACAACAACTATAAAAGTTCTTTTATTTACTTAATATCAATAGTAGAGATTAATTACTTACTTTTAGTAAGTAATATTCAATCATATACATACATATATTTATATGTATATAAGCCCATCGCAAATGCTCAACGAGCACACCCCCGCTTTGGACAAAAATAAACGTACCCCCGTTACCATGGCGACGGCCGGGAAGCATCTAGTCACGTGTCGCAGCTTCCGATTTTTTCTCGCATTTTTCTCCCCTCCTTCCTTAATTGCGTCTGTGAGTGTGGTCCGGGGAAATTAGAGCGGGCTAGTGTATCACAGAGCTTTCTTTTATTTGATTTTTCACGTCTTTTTATCTATATTCCTATACTATTTCTTATTTATCATATAAATATTATATCTGCTGAACGGATTTAGGTGAAACTTTACAGTTATATAGACATCAAAATATGATGTAGGCTACAATTTATATCTATATATAATTTTAATTTAATATTTATGAATGCAACATTGTCTATACATCCTTATCAATAAGTCTTTATCAATACATCTTTATAGATACATTATAAAACTCTTTCTTTATTAAGTGACTGGTAGACAAAGTATAAACGAAACTGCGCGGCGTAGATTTGGGGAAGTTTATGGAGATTTTTTTTAACTTCACGCTGTATATATATATCAGAGTAGGCAGAGGGAACCTGGGAACCTAGTATTGTGTGTTTTTTTTTCATCACTTATATAATATTCGAGAAATATAAATTAATATAAATAATTATTTCTTCTTCAACATTTACTCGCTCTGATATCAACATAAAGTGCGACATTAATCTCCACGTAATGTCTCGAAAATTAGAGCGGAATGTTGAATGAGAATGTTCCTACTATGCTATATGCGGATTATAACATTAATAAGCTAAAAATAAGACTTAAATATATAATAAAGAAGAAGTTATTTGAGGCCAGTCGTGGCGCAGCGGCACAAAGTGTGACTGTAAAATCGACTGGTTGAGGGTTCGATCCCCACTCGAGTAGATGAAATATTTACTTAAATTTATATTTCCATTTCTGCGCTCTGGTGTCGAGGTTAAGCGCGGCGTTGAGTTCTGCCACTCAACATGCAATGCCTTTAGAATTCGGCAGAAAGTGGGGAATGGAGTTAACATTAGATTCCCTCTGTCTACCCTGCTGTGTGCGGGATACAGCGTGAAGCTGATTTTAAGAAAATTCAACTCTACATTAAAAAATATTTGGTATTTCAGTACAACAAAAATGGATCACACCATAAAACATACATAAACACCTCAGTAGAGACGAACAATTGTCCTTGTTTACAACAACAGGCGTGAAATCCTAATCATTATTAATATTAATATAACAAATACTAATTAATACAATAACTCTACGTCCATCCGGTACGTAATTAACTTCCAGATAAGTTCAATTAATTTTAATAATAATATACAAGTACAGTAACTATTGGTTTAATACCTTAAAATTATATGTTTTGTGTTTTGTAATACGCGATCGATGATTGGTTTTGGTTTAAAATTCTGGTATTCGCGCTTTGTTCCACATAGCAGGGTAGGTGGAGGGAATCTAGTGTTAAGACACTCTGATTTCCGCTTTTTGTCCAATTTATATCTATAAATATAAAGCTTTTAGTTTGCTTGCGTGTTTAAAATATATTTTATTATATTAGTTTGACTCTACATTACCCAAAAATTACATTATAATCTATTATTCTGTTATTTTATAGGAAATTAGCCTATAAAATAACAGTAATACTTCTTAAATAAACTCCCGAGCCCTCTGTTTAACAAATTACTCTGTGTAACGCTTGCACCAAAGTCCCTGTAACATTTCTTTTCGTGAAAATCTATTTATAACTAGGGCAGCTCGTATTTCTTCAGAGAAAGCTGTAATGAGTCTTATTCTTTAAATATAGAGTCGAATTTCGTTTGCCCGTGGATTTGTGAGTAGATGGCTGCTATATATTTTTTTTTCTCATAGTGGCCCTATTATATTGATTAGTAAGACTCCCGTTTCCGGGTCGAGCGTCTTTTACGAATTTTACCATCGTTTCTCTTTTGTTTTTGCGTTGAGATGAAAAATTCAGCGAAGTTCTGGCCTACTTTTGCTCTAAAATAACATTGAATTCATGTATATATGTATGTGTATAAGAGATCACGTTTGGCACGTCACGTGATTTTGGAGGTTTGCCCTATTTACTTTTAAAAGTGAAATTTTGTTAGCTTTATGCTAAACAAAATATTTATATTATCAAAAACTAAATTTATAAGAGAGAGAGGCCGTTACACTGAAAGCGTGTCGCATATTCGAATCTCATTTGAGGGATCTTTTTTTTATTTTTTGATAAAAAAATAAAATTTTGGTAACATGACAAAATGCAACATTGAGTTCCGCCATTCAACACGGAATGTCATATTCAGAAACTTACTTCACAACAATAGGTTCCCTCTGTCTACCATACTATATGCTAATACATCGTGAAGCCGAAAAATATTTAAAATATGCTTTTCCTTGAAACTCAAGTAAGAAACCTAAGAAAACTAGAAGCAAGCAAATCTATTATACTAAAGAGTTTCACATTTACCAAGAACATATTAAATATAATTAAAAATTAAACGATAAGTTGACGCTAACTATCTCTAATGTACTTACTAAGTGACGTCACCTAATGAGCTAGAGCATATTTAACGAGAGTAGCCCAAGTATATACTAATACATGGCTTCTATGGGGTAATATTAAAAATGTATTAACTTTTTTTTTTAATTTTAAGGTTAACTGTATTTTTTAAGCTTCACGTTTTATACCGCATATAGGACAATGGGCAGAGGGAACCTAGTGTTAACGTACTTTACTTTCTTCACAGAGTGACACTTCAGAGAGCTTCACGTTGTTTCAATTAAGACACTTCCCTTTCCTACTCTCCGCAAAATTTTTGAGGCATTGTATTGAACTCATTCCAGAACTCAACGCTGCGCTTTGTCTTGTTCCACAACGGTTAGTTTAATTTAGTGACACAGCGAGGAAATACAAATTAAATATTTCGTTTCCCCGAACGGGAATCGAATCCATAACCGTCGCGTTTATAGTCGCACGCGTGTGCCCATACGTCGTAACAGACTCTATAGTTCAAAGAAATTTCCCCAAAATGTCAACAGAAATGGGATTTTACAAATTATATCATACATTCCACTTTAAAACAATAAAACTGTAACTAAAAAAGAAAGAGGGGTGTTTATATAACTGCATTGCTCAAATCCTTAATAGATTAAAAAAAATGGACAAAATTAGTATTTCTATATTTGTAGATAAACAAAGAAAATGCGTTAAATAAAATAAAATAAAAATAATCTTTATTGGAACATCTCCTAAAACAACGATAAGAATATACACAGATATAATAATCTCATATTTTTTATCTAAAGCATGTGATGCGGAACTCTTTATATATCAATTCTACTCACACTTGACCGATTTTCAATAAAAAGATATAAAGTGTAATCTACATTAGTAATAGATATTATTATCTATTTTATTGCAAATGATACGCCAAGTTTATATGATGTAATTATCTTCGATAGAGTCCGTCGTGGCGCAGTGGGGCTGTCTTCACATAATAAGATTATTAGAGTCTTCTCACGCTGTATTCCTCACACAACAGGGTAGGCAGAGGGAAAAGTGTTAAGACATTCCCTGCCCCACTTTCCGCTGAATTCTGGAGGCATTGCGTATTGAGTGGCGAAATTCAACGCCGCGCTTTGCCTCGATACTAGAGCAAAGCAATGAAAATGTTTATATATTACAAACCCGCTGTTTTAATTTGATTGCAAATATATACAGTTTCTAAGAAGCCTAAATAAGCTGACATTTTGCATTGTGGGATTCCCCCGCGGTCGATTCTCACACATATACATACATATACTATAGCGTATGACCACACACACACACACAGTCAGCGAGCGACTCGGGAAATACTGCGAAAGACTGGTCTGGCAACTTGTCAAGTACTAAATTTGTTCCACTCTCAATATATTTTTACTGTTTTTACTTATAAAATGTAATACGTAGACGAGAGATACATTTACTATGTATTTTAATGAAAAACATTCGAATAAGACTGCCATTTTAGTCATTAATTAAAATTCTTGTATATACTTATAATATGTTTATTTTGTAATAATAATAAAGTTTATACAACTGAGTGTTAAAGCAATTTAATTAATTTAACCTAAAACAACCAGCCATTAGCAGCTCCACGATAACGATACATACACACACATACACACACATATACACACACACTCAGACTCACACTCACATATATAATGTGTGGTCGCCTGCGCACGCGCTTGTTAAAGTAAGAATCATCTTTGTTGTTCTTTTAATTGCTAATTAAAATGTATTGTTCTCGACATATAAATATTTACACTATTTTTACTTTTTAATCTAAAAAATGTAAAAAATAATGACAATTTCTGTGAAACACATTATGTTAATGTTATACGAATATAGAAACTTCTTATGATGAATCATAAGTATTAAAGATTGAGCCTTTTCGTGATCTTGTATAGTAGTGATGTGCATGACTGACTAAACACGTAGTTGTGAAAGTCCCTAGTAAAAATGTATGTTTACAATACTATAGGCAGAATGTGACTTAGCACTTGCTTTTTTCGCTCAAACGTAGATAACGTATACAGAATAGTATTGATGAACTTGGAATATACAATATATTTATATATATTTCAAAAACTATATAGTTCAAAAATTTTGTTGTTCATCACTAGTTGTCTCTCAGTTTAGTAGCAAACACATATCATACATACATACATACATGTATCTAAAGTGCTCTATTTGCACGATTGCAGGGACTGCCCGGCATTTTTGAAGGTTATCTAATATTTATTTAACATAGCACTTGTAGTGCAATAGAGTCAACAGCCTCGGCAATAAGTTACTCAATTTCGTACAAAAGATAACGCTATGTGGGCATAACAGGTATGTCAATTTTAATAATTATCTGTGGAATTGGTTTGCGTTGCGATATTTTAATTTTACCCATATATATGTGCACACAAATGTACATACGTGTTATATATATATAACGTATAACATAGCTGTTGAGATATTAAGTAGCGGAACTAAACGCCGCTTTTTGTCTATCACAGCGAAGAAAATAAATGTAATCTGAGGCTATTGTGGTACTAACATGCGACTGTAAGCTGTCTGATTCAATATTTTCATTTGCTCGCTCGGGTAACCAGGCAAAGCGTGGCGTTGAGTTCCGCCAATCCTCACGCAATGCCTCCAAAGCTCCCTCTACCTATCCTGATACGTGTGGGTTACAGCGCAAAGCTAAAAAAAGATAGAGATTGACCATTGACGTCAATCCACCAGCTATAGATTACCAATACTCTACAAAACTCTTTGTATAACACCACACAATAAATGTATGACACATTCAAACAATAGTTTAACGTCATTGTAACTGTAATACTGCGGTTTGATTTGTACAAATATATTATAAACTTTTTGTTTTTTTTTACATATGACCTAATATGGTGGTATAAGCCTGCTTTCATTAGGCATATGATTGTGTTTACTTTATTTATTACTATTATTATAAATTATGTTTTATACAAGAAGATTATATTTGTATTTATCCTCGATCAGCAAAAAAAATAATTTCCTCGAGCGAGATTTGAATCCATAACCGGTCGTGTTTACAGACGCACACTTGTGCCGCTGCGCCACGACTGGCCTCTATATCTCTTAACTCTATTTCATAAATTTCACATATGTATATGCTATAAAATTCGTATGAATCCGATGGTTGTGGATTCGAACCCCACTCGTGGTATGAACTATTTTAATTTCCTCGCTCCGTTGAAATACTCTT
The DNA here is from genome assembly GCA_021202915.1 of Heliconius himera. Taxonomy (NCBI): domain Eukaryota; kingdom Metazoa; phylum Arthropoda; class Insecta; order Lepidoptera; family Nymphalidae; genus Heliconius; species Heliconius himera. The sequence goes on from JAJHJA010000296.1 coordinate 146,991, forward strand.
ACCTGTCTACCGTGCTACATTCGGAAAACAGTGTGAAGGTATAAAACTATATGTGAAATTTTACATTCAAACCGGTTTCCGACTAAAAATTAAAATGCTAATATTTTGAAAATATTTCATCGCAGTTCTATGGAATTAGCTTATGATTAATCAAAATTTGTATATATATTTGTTTTTTCTTATATTTTTTCGTGTTATCTACGACTGTTTCCAAAAAAATGTGAGATTTATTATCTATATTAATAAAGGTTATAAAACTTACAATTTTTCCTTCAAAATTCCAATTTAAAATGGAGAACAAAATGACGCATCACTTAGTTTTTCATCATTCCATCCAATATAGAGATGAATAAAGTAAAAAAGGAATTGTACCGTAAATATACTTAAATAACAACAACAATTCGTAACAGTCTTCGGTGAATTCAGAAGAAATATTTAAAAATATTCGCTGTATCGATTCTCTGAAGAATTTTAAATTAAGCTTTTGTAGTATTTACTACGAATTTCCGGTTAGCAGATGAATTTTAAAACGGTTTCTGGATACAATCAAAATAAATTATACATTCTATTACGTATTGACTCTATGACGTAGGCCGCCGTAGCACAACGTCTTTCTGGTTCGAAACTACAGAACGGAGTCTGTTATCACTAGGTTCCCATTTGGTACCCTGTTTTGCGTGTAGCTATTACGTATGTACTCCTATTATTTATTTCAATCTTTCTTTTAATACCACCTTAAGTATCCTGTAAGAATTTTATGATTCATCACTTTACTTTCCACATAAAAAACCAGGACTTTTTTATCTACTCTGTATCCCGAATATAGCAGGACAAGCGTGAACCTGAAATTAAGACACTGTTACCCAAAAACTAATCAACTTTCATAACATAATGTATTGAGTGGTGCAACTAAACGCTACAGTTTGTCTCGTCCAAGCCGAAACAGATTAAATAAAAATCATATCATTCCCCCGAGAGACGGACAGAAGCGGCAGCACCAGTCATGTGGACTTCTAATAAAAAAAAATACAAAAAGAAAGTGAAGAATAAATGAACTCTATGCTCTCTTAAAACAAATCATCAACAAAGATTAGACGATCCAATCGCAGATATGCCAAATCAAATCATATCGATAAAAAGACTCTACAAAGCGTGCAATTAGCAGGCAAGAGCGAGATAGCATGAGGATAACGTGAATTATCTCGTGAGCGAGTTAAGTTTGCAACTATACACGTTAGCGAGCAAAAAACTTCACTTCAATAGTTTATAGTAAAAACTGGAGTCGGTGTAGAGAATGGGTTCCGTCGACCTAGAATTTGTTTTTAATTGCATTTTTTTTATTGAAAACACCGTTGTGGATCATTTTTGTAGTGTTTATAACTATGTGATAGGTGTAGGTTAAGATTCGATTTTGAAGTATTGTGCCCACTGTTTTTTTATATTGTAATTTTAGTATATAATTTCGAGGAAATGTGTAGGACAAAATGCGTTGCGAAGTTTTCTCTGTTAGATTTTTTATGTATTTTTTTTAAATATTTTTTGTATAGAAGTTTGCCACTAATCAAGCAATCTCCCGAATTCAGGCAAAAATTGCCCAAAGTACTGAACTCTAAGCACAGAAATAAAACAGTCTGAACCGTCTTTGGCTGTAAACGTGATCGTTTACAGAATGACTAAAACCTTTAAATTTTTAACCGTTTTAAATTAAACTGCATTAAATTATATTTCTAACTTTAGTCACTTTTCACTGTCATTTAACACTCATTGTGGGTTTAATTTTGATTTTGGAGAATTTATTATTTTCATTTCATATTCACATCTTTTTCTAGTAGCCAGACAGAACGCGGCGTTAAGTTTTGCTTCTCAACAGTCTATAAAGTTTTCTAAACTCCTACATATGGGGTGCAGTGTGAAACTGTTATATTTTATATCGATAATTTTTATATATAACATTTATAATATTTGGAACACACACTATGTAAATAAAATCAATTTTAATATTTTTTTTGCTATGATTGCATGATAAAAAAATTAAAATAAATTTATATGGTTATATTTATAGGTTCAAATACTGCTTGCCGTAAACAATTAATAATTTTTTTTTTACTATACAAATTTATTACACTAGAAAATCTTCTGTATTTTATAGAATCGAAAATTGAAAAGATAAAAAATTTAATTAAAAAATTAAGTAACATAACTTTCCCTTTTTAGAAAGTGATGTAATTTTTTCAATCAATAACAAGAAGAGAATATACGTAGTACGTACATACAAAATTATTTTTGTATGTTTGTATGTAATATAGTACCTACTAAATGACGTAATCCTATTTGTGAGACCATTGTCAATACTGAGGCGACCTAAGCATTAGGTGCACAATGGCTTTAACTCATTTAGTATGGAAAAACAATAAAATAGAATATATGGGTATCATAACGATAGGCTATATATAACACTTATAGAAATATTAAATATATACATATTTATAACTTATAAACAAAGAAAGATGCAGATATCCAGTGAAGAAAATATTTGAAAATGTATATAGTTTTTGTAGATTTTTTATAAAATATATTTAACCGGCTCTTTTCAGCGAACTGCTTTTTGCTTTTTGTAGCTAGCTGGTACTGACACTACTGACATTTTTAGGAAAGAAACTGTGTGTCAAGACACTCCTCCTTCTCTCCTAATTCAAGACAATTGGGTTGAGAAACGAAACTTATCATGGCTGCTTCTGTTTTCACTTAGTAGAAATGGGAAATTAAAATAATTTAAATATAATCTATTCCCCGAGTAGGGATCAAACTCACACTCATTACGTTTTCCAAGTTTTCAATATTTAAAACGTTAGAGACGTATACTGTGAACATGTAAGCATATATTTTTAACAATTTTTAAGTGTTATTCAACACCTAGGAAATAAGAATACATTTTAGAAAACTTATAAAAATTTGAACTATATATTTGAACTATATTGTCAGAACGCTTGGATGGTTTCCAAAAGGCGCAGGTTTAAATCCCGCTACGTGAAAAATTTTATACGTTTTTTAAAAAGTATATAACCAAATATTTTGACATTTAATTAATTAAACAAGTAAGTAACACAAAAAAAATCATAAGAAAATTCTCTGATGATTCAGATAATTCGTGACGAACTCATTATGTAAATTACTCTTATTTATTTCATACATTTCGAAGAACGACCGTAATTTTTTAGTTTACGTTTCTATTTCCAAGAATTCTTTATCTTGTTGTTATTTTTTATATTATACTCTATATTTATCTAAGTGCATAATAATATATTTAACTATCGGCGCTGAGTTACGCCATAACATATTATCAATTTCGCTTATTGGCTTCTATTATAGTATGGTAGAATTTTTACCCACAACCATTGCTTTGATTTGATATTATAAGAAAGGAACCAAGAGACTAACATTAAGAAACGATCGTTCACAAAAATAAAATCCAATACCTAACAAAATTCTATTTCAAACCCGTTTTCAAATGAACGTGTTTTTGAACTACGACTGAAAAACATGTTATTGTATCTCAATTAAAATATCTCCAAAACATCGCTTCTACGACGTAGTATACATTTTGAAAATGTAATCTTTTTTCTTTAAATGAAATTTAAACTTTATATCTGTAGTTTAAAGTTTATTTTCGTTTAAAATCATTATTTTGGGGCTAAATGTGTCATCAAAACAACATTTTTAAAAAGGAAACGCCTTTAACGCATAATAAGATGTGCCTTTATGAATGTTAAAGGTACGTACTTATTATATTTAAAAATACCTAATATATTGAATTAAAAATCCTTTTATTTTAGTAGACAGAGAGAGCCTAGGAACCTAGGCCTAACCTATTCAGACACGCCGTGCCTATTAAGACGTTTCCATTCCCAACTTTCCGAATTCTGAAGGCATCGCGTGTTGAGTGGCGGAATACAACATTAATAAAAATCAATTTCTTACGAAATATTAATTATTTTTAAAAATAACTAACTTGCCACAAATCTTTTTATAATACAAAAATGATTTATACTTAAGCCGTCACCATTTTTTACCTCTTTTGTTAACCTAATAAAGTAGTCATTCATACCAAGAAATATCTTTACAATGAACAAAAACATTTAACTCAGACGGGAATGCACCTGTGACCTTCATCTTTATTATGCCTTGTTATTTTAGTGTTGCTAATTCATTTATCGCTGTATTGACGGAAATGATGAAGCAATGGGGGTAAGCCCCTAGATTTAATGAGCCTTTAATAAAAAAAATATGTGAAATTGATATTTTTTTTTCGGCTAATTAAAATTTAAAAATATGAAGTGTTCAGTTCCGCCACTCAATACGCAATGATCCGAATTGGAGTGGAATGCCAATATATTTTATTTGAAATAAACCTGTATGTGATGGTTTTTTAATAGAACGTGTCGGTTAAGTATCGGAGTGATAACAGATAGCGCCCTTATCAGCTGTTGAAGGGCAATACAGCGTTACGATAAAAATCTTTGTAAATAAGACTTTTAAAACCAATATAAATATATTTGCGTTTACAGAAAAAAATAGACCAAGAAGAGCTAAACAGCAATTTCTCCCGCATAATGTGAGTTGGCAGTCAGAACCTAGTGCTAAGACACTCCGTTCCCCACTTCCGTTTAATTTTTGTAAGGAAACAACAATAATACATTCTCCCAAATGAACATCAAACCAACAAGCATCAAATTTACACTCAGATCTCTCCTTCTAAGCTACAATGGCCTTATTAACGAAAATATAAAACACCTAAACCTAAATTTGAATCCACTACCATCGCTGTTAGTAAAAAAATCTTAAAGCTCGCTATAATGACGTCAGTTTAATATTAAAATTCAAGAACAAACCTACATACATTCATTGCGAGAGGCAGTGCGTTAAAAGTGGTTCCCCTTTGCCAAGTCGATTGAGAAGACCCGTTACCGTCGTCATAAACATTTGCAAGCGAGGCACGTATGATTTAAACCACCAGATCGCCTTGGACGTATAAAACTGGACTTATTACTTTATTATTATAATTTTTTTTGCTTCATGCTGTATCCCGCACACAGCAGGGTAGGCAGAGGGAACCTAGTGTTAAGACACTCCGTTCCCCACTTTCTGCTGAATTCTGGAGGTATTGCGTGTTGAGTGGCAGAACTCAACGCCGCGCCTTTTAGCCTCGACACCAGAGCGAAGAAATGGAAATATACATTTAAGTAAATATTTCATCTCCTCGAGTGGGGATCGAACCCACAACAAGTCGCTTTTTCAGTCACACTTCGTGCCGCTGTGCCCCGGCTGGCCTCAATATCTCAGGTACTTTATTATATTGTGATATATGTTTATTATGCATATATTATGTTTAACGGAGTGTCTTGACACTGAGTTCGGAGTACCTTGGTGTGTATGAGATACAGTGTGAAGCTATATTGAAATGGTAATACACTTAGAAAAGACCTGCAATTATTGTTAAAATGTCATTCTGATAGGTTTTAATAATATTTTTATAGAAACAAATTAAAAATTAAAAATCCATAATTTATGGCGTATTTGATGAAGTGTTGGACAACTCTTAAATTATTGGCAGAAAATGTATTAGATCAATTCGCTTTAAGTAATGTAATCAATTATTATATTTTTAAAGTAGATTTTAGTTAATCTACTCTAATATTAAAAAAACGTGAGCAGTTTATCTCGTTGAACGCATCTCTAGAACTAATTGTTCGGAATAAATTTGCGAGAGGACTATCTATATTACAATACGTAAATTACTTTCTATTTAACCCAAGGAACCCGTAATCAGAGTTACCTGGGAGCAGGATAGACCGAGGGAACCTAATGTTAAGAAACTCCGTCCCAGTAAAACATTTCCCTCTTTCATTTTGAGTGGCGGATCTAAACGCCACTCTTTTTCCTCATTACCAGAGCGAGTGCGGTAATCGAACCCACAACCTGCGCGTACGCACTACGACTGACTTCATTTGAAATTAAATTATTTTCATTTGACAAAAATAAAAGTATTCTCTTCACTTTGCTAAGTAATATAATGTATTCGAAGAGAGATTTAGTTCTTATTTACATAAGTACTAGGTACAGCTTCCTTGGCCTAGAATTATATTGGTCAAGTGTAATGTCTGTAACTTCTCACGCGAGGACGTTGACTTGTCAACTTCCTTTACATTATACTATTGTTTACTCTTAAAATTTATATTTTAATACGAAAATTATGTTATCGTGACATTGTTGTTAAAATTAAAAAAAATACGCGGTGTTAAGTTCCGCCACGGCATGTGAGATACAGCGTGAAACTGCTTTTTTAATATTTCGTCTAAGATTATGAACTTAAATGTTTAGTTGTCATTATCTAGTCAGTGAAGGCCAGATTAATGGAGTTAATGAGGGTATCAATAAAATGGATTCGATTTTAACGATCTTTAATGATTATAAAATATTTCAAGTCATCATATATTACATATAATAATATGATTAATAGTTTTAAGTATGACACTTTAAAAAAAAAAAGATTGATTAGGTTAAGAGTTTTTCAACCAATTTTCAAAATCATTGGGTGTTGTGTGACTTTGTCTAACGGAGTGAGAAAATTAAACACATTAAACAGATCTTATTGAGGGCAGTTGTGGCGTGCAACTGTACTCGATGGTTGTGGGTTCGACTCCCACTTTGGAGAATAAAATATTTTATAGATTCTTTTCCTCGCTCTAGTCGTGACTGAACACGTACTGCTTCGAGAATTTGGTGGAAAGTTGATAAGGAACGTGTATTGTCTTAACAATAGGTTCCCGGGCTCCCTCTGCCTTCTCTGTTATTGCGGGATACAGCGTGGAGCAAAAAAAAAGAATACCCTCAATTGATATCACATATTTCGCGGAATCATCATATCTTGGGCTATAAATTATTTATCATAATTATGCTCTTTTTAACACGTTACTAGTATACTGTCTTATCGTGATTGAATCAGCACAATATGCGGAGTTAAACGCAAGTCATTTTTGCTCACTGGCAGATAAGAGCTATCATATATGATAACATGACGTTAGCTTTTCCCTTATCAGTGAGAAACGACACTTTTTGACAGATTCTACTATTATTCTCGTAATATGCGTGTAAAATATTCAAAAAGATATCGCTTATCAATATTGATGATCAAGCAATAAAATATATTTGTGATTATATAGAAATCAGTAATGACTTGTGATTTTGAGGCCTAAAGTGCCTCGTTGCGCAATGGAGCAGTGCCTGACTGGTGGGTTATTGATATTTAAAATATTATCATATCTTGCTCTGGTAGATAGAGTGTGGTGTTGAGTTACGCCACTAACACGCTGTCTCAAATTTGGGTAGAAGACGGGAATCTCAATATCTTAACAATGTAGCGAACACTGACCAGCTCCTAAATAATGACTTTGAAATATATGGTATTTTAGCTTAACTTATATTATTGTGAAATTTTAGACCTTCCTTAAATATGGATCCCTAGATTAATATTTTTTAATCGAGTAGTTTTTTAACCATTAGTTCCTGGGGTTTGCACATTCAACCACCCACACTCAGTTGCATTATACTAGTAAAGAAAAAAAAATCAGCTTCACGCACACAGCAGGCTAGGCAGAGGGTACCTAGTGTTAAGATACTCCGTTCCCCACTTTCCGCCGAGTTCTGGAGACATTGCGTGTTGAATGGCGGAGCTCAACGCCGCGCTTTGCACAAGTATAGAAGTGTACATTATAGTATTAGTATAGAAGTATAGATATAAAAAAAACATCAACCAAAAAAACAAGCATTATTGCAAAGGCAAAAATCTCAGAGTCAATTCAAAAAGGGTCCGGCACAAAACCTGTATCGCTAAATACCAGCCGCATGCATCACTCGGAATGATGCCAAAGATTTCATTGTAAACATGAAAAATTTATATGTATATATGCTGAGGATTTGTAATCAAAACCTAAAGAACCTGAGGTTTTTGAGCAGCTGATAGCGTGTTCAAATAAATTAAATATTTTTATAATAAGGCAGTCGTGGCGCAGTGGTATAATGGTGTCTGTAAAAGCGACGGTTGTGTGTTCCAGTCGGGGGGATGAAATATTCGACACTCCGTTTCCGACTGAATTTAAATGTTGCGTAAATATTATAAAAAAAACTCTTTCTTACTCTATTTCTGAAACTTCTATCTCTATCTCGAATAAATAAACATACTAAAAAGTAACGTTTAACCCCATTCACCATACGCAAGCCCATAAAAGCCGTTACTTTAAACGCCGTAAGGACATTCCACATTGGTTTTACATACGTGTCAAAAATTTTGGCCTCTACAAAATGTGTTTATTATGACCTTTAGCTTTGACGTGTGGGGTGGTTCGTGATCAGAATATGAAAATTGATATGGGACGCTTATTTTGGACGTACAAGTATTTCTTTCATCATTTTTCAGTCTTATGGTACAATAAATTGAAAACTTAGAACAGATTACAATATCTTTAACTTGAAATAATCATCTATCACCAAAGTTATGCGAGTCCAAAAAAAATTAGAAGACTTATTAATATTTTTAACATTTTTTAAAGTGTTATTCCACACTTAGGAAAGAAAAATACTTATTTAGAAAACGTATAAAAATTTGAACGTAGCGGGACTCGAACCCGCGCCTCCTGGAAACCGACCTGGTCGGTATACATCGGTATAAGTATTAGACTTTTTAATTTTAATTTAGCTTCACGCTATCAGGATAGGTAAATGAAATCTAGTGTTAAGACACGTTCCTCGCATAAGTCAAAATTTTGGAGACATAGCGTGCAATGCGGGATACAGCGCGAAACTAAAAAATTATTTAAATATAATAAAAAAGGACAAAGTTTTTAATATTTTAGCGTTGGCTTTATTTTACAATGCTTGTGAAAGTCTCGTGGTGTCATTTCGTCGGTATCGCAGCTTTGATGGGCCGCAATAAATCATGACTTAAATAATAAGTTGTGTTTTTTACATACAATAAAAATTTTATTTTAAGAAATGATTTTGTAACATATAAAAAGAAATTTATTTTGGACAACGCCTGTCTGTGAACGAAATGGTCGTAGGTTCGATTCACACACGGGGAGCTTATTACTTTTATTATCCCTTCTGATATAAGATAGAGTCTCAAATTCAGACTGAAAGCATAGAGACAGAAGTATCTCAACGTCAGATCCTCTAATACAAATATAGATTCAACTACTTTTTACCATTTCTTGTTCATGATCTTTTATTAAATTTGACTTGATATGATAATGACATAATTATAACAATATTTTAATCTTCTCAAAACGTAATCAGAGTATCTTAGCGTGCTTTTGCTTCACGCTGTATCCCACATTTATTTGCGGGATACAGCGTGAAAAAGAAAGAAAAGAAAATTTATTAAATTCCCAAATCCAAATTAAACTGTGGTTATTTTGTGGAGTACATTTAAGAAATTATTAAATATCTTATTATATGATATCCATTGAATAGTGGAGCGAGGTCTTAATAGTCCAGTTGTAATAATCGTAAAAATACAATGATTTTAATAATATTATTTTAATAATAGTTTTATTATTCTTATTATAAAACTATATTTTACACTTCAATAATTCCTTACAAAATAAGCAGAGGGAACCTAAAGTTAAGATACAGACCGATTTGAGAGTCATAAAGTTTTTTGTTTAGCTCTTTTGGATTTGAACCCGCGCTTGTTGTACATTTTTAAATTTTTGTGTTGAAGAGATTTGGAAAAATACAATATTTCAACAAAGCAATAAAATTATTACTTTTAATAAAAAAAGGTAATAACTATAGTTATAACAAAACGATAAACCTTGGTCCTTTTCAAATTTAAACATTTACCTCGAACAACTTTATTTGGGATGATATAATGGTAAATATTTTATATCATTTTATATGAGACGAGTGTAAAATATTTTTTATTTTGGACAAGGACATTGTATACTATGTGATTTCTCCAAATCCAGTTGTTTTCTCTGGGCGATATCTGTCCTTCACTCAGAAACAAAAGATTTTTAATATAAGAAGTAACACGCCTAATTATTTGAACATAAGAAAATTACTACCACTTTATCAAAGCTTACGAATGGAAGTCAGATCTTGATATTTGTGATGTTGTCTCTCTACGACTAAGATCCTTGTTGAGTGTCGCTCCAGTGAATGTTTATACTTATAAGACATTTGTTTATGTGCATTGAGGAATTACAAATTACTTAAATTCCTAGCAATCATATTACATTATAATAGCAAAAAAGCAATTTTGCCAATATTTAAATAATCATGCGCATACGCATAAAAGCCTATGCTCTACCACACAGACATCAAATAGGATCTCTACACCAAAGGACTCCAAAACGTACACTACATACATATGTGATTCATACTTTGAGTGAATTTGGATGCAAGTGACGCTCGCGCGAGGTCATAGCCCGGCCTTGTCATCAGCTGGGCCAAGGAGTCTTACGTGACTCGCATCCTGTACCAATATGGGTTGGCCTGTAGTGAATTAAAAAACACTGGTAAAGAATGAAGTTGAAGTGAAGATCACTTGCATCCAGTCGAAAATAACTCCTGGCTTATTTGCTAGTTTACTTTGGAAAATGTATACAGGGTGTTTCATTATCACAATTCAGATTAATTCAACGACACCTCATCATCTAAGACTGTCAAATCATTTGCCCTGTGCCAAGGAAATTGATATATGCTAGATATAGAGACGTATAGTGTAGGGTAGACAGGGGGAACCTATAAATGAAATAGGTTCCTCCTGTCTACACTACTATATTCAAGAAGCTAAAAAAAATATGTTATTTTACACGCTGTGATTTATTTCAAAGAAGGACTCAATAATCTTATATTGCAAAATCAATTATTAACGTAATTGTATCTGCTATGCATAATCTTCGCTTTAACAATAGATGGCATTGACACTGTCTTTACTTTCATACTAATTAGAATTAACTAGACCATCTTCGTCCAGTGGGGTTTCTATAAGCATTGTATTTCCTATCGAAGGTCGTGAGTTCTGTTAAGTAATCATGTACAAATTTCATTGGACTGGATTTTTTTGCTTCATGCAGTATTTCATATATAGCAGGCTTAGCAAGGGAAAGTAGTGTTGACGCACACCTTTTCTAGTTTTCCCATCATTTTAGAGACTTTCATACTTTAAAAAACCAGTTAATGAAAAAAAAGTCAAAATAAAATATAAATAATGTATTATTGAGCTGAATTGTCTTTGCGCATCCTGCTATATGCAAAAGAATGCGTGAAGAAAATATATATAATGATACAAGTAATTGTGGCTTGATTAATTATCAATTAAACTTATGGCAATAATAACAGGTTCTGGTATATCCTGGCCATTGTTTGAAGACCTTAAGAAATCGATTTGATAACTATTAATAAGTAAGGCCAAGTAAGAAAAAGCTACAAGGCTAAGAGATGGTTAGAAAGTAATTCAGTTTTTATTTAAAGATTTAGTTCTCAATGTTTTCATTTGTTTTAAACACGCTGTATATAGCTAGTACTGATATTTTATACTCTTTACTATGTTATTATGTTTTGATCTTTTATTTTCATGTAATTCATGGAAATTGTATGTTGAATTGTGGAATAGATATATTAAAGAAATAGAACATGTAGTGTAAATGTTTTAAATTGAATATATAGGTCCCTTATAGTGCACCGTGACGTCATTTTATAGTAATATGTGGCAAACGTTTTTGATTTACTTTGAAGCAAGGTCGCTAAACGCTTCACTGGCACGTTGTAAATTGTACTAGTAGAAACTCATTCATATGGACAGCGTAGCGAACGCCGCGTTTTTTCCGCTAATTTATCGCAAAAAAAAAATGTGTTTATAATGTTTATATTTTCTGTGATGTCAATGTCATTTGTTTATCATTAATAAGAATATGTTTAGTTTTAGTATTTCCGAATTGATTTCATTTTGAATTAATAAGTAGTGTTTTTATTGTTTCGTATAAGAAAGAAATTTAATGCTACCTTGTAGGCAGTGATACCTTATGAATTATCAATCAAACAGCTTCACACTGTATCCCGCACCCTATGAATTAATTAATGTAGCGTAACGTACCTTAACAACACTATGGCAGTTTACTTTCTTGAAAAACGCAAAAATTAAACCTTTTTGAACTAAAAAAGTATAATAATATAAGATTATAATTTTTTTTTTGCTTTTTTTGTAAGTTATATAATTTGTCGATAAAGCTAAAAAAACATAAACATAAACGCGCTCAACATGATCAGCCTTTAAGCCGTAATCGACGAGGCGGTCACGTTGTCGCAGATAATACAACAAGTGAGCCTTGACTCCGATCGCAATTATCTGGACATTTTGCATCACTTGACACCATTGCTTCAATAACCATTTCTATATAAATAGTAATAAATAAAGTTTTATAATTTATTTAATTTATACAATTCATTAAGGATTGGAGAGTCACGTTAACTTGAATAAAAGATATAAATTTCAGTAATTACCTGTTTTATGAATCTATATTATTATTATTATTGTTATCTCTTACTCATTTTACTTTAACTTAAAAAAAAAATTTTAATTTTATTATATTATTTTCTTAAAAAAATATTTTTTTTATAAAGAAAAAAAAAATTATAATGGTTGTAAAACCCACTCTACATGTTGTAAAACCAACTCTAAATATAAATTTTCAAATTTTTTATTCTCAGAAAAACTGATAAGTGACCATATAAATTTAACTATAGGATTAACCTTAAAGGCTTAACTCTATGTGATTACTTGTATATTATATAGAGTATTTACGTCGTGTAGTATTTATTTAATGACCGGCAAATTATATGAGGGTGTTATTACGATCCGGTTGAACTTGGCTCGGTTGTGATCACTATTGATAAGATACGCTAGTTGCTTTGTAATTATAAAAAATGTGCAACACGCAGCTATCTTAATTATCACACGTGCAAGGTAGTGTGGTATTCGTTTGTATTTTTTTAAAAATAAATATGGGTAGTTTAAATTATTGTATTTTGAAAACAATTTTCTTTGATGTTTTTGTTTTCAATTATTGCAATTACTCCAATTTTTCTTCTTTGTTTTTTAAATTGATTTTGAAATTATGTGTTGTTATTATTATTATTATGTTATCAATAATATTTTCAATGTAGAGACACTGATTGGCTTCCTGTTGTGAGGATAAATTAAAGAATTATTTGCAGTGAATTAACAAGAATTGTTGCGTGAACATTATTATCTTCAATCGACCTTGTCTATTGCACTGGAGCCTTGAATTAAAAATAAATCGGAAAAGATGACTTCTTTACCATAGAAACGAACTTGAACAATAAAATAATGAAAATTTATTGTAATTTTTTAAATAATTATTATATTAAAAATACGACAATACATAGCGTTGATATTCACCACTTATACATACGCAATGGTCACGCCTCAAATTGCGCAATAAATGGGAATCGGAGTGTCTTAACACTAGGTTCCCTCTGTCTAACCTGCTATATCCGGAATATAGCGTTACGGTATTTAACTTTTTTTTTACTTATGTCAACATTTCTAACTTTGAACCTTTCTTGTTTCCAGGTTCGTCAAACCAGATGAAGTGGCCAAGTTGTGGGGCCAGCTGAAGCAAAATGATAACATGACGTTCGAGAAATTCAGCAGAGCGATGAGATACCACTACCGTCAGTCCGTCCTCGTGTCGGTGCCGACGGCGCGTCTCGTCTACCAGTTCGGTCCGAAAGGACCAAATATCAAGACAGAAAATCCAAATTTCATGAAAATAAAATCAGAAATCCACGATATGTCATATTCTAATTCGTAGTCGAATTAAATGAATGTTTTGGAAAATGCTCACAATTATGGAGACGAAGTTAAAGTTAATGTTTCATGTTTGTAACCGGTGCCACTCTTGATGACGCTCAGTTCTTCGCGGTCATTTTGTTCTAAGAGGAGTTCTGAAGAAAGGAGGGTTATAAAGAGTTGTTCTGGACTAAGTTGTTTGGCAATGATAAGTATAGGCGTAGGATTTGGCGGAGGAGTGTCAGTTATATAGATGTTTGGATTTATTGAATGTGTATGTAAGTTCGGTGTCCGGTATAGTCTTGGTTCAGGTTCCCTGTGGGACCGTTGGATGGCTGCCGTCAATTAAAGGTTGTAACTTGTTGAAGTGTCCATATTATTTTTTTAAGTAATCTTTATTATTCTGACCTCAATTTTTTACGTGGTCAATTGTCAAGGTTGTTCAGAGTTACGAATTTTTGATAGAGTATTTTTAAAGAGAAATTCCATTGTTGTTGTATGAATAAGATTAGTTAATGAAATTATTATAGTTAGTATTTTTAAACATTCCGATATTATTTATAATTATTATTACTATAATATTATTATTGATTTAGTTGATCTTTCGCCTGGTTAGGACGTTGCCATACTTTCTAACTAATCTATGTACTTAATGAACTTTTCAATTTACTATTAACTTCTTTTAACTTTTGCTAATTAAGTCTATTTTTATGATTATTTATAATCACTCTCAGTGTTAGAATATATAGGTTAAGATGTAAAATGGCGCGAATGTGCAATAAGAAAAATGACAAAAGTAAAGATCTGTAGGCCAAAGATTATGTATGTAGGTTGACGGTACATTTATTATATTTTTTAAATGAAAAATTTAGATTTTTTTTGACATTATAAATGTAATTTAGTTTTAAGTTGGACTCTCAGGCAATCGCTGTGATGTAAAGTAAATTTTTAAATATTTTATTTATGTATATAGTCTGCATCGTATCAACAAATAATATTGTGTAAATATCGATATTCTTTTTTTAATAACTTTTATTTAATATTTTTCCAGTTACTTTTAAGTTTAACAACGATCATCACAATAATTATACGTAAAAATAAATTTCTAGTGCATAGTTTCTCCTCGTTAAAGAAAAAAAAATGGTTGTCAATTCAAAAGCAAGTACAAAATTTGTGTCTTCACTTTTTAAATAAGTACTCTGTATTGAGTGGTCAATAGATGTAAGATTTGTAATATACTATTTACAGTTTCAAATGTAATCGATGTTTTAAAACTTTAAAGTCAAAATCAAATATTTCTTAAAGTTATGTAATTATTAAGTTGTTACTAGTTTCATTATAAAAAAAAAAGATTTTGATCATTTTTTTGTTATAAAACACTTATTTTGAGCTTTGTGCCAAACTTATATTAAAAAGTTTAGATTTTCGATCAGTTCTAGATTAGAAAAATTGCAATTTATAATTTTTTTTAATTATACAACAAATTTATTTTAAAAAATCAATATGTCAACGATTTGTATTTATAATGGCAAAATAAAATTATAATTTAGCAAATGTATTAACACCACGTTAGATGACCTAACAGTGATGTAAGGGTGCTGTGCCACTCCTCACTCCCTAAAATATAGTTAATTAAAGAAATAACGAATAAATAAATCCTCTTTTGAGGTATAATATAATATAAAAAAATATAAAATAGAGAAAAAAACGTATTGTCTATATGTTAGATCTGTCATTATATGTATATACATATTTTTTTTGTTACCATTTCATATGTTTCTAGTATTATTGAAGATAAATACATATTTCATACAAATTTAATTTAAAATTCGACTATATTTTCATCCAGTTCTTTAGTTTTATTTAAATTGTATTGTTTTAGTTTAAGTGTATTGTGTTTGTGCAATTGAGTTATACCTATTTATGTATTACAGAATTATACGAAAATAGATAAACAAATTATACGAATTATGAATGTGAAGATTTCTTTTAATTTTATAACCTCTTTTATTTTTTTATAAATAAAGTATAAATTTAAAAAGCAGTTTTCTAGATTTTCTACAGCGTCTTGTATTTTACAAATCAAACCTTTTCATTTGATAAATATTATTAGGTGGGTTTTGTAAAAATTTGTTAACCGCCATTTTGTAGCGACTGCCTTTTTGTTTTTATAACAATATTTTATATAATTATATGTAATTTTTTTATCATCAGAACTAAATTCGAAATCCATATTTAATCTATATTCAAGGAAAATTAAATTAAAGCAGCTTCACGCTGTATACCGTATGTATCAGAGCAGGCGGAGTGAAGTGTTAAGATATTCCGTTGACTAATCCCCGCTCAATTTTAAAGACATTGCGATGAAAAGCGTAATTGAACACATGGTGTTGAGTTACGCTTTTCAGCTACCAGTTGTAGGTTCGAATTATTTAAACACTAGCGACCTGCTCACGCGCGACGGCTTCGCCCGCTGGAACTACACAATTATTTATTTACTAATCTGAATTACTTCAAAATTATCATTTTAAAGACAAAATTCATACATTGAAAACTAAAATTGCAGTCAATTCAATAAAACAGTTGTATAAAATAATTGTTTTAACAAGTACCTACCAATTTTGTCGGCCAACATACTTAAATTTATATAACTTTTTTATTTATAGATTGTAATAAAAAAAATCGAATAGTGAGGTCTGCACTTAAATTGGTTCATCCATTTTTGAGATTAACGTAAATAAACGCACAGACAAGCAGACAAAAAAAATAAAAAACAGTTTTTTATAGAACCTCTATTACATTAATAATTTTTCTAATTTGTCAGACACCGATCAGATTTTATTATAAGTTTCGATAGAGAAATGCAATAAGTTATATACTATAAGTTGGGGCCAGTGGTGGCGCATGGACACAAAGTGTGACTGTAACTGAATGGTTGTGGGTTCGATCCCCTACTTGAGGACATGAAAATTTACTTAAATTTATATTTCCATTTTTTCGCTCTGGTGTCGAGGCAAAGGGCGGCGTCGAGTCCGCCACTCAACACGCAATGCCTCCAAAATTCAGCAGAAAGTGGGGAACGGAGTGTCTTAACACTAGGCTCCCTCTGTGTGCGGGATACAGCGTGAACCTGTAAGATAAGTATAACTCACTCTCTCTCTCATTGTCAAATGTACCATACATTTGATAATATATGCACTTGTATTTATAAACTTATTATACACGTCATCAGGTCCTCTAGCTTTTCTTCTCAATGTGTCTACATCAAACAAAACTGATATGAAATGACGTATTGACATTTGTTAATGAATTATTTAAAGTTGACTCATTTTTAATGCTTTTAAATCCATTTTTGAAAACATTCTATAAAATTTTGTAATTATAATATAGAAAAACCCATAATGTTTGGTTATGGTTACGTCACAATACTTTTGGGTTTATTGGCCAACTAATTCAAAAGATACCTAATAATATAACAGAGTTAAAATATACTTAAATTTGAAGAACAAAAAAAGAAAAGAATACTTAAATTAGAAGAACATTGTGGCGCAGTTGGGTTGTGGGTTCGACACCCACTCGGGGGAATAAATACTAAATTAATATTTTCATTACATTACAGCTGTAGTAGATCAAGTGAGAAGGTGAATTCTAGCACTCAACTCGTAATAATTATATCGAATTTAAGAGAAATCCGGAGAACGGACGAATTAACTTATTTTTATAAACTGTATTATGTTGTGTAAAAAATAATAATCAATAGCATAATTAAATATTGGATGCTTTTCAATTTTTTTTTGACTTGGCTTTATTGCTGTTGTCCTGGAATGGTTTTGACAGCGTCACCGGGCGTAAAGTGACATCTCTTGAACAAATATAGTACTTTTAGTAATACTAATATACAATAGGTGGCGCTCTTAAGAACTTTTCAAGCGAATCATTTTCGATGCAGTTTATATAGTAGACTACAGATGGCGTTGATTTATGAATTTAATACATTTTTATCCAACTTTTAACAAGTTAGACCTTTAGACCTCTCCTATCTATGTATGTGATAGTGTTGATATTTCTGCAGAGACAAACAATGTAGGAAATAGAGTGCGTTGGACTTTTATCATTAACTTGCCTCTACCTAAGCTGTGGGATATTCGGGATACAGAGTGATACTAAAAAAAGAACCATCCTTAATATACTATAACATCAAGGACTCTATACTTCTATAAGTCTTTTCTACCCCCACACCAGTTGACAACACCCCCATAAGTAGGTATATATTGTATCGCCGGTGGAGACATAGTTCTAGCTTGGGCTACTGTAGCCCAAACGCATAGGTGCAGAAGGTCGCAATATTTAATTTCCGACACGATGTCCACAGTCCTATCCAGTAAACTGAGCTCGGCCCGAGCTAAACAAAGCCCACTACAACCTAAGTACGCAGCCGAGGTCCGTGTCTCACAGGACTCTTGCATCTTCGAAAAACCTCATTGATGGCTCCTACACAGATTCCTACATTATACAGAAAGGTGACCAAGTCAAGGTCAGAGCTGTTCTGGCTCGTATAAAATCTGTAGACTCTGTAGAGGCCAATAGGGCAAACAGTATACTAAACAATCGAGAAAAAACTATATAATTAACTAATTTAAAAGCCTAGAATTGCAAGAAAATATTGTGTAAGAGTACTATAGAAAATACGCCATTGTAGGCGTAGTGCAGTACTGTAATCGCAATACTTGCAGGTTTAATCACCGCTCAGTAGATTTTTTCTCCCCGCTTACGTAAGGCAAACCATGTTGGTTTCTGCCACTTAACACGCAATATTTCAAAACTGACAGAAAAATGAAGAATGGAGAGTGTTTTGAGGAGACCGTCGTGGCACAGGGCACAAGCATGCGATAGTAAACGGAATGGTTGTGGATTCGATTCCCATTCAATGGAATGATATATTTAATACTAGCGTCCCCAGCGTGGCAATGCTCGCTTGAACTGTACGAATGTATATTTAAGAAAAAACCGACCGCCCATCGAGGATTCTGTACTAATTTCAGGATTGTAGATATACTCGTACTTGAAATACCTTATAGGTTTTAATGACGCGGCGAACAAAGTTAACAATTTTAAGTTTACGGGCGTATGCTAAAACAACATTGAATTGTAATTATTTTAGATCCAATTCGATACAATTCGAATTTAGTATCCAATTCGATCTTAAATACCCTATGGTAGACTAGTTACGGCGCTAAGTTCCGCCGCTATATTTTATGAAGTTAGGCGAAAAGCGGTAAAAGAAAAGTTTTATTACTTTTAATATACGATATAAAATGTAAAAAAAATGTTCTTCCTATACCGTCCACTACGCCACAACGGTGTCAATTATTATAATTATAATTGTTGACATTTGATACGTGAAGTTTCCTTAAGGTATTATTTTTTATGAATCACCTAGATCTTGAGATCTTGAGCTGTTTGTCAATTAAATGTTTATTTTTTAGCTTCACGCTGTATGCCACATATAACAGGGGCAGAGGAAATCTGGGAACCTAGCTTTAAGACACTCCGTATTCCATTGAGACATTTTCGTTCTCAACTTTCTGCCGAATTCTTGAGGCATTGCGAGTTAAATGGCGGAACTCAAAGCCACGCTTAGACTCACAAGGAAGTTAAATTTTAAATATATATTGTTAGCGTACTCGTGTAAAAGAGGGTAGATTTAGATGGAAAATAACTATAAAAGCAGCGGAATTGTGTCAATCGGGGGCCACTTGCTTGTAAGTGACGGCCCCTGTTGGAAGGAAACTAGTGTGAAGTATTGTTAGTAGGTGATACATATCACTTATTGCAATTTCATAGTATCTCTTTCAAAATAGTTTAGAATCATATAGACGATGTGTGTTTTTAACGTGTTTCTTTAAAAACGTTACCCTCTTCCGATTTCTAACATCAGAAGTGGGATACGCATGAAGTTTTTATATTTTTATGTGTATCTTTGCCCAATTGTAATTTTATTGTGGTTTCATAAAGACTCGGAAAATTGATCGAATCAAGGACGAATAATAAGCAACTGTCAGGTTAGACCGAGCGAAAAAACAGGTCTGTGCATGATGCTTTGAGAGTAAGTTAACCACACTTTACAATTTTTATAATTTTGACTCTTTATTGAATTTGAATTTTTAATTTGTAAAATTAAGTTATTGTGTGCAGGTGGGTACCTAGAAAAGACTCTTGTCAGACTCAATATGAGCGTTGGAGTGGACTCCTGATGAATGTGCTGCTTTCTTTGCTAGTAAGTAGACCTAATTTAGATAAATACTAGACCTTATTGTGATATTATGTCTAGTCTTGCACCTTTATACTAGACCTTACTGTGATATTATGTCTAGTCTTGTACCGTTATACTAGACCTTACTGTGATATTATGTCTAGTCTTGCACCTTTATACTAGACCTTACTGTGATATTATGTCTAGTCTTGTACCGTTATACTAGACCTTACTGTGATATTATGTCTAGTCTTGTACCGTTATACTAGACCTTACTGTGATATTATGTCTAGTCTTGTACCTTTATACTAGACCTTACTGTGATATTATGTCTAGTCTTGTACCGTTATACTAGACCTTACTGTGATATTATGTCTAGTCTTGTACCGTTATACTAGACCTTACTGTGATATTATGTCTAGTCTTGCACCTTTATACTAGACCTTACTGTGATATTATGTCTAGTCTTGTACCTTTATACTAGACCTTACTGTGATATTATGTCTAGTCTTGTACCGTTATACTAGACCTTACTGTGATATTATGTCTAGTCTTGTACCTTTATACTAGACCTTACTGTGATATTATGTCTAGTCTTGTACCGTTATACTAGACCTTACTGTGATATTATGTCTAGTCTTGTGATTTTATACTAGATCTTTATATGTGATATTATGTCTAGTCTTGTACCGTTATACTAGACCTTACTGTGATATTATGTCTAGTCTTGTACCGTTATACTAGACCTTACTGTGATATTATGTCTAGTCTTGTACCGTTATACTAGACCTTACTGTGATATTATGTCTAGTCTTGCACCTTTATACTAGACCTTACTGTGATATTATGTCTAGTCTTGTACCTTTATACTAGACCTTACTGTGATATTATATCTAGTCTTGTACCGTTATACTAGACCTTACTGTGATATTATGTCTAGTCTTGTACCTTTATACTAGACCTTACTGTGATATTAGGTCTAGTCTTGTACCGTTATACTAGACCTTACTGTGATATTATGTCTAGTCTTGTGATTTTATACTAGATCTTTATATGTGATATTATGTCTAGTCTTGTACCGTTATACTAGACCTTACTGTGATATTATGTCTAGTCTTGTACCTTTATACTAGACCTTACTGTGATATTATTTCTAGTCTTGCACCTTTATACTAGACCTTACTGTGATATTATGTCTAGTCTTGTACCTTTATACTAGACCTTACTGTGATATTATGTCTAGTCTTGTACCGTTATACTAGACCTTACTGTGATATTATGTCTAGTCTTGTGATTTTATACTAGATCTTTATATGTGATGAGTTATAAGATCTAGTTGTAGTATTGTCCAGTCTTGAACGTTGAGTCTCGGTACTGGAATTAATGTTTCTATCTCTCAGATGCAGACCAACCGGACGAGATGATGACCCCTTCCAGTGCTGATGACCAGATTAGAAATGTAGATACACTTGACCTGGATGAGGAAGATGGATGTTCTAAGCCTGCCGAGGACGTCAGGGTGTCAGGAGAGGCCGTGTTAGCGTACTCGTGTAAAAGAGGGTAGATTTAGATGGAAAATAACTATAAAAGCAGCGGAATTGTGTCAATCGGGGGCCACTTGCTTGTAAGTGACGGCCCCTGTTGGAAGGAAACTAGTGTGAAGTATTGTTAGTAGGTGATACATATCACTTATTGCAATTTCATAGTATCTCTTTCAAAATAGTTTAGAATCATATAGACGATGTGTGTTTTTAACGTGTTTCTTTAAAAACGTTACCCTCTTCCGATTTCTAACAATATACATTCCCCCGATTCCCGAGACAACTTCAAAATTGATGAATTTAATTGAATTTCAATTTTATTATCTCCTTTTAAGAACATATATAAATATATTTTTCTAGACAATTTTATTAGCAAACCTGCAACCTTGTAACACCACCAAACTATTCTGGAGCTTTGCCGTGTTATTTTTTAAACCTTATAAAAAAAATTAAAGGGCGTTCATCTTCTTGTTTTTTCTTTGCAATTTTAATTTTATTATTTAGTTTTTTCTCAACAACCCCTTTAATTTGATATCTATTATATAGAATTTATAAAAAATATATAAATAATATCTTGTGAAAAAAGACGAAGAAGACTCTACATCCACTATTTTGAAATTACGAATAGTCTTAGAGAAAAACGCATTTAATTGTTGACACATTACGCCTATTAACCGCAGTTTTGGCTCATGTTTCATTTATCCCTTCCTCTCAGCATATAAATAAGTATATTAGTTGTCTTGGCCATTTGGTGTTGATCAAAATGTCCTTTCCAGAAATTTACAAAAAAAAATACCAAAACATCTTTGCTACGATACGGTTCGCCACGCGTCCCCTTGCGTCCCCCGCGCCCCGAGCCGTTTTGCACTTTTAGTTGTAATACTTTTAAATATTTATTTTACGTTGATAATTAGCTTAAATACCGTACACCTAAATATTTTTCTGTAAAGTCTGTTCGACTGCAGCAAGTCAAATTCACGCCCCGCAGGGGACGCCCTTACCGCCGTCAGTATACTTACAAGCAGACACATAGTGGTTGCAAATTTTTCAGAGACAGAAAAGCCTCTTCCCTACCCACCCGGTGTCACTGGTAAAGCCAGTAGGGCTAACAACATAAAGTTCAAGTTCGAAAAAAAAACGAGTAAAATGAAATAAATTCCCAAAAACTTAAATTACTTAATGATGCCGTCGTGACACAGTGCTACAGGCGTGTGACTTTAAGCGCGACAGTTGTGAATTCAGTTGCCACTTTGGAAAAAGATATATAATTTATTAATATTCTCTATTTCTTTATTTTGGTAAAAAGGCAAAGCGCCAAAGCTACTCAATACGCGATGCTTTGAAAATTGTTCGGAAAGTAAGTGAATATCTTTAGTTTTCAATTATTGTTTGTGTGATGACAGATAAAAATTCGACATTATATTATTATAATATAGATCGAGATTTCAATACTTAATATTCTCCAATATAAGTTGAGACTTTTTCAAGCAGCCACGTACTTCTCGCCATTTCTGTAATCTATAATTTAACCCGGAATTTTTGAATTTATGTGGGAAAAAATACGTTTGCAGTGTGCGCAGTTATCTAGACAAATAACTAAACATTTTTCTATTAAATATGATAGTTCTTGCAAGCAAAATCAAATCAATTCTCAAAAGACTCAAATCTATAATTATTTATTGCACAACAGTATGGATAACCAAACTAAAAAAATAATCCATTTTTAGGGTTCTGTACTTCAAAAGAAAAAAAAACGGAATCCTTATAGGATCACTTTGTTGTCCGTCTGTCCGTCTGTCCGTCTTTAAATGTCATTATAAATGCATAACGCAGGCTATAAACAGCTGCATCGACTCATGTTTCATTTATCCCTTACTCTCAGTATATAAATAAGTATATTAGTTACTTTGACCATTTAATGTAGATAAAAAATGTCCTTCACTGTTTTTCATTTTAATAAATACTTTAGAAGCTGTAACACAAATTTAAAATTGCATTATTAAAAAATCTTTGCTGCGATATGGCTCGACGCCCGCCACGCGTCATTTGCTTATAAAAGTGCATCCGCCACGGCCGCCTGGCTCCTTTCCCCCGGGCGTAGGGGCCTGGTCATGTTCCCTAAGGCTGGGAAGAGCCCACGGTGCCTGAAGGTTACCGAACTATAACCGTCATCAGCGCGGTAATGAAGCTATTCGGGAAGTTATTCCTCCCACTTCTCTAGTACTACGAAGCAAGCAGTTTGGCGAGTGGGCACTTAACCACTCTGCAGGTGCGGGTCCCAGAGCGGGCCACTACGCTGCAGCGATTAACCGAAACCAGAGTGTAATAGTTCCTCGACGTAGCATCCCTTTCGACCGTGCGTGTTATCCGGGGCTACTTTATAAAGTGCTCAGAGCCGGCATCATCACGTCACGCATGTCCTTACTGACTACCTACCTGATAGAATATTTTGCGTGAGAGTGGAGAGTGTAGCAGCCACTCGATCGCTGCCAGAGTTCCCCAGGGCAGCATTTTGTCACCTGCCCTCTGCGCATTATACACCGATGACATCCCAACGCAGCCGGCCACGATATTGGCGCTCTACGCCGACGACATTGCCCTCTCAAAGTCTATAAGTCCCTACCAAACGACCAAGAAACTCTAGCGAGCTAGGCTGACGGAGTAACTTAACGTCGCCAAGACGGAGCCGATTGTATCCTTCGCTGAGCCTGAAGGGCCAGCAGGTCCCCTGGTGCAGCAGAGCGACTACCTGAAATTTGTTATTGACAGAAAACATTCGATTCGATTCGCAGCGAGGACCGCAATGTGCTGCGACCACTCTTCAGATTCCACTTACCCCTAAGAACGAAGCAATAACTCTACAAGGCGTGAAGCAGGCCTTATCTTACCTACGCCAGTACCAATCAATGAGGAATCCTGCAGGTGGTCCAGAAGAAGTCTTCACTCACCGGCGAGTGACCCAGGCACTATACTAGGTGAGGAACACCACGCTTCACCACAACCTAAAAATAGAAAAGGTCCAACTCGGGTCCAATGCGCTACTACATTCTGATGTATTGTGTTACCTGCACCTAAGGAGCATTGCCTACACCCGGCCACCAGAGGTCAGACATCGTCTTCCGAGTGTCTTTCTATCCTTCCCTGAATCCGACTATTGAGCAGTCACGTCGGTCGGTGGTCACTTAAGCTGGGTCTCCCTTACTGAGGGTCTCAACTGGCTGAGCTGACCGCTCAGGTGGTATTTAATCATCCTTCCAATTCCACCAAAAATCCTTCTCCCTGTATCTGCTCTAGGGCAGCTACTTAGTCCTAGGACCAAAGGGCCCCCCAACGAGGCATCCATATTGATGGGTGCCGCTTGAGACCACAGCCAGAAGGCTAACACCCTGATGCCGTTCCCCAGCGCCAGAAGAAAAGAACTGGACCAGGGAATGCTTCAGTGTTAGCTCTATAGTAAAGTAGGTTTAAAAGCAATTGCACTTATTTTGGAGCCCTCTAAATAATTATAATTATCTCAGTCCAACATAGTTGGTTTTATCGTTCGTTTAAGTATTTTTAGAAAAAAAAAATAGTAGGTAGTACTATGTTGTTTATGATTTTTACAATTTAAGTATTCTGTTGTTTGTGTCGTTTATTTAAGGAACTTAATTCAGTATATTAAGTAAATAATTCAGTAGTTTAAGCGGGCGAAGCCGCGAGTGGGTCGCTAGTATATTTATAAGGTGAACTGCGCAAATCTGTAGCTTACGTACAAAATAATAAATATAAGTGTGATAATTATACATAGATAAGAGTATTATATACATAAACGTATATATAACAGCGTCCGTTAAAACAAATACTTAGTAGTGGGTGAGACGTTGTTCGACACTGATCAATTTTATTTAAAACATTCCCCATAAAGTTGTTTATATTATCTGGTATTTTGTATATATATAAAAATTGCGTGAGTACAATATGTTTTTTTTATTGTAAATGGTTTGGGTGCGAATTCGATTCCCACTATTGAGAATTAAATATTTTCATTTACTCGCTCTGGACAAGACAAAGCGCGGTATTGATTTCTGCCACTGGATACACAAGGTCTCAATTTTTAGCGAAAGGAGATTAAACGGTGAGTTTCGACACTATGTTATATTTGGATATCTTGCTACTGTTACAAGATAAAAAGGTTTTAAGCTATAAATATTAAAAAAAATATAGCCAAATCTTAAATACTACTAATTATGTCATGATAGTGCAATTGCTATCAATGCCTTTACATGTTATGTTGGTGTAGGTTCGATTAATATTCAGTGTAATGTATTTATATTTAAATTATTTTTGTTTCCACATACTGGTCGGTGATTCCACTCACGTATTAGACTTTTATAAGAAACTGAATAAATGTAACAAATATAAGAAACTAAATTTGACCTATTAATAATATTGAAAATTTGGTAATTATGCCCCTGATGATGGTGTCAGAAAATTCGAAGTTACTAATTAAACCACTCGTTTTGTACTTTTTAAGATTATAGTAACTTATCGTGTACTTTTTTTAATTTTTTTAAATATGTAATTTATTTCTAAGCTTTTTTTTTTTTTTTATAGTTTAATTCTTATTTACACTACAGACTTATGGTCCGTACCTTTTGTTATTATTACATTTCTTTTAATTTTTTTCTGTAGATATTACCTAAAACTAGACTTATGTTATTACATACATATATCTCTATATTTACATAATATCTGCTTAAGAAAGTCCAGTTATTAATTTCAGTTGCCACTTACTAACTTAATCTAACACTATAATCTAAGTCAACATGCATAAAAACAAACATTCATTGTAAATAAATTTAACTTAATTGATTACAAAAAGATAAATATGTTTATTACGGATTACAAGATATTTTTTTTATATAACCATACAAATATTTCTTATCATTAGGGAGATTGGGACGTGGATGGCATTACCGCCAAGATGGAGGGCATGACCGCCAAGATGGAGGGCATGACCGCTTCGTTTCTATCTTTTATGGCCATCTTTAAATTATACTCCACAATACCTTTCGTCGTTGCTTCTGTTGCCTTCCGAATAAGCCTTTTTATAGCGTCGTCGTCACCACCGGTGTAATAGGAACATCTGTCTGTGTGACGCGTTATTGCTACAATTGCATGTGAAACGCTGTCATGTAGTTGTAATTTCTTCGACTTTGTGTTCACTATTATAACCGTTGCATTTGACAGGCCTTGGGCTTCATGAATAGTCAACACTTTTGAGCCTATGTTTACCCCATACCCCTGGTTGATTAAAGATTTTTTCTCCTCTTGAGTAAATGTAAGGTAGAGGGTTTCCCTGAGGTCACGTGGCGCTGGTGTAGTTCTTAAATTTTCTATTCGGAGGGAGTGTACTACTTTTTTGGAAGAGTATATACCAAAGTATATCTCTTGAAGTGCATAGGCGACGTCCATGGGGCTTCTATGGGTACACAATAGGTCCTGGTTGATATTGACAATTTGTGATGGACTACGATAGAACATGTCAAAGAGATTTTCTCGGTCAATATAGGGGAGTCGGTTTATATCTCCAACCAGTAGTATTTCTTCTGCTCCAGAGATTCTAGCAGCCCCCACTATGGCTCCAAAGTGAATTTCTAGATG
The DNA here is from genome assembly GCA_021202915.1 of Heliconius himera. Classification (NCBI taxonomy): domain Eukaryota; kingdom Metazoa; phylum Arthropoda; class Insecta; order Lepidoptera; family Nymphalidae; genus Heliconius; species Heliconius himera. The sequence goes on from JAJHJA010000296.1 coordinate 174,304, forward strand.
TTAGTTTTGACACTGTTTTTTATCTAGGCTATACGCGAGATGGAGCGTGAAGCTGAATAAATATTATACTCAAAACGGAAATAAAATAAATAAAAAAAATATATACATAACGTAAGACCGATAAGTTTAATGAAATACACAAGTTTATAAATAAACAAAGCAACGATATTCAAATTATACGCCCACATAGTGTATTCTATTGTTCATGTTATTTTGTATGTAAAGTATATACTATTATAAACAGACACCTACATTAAAATTATTTGTTTATCTTACTTAATCTACGTCCGTTCGAGTGAAAACGTGGAGGTTGTAGGTTCGATCCTCACTCATGTCATTCGTCATCATCGGGAAAGTAGGGAACGATGTGTCTTTACACTCTGTACTCTCTGCCTACGCTGCCATTTCCGGGATACAGCGTGAAGCTATTTACTTCATCTACTTTGTATAACGAATTCGGCTGCCATATTATAAAAAAATGATAGCTGCCAAATAGCGTGCTATCTTATAAATTAATTCAAAACAAAGAGATCTCACGTTTTTGTCTGGCTGCGTGTGATGTCATGATAATGTTGTTTTAGTTTCCATATTATATCTATATAGTTTTTTAATAGGGTTCTGTACTTTTTAAGGAAAAAAGAAACCCTTATAAGATCACTGTGTTGTCCGTATGTCTGTCTGTCAAGAGTCTTTATCTCAGGAACACTTGGAGATCGGACTCGGAAAACGTATTTCGACACTATAAAGGGAATCAAAATTAGTATAGTACTTCCAATTAACCTAGAATTATGAAATATGGTAGCAAACAGGTAAAGTTCAGGAAAAAAATCTGAAAACTATACATTTGTATTTAAATCCAAAAAAATAATAGCCCTAAAAATGGGGAAAAAATTGGTATTTTGTTAGTTAGTAGCCGTTAGTTCAAATGAAGTATCAGATGAAAGAGATGGCTAAGCTAAGCCTGAGTTTCAGAAAAAGCTCAAGACTTCCAATATTTTACGGAATCCAACGGTGGGCGAGCTCGACTTCGGTTTTTCTATATATAGTATATAATAAAGTCGTTTACCAAATCCCACCGATGTAAGCTTAAATCTTTCAAACTGCTGTATGGATTTTTATCCCGTTTTCACAATACTTTAGGTTTAAGTCAGCGTTAATTTCCGAGACATTCGGTGTTGATATTAAAAAAAAAACTATTTTTGTACGTTTTGGAAATAAACTCAAACTAAATTTGAGGCTTAAAATATATGTGCATTTGAAATAAAAATTAAGAATTTGAGATTTACAACGGCAAATTTTATATGTAAAGTGTAAAATTCTAATTTACTGCGTAAATTACTATAAATTTGGAGTAAAAAACTATATATTTACATATCTGCCAAAGCTAACGAACCCAGAAGTTGAATAAATATAGAAAAAACAAATGTTTCTCATCATCTGAAATTTAAATATAAGTATTCGTTGTTATTAAACAAAGTTCTATAATATTATAAAATAATAACGTAATAAACCCGTCTTGAACGCGACTATTTTGATTGCCACTCTGGGGAATTATTATTTTTAATTTTAATTAATTTCCCCGTTCTGGTAGATGCGTGGCGTTAAGATCCGCCACTCAAACCGCAAACGTTATCGTTATTTCCTATATATGTGTGTGTAGCAACACACGTAACGATATAGCCTAACGATTTCACTAGTAAAGATTAGGATGATTGAGGGCACATATTTGAATATGCTGCCTTTGAATTAAATATTTTTATCGAGTTCCCTCGTACTCCACTTTGGATGATCAAGGAACAACGCCGCCGACCATTCCGTGGTGCCAGAAATCAATACCGAAGGTTAAGTTCAAGCAAAAAGCTTTAAGGCGAGCTATGTCCTTTTTGGACAACCACAAGTCGAGAGGACCAGATTGCATCTCTCCTTTAGTACTCCCTTCATGTGCTCCTAAGCTGTCACTGGTGCTAACGCGTTTGTTTCGACACTCTTACTCAGTCGGCGTCGTCTCAAATTCATGGAAGAGCGCTCTTATCCATCCGATCTCGAAGAAAGGCGATGGTTCCGATCCATCTAACTACAGGCCCATTGCTGTCACCTTCCTACTCTCAAAAGTCATGGAGAGCAACATCAATAGCCAGCTCTTGATTTATCTAGAGGATCACCTATTGTTTAATGACTGTCAATATGGCTTCCGCCATAGTCGCTCAACCGGTGACCTTATGGTTCACCTAACCTGGGCCTGGCAGTTAGTTTGGATATGACGAAAACCTTCGAGTCATAGGGCGCTTCACGAAAATTTATGCAAGTGGATAGCCAGCTTTCTTACTGGGCGAAGCATCAAGGTAGCTGTCGACGGTTTTTGTTTCGAACACATGCCAGTGAAAGCTGGTGTGCCCCAAGGCTGCGTGCTGACTCCTACACTGTTTCTTCTGCATGTCAATGACATGTTAGAGGATTCTAATATTTATTCGTTTACTCCGGCCGCTCAAGTCTTTTTCGGGACAACGTTGACTAGAGCCGAAATAAACTTGTGTCTTTAGTTGAGGTATCCCTCGAGAGTGTTTCCTCATAGGGTGAAAGAAACTTGATTCAATTCAATCCCAAGAAGACACAAGTTTGCGCGTTAACCACAAAAAAACCCTCGAATCGTTGGGGACTCAGTGATCTGTGCAGGGGTTGACACATTGGCTTTGCAAAAAGAGTTTGTTTTCTACCGCTATTTATCATGGAGATTGTTCTGGAGAACTGTTGGACCTGTTACAGGAATTGTTACGCACAGTACGTCACAAGCTTAAGTACCATCCACATCGTGCCATCGTACACTCCACAACTGTGCCGTTTCTTAGTACCTTCCTTCCATGCGCCACACAAAACAAAATGCCGGCAACGCACCTGTAGCTCCTCTGGTGTTACACGGGGTCGTGGGCGGCGGTGATAACTTACGATCAGGGGACGGACGCTCGTTTGCCTTGTCTTTTTCCATTAACAAAAAAATCAGGTTTTCAATTATTTATCGTAAAGATATATCTTTAGGTGTTTAGCAGGCATAATACACATATTAGATATTAAATAACCTTGTCTTGTGTATGGAGGTCATAACTATTATATTACTTTTAGTTTTTTTTTTATTATATGAAGATAAAAAAAAATATTTGTAAAAACAAAAACCCCGACTGCATAAAACTAAAAAGAAAATAAACATGTCCAATAGTTTATTAGGATAACAGTCGGGACCTATAAGTAATTCTTCAATCAATAAAATCTTTACCAGGAACCCCGCATAATTTAAAGAGGTCCCGACTGTTAATCCTAATAAACTATTGGACATGTTTATTTTCTTTTTAGTTTTATGCAGTCGGGGTTTTTGTTTTTACAAATATTTTTTTATTTTTCATTTTTTGTTAGAATTTATTATGGTAATGATAATCATGATATACCTTTTTGAAATCCTGAAATTGAGCTCTTTAATTTGATACCCATATTGTGGTATTCGAAACAAAAAATTTTTTTTACACTACGTCCAATGGCGTCCCACAGTCGCCATGATTGTTTTTTATTAACGTCACCTATCTAAGAACACTTGGGCTGCTAATACGAAACTAACGACACCTCAAATATGTTAATCCGTTTAGCGGTTCTGGAGATACGAGGTAATAAAGAATATTACATACATACAAGATACGCGCGAAAAACATAACCCTTCCTTAGCAGTCGGGAAAAAAGCGTCAAGTTCAAAATAATTGCAATTTTATTTTAAATGCACAATTCTATTAAATGGTTAGTTTATTTACTTGCTACCTGCTTGCGGCTTCGCCCGCTTTAAGTACATAATTATTTATTCACTAACCCGGACTATTTTCGTGTTGTAATGATATTATCACCTTAAAGACAATATTATTGTCACTGGGTATTTTGTTGAATGAAACGTTATTTGAAAACTTACTATAGGTATTTCCCGGATTAAGCAAACACTGCTATATGCGGGCAGAATAAATCTAGACCCCACACTAGATTAAGTTAAGAGACTGTTCCATGTGCTATTGTGTCAAAGTTTTTTGAGAAACAAGATAATAGCACATATCGTCTATATGATTCTAAATTATTCTGAAAGAGATTCTACGTAATTATAAATGATATGTATCACCCAATAAAAATACTTCACGCGAGTTTCCTTCCAATAAGGGCCGTTGCCTACAAGCAACTGCCTAGATTGATACAATTTCATTGCTTTTGCTACCCTCTTTTATACGAATTTGTTAACAATAGTAAAGGGCGGAACTAAACGCCGCGTTTTGTCTTTTTACCAGAGCGAGATACAACGGCAAAACGTGACTTTTAATCACACGCAGATTATTTCACACATTATATTTCCTCCACAGATAATGTTACTTCTAATATGGACAGTGGTGTTGCTGGCTGTACTGACGATATGGTTCAATAAAACTTACTCAAGATTCAGTAGCTATGGTGTAAAAAATCTTAAGGTAGTGCCCTTCTTCGGAAATATGACAAGGATTATTTTCCGCATGTGCCATTTCGCGGAAAACTTAGAAAGTTCATATTTTTCTTTTCCTAATGAAAAGTAAGTTATTAATTTAATTTGTATCTTTTTGAAGTCATAATTTCTTTCATTTAGAATTATTAAAATATTATAATCTATACTAATATTCGTCCGGCCGGTCGTGGCGCAGCGGCACGAGGTGTGACTGCAAAACCGACTGGTTCTGGGTTCGATTCCCACTCGAGGAGATGAAATATTTACTTAAATTTATATTTCCATTTCTTCGCTCTGGTGTCGAGGTTAAGCGCGGCGTTGAGTTCTGCCCCTCAACACGCAATGCCTCCAGAATTCGGCAGAAAGTGGGGAACGGAGTGTCTTAACACTAGGTTCCCTCTGCCTACCCTGCTGTGTGCGGGATACAGCGTGAAGCTAATTTAATTTTTTAATTTTTTACTAATATTATAAAGCTTGTTTGAGTTTGCTTGGTTTAAGGGACTAATGTCAGGAGCTAACGATGCAAATTGCAAAATTAATTTGTTAAATATTGTTAAATGTAAATTATCGAGGAATATAGTCTATATCACATCACGTAGTGACCAACAGGAATGGAGAAATGTGAAAATATCGCAAAAATGGGAAAAAATTATAGGTTCTATTGCGAATTACATACTCTTAGTGGTTTCAATGTATAATCATAAATTAATCGTCGTGTTTTTTAATAATTTTTTACATATTCTATTGCATAATAAGTATATTAATCGAAGTACTCACTTAACGTAGTCCTATCTTTAGTATTATATCTAAAGTGTTTGTTTGTTTTAGATTCGTTGGAAGATACGAGCTAGTCAAGCCAATAGTTATGGTACGAGACATTGATTTGATTAAGAAAATCACTATCAAGGACTTCGAGTACTTTCTAGATCACAGAGGTTTCGCCGATGAAAAAGTCGAGCCGCTATTTGCTAGAAATTTGTTTTCGTTAAAAGGTAAATTTCATAGTTTTGATAATAAGATTTTTTAAGTTCAAGGTATTAGATATCGACATCATCGTTGTGCTATCGAATATATATAAAAAAAGAAAAAGCCAGTGTTTAATATTAAATATTTTTGGTCCAAACCTTTAAAAAGGGACAACTGTGTGATTTTAAAAAAATCTAACAGTAACTCAATATATTCTAAAATTCATTTAATCGCCAAAATTAAAATATGTAATATTTTTTGTTACTTTTTAAAACTTTGCTTAGGTGAAGAATGGAAGGACATGAGGTCAACTCTAAGCCCCGCCTTTACGAGTTCCAAGATAAAGCTCATGGTGCCTTTCATGGAGGAAGTGGGTGACCAGATGATCAGAGCACTGAAAAAGAAGATCAAAGATTCAGATTGTATGTATGAAATATATGAATTTTTGATAATTTATCATAAAAACCAAAACTTATTGGCATTTGCATTCCTCTTATAAACAACCATATAAAAAGAGCCGTATACCGTGAGTCCATAAACACTGCACTCTAAACGGTCAACATCCTCCCTTGATAACGAGCCTCCTTCTTTTACATTAGTTTCCAATATTTCTTACCATATTTTGAACTTAAGCAATAATATCTGACTTTATAAAAAATTATTACTAAAACTACTAAAACTTATTTTGTTTTTGTTTCATTTAAGGAATAAAATAAAATTTAAAAAAAGCAACATAATTATGTTTTAGAAACACTATTTTTTGTATATATTTTTTCTCATGCCAAAATGAATAGACTATAGTATAGACTTATGTTTTATCTATGGAGTTTCTTTTCATTATTTTTTTTTCAGCTGGCTCGATCGATGTAGAATGCAAGGACCTAACAACACGCTACGCAAACGATGTGATTGCATCTTGTGCGTTTGGACTCAAAGTGGACTCGCACACTGATGTTGACAATCAATTCTATGAAATGGGAAAAGTTGCGTCAACATTTAAATTTCGCCAGCAAATATTGTTTTTCGCTCTTTCTGCTTTTCCTGGACTAGTACGGGTGAGTACAAAATAAGAAGCTATTTGAAACTATTCAATAATTAGTTGTTATTATTAGTTATCATAAATAATATTTTGGTTAAACCATTATAATGCAGTCGGACAGCGTCTGAAAATGCAACAGTTGTGGATTCAATTTCGACTTGGAGGGAACGAATTATTTTCATTTCTCATGTTCCGGAAAGACAAAGGCAATCAATCAGCATCGAACACTAGCAGAAAACTAAACTAAACTAAACTTTTCGAGACATTGCAAGTTCGGTGGTGGACCTGAACGTGCGTTCTGCCTTCTTACCAGAGCAAGAAAATTTTATACTATTGTTTTCATTTATGCTGCTTCTTTATGTGCAGAAAATACATATAGATATCAGATTCTGATTCATTCATTCTTTTCAGAAATTTAAACTTACATTATTCTCCCAACAAACAAAAGATTTCTTCTTAAGCCTTGTCACACAAACAATGAAAGATCGAGAACAGAAGAAAATCATAAGACCTGACATGATACATTTATTGATGGAAGCAAAAAAGGGTAAGTACTTGTTTCACGCTTTTTCCCGTACAGCTGAATAAACCTAACAATAAACCATACAGATTCTTTTGCCATTTTCGAGACACTGTAGAGACAAGTGAAGTATGTTATAATTTTAATATTTTAATGAAAATATCATTAAAAATATCTATTCCGTAAAGAGAAGCGAATGTATAAATTATTGTTTATGAATTAAATATTATTATTAGTTCAAAGTATTTTCCAGCTTAACGTTTTTCACCACAAAGACGTCGAGTGTAGAGTGGCGGAATTTAACGTCGTGTTTTATCTTTCCAAAGCCCGCTTCAGTTCTATTTTCCCAGAAATGAAAATATATTACTGAGGCCTATCGTGGCACAGGAGCACAAGCATGCGATTGTAAACGCTGCACAGATGGTGTGAAATGAGACATTTAATATTTTCTCTTCTCCGTTCTACCAAGACGAATAAGACGAAGCGCGACGTTGATTACCGCCAGGCAACACGCAATGTCTTCAAAGTATCTCTCTCCAGATCAACTCAATTTTTGTAATGTTGAGTACAAAATGTGAACAGTTCAAAAAGTTGTCGTTTGAACTTTTTACCTTTTTTCGTGGCTGGTGGCGGAATTCAAAGATGTAATGGTAAAGGATTCGATTTTTGTAAGTAATTATACTTACAAAAATGGAATCCTCTACCATCGTATGCACCTAATTCTCTATTGCACTACCATGTTTACGGTATTCAAAACATTATTTTATCACAATTACGCTAAAACGCATTTGGCGTAATATGTATGTAAACGTAAACAAGAATAATAGGTACTTACCGATACAACATAAACAACTTAAGATAACGGCAAATGTGAATACTTTAATATATTTTATCTTATTATTTGACAAATTTATTACTTAAAAAAAATCTTTAAATAATATTGTATTTAATATTAAATGAAAACGTGATGGTTGTGGGTGCCATCTCTGTTAGATAGGATGATTGTATTTCAATTATGTTCATTTCCCCACTATAGTCTACAAAGCGCGGCGTTGAGTTCCGCCACCCAAAGCGTAATATCTCGAATATTTGTGCGTAACAGTGTTAACGGATTGTCATTACACTACGTTCCTTATGTTTATTCTGCTATGATATACACGTCTAGAGTTTCTTATTAGGGTTCCGTATCAAAAGGGTAAAACACTATCTTATTACTAAAACTACCCTGTCCATAAGTCTGTTTGTGGACATGGCGATACGTCTTGACCTTGGTCGTCACTATAACATAAGAATACACCACAGCGACAATCAGACGCCATACTAACTATTGGCTTTCTATTTTTTTCTTTTTAGTTATTTTTTATTTAGTATGAAATTTAATAATATCTAATTTATGACACTATCTTATTTAAGTCTTATCATTTTCAGTACAAATACTTACAGTTTATGATATATGTCTAAATATACCTAATAACGCTCTATCAATAATTGATAGGAGTACATAGTACATACTTAACTGATAACATTTTCTTTGTTAGAAAAATTCAACATGTCAGTTGTAGTTTGACTTTAAATGTCAGTTTTAAAGAAAAAATATTATTATTTTTTTAACATTTTTTTAAATCAAACACACTCAAGGGCTGTTTTTAACATAACAATATTAAGTACCTATATATATTAAACTAATACTTAAAAAGTACAAAGAAAAATAATTTCATTGAATGATTTTAAATTAAATTCTTTGACCCCACTATAAAATTATAGTCACATATATTTTAGTATAAGAATATACATTTTAGAAAACTGACACTTTGAATACCGACTGTATTTGGCCTGGTGTTGTGGGTGTGCGACTTCAATTTAAAAAAAAAAATGGGTTACAGGTGGTAGGAACCTTCCAAATTTATTTCTTTAAATTTTTGAAATTTTTATGCTTATTAGATATTTAGAAAATATCTATTTTACGTAGCAAGGACAAAATAATTGTCGAACCTAATGGTGGAGGCCAGTCGTTGCGCTGGGGCATAAATTATGACTGTAAACGTGAATGGTTGTAAGCTCGATCCCCATTTGAATAAGCAAAATATTTATTTAAATTTATATTTTCATTTCTTCGCTCCGATGTCGAGGCAAAGTCAACGTCGAGTTCCGCCACTTAACACGCCAAGTGTCCAGAATTCGGCGAAAAGTGGAAAACGTAGTGTCTTATCCGTGCTATGTGCGGGATACAGCGTGAAACTGATGTAATGGTTAGAGCCATAGCATTCACAGATGTCAAAAAAGTGTCTTAGTTCTGTAAAGTGTATTCTTGTTCCCTAATAAAAAAAGAATATTTTCCTTTGCAACAGGTCAGCTGTCACATGATGATAAAGCATCGAATGGTACAGCACAGGATACAGGTTTCGCTACCGTTGAAGAATCTGCTGTCGGCAAAAAATCTATTACACGAGGTATGCTATTTTATATTTCACATATTATGTACTAATCTCAATATAATTTTATCAAAAATGTACCTTTTACTCTGACTATGTATTAATAACAAAGTGAACAAAGACTTTCATTTCTCTATTAAAACAAAATATGTTTTTGACGTCTGTCACATACAATTATCACTCACATTTGTGATACTTCTCTTCATGCTTCATTGGCAAGTTCTTATCTTGTGTTATCCTAAGCTTGAATTTCCAGGTTTGACATTTATAAAGGACAAAGGGGAGTACGTAGGAGTCCATCATTCTTTAGATTTATAGGCAAAGTTCCTTTTAGCATTTCCCTCAGATTACAAATTCTCCATGCGTTTGAAATTCTTCTTTCAACTCTTAATTCGATATATATAACTTACGTATTCGTTATAAAAGTGGTTCTTGGTCGAGGTGCAAGGGGTACTTTTTATTGGCTCATGGCTTTGATAAGATTCATTTCTAATCCTGTAGCTTGCTGATTTCAGTGAATGAATCATTGCTTTTAGTGGATTTCTGATAGGAGAATAATATCATCGGCGAATCTTATCAGGTGAGTGATGAATTTATCAACATTTATATCTGTTCTGCCTAATTAGGATTACTAATAACCATCTCAAGTACCGCTATAAAGATTTTTAGTGATATGGGGTCGCCTTGCCTCACGCTTTTGTTTAAGGGTATTATTGGTGATCTGTCGATTCGAGCCTTATTTTACTGCTGCAGTTGTTGTACAGGTACTTTGTAACTTTTATATATTTAGGTTTAACGTGTTGAGGTCTAAAAGGTGTCCATAGGAGGATTGCCGGATTGTGTCGAAGGCTTTCTGGTAATCGATAAAAGCAACACACATATCAATGTATTCGGGTATTCGTTACATTAATTAATATTAATTAATTAAACTATTAATTAATTAAATTGTATATAATTATTTTTAGTTTGGTCAGATAACGATCTAACCGCTCAAGCAGTGCTATTCTTCATCGCGGGCTTCGATACCATATCTACTGGCATGTCGTTTAGTTTATACGAACTGGCATTACATCCTGATGTACAAGATCGCTTGGCTAAAGAGATAAGGGAGGAAGATGCTAAAAATGGTGGGAAGTTGAATTTCAATGCTATACAAAGTATGACTTACATGGATATGGTCACATCAGGTGAGTAACTATATATTGTTAAGTTCATAAGTGGGGCGTTCTTCTGCCTACCCTGCTATATGCGGGATACAGAGAGAAGATGAAAAAAAATTAACCCACATTTAGAAAATACAATATATTATATATACAGATACAATATATTATATATATTATATACAGATAATATAGTAAGTTCTTCAATCAGTGCTCAAACAAAGAAGAATGAAATGAATATAAGCATGCTTATAAGAATAGATATAGTATAGTTTTTGATTTGAATTTTAATTACAAAAAAAATTTTTTTTTTCATTTTAGAGGTTCTCAGGCTTTGGCCGCCAGCTCAATTCTTAGATAGACTGTGCACTAAGGACTATAACATGGGCAAACCGAATGACAACGCTACACAAGATTATATTGTAAGTAAACTTTTTATTCATCCATGAAACAGGGTCTGTTTTATAGATGTTCTTTTTAATATGTAGTTTTTTATATTGAACAAGTTAAAGAGCCAACTCCAAGGCAAATAGCATTATGTTTACTTTTAGCTAATTAAAATATTATTTTCTATTTTTTAATTTTTGTTTAAGTTTTGTGCATTAATTGCTAGATATAGCTATGAAGTTCGTTTTTATTTACTTAAAAAAATTATAACTAAAGAGTTTTTCTATATAATTAGATCAGTTAAACTGCTTATGATTTACCTGTGGACATTTAAAAAAAATCAATATGCATAGTTTTGAGACCCGCTACGCAATTATTTTTATATATTTTTATGTAAAATTTGAATTTGAATAAGGATATATGTATATAAATGTAAGAAGAATACTATATCAGTTACGATTATGTAAATAATATTAAACGGATATTAGAATTCCTAGAAAGTATATTTTTTAAACAATTTGTTATTGACTTTCTTGAATTTGTTATTGAATTGATTGGTTGTTTTTATTTTCTAAGCATCAATAGTTCTTGCCTACCGCTGCTTCATAGTAAACACCAGTGTGTCGGCTTAAGCGGGAAAAATCAAAATCTTGTCATATAACAAGTCACATTTACACTCTATTCAAATCTAAACTCAGATTACTCGGATTCAGTTACAATTACAGATATTTTTTTTTCGGATATGTGGTAATTTATTTTAACGTTACCGCACCGTAACGCCCACAATTTTTATACGTTTCGTAACCAGTTTTTCTGAATTTCAGATAAGGAAAGGTGAAAATTTGGCAATACCCGTGTGGTGTTTCCACCGGGACTCCCGATACTTCCCTGATCCTAAGAAATTCGACCCTGAACGTTTCTCTGAACAGAATAAGCATAAAATAAATCCAATGGCATATATGCCTTTTGGATTGGGTCCAAGGAATTGTATCGGTAAGGCAAAATATTTATAGAAAAAGTCTATAATTAGTTAGTTTAATATTTATATGTAATCACGATAGGAATGTAGGATTATCACTCGGTACTTAATTATTTTCATTTTCCTGCTGCTGGTAGAAGAACACGTGGCGTTAAGTTCCATTTTTGAATTGGCTGAATTATGTTTTGGATCAGTAAAAAGTGATTTATTATTGGATTATTCTTCTGTACATGTTAACATATCACAGAAGAATCCGTTGAACAAGTCGTGAACCGCTGTAATATGTAAACATATACAGAAGAATGGTATCATTCTTCTGTATATGTTTACATATTATGTATATCTACATTTCTTGGCCAAATAATTTACTACCAGTTCAATAATGTTAATTCACCAAACCCGAAAATAACCAGCGAATAAAACCCAATGGGACTCTTTCTTATAAATACTATTCCCATTATATAACAATGCTTTTGTTACTGTATTATAGTATCTATTAATTTAAAGTAATTTATTAAGTTAAGTTATTAAGTTAACTTATTTACAGTTGTAAATGTTGTTCCAGGATCACGATTTGCTCTTTGCGAGTTGAAATCACTTTTGTATCAAATTATTCTACATTTTGAGGTGACGCCAGCTGAAAGAACCTGCATACCGGCACAATTATCCACTGATACATTCAATCCAAAATTAAAGGGTGGTCATTGGCTGCGTTTTAAAATACGCAACTAAATGTCTCTAATATAAGTATAAATAATGCCATCAAGAACATTGCGCGGCGTTGAGTTCCGCCACTCAATGATGTTTCGATTTTGGATGGAAAGCGGATATTGGAGTTTCTTGACACTGGGTTCACTCCGCGTGAAGCTGATAAAAAATTCGCCGTTGCAGCAAAATTGTTAAATTTTAATTGAACAAAACGGGTGTGAAGTCGATTCCCATTTGAAGTAATGTTCATATTTGATTTGTTTTTTCTTATTTAGTAAGATAAATGTTACGCAAGCCAACTGACAATTCTGATAAGCGAAAAATTGATAATATTTATTTATTTTATTTTATTTTGATGACAATGTAATTTCATTAATAAACATAACAACCAATATTGTTGTTAATCCAAAATGTATGCATCAAAATGGCGGAATATAATTTTTTGCACAACCCACCTAACACGGATACCATATGAAAGAATTTGATTTGTAAAATACCTACAATACACTATGAAAAAAAAACATCTAGAAAATTTGTTTTTGAAAAGATTGTTTTAATTAATATGTAATTTTATTTAAACATATCATTTAAAAATAAGCGCAAATTTTGTAACTAGAATAATAAAATCTTAATTTGTATAATACTTATATATATCCATAAGAATATCTTATGTTATATAGTGTAAAAATAAATGTTTTTAAATTTAGCATAGATTTTATACTTTACCTTATGATCCACCAAAGCAATAATATGTACAATACCAAAAGTTTTACTGAAAATAAAATCAATACGCTGCCTTATAAATGCTATATCTGAATGTTTTCTACATATAAATAAATATTCATAATTATTATAAACTAAATGATAACTTTTATAAAATATTATTAACATAATAAAAAAGGTTATCTTTAATAGTACATTAGGTATTTAATTATAGTAATAAGATCCTATTTGTTATCTTAATTATTTGTTTGTGATATAAAGTTCATACAAATACTATATGTTGTCCATAATACAACCATGTTTTTATTTTGTATTAACAACTTACATATTATTTATAAATATATGACTATGATAGCTATACAGCGTGTTTCATTTTGTTTATATATTTTTTTTCATTTATCCTTGAAAATCAATATTTTGATAATAATAAGCGATAAACTTACATATTGTGTACAAATATATTGTAGCCATATATTGCAGCGTGTCTCATTTTGTTTATTAACTGTTCTTGAAAATCAATGTTCTTATTTGAGATAGTTGGTGGAGTACAACGCGAACGCAAAGCAAAATAATTAAATGTAAATAATTTCATTATAAGTACGGACTTTTTAGTTCCACCACTCAATACATAGTGTCGCCAAAGTTCCATGGAAAATGGAGAATGGAGTGTTTTAACACTAGGTTGCCTACGTTCACCCTGTTTTATGCGGGATACAGCATAAAGAAAAGCGTAAGTAAGCTTTTGAATACTTGCTTACATTCAACATTTTTGTACAAACGAATCATCTACTTAATAAGTATTATTATATTAAGTTATAATTGCGTAAAAAAATATTTTAATTAAAACCTAAATGAAAATAAAAACACAAATATTTATATTTATAATTTTTATAACATAATATCGTTTACATTCTTAATTATATGTTTGTAAAAGTAAATAAAACAATAATGGATAAAAAAGTGATTTCATACATGCAATCGCGGGGTGATTACTGTCGACGTGACGGTTGTCAGAGTGATGATGTTGAGCTCAATCACATCATTAAAACATGATTATATTTCAATTCCGTCCCAGGTAATATAAGGCGCGGCGTTAAGATCCGCCGCTTAACCTGCAGTGTTCCAAAATCAAACGAAAATTTGAGAGCTGTACTGATATGCGATTCTATTATACAGGATGGATTTGTCAGAGCTCCTTTTATGGGTACAACATATAGGGTAAAATATTTTAAACTCATATCTAAAGAAATTAATCAAGATACCTCAACAGTTTAGACGTAGGATTTTTTTTCATTTCACGATGTTTATCCAGACCTGTATTTCATGTGACGCAGTTACGCATAGATACTACTAAAGGTTAATCAACTTTGAACTTTGCCGCCAATACCAATACCTAATGAGGCGTATGCGGCGGTTTCCCTTTGTTAGGTTTGTGTCGCACACACAACGCGTGCGTCGTTACAATAATAATTTTATTATGTATTTTGTTTGAAAAAATCACTTTATCATTTTTGGGATAAAAAAAATATTTTAGGCTTTTATAGAGTCCTGCCTGTATACCATAAAGCTGAAACAATTTTATTTTATGAAGTAGCTAAATTTGTGATTATGATTATGATATTTAATGAACCATTTATAATATTAGTCATAATTTAGATAAACAGAAAATATTATATTATACAAAGGATTATATTTACAAG
Source organism: Heliconius himera (assembly GCA_021202915.1). Taxonomy (NCBI): domain Eukaryota; kingdom Metazoa; phylum Arthropoda; class Insecta; order Lepidoptera; family Nymphalidae; genus Heliconius; species Heliconius himera. The sequence continues at coordinate 189,413 of JAJHJA010000296.1, forward strand.
ATAATCCTGTGTAGCGTGCTCTTTAGGTCCAATCATGTACTCGTTTTGATAAAAAGGGAATCATTTCTCTTGGATGGGTGACTATTCAAATATAATGGGCATTTGTGCGTTAAGCAAGAAAAATTATCACATCTTTTGAGCCTGTGTTAATCTACCTAATTACTAAATCCAGATTAAACTAATAAAACCAATACCTGAAGTCACCATATCCATATAATTCACATTCTGGATTGATGTAAAGTTAATTTTTCTCCTTTTCTTCTAGATAATGAAGAGATAAAAGAGGATTCTTTTATCTCTTCAAATAAGTGCTCTTGTACATTCAGATGGAGGGCTAGTTCGTGTAGAGCGATGGAAGTTGTGTAGTCCGCTATAAAAAATATAACTGCTTGGGCGAAAAGATCAGTGTCTGATCATGCTGGCAAAAAAGCAATTTTTTTTGACTATTTGCAGATAAAGAGAGAATTTCTTTAAACTTTTGCCTTGAAGGGTCTTTAGGGCCTAAGTTATAGATTGCATGAACATCTCGCTTCTGTAGAACAAATATCGAATTAACCGGCTGCATTACTCCAAAATAAAATTTGATAGGATATAATACTATGGAAGTAGCTAAAGTAAACAAGTCAAGTCGTCTCCGCGTCAGTTAATAATCTAATTTTTTTGACCACTAAAGCTGCTGATTTAAGTCTTTTCGACATTTCATCAATATGAGTTCTCACTTCGAGCTGGTAAAGGCCTCCGATTATCCGCTTCCCTTAAAGAAAGTCTACCGTACACATACCGTTGTCCCGAGAACCGTCTCAGTATCACCGTGGTCGCACTGTGACTGGAGAACTCGGTTTCTTAACACTAGCTCTCTGCCTACCCCTATGAGGGATACAGCCTGAATCTGATTTTCAATGGTCATTTACTGAGTTTGTATATTCTGCGCTCCTTCATGTCAATATTAAGGTTGGTCGTTGGTGTTCGTTCATTATGTTGATAGTGGTGCAGTTAAGTTGCGTAATATCATTGCCTTCTTACTTTCTGCTTCTCAATAGGCAATAGATATTTCAATGTTGTGCTCCACTATATCGGTCTCGGAACCTTCATTTGCCTGGTGAATGAACCTGGTGATAGCATTTTCCTCGGCGTCAGTGTGACAGATATATGTGATATGTTTTAGTATAGGGTGCTGTTAATAGTTTTAGTTTGGACCTGGATGGTCCGTTTTGTCTGCTTGCGTATGGATCAGTTACAGAAAATTTGGGGAAATTATTGAGATAGAATGGAAATTGGAATCGTGTGTTGGGCTGAGTAGATTCTGTTATAAATTTCGTTGAGCGCGTATGTCACATCCAGTGGACATCTATAGGATCTCGCTAGCTCTTGACTGACGTCACGAGGTTTGGGTCGATATAGTGCATTTGGAAGAGGCTTAATCTGTCGATAAAGGGTAGTTGGTTGATGTCCCCGTTGAGTTTAAGCCTTGGATAATATGTTGGCCACAACGTTTTCCCCAGAATAGTTCATTAATGCCTCGTCTATGTCTATACAATGAATGCCTATACAATTATATTACAGTGGACTGTTGCCACATACAACCTTCTCTTTCTGCTAATATATGGTATAAAGTATAATTAAAATTAAAAAAATATATATATTTTTAATTTTATTTATATTAGTATAAATAAATATATATTTAAAAAAGCAAATTCTTCCGTCTACTACTCCACGATGGCCCCATTTATTATTATTGTAAATGTTGACATTTGATACTTGAAGTTTATATAACGTATTCTTGTTTATGTGCAGGTAAATCTTGAGATTTATCTGCACATAAACAAGAATATTGTTAAGACCCTCCACTTCTATTAAGACACTTCCGTTAATCACTTTCTGTCGAATCCTCGATACTTTGCGTGTTGAAATTTATATGGCGGGACTCAACGCCTTTGTCTCGCTACCAGAGCGAAAAAATAAAAATATGAAATGTTTCACTGCCTTGAATGGTAATCAAACCCACAACTGTCGCGGTAACCTCAAAACCGTGTAAGTAATTGATGGATTTAATTGACTTAAAATTTATGATCGACATTTGGAGCATTTATAAATATATTTTTCCCTTTTTTTTAAATACTTCTGGCAGGATAGATAGAAAGAGCAGTGTAATCGCTTCGTTGTCCGCTTTTCTTTTGAATTAGAGAGATTGCACACTGAGTGGAGCTGAACACTGCTTTACATGCACTTATAAGGTAACTTGTACAAATCTATAGCTTACATATAAAATGATAAAACTAAGTACAATATATTTATCTTTTTGTGCATAGACATACTCGTATATATAATACCGTCTGTTGTAACAAGTACTTAGTAGTGAGAACACGTTACTCGATACTGAGAAATTTTATTTAAAATATTGCATATATATTTTTTTATATTATCTGGCATTTTGTATGAAAAAAAAAACAATGTAAGTAAAATGTTTTTTAAAAAATATATTATTTTTCTTATCATATACTTTGATTGCAAGTCGATTGGTCTTTCGGTTTTGGTTCCGATTCCCACGAACGTAAATTTTGTATTATAATATCATTATTAGTTTAAAGATAATATTAATACATTAAAAAACCACCCAAATGCGAGTCGAATTCGAAAAACGAACAGTGTAAAATCAAGTTTGTTGCATGAAATATAAGGTTAAATATTTCTTTTATTTAGTTTTTTTTCAAATTTGTTGTTTTAATGGCAACAAAAATAAGCCATCGGTAAAAAATTCAACTGCCTAATTATCACAGTTCATGAGATAAAGCCTAAAAACGTACGGACGGATAGACAGACAGACGACGGACGTGCCGACCACGGACAGCAGAGGGATAGTAGAGAGATAGTAAAAACTGCAATGAAATTGGCGTGATAAATGGACTACAATTTTAAAAGTTATTGTTTTGGGTTCCTTTATATTGATAAATGCACAATAACATTTTTTCTTATACATATATGTATTTATACTGTATATTCGAGGCCGGTCGTGGCGCAGCGGCACGAGGTGTGACTGCAAAACTGACTGGTTGTGGGTTCGATCCCCACTCGAAGAGATGAAATATTTACTTAAATTTATATTTCTATTTCTTCGCTCTGGTGTCGAGCTTAAGCGCGGCGTTGAGCTCTGCCACTCAATACGCAATGCCTCCAGAATTCGGCAGAAAGTGGGGAACGGAGTGTCATAACACTAGTTCCCTCTGCCTACCCTGCTGTGTGCGGAATACAGCGTGAAGCTGATTTTTTAATTTCATTTTTACATAATTTATACTGTATGCTACAGCAACTGCTGTATGCTAGCAAAATAAATCTAGTGCACTAGCACTTTTACTTCCCACTTTACGCCAAATTCTTGAATCATTGCGTATTAAGTGGCGGAACTTAACGCCGCGCTTTGCTTTTTTACCACAGCAAGGTAAAAGGCACTGTTTACCTTACACAGATTATTTCATAAATTAAAAAAATGTCCACAGATAATGTTACTTCTAATATGGACAGTCGTGTTGCTGGCTGTACTGACGGTGTGGTTCAACAATACTTACTCGAGGTTCAGTAGCTATGGTGTAAAAAATCTTAGAGTGGTGCCCTTCTTCGGAAATATGACAAGAGTTATCTTCCGCATGTGCCATTTCGGGGAAAGTTTTGAAGAATCATATTTTTCTTTTCCCAATGAAAAGTAAGCTATTCATTTTTATTTGATGTTATACTAATATTATTAAGCTGAAGAGATTGTTTGGACGGACTAATGTTAGCTACGCTAATGTAGCAAAAATAGGAAATCATTAGAGATTTTCTTTAGAGAATCTTGAATCTTTGGAGATTCTATTCTGATTTCAATATCAAAGGACAAATTGGAATGATGCATGTAAAGTTAAATCTTTAATTCATTATTACTTAGCGCAGTCCACTTATCTTTATATCTAAAGTGTTTGTTTTAGGTTCATTGGAAGATACGAGCTATTCAAGCCAATAGTTATTGTTCGAGATATTGAATTGATTAAGAAAATCACTATCAAGGACTTCGAGTACTTTCTAGATCATAGAGGTTTCGTAGATGAAAAACTTGAGCCATTATTTGCTAGGAATTTGTTTTCACTAAAAGGTAAAAGTGACAGTTTTGAAAATTAGATTTTTCATACATGAGACATATAATATGTTGTGCTTTTTAACTTTTGCTGAGTTTTTAATTGTTACTTTTTAAAATTTTGCTCAGGGGAGGAATGGAAGGACATGAGGTCAACTTTAAGCTCCGCCTTTACGAGTTCCAAGATAAAATTGATGGTACCCTTCATGGAGGAAGTGGGTGATCAAATGATTAGAACACTGAAGAAGAAGATCAAAGATTCAGATAGTATGGATGGAATATAATTTTTTATATTCCTTCATTTTATCAGTTACATTGTCTCATAAAGCAACCACATGGTTTTTACATAGGTTGTAAATATTTATAGGAACCAATATTTGTCCTGCAGAAGCGAGTTATTCGTGCAATCTATAACTTAGGTCCTAAAGACTCCCTAAAGCAAAGGTTTAAAGAAATTGATATATTGACAGCTGCATCTCAATATATTTTTGAAAATGTTATGTACGTTAAAAAAAACATTAAATATTTTACCAAAATTGGTGATGTTCATAATATAAACACCAGGAATAGGCTTCATCTTAGTGCACCTGTAACTCGGTTGCATCGAATTCGCAATTCTTTCATGGAACAATGTTTGCTTGCTGCATGCATGCTTTTACAATAGGATCCCAAAAAACGACAGAGAATTTGAAATATCACTTTTTAAAAAAATGTGAAAAGACGTTTGTGTGTTAAAGGTGACTAGAAAATTAAAAATTTTATAAATAATAACACATCTTGGGAATGAAATGCACTCTCCAGTCGATTTCAAAGTTTTTATTGTCACAGATAATTAAATGTGTATTTGTATAAAGTTGATTTTAGAAAAATAAGTCCCGCTGAGTTTCTTGCACCACTTCTACTCAGGTCTGAGGCATTAACTTTAGTGAATTGGTGGTAAATTATTTGACGTTCAAAAAACAAAGCTTCTTATTTTGAATATAATTATTTGAATTTGAATTTGGAAGTGCCGTATACCATAAACACATTTCTCTTATTGATCTACCTTCTCGTTTGATAATGATCCTCATACTTTTGCATTAAGTTCAAATATTTCTGACTATATTGTGAACTTGCGCCATAATATTTGACAAACTGAAATATTACCCAGCTTTATACAAGACTAGCTTTACCTGCGGCTTCAGCCATTGTTCAAATGGAACTATTTAAGAGTCGTGATACATGCCACATTCTAAGTGCTCCAGGTAACTTTTACCGCAGGAATAATGTACATCAATATAATTGAACGTAAGCTAAAAAATTGCGTGTCCAAATAAATACATTCTCTACCTTTATAATATTAGTATAAGATTATACTGCATGGAGTTTCTTTTCGTTATTTCTGTATTTTATTCCAGCTGTCTCGATCGATGTAGAATGCAAGGACCTAACAACACGCTACACAAACGATGTGATTGCATCTTGTGCGTTTGGACTCAAAGTGGACTCACACACTGACGTTGACAATCAATTCTATGAAATGGGAAAAGTTGCGTCAACATTTAAATTTCGCCAACAATTATTGTTTTTTGCTCTTTCCGTTTGTCCTGGACTAGTACGAGTGAGTACTAAATAAATAATTATTTGGTTGATGATTAACTATTATTGGTATCATAATGTTTTGGAGAAACTATCGGCGTAATGGAATAGTGTTTGAAAATACGACAATTGTGGGTTCCCCCAATCCCCATTTGAATCTGAATGAAATTGAATCGATGGTTTTATAACATTTTAAAGAAACGTAATAAAGTAGATTCACACATTTTCCTGCATAACAAGGCAGAAGGAAACTCATATCAACGCACTCTATGCCATATTTTCCGCCCATTTCTCCATTGCATGTTTTACTAAGTCATTCAAGTGGAGTGAGAATCGAACTCACAATTATTGCGTTTTGAGTCGCACGCTTTTGCCCTACGAGAGCCTCAACTTTTTTTAATGGTATTTTTAAATATAGCATATTATTGCTATGAATTACAAATACACTATATTACTAATTTAGGACACTTTGATCGTAAATATAAAGAAAGAAATCTTTCTTATCAGTTTTCTTTCTAATTTATTCTTTTCAGAGATTTAAGTTTACATTATTCTCCGAAAAAACAAAAGATTTCTTCTTAAACCTTGTCACATATACAATGAAAGATAGAGAGCAGAAGAAAATTATTAGACCTGATATGATACATTTACTAATGGAAGCGAAAAAAGGTAAGTATTTTTCATACATGTTTTTCCGCTTAGCAAGATAGGCAGAGGGAACCTTATGTTGGGACACTTTTGTTGCAACTTTCCATCCAGTTATTGTGACATTGCGTGTCGCGGGGAAATGAAAGTTATTGCTGCTTACTGGTCAAAAGTGTGTTAGACCGTTAAACCCCCACAATTTTGAAATTTTACAGGAACATTGTGGACGACAAGGTGATCGCAGCGAAGTAGCTTAGTGATAATTTTAATTGTAGTTTTTGAGTATATTGTCAAAATGTATGCCAAGCTGTGGAAAGCTGCTGTGGAACGTTTTGAAATTCACGCGCACTGATTAAACTTTAACTAAATTAACCCAGAGCGCGTGCAGACAAAATAGAAAATTTCGCAAAATTTTGCGCAACATAGCTTTACTCAGCTCCATCCGCCGTGCACAGCATGTAGTGGATCCTAGTATTAATGTAATCATTTGCTCGAGTCGAAATTTGCATTCGAAATTCAGACGCTATTCCACTAGCACTTGGTCTTGATGTTGATGAGCATTAGGGTTTTTAGATAGCATTGCCCAAAGTGTAAAACGAGATCCAATTACTAAGACTCCGGTGTCTGTCCGTCCGTCCGATATCAGGCTGTAATCTCATGAACTGTGATTTGAAATATTCATAGATGGTGTTTTTCACTTGCCGTTATAACAACATGAAGTAAACATATAATAGCTGTTTTGCCTAGCGAGGATATGAGATTTATCAAATTTGAATTAATGATTAGAAAGCTGTAGCACTTAGAGATATAAAGTGTACCGAATTCTTTATTATATTTTTTATCCTGAATAAAAAACGAATAATTTCTTTTGCAACAGGTCAACTTTCATATGATGAAAAAGTCTCAAATAGTACTGCACAGGATACTGGCTTCGCTACTGTCGAAGAATCTGCTGTCGGGAAAAAATGTAATACACGAGGTATATTGTTTTATATTTCATATATATATATACCAATCTCAAGATTATTTAACCAATAATGAATCATTTACAAAGGCTATTAATTAATATTGTCAGCAAAGGCTTTTATTTAATTTTTAGTTTGGTCAGATTACGATCTAACCGCTCAAGCAGTGCTATTCTTCATCGCGGGCTTCGATACCATAGCTACTAGCATGTCGTTTAGTTTATACGAACTGGCATTACATCCTGATGTACAAGATCGTTTGGCTAAAGAGATAAGGAAAGAAGATGCTAAAAATGGTGGAAAATTTAATTTCAATGTTATACAAAGCATGACTTACATGGATATGGTAACGTCAGGTGAGTAACAACTATAATTATAAAGCCACTGAACACGTAATGTCTAGAAAATAGGACGAAAAATGGAAATGGTTCTTAACACTAGGTTCCATCTGCTTACTCTGCGCGGCGTTGAGTTGCGCCACTTAACACGTAATGCTTCCAGAACTCTGCAAAAAGTTTCGAACAGAGTGTCTTAACTCTAGGTTCCCTCTGCCTACACTGCCGAGTGCGGGGTACAGCGTCAAGCTGATACAATTAAATTAATATTACAATTAAGTACAATTCTACAATAAAAATGAAATGAAGAGTTATAATTTTAAAAAATCATAATTAAAACAACCAATAATTACAAGTGAAAATTAATACGCGTAGAATAATATAATAAGTCACTTTTTTAATTTATTTTAGAGGTCCTCAGACTATGGCCACCAGGTCTATTCTTAGATAGACTGTGCACTAAGGACTATAACTTGGGCAAACCCAATGACAATGCTACAGAAGATTATATTGTAAGTAAACTCTTTATATCTCAAGACAAGACTTATAGATAGCTGTCTTTAAAAAATATTTTTTTAATTGAAAAAGTTAACGGCAAGGTAGTTATAGCATTACATATATTAAATACGTTAAAAAAAGTATTTAAAAAAAACCTTATTGATACCAGGTCTAAAGATTAGAGACTTTAAAAATAAATAGGCATATATGTACAAAAAGTTAATTGTTTTGAATCATCCTTATGTTATAGTATTTAAAATATTATTTTCTATTTTTAGCTTACGTTTAAAGTGTTTTGCCCGTTCCCGCTATGTACTATGTAAAACTTCAAATTTAATTAGATAATATTGTGCATACCTACTAATATTTTGGCGTATTGATAAGAACATATAAAAACAAAAAAACATCTTTTTTAATTTTATCCGTATCCCATAATCAGATCCTAACCAAACTTTCATCTAACTACTCTTTAAACATCGTTTCAATTAAAAATAGAATCATTTGAATCAGTTGGCGTGATATGTATTTATTCGTCCATTTTTCGAGCCCATACCTATCATCAATTTGCATTACAAATTTAAGACTTATGTGATTTTCTCATAGATACCATTGTATCTATACTAATATTTAAAAAAAATATATATGTCGGACTTAGGTAGAGATAGTTTTTTTTTTGAATATGCAACAATTTGGATTACAGTTAAGGAGCACAATATTATTCAGAATGTTTATACGTTTCTGAACAGTTTTTTCTTAAATTTCAGATAAGGAAAGGTGAAAATTTGGTAATACCCGTGTGGTGTTTCCACCGGGACTCCCGATACTTCCCCGATCCTAAAAAATTCAACCCTGAACGCTTCTCAGAGGAAAACAAACATAAAATCAATCCTATGGCATATATACCTTTTGGGTTGGGTCCAAGAAATTGTATTGGTAAGTGATTATATACATTGAACAGTTATATAATTAGCTTAGAATTTATGTGTAAAGGTTATGGTTGTAGGTACGATCCTCATTTGGGGTACTGAATTTTTCTTATTCCCTGCTGGGATAGAGAGCTTCCATCATTCAATACGCAATATTTTGGAATTGATGATAAGTGATATATGTTCAGAATCATCAGAAGAATGATGTGTATTTAAAAAAACCTCTAATTTGATTGCTATATTTATTAACTATATTAATTAATCAAAGTCAAAGTCAATTCATTTTATTGAAATAAGAATTTAGATACATGCGATTTTAAAATGTCAACTAATTTACCAGCGGTTCAGTATATTAATTCCTCAGACCTGAGAATGACTTTTTAAACTATATATTAGGAAATTTGTTCAAAAGCTCAAATTTATCGTATCTATAATTATAAAAAGAAAATTAATTATAATTGTTTTTCCAGGATCACGATTTGCTCTTTGCGAGTTGAAATCACTTTTATATCAAATTATTCTACATTTTGAGGTGACGCCATCTGAAAGAACCTGCATACCGGCACAGTTATCCACCGATTCATTAAATCCTAAGTTGAAAAATGGTCATTGGTTGCGTTTTAAGATACGTAGCTAAATTTCTCTAATATGAGTATTGACCTGTTGACGTAACCGTAAAAAGATCGATTGACATTGTCGAATATACTAAAGTTACCTGTAGTAACTGACAAGAACAATTTATAATAAGAACAATATATAATTTTCGCTAACTAATGTAAAAATGTAAAAAATATTAGTTGCTCCTAATATGTTCGTAAGCACTTATAGCTCATAGGATTTGGGGTGTCTGGCAGGAGATGATAACCTTGTTAAATGTCTGACAATGGGCAACTTAATTTCTAATATTATTGCCAGGAAAATATTAAAAAAGGCGAACAAGTGCGAATCAGGCTCGCCCACCGAGTGTTCCGTATAAATATTGGAGGTCTCGGGCTTTTCCTGAAATTTAGGCTTAGCTTAGCCAGAGCCCCTTCATCCGATACCCCACTTAAACTAGTGGCTTTAATACCAAATTCTGCTTTTAACTCAATGTAAAAATATGTTTTTATCATGAAATCATGGAGCCGTAGATCTAGATAAATGGTTTGAATTTCAACTCGATATCTCTAAACGTTCCTGAGATAAAGCCTCTTGACGGACAACAAAGTTGTCTTATATTGGTTTTTTTTCTTTAAAAGGTACGGAAGCCAAAAAGTTGAGGCTTAATTACAAACCTTTTTTTTAGAAATAACGTTGTCCATTTAGCGTGGTTTTAACTTCCTGCCAGACACCCTCAAATTCTAACTTTCGTTAAATTATTATAAATTTTTGCATCTTAGTTATCTAATAACTGCCAAAGTAACCATCACTCGAGATCCATATTTCCTAATAGTACTTATGGGTGTTGGGTACACAGAAAACTCTCAGGCTTAATTATTAATGTTTGGTTTTCTGTTCTACTATTGGATCTAAAATGATGTCGATTTTTTTACAAATGCATAATACTGTAGCTTAACACTTATTCTCTTATATGTTACTTTTAAATTTTATCCACAGTACAACGTTTTAACATATAGTGTAAAAAATTTGCAAAAAATTTATTACTAGAATAATATTACTAAAAGTCTACTATATAATAGAAAAAAATATTAATTTTAGCTTCATGCTGTATATTGCATATAGGAGGGTAGGCGTAGGAAATCCGTTTCCCATTTTCCACTGAGTTTTTCGAGGCATTGCATGTTGAGTAGCGAAATTCAACGCAGCCCTTTGCCTCATTACCAGAGCCACGAAATGAAAATATTAAATACTAGAGGGTGCGCGCGGCTTCGCCCGCTTATTTGGACACTTAGGGGTGAATTCTAAAAAAAACACGAAACACGTTCAATAAAATATTTTTAACAGTCAAAATTATTTTTTTTATAAAAATCGGTGGTGATTTAAAGATTTTTCCATACAAACTTTCAACCCCTTATTTGCCCCCTTAGGGGGTGAATTCTAAAAAACCATGAAACACGTGTTCAATGCAATGTTTTTAAGAGTCTGAATTTCAAATTTTATAAAAATCGATGCCGATTTAAAAAAAAATCCATACAAACTTTCAACCCCTATTTCATCCCTTTAGAGTTAAAATTTTTCAAATTCCCTTTTTAGTGGATGTCCAGAATATAAAAATAAACATCTGCCCAAATTTCACGTTTCTACCATCAGCGGTTACGGCTCTGCGCGCGTCTTACCTCAGTCAGTCAGCACAAGTCCTTTTATATATATAGATTTCATCGTCATATCTTAAGTGGGAATCAAACCCACAACCTATCGGGCGCGAAGGTGAAAGAAATTATTATTAATAGAATAAAATAGTAAGAAGAAGTTTGTAGGAGGCTTTAATGTTTCTAAAATGGAGTGGCAAGATTCAATTAAGTATTTTAAACCTTTATTTTCCAGTGATTATAACCCATCCTGTAAGTATTTATATAACTTTATCAAATCCTTTAGCACATTTCAACTTAATAAATTTAAAAACTGTAATAACCATATACTTGACTTGTTTATTACCGATATTACCGATGGTGAATCTTTTCTTGCACCAATTTCACTAGTGCCTCTTGATAGTTATCATCCATCATTTTACGTTCTTGTTCCTATTTGTAGTAATCCTGAATCTATATTTATAGTCAATAAGCCTAGAATTCTGTACAATTTTCATAATACTAACTTTGATAATATGTCGACAGCCATAAAAGAAATTGATTGGAATTCTACATTTTCTGCTAAAAAGGCTGAATGTGCCATTTCAGTATTTTACGATAAACTGTATGGTATTATAAAACAAAATGTACCTACTGAGTTAGTGAAATTGTCTAAGTTTCCTATTTGGTTTAATTCAGCTTTGGTTCACATTTTTAAAAATAAAAATAATGCCTGGATAAAGTGGAAAACTTACAAAAATACATCTGACTATGAGAAGTTTGCTTTGTACAGGGATAGATTTAAGGATATTTCAAAAATTTGCTATGATCACTATATAGATACAGTCGAAAATAATATTAATGAACATGCGAATACTTCTGGAAGTATATACATAATTTGACAAGCAGTTTAAGCATTCCTAAATCAATTATGTACAACAATATGTGTGCAAATAATCCTAATAATATTAGTGATTTATTCTCCCAATATTTTAAGCCAGTTTTTGAACCGAATTGTGTTCCACCCGATTACAACATAGATAGTATTCTTGATATGAATACAACTTCAGATCTCAATTTAACAAGTCTCGTTTTATCGGAATGTGAAATCTTAAATGAGCTACGTACGCTAGATACTTCTGAAAGTCAAGGTTTAGATAACATACCACCAATCCTCCTAAAATCATGTGCCTCAGCTTTGTGTGAACCCTTACTTTACTTATTTAATTTATGTCTTAAAGAAGGCGTTTTTCCTATAGTATGGAAATCTGCACGAATAACACCAGTTTTTAAGAATGGTGATAAGTCAAATGTAGAAAATTATCGCCCAATATCGATATTACCAGCTCTTTCTAAAGTTTTTGAGAGACTAGTCCACAGCCATATACCCTTCGCTACATAGGGTCATAATTTCTGAACAACGTGGCTTTGTTCAACTTCGCTCGACAAGCACTAACCTAATAGTTTACACAAATCATTTATTTGAAAGTATTGATAATAATAAGCAAGTGGATAGTGTTTACACAGACTTTCGAAAAGCTTTTGACACAGTGGATCACAAAATTCTGTTGGAGAAACTTGTCTTTAATGGGATCCGTGGTAATTTATGGCGTTGGTTTAAGTCATATATTACTAATCGCACTCAAAAAGTTGCCGTTAGTGGTTACGAGTCAGATTTTGTACCCATAACCTCTGGCGTCCCACAGGGATCCATATTGGGCCCCTTATTGTTTTTAATGTTTATCAATGATATTAAGAAATGTTTTAAATTCTGTAACATTCTACTCTACGCGGATGACCTAAAAATTTATCATACTATAGATAATCTCAATGACCACTTCAAGTTTCAAGAAGATCCTAATAATTTTTCAACATACTGCAAAGACAAAAACTTAATTTAAATTTAAATAAATGTAAGCATATCATCTTCACAAAAAAGAAAAACTTTAGCCAATTTTCGTATAGGTTATATGATGTGCAGCTTGAAACTGTAAACTCCATCAGAGATCTTGAGGTCCTACTGGATCATAAGCTTCATCTTGACTTACAAATTGAAAGTATTAAAAATAAAGCCTTTAAGATGTTTGGCTTCGTTATGCGATCTACCAAAAATTTTAGGCGTCCTTCTTCATATCTCACTCTTTATAAGGCTTTAATTCGTTCCCAGGTTGAGTACGCTGTGCCTGTATGGAACCCTTTATATAATAAGTAAATAGTATGTCTTGAAAGTATTCAGATTAAATTTTTACGTGCCATGCAGTACAGATGCTATGGCAATCAAATACCGTATGTGCAATTGCTTAACGATTATAAGCTCATTACATTAGAAGCAAGACGTAAGCAGCTTGAAGCATTATTTTTATATAGTTTATGCCACAATAAGTATGATTGCCCTAGTCTCATTAATCAAATTTGTTACTGTATACCAACTAGAACACATTGCCGCAATCCTTGTCGATTATTTGCAACCAATCGTTGTCGAACAAATGTCAGTAAACGTCAACCACTATACAGAATGGTTAACTCATATAATAATCACTTTAATTCTATTGATATTGCGGCAACGCGTCCTAGCAGTTTCAAAAAAGCAATACATTCACTGCTTAAATAATATTGTGTTTGGCGTACCTACGCATATATTATGTTACATTTATAATAATCTGTGGTAAACGGTGTTGGTGTTACATTTATATATTTTGTTATGCTGTTCTTTTATTTACATGTATGTATACTGTTTGTTTACCCCAATAAATGGAAAAAAAAAGATCCTATTTCGTATCCTAATTTGTTTGTGATATAAAGTTCATACAAACACTATATCATGTTTGCCAATTATATAATCTTGTTTTTATTTTTTTTATAATATATGACAAATTTATATATTGTTTACAAATATAAGACTATATATAGAGTGTTTCATTAATTTTTTTCGAAAATAAGTTTCTTGAGATTACACATTTATTACCATACATTCATGTTATAATAACAGTACTATTTTAAAAGCGATGCCTTTCCCTGTTATATGTGTGAAGCTGCTTTTTTATAATACTTGCTCAATTTTTTTATTTTTATACAAATTTATTATGAATTTAATATTAAAATTCGATAGATATATCTAATTGTATGCGGAGACTTTAATGTAATTATACTACAGGTGACATCATTCAGCCTCCGTCTTCTGAACTTATTTAAATAATTTAATTTATTAGTATTTTCTCTGAACCAACTTGTATAACGAATACGTCCGTAACTTTTATAGATAATGTTTTTTATCATTGTAAGATTTTAGAAAAACGAATTATTACTAATCTGAGCTCGAATTATTGTGGTCAAAAGTTTTGGTAATAGATAAAATATTATATAACAATTAGACCAATCACTGAAAATAAAATTAATCGTTTTTATAGTAAAGTGACAGAAAAATTTCAAACCTAGAAATAACCAGGTTAAATCCGGGTCAGATGCAATGCAAAGTTTTTAATTTACTCTCAACAGAGTTTGATAATATTTTTAAAACAAATATATAAAAACTCGAAGTTAACTTTTAGCGACTGGGCATCTATTGGTATATATCGAAGCAGAAACATACTATACGAATTATACGAGTATATATATGAGGCATTAAAATCAAGATCTCTTGTCAAAAGTTTAAATTTTTTCAAATACATTTAAACAAAAATGTATCCAGACTTAGTCTATGTATATAAGGGCAAATATTTTGATATCTAGTAATAAAATTAAAGTTATATGGGATGCTATTACGACGGTAACTGGGAGTTCTAGAGCTGTCAGTGAACCTATTAAATTAAAAATTAACAATGTAATTTTACATTCAGATTTAGAAGTGGCAAATCTTATTAACAAAAAAGTAAAAAAGTAATGTTTATATTTTTTTTATAACATTTATATTTTTAATATATATAATACGAACCGACGAACGTTTACAAGAGTAGAGTTAACTAGAGTAATTAACATCTCATTTTAAATCTTAACCAGTGGCCTCCCTCAAGTTTGGGATTGAACGATTCCTTTGACAGTGTAGAAGGTAGTTTAGTTTTCTTAGATGGTGACACTTCTATATGCAGTAGTATCTGGTATAGCAGTACTTTTAATTCGCACAGAGCGAATCTTGATCCTGAAATAATAAACTACAAGTTTACATATAAACATAAAATAAATTTAAAATGTCTCTTGACATGAAAAGGTCTAAAATTTATCAAAAAAAACTACCTTTAAATACACTAAATCAAAATCGAATCATCTGTTTCCCTAAGCAGCTCCCTATCTACTATGCCACAAGCATACACATGCACTTTACATTTCAAATTTCAATTTTTAATAGTATTTAGTGTTTCTTACCGATACAATTCCTTGGGCCAACCCCAAAAGGCATATAGGCCATGGGGTTAATATTATGTTTATTTTCTTCAGAGAATCGTTCTGGATCAAATTTTTCGGGATTTGAAAAATATTGTGGATCGAAGTGAAAACAACGTACTGGTATATATACTACTTCACCTTTCTTGACCTTGTGATAAAAAATAAAAATATACGTACGGTATATCATGTAAGTTATTAATAGATTTCTTTACGACATGACACCTACTAATCATTCATTCTACCCTACAACTTATTTATTAACGATAATATGAAATTGAGGCGCAGGGACAAATTTACTTAAATTTATATTTCCATTTCTTCGCTCTGGTGTCGAGGACAAGCGCGGCGCTGAGTTCTGCCACTTAACACGCAATGCCTCCAGAATTCGGCACTTAACACGCAATGCCTCCAGAATTCGGCAGGAACGGAGTGTTTTAACATTAGGTTCCTTCTGCCTACCCTACAGTGTGCGCGGGTTACAATGTGAAGTTGATAATATAAAAGGCTGCACGGGCATTGTAGGGGCAGTCTTGGCTCGGTTGTGACTCGGAGCACACGTGCTCTGCCATTCTCGGAACCTGTCGGAGCACTTTGTATATCCGAAGCACCATCCTGTCTTACAAGATCGGCAGAATTTAAATAATTTTATTTCTTATTTCATTTCCAAAGTGGGGATCGAATTCATATATATAGCGTGAACATGCGTTAGTTAATGTCTTCCATAATTTCTAACAAAAGGTTAGGTAAACACAAAATATTATATTAGATACTCACAATATAATCCTGTGTAGCGTGCTCATTAGGTTTCCCAAGATTATAGTCATTTGCACAGATTCTATCCAAGGCCATGGCTGGTGGCCATATCCTTAGTACTTCTGTAAATATTTATTGCAGCTAATTAAACACAATGATGTCTAACATTCAGCGTGACAATTATGAGTTCAATTGATTCCCTCATAGGAGAATTAATTGTTTTCTTTTGAACGATTCTAGTTAGATAAAATTGACGGAACTCACCACCGCACTCTATCTTGTTACCAGACAACTAGAACGGTGCGATTCTAATGCACTTATTTTGCAAAAATCGTAGAGATAATCTAGAGACAGGTCATTTAATTTTCTCGTGGATGGGTGACCATTCAAATATATTGAGCATTTATGCGTTAAGCAAGAAAAGCTATCACAATTTTTGAACTACCTAATTGCTAAATCCAGATTAAAATATCAAAACCAATACCTGAAGTCACCATATCCATATAATTCATATTCTGTATTGAAGAAAAGTCTATTTTTCCTCCTTTTCTTCTATCTTCTTCTTTGATCTCTTTAAATAAGCGTTCTTGTACATCCGGATGGAGTGCTAGTTCGTGTAGAGCGAAGGAAGTTGCTGTTGAAATAGACTCGTACCCCGCCATAAAGAATATAACTGCTTGGGCGACAAGATCTGTGTCTGACCATGCTGGCAAAAAAAGCAAAATTTTATAATATTTTGCAGATAAAGAGAGATAGAGTGCACTTTATTTTCTTCTTATTGGTTTTACAGATATTTCATGTTAATGGCGGGATTTAACGCCGCTATTTACTTAGAATATTATGAAAATATGGGAAATACAATGGTATAAACAAGAATACTCAAACGAGTTGATGTCACATCCATAATCATCTATCCGTCTGTCTGTCCGCTTGCGTTACAGCCTCTTTATTCCGAAACTATTACAATTACACATTTGCTAACTAGATGTATTATGTATATGGATTTTTATACCAAAAAAACGAAAATTCAGGAGGAACTCTCCAGACTCTCTCCATGGGACTGAAACTAGAAAGGAAAATAACACCGAGAGGTGCATGTGTAAATCTTCCTAAGAAAATCTTCAGTATAGTCCAGTAGTTTTAAAACATATAATAATGCTGGTATACCAAATTCTTATTCTAACAAGTTTTTATGACGCCACATATAGCAGAGTAGGTAGACAAAAACTAAGTAAGAGAGAATGTAAAGACATTACACTCCGCTTTCCACCTGAAAACGAGCCATTGCTTGTTATGTGGTGGAACTCAATGCCGCACTTTGTGTTATCAGAGCAGAAAAATGAAAACAGATAGATATTGCATGAGGATCGAAGTTATTTAATTTATTTATCTTTTTGGTCACTAATTTCGATAAGTTACGTATTGGTGTGCTACGATATGTTATGTATTTTGTTTTTGTCCATTTAAAATGTGAAAAAAAATTGGCACGTGAGTATCAATAGCATTTATTAAATGTATGTAATCAAAATTACTGTTATATCGATCACATTGATGATTAGCTATTATTACTTTGGTTTATTCAAGTATTTTAATACTTAGTTTTAGTACTTATCTTTATTTCAGTAGAAAATTCAATTAATAATAGATAAGAACCCGGTATCTTTATAATAATATATTTATAATTTGGTAAATAGATAAATAACTTTGTATTTACTAAAAGTACAATTTAAAACTATCGTAAAACAAAGTCCGTTTAATAAAAAAGTAAAATTAAAATGAGACCAGTCGGGGATCTAGGGGAACAAAAGCAGTACCGTAACACTAGGTTATCAAGTTCCCTCTAACTATCCCACTATATGCATTTTGCATAGCTTGAAGTTAAAAAAAACTATGTATACAATTAACTATAATACAATTAATCACTTCCGAGCCCTTCCTGATCCGATTCCTTCCTTCTTTAAGCTTAGGCCGCTCGTCGAATTTTGCGGAGGGCAAAGTACCGCGCTAAAGACAAGGTAAACGAGGCATACACTTCACGACAACCCCTACCACGCTTCACACCTTCAATAAACACTTCTATCTCTACCTAAAACGCACCTGTAGCTTCTCTGGTGTTACACGAAGTCATGGGTGGCGGTGATCACTTACATGCCGTACGCTCGTTTACCTTCTCTTTTCAATAAAAAAAATTACTACCGTAAAACAAAGACCATAATTATGTTTTACGTGATTACAAGTTCCATTTCCAAATATTTACGAACTAAAAAAAAGATTTTTTCGATGCATTGGATGTTAAGTGGAGTGGTCGAGCTCAACGCCAGATTTTGAAGAGTAATTAACTCGATCCACTCTCTAAAACTGAACGAGTTCATGTCCTTTCTGTTCGACTATTTATAGGTGGATTTACAAGGATTTAGTTTACTCTTGAAAGTTCAACGTAGTCATTAACATGCACAATCCCTTTCCGGAAACCGGGCGTAGGTCAAATAGATTCTAATTATTGTGCTCTCTAATCAATAATAATCAATTATTAAAAAATATATTAATACAAACCTTTATTGGTCGATTTCTTCCCAATAGAGTATTCTGTAACCGTAGCGAAACCGGCATCTTGATCTGCTTTACCGCTTTTATCGTCATGAGATAGTTTTCCTGTTATTTAAAACGCGCAATGTATTATAATTTTTTTTAATAGTCAAGACACTGTTTTTTACTTGTCACCGGAATTAAAGCTTAATCGGACATAAAGGTTGTTAAGTAGCGTAAATCAACGTCTCATCGTCCTAATGAAATTAGAAAATGAAAATTATTTATTTTCCTGAGTGGACAGTTAGATCGTGTGATTGTAACGAAGATGGAAAGCGAAAGTTCTTCAGTAAGACGGAAGTAAAACAAGCGTTTATAAGTATGTTTATATTCCAAGGGTTTACCAATTTGTGATTATCGTACAATCGATGCACGTTATTTTATACTCTTTTTAAAATACAATTACCTACTTTTACAATTTACATTTAAACACGTTCCCTTTATCCTATACTTAAAAATAATATAAATATAGGATGAAAGGCTCTGGCTAAGCTCAGCTTTAATTTTTGAAAAAAATTGAGACTTCCAATTTTTGTACGGGACCCTTAGTGTATCGTGGGAACTGAACAATAAAAAAAAATCATATTCACCTTTTTTAGCTTCCATTAGTAAATGTATCATATCAGGTCTTATAATGTTTCGCTCTTCCCTGTCTTTCATTGTATTTAAGACAAGATCTATAAAGAATTTCGTTACTTCCTTAGAGAATATTGTCAATTTCAATCTCTGAAAGAGTACAAATTTATTAATAAAGTTATATATAGGTAGGCAAAATTATTTACTTAGAGTCTGATTTAATTTATATTTAATGAAATTGAAAATATATATTTTAAAGTTGTGTTATTATTGACGTTACATACAACTATGACGTCGTTACGCAGTGGAAAGTATTAAAATATACGACTACAATAACGCTGTTTCCTTGTTTTAGTAAACCATATTACGAGATGGTTTCCGCCACTTAATACACTATGTCTGTAAGTGTAAACCGGAGTGTCAGACACTAAACTCTTTCTGCTTACCCTGGTATATATGGAGGATACGCGAAGCTACAAAAAAATACTCTCACATTCATGTAGTACCTGTGATTAAACGACAGGATACTCTTTTCCTGTGTGTAAGTTCACATTCAAATAAATCTAAAGAATATAATTTTAGAAGAGAACACGGTTCTAAAAGAGACCTATGTTCAGCCAAAATACTAAATTATCTTAGTATGTATAACACGATTTTAAAACAACAAGATAATAAAACATGACACAAGTTCCTAAGAGCGTTGAAACAAATTGACTTCAATTTAGTGGTTTAATTTATTCGGAGCGCCACGTCTGACTTATATTTGACCTTCAATGACCACCAACTTATTTTTAAACGTTTTTAAGAAGAAAAACAATATTCAGATATTTTTCACGAAAAACTAAAAGAATTAAAGCAGCCACAGTAAAAAAAATTGTTCAAATAGATAGGACCGCTAGGGCTCGCCCACGGCTTCGCCCGTTTAAAATACATGATTATTGATTTAATATGCACAATTGATTGACAACTATGATGACTTCTAATATGATTTTTTACGACATTATCGTCAAAGATTTTTTGATTGGTTTAAATAAAAAAATACGACCATTGTTGATATTTGATATTTATAAAATATACATAAAGCTAATTATTTATTACACGTATATATTTTTGTAACTTTATGTTCTTTTTACCTCTATAATATACTCTGTTAAATGTGCTGATGTCAGTGAATAATTTAATTTACTCATTCAGAAACAGCCTTAAATGTTAAATTATTGATTTGAAGGATTCATAATATTCTTTATAAAATAACTGTAATAATTGCATATTAACTCCTGTACAGTTTTTAAATTAGTTACATATATTATATGAACGAACCAACCAAAAAATCTTTGTATTTACTTGATATTTCTTTCAAGATCGTTCTTTATCTCTGTGTTGAATTAATTACGACTTAAACTTAACTGTTATGATTTATGAAGGTAATCTCCACTAACAATTCAATTTTGTTTACTTTATTGTATAAAATATTATATAATAGTGCTTTAAAAATATATATTTTTATCAACAGTCATATAACCCAGACGTTTCGAACGTCATTCTTTAGCCAGGGTCATACCAGCGCGATTGCTATATAATATTCGCAGGCAAGCTAATGCCTTGAGTTCATTCAAATGACGATAACTTTTTTTTAATGAACCGATTTTGATGAACCAAACTTTAGTACTTAAGTTGAGTTAAAACAAAGCAATTGGTGAAATTTTCAAGTAAATCGGTTCAGTACTTTCAGAGAAAAATGCGGACAGAAATATGTCGACAGACAGGCAGACAGACAGACAGACAGACAAGAAATTCAAAAAAAATCTTTTTGCTTTCTATTATTCTTTTTAAGTGTCCCTCTATCCATTTCAGTCAAAATTACTAAATGTACAGACAAAATATTTTTACTGTCTTATTATATATAGAGATGAAATAATGGTCGTATACCGAGGATGCCATCTACAGTAAAATTTAGTATATTACTTAAAGTATCAATCAGACAGAGGGATTATAGTAAAATAGCTCAACAAAATATATTTCTGTCACTATTTCTTAATCGGATCTGTTAAGTTTTCTGACGGAATGCCGGCTGTTTCCACTTGAGCCGATGCTTAAGTTCATTTACTTGAACACAATAATCTCAGGACTTACTAATTCGCATTTTATTTTGTGTTGGATAATCCATTTGTGGGTAAAGAGGTCTACTATTAGAAAACAAAAGTCACGCTGAGTTTCTTGCGTCGGTTTTTCTCAGCTTTAAGTGACTTTAGTGAATTGGTGATGAAGGTCATTGTAATCATTTTTGATACTCGATCCTTAGAGAAAAGTATAGCTTGTCTCATTTTCCGAAACTTTATTTTTGTTTATTTGATCAAATCAGTATATAAAACAGCTTCACGGATATATTTTCAAAGCAGGTCCATATGAGGAATATGGATCAATTATAAATTATTGATAAGTTGCGGAATCAAATATTGCGCTTTGTCATGACAGATCGGATTACCTTTTCCATAAAAATATCATGATTTAATAAAAAAAATCTCAACTTACCTTTGCAACAGATGGACAGGCAGAAAGAATAAAAAACATGAGCATATGCCACACTTTGAAAGCAGATGCAGTTTTACCCATTTGGAAGAATTTGTTGTTTTCATCAGCATGAGAGTCTACTTTGAGCCCAAAAGCACACGAGGCAATGACGTCACTCCCATATCGTGCTGTCAGATCCTTACAATCAACATCAATATATCCAGCTATAATGTTAAAAATGTACAATTTATTGGTTTGAAAACCTTAAAAAGTATATCAACTGCATATTTTAAAAAAACACTACAGGCTTTTGCAGAAACTTGAATTATAGCGTAAAAAGGATCATCTCGTTATGACTTTACCTAGAAATTTATGGACAAAAATACTAACTAAATGTATGCATAAAATCTAAAAACAATGCGTAATACATGCAATTAAAAATACATGCTTAAATAGACCAGATAAACCCTTTTTGTAATCGGTTTTGAGATGAAATCAATATTGATAAGAAAACAGTAAAGTATTTACACTTAGAACTAAAAATCTTCTTCTTCAGAGCTCTGATCATCTGGTCGCCGACTTCCTCCATGAAGGGCACCATCAGCTTAATTTTGGAGCTTGTGAAGGCGGGGCTTAGAGTCGATCGCATGTCCTTCCAATCTTGTCCTGAATAATTCGTTTCAAGCTAATATATATACAAAATACATCTAAGAAAAAAATACAAATTTATTACAAGTTGGAAAGTGTCGTCATTTTCACAATCATTTGTTATTTCTAGTTCTTATAATATAATTGCATATTTAAAATACATATTTTTTAGCTTTACGTTGACTTTGACTCGTGCATATAATATGATAGACAGGGGGACGCTAGTGTTGTGACACTCCGTTCCCCATGCACCGCATAATTTTCAAGACTTTGCGTTTTGAGTGACATAATTGGCCGATTGTCTCTTTACCGGGAATATGGAAATAAAAATAATTCACTACCCAGAGGGGATATCGAATCCACAACTGTCGTGCTTACAGTTTAACGCTATGCCGTTGCGCCACGACGCTTTCAAGGATATAGGGCTTATCGATAAGCCAAGGCCGTTATGACTTTGATTTGCCAGCTTTTCTTACTTTTGATTATTCTTTTCTAAAATGCGCAAAAAATTAGAGAACATAACATGAGAGCGCTTTGTAAGCTGTACTGTATACTATATTTTCTTATGGTTAACACAAAATATATAATTAAGATAAAAAAATATGTCTACCTTTTAATAAAAATAAAGTTCGTGCAGCCAATGGTTCAATTTCCTCATCTATGAAGGCGCGATGGTCATGAAAATATTCGAAATCTTTGACCGTGATCATCTTAACAAGGTCTAGATCTCGTAAAATTATAACAGGCTCCAGGAACTCATATCGTCCTATAAATCTTTAAAAAAATTTAAATTCTCAATTATTACAATATTTGAGAATTATAAGAGAGAGAGCAGAAAGAACCTAGTGAGGATTAACTTTAGTCAAAATATTTACTAAACAATAGTTAACACTATTGTGCAATGTAATCTAATATTAGTGCCATTACAAAAAATTAACTAACTATAAAAAAATACTTCGAGTAAATAATATTACACAGTTCAGGAATATTTAAAGGATAGAAATGTATGGAATTAAAAACAAAACTCATTGCATGTAATGCGGGGCATTGATAGTCTATTTTTTTATGAAAAACACGAACCAAACGAGCCCTCGGATCTTCTGATGGTAAGTGATCATTGCCACCCACGGCACCGTGTAACATCAGAGGTGTATTGCTGGCCTTTAAGGTATATAAGCCCAAAATACGTATCATATAGAGAAATACGCTTTGTAAAGATAGATATGTCGTATCGACCTGGAAACACCGCCACAGGTAGACCATGTGAATGTGAATTGAAGTTTCTACGAAACCGCACATTAGTGGAGAGCCATATATCCAGTCGGTGTGTATGGTATTTAAGTTTCTGACGTTCTATGCGGATAAAAAATTCGGCGACAGGTAACAAGTCAAACAGTTTCCCAGAATACTCACCGTTATAAATGCAGTAGAGAATGCACAGGGAGGAGACGTCTCTAAAAAAGCCAGTGTCAAGTATTTTATAGATCATTGTGTCCCTAACGATTCGAACGGCTCTACATTGTATGTCATCCCAGCCCAGAGACGAGAAAAATACTCCATATGAGGCCAAACCTGAACCTTATACGGTGTCAATTAGTGTTTGGTGTGAAGTACCATCTTGCTCTGCTGATAGCCCTCAGTTTCTTTTTGAGGCTAGTTTGGCTATGGTTTCCAAATGATCGCGATACACAAGTATCGCAAGTCTATGTAATAATTAAATCGTAACATTGACGTTGTAAATAGCAATATTTAAGTTTTTTGTTGGACATTCTCAGCAGAGCTGCCTTTCGAGCTGCTGGTAGCGACATATTCATTCGATAAAAGATGTGAAGGCTTATTTGAATAAAATAGATAAATAAATTTGGCGAAAAGTAGGGAACGGAAGTGTCTAAATGGGGACGAAGTGTCTTAACAGTAGGTTTCCAGGTTCCCTCTGCCTACGCTGCTATATGCGGAGTATAGCATGAAGGTAAAAAGGAACTTAGAATCTTACCTATCGTTGGTAAACATGCGGTAGCCCTCCTCTATACCAGTAATGAAGTGAACTCGGCGAAATATTACTTTTAACATATTTCCAAAAAAGGGTAACACTCCTACATGGTTTACTCCATAGTTACTAAATCTCGAGTATTTTGTACGTAAATATAGCCAAATTATTGCAAAGAGGACACTTATCCATATTAATAGAATCATCTGAAAAGTTAAATGATTTAAATATATAAAAAATGTTTTTTAAAAAAAATATTTTTTTATAAATATCATCCTCATAGTAGTGCAATTTGATTGTTAGCACGATAGTTGTTGGTTTGATTGTCATTCGGGGAAGTGATTATATTAAAATTATTAATCTTATTGTTGGAAAATTAGAAGAAAAGAAAGAACATGATTTAAATATTATTGTTGTGCAAATATAAAACTAAATGAATGTACATGCATGTATTAACATGGCTTAAGATGAATGTTATTTAATAAAAAAAATTATAACTCGCCATTTTTGCATAGTCAAACTTTTAAAAGTCTCAACACAAACTACGTATTATATCACCAATAAACAACACACAAGTGATGCGTAATTTATACCTCTAAATTGATCTAAACTTGTTTGGTAACACGTAAGTGTTTTAGCCAAGTTGTTTATAGACCAGACTTTATATATTTATTTTTTTTAAGCTCTATGGTAGGAAAAGATAAATTTAAGAATGTGAACACATTTCCAATGTCAAGAATAACCAAGTGTTCAAAACGTCGGATTTTCAAAAATATATAATATTAAAAAATATACGTAAATATTTCAGTTAGAGTTTGATTTAAAATTAAAATTATATTTTTTTAGTATCAGATTTAAATTAAATTTAATTTAGTATAAAAACAGGGGACACCCCTGCACTTTTTTGAATTTGTCATTTGGCATCAGATATTTGGTATTAGTTTTAGCTTGACACTTCTACGCGATCTCGAGATAAATGATCTTAACAGACGGACAGACGTACAATAAAGTGACCCTACATGGATTCTGTTTTTACCTTTTGAGTTACGGTACCCTAAAAATAAAATGGAAAATTAAAAAAATCTATTTAAAAAACACTACGCTACTAGGGTAACTACGAGTAACACGCACATGACTCTTATGTATTAAGACAAATGTGCAGATTGTTTGACATTTTTGACATAACATGCCTCACAGTTTCACGCTGTACCCCGCATTTAGTAGGGTAGATAGAGGGAGCCTATTTTAGATATTTCACCCCCATTTTCCGCTGGTTCTGATAACATTATGGCGATTTCGAAACTTCAAATGAAAAGTACTTGACATTATTCAAATTATTTTCGTTACCTCATCTTGCGTTTTTAATTATTAAAATCCGTGTATTTTTTTATGTAAGCAAAATATTGCAGGAAATAACAGTAGTCTATTGTCAAACTATAATTTGATATGACTCTTGTTTGAAAATTTACATATGTAAAATAAAACAAATATCATATAAATTGTAAATCATTTATTTTTTTTAACCACTAATAATATAAAGTTAATAACTTAGTTAATTATGAGTTATAATTTAAATAAAAAAAGCATTAGAAGAATGCTTAGAGGACCGACTGTAATAGGATCAGATTGAGTATACTGTCTTATACAAACTGGTTTTTTACTATAGAAATCTAGAAATCAAAAGAAAAATATATTTAATAGATATATATTTTTATTCCAATATCTAATCATAATATATTGTAAAATATATGACACTGAAAGTATTTGTCCTTTAAAAATATGATACTTATTGTAAATTTGTAGTAAAATCGGATTTAATAGGATTTAAATTAGATACCTTTTAATATTTATATTATCTATATAATTTTTAATTGACTTCAAATATTTATTTTAATAAAATAAGAAGCAATATTAACTGAAGATCAAAAAATCTAAAAGTAAACACGTGTAAAATATTTACACATTTTTCATTTTTAATATTTTTTTCTATAGATTTTCCCAAAAAGTAACAAATTGACACAAAATTTATATGGAATCATATCTGGAGTGCATCTTAACCATACTCAATAAAACAAAGTGGAAATAAAAAAAACTTTAAATATAAAAGATTAAAAGGAGTATATGCGCCAAATTTAGAACCTCCTACAGTTTTGTCTTCAGTTAATAAATCAATTATTACTTTTTTTAATAACACAAAAGATAATATTATCATAATTCTAATAAAATAAGCGAAAAGCTTGAAAATAATAAATTATTAATAGATTTCAATCTCGTATCTTAAATCTAAGCCAGTGTCCGCCGAGTATGCGCGGGTTGAAGGACTCGGTAGAGAGCTGGGCGGGGAGGAGCGTGCGCTCCGACGGTGACACCTCGATGTGGAGCAGGATCTGGTACAGGAGTGACTTGAGCTCGCAGAGGGCGAATCTTGACCCTGGAGATAGAAAAAGAAATATACACATCTTCACACAACTGCTGCTCAGCTTCGGACGACGGTTATGAGTTCGATTCTCACTCGGTGGAATGAATTTTTTTTAATTTTTTTTGCTTTGGTAAAATACATAATGCGACGTTGAGTTAGGAAAAAGAAAAAATAAAAGATGAAAAGAAATTAAAACATGTTAAGTTAAGTTTAATAAGACAAGGTACGGCATTGACTTACGCTATCTAACAAACTGTGTTTCAAATAAAAAGGCTTAAAATAATATATAACGTAATATCCTAACACAAAATCTCTTAACCTTATTTTGAGAGGCGTATGAAGAAAATACAAAAAGAGACAAAAATGTATGAATACTTAAAAGTAAATATTTTATTGCAAGTCAACTAAAAAACAAGTTATATTAACAAAAACAATAACACAACGACGATATCAGTATCATTGAACCTGCATACTCTTATCATTATTTGATAAGTAGAATAATTAATGATTTGTATGAATAATAATGTAAATATTATATGCGTCATATAAATTTAATATTTTAATTAGTGATAAGATTGTAATGTTATTTTCTTATCAAAATAGTGAAAGTCTATAAATAATTAATCTTAATCTAAGAATTATTTTTGCAATGTTAGTTGTTTTTGTAAGTTGACTGTAAATATGATGGTCGTAAGTTCCATTCCCGTTTGTATTTATTAAATTTATTTAGGCTACCCTTAGTCTGGCCTTGCTTTGTGATAAAATACGATGCATTTTTCCAATTTTATATGATATTTTAAATTATTTAGGTGTTGGAAAAAACTAAACGAAACTGGGAACCTTATTATTAAGACGTTCCGTTCCCCGCCGAATTTCGCCGTGCTTTGCCTCGTTACCAGAACGAGGAAGTGAAATTATATTGTCATATATTTTTATGTATCTTTAATATTACGCAACAGAAGGTACATATTGCAAAGCAGAAATATTCTTACCAATACAATTTCTAGGGCCAACACCAAAAGGCATGTAAACCATGGGGTTGATATTATGTTTGTTCTCTTCTGAAAATCTTTCAGGGTCGAATTTAAGGGGATCTGGGAAGAATTCAGGGTCACGGTGGAAGCTCCATACTGGGATGCCAAGTATTTCACCTTCTCTCATCTATTGTATTAAAATAAATTTTAAATATAAAGTGTCGCTATGAGGGTGCAGCAGGACAATTTACCATTATTATAATAAGAAATAGTATTTTGCGACTATCTTATTTTATATAGCTCGAATTAAAATCAAAATCAGCTTCACGCTGTATCCCGCACACAGCAGGGTAGGCAGAGCGAATCTAGTGTTAAGACACTCCGTTGTCCACTTTCCGCCGAATTGGAGGCATTGCGTGTTGAGTGGCGGAATTCAACGCCGCGCTTTGCCTAGACACCAGAGCGGAGAAATAGAAATATACATTTAAATAGACATTTTATTTCCTCGAGTGGGGATTGAACCCACAACCAGTCGAGTCTAAAATCACAATTAATGCCTCTGCGACACGACTTTATCTCTATAGCTCGAAAATAGATAGATATAGATTATTGTTATCATAATCCTAAATATTGCATTTTTTTTTCTTTTGACCTTGAATAACTTACGAAGCGGATTTTTAAAACAATTCTTAAGAACATAAAATTGAAGGTATATAGGATATAAGCTATTATTATATAATAGCTTATTATATCTCAATCAGAGCTGGATCTCTGTTTTCGAACTTTACTTATTAAAATAATTAAATACATAATGGCAGTTCTACAGAAATAACAACGTATACTTACAACAAAATCTTTGGTTGCTTTGCTGTTAGGTTTACCCATGTTGTAATCTTTGACACACATTCTGTCCAAGGCCATTACTGGAGGCCAAAGCCTGAGAACCTCTAGAAATAAAAGAAATATATGAATAATATGTTTACCGAAAGTTAGTCTCAAAATAAAAAATACCATTCCACCATTCAAATTAATTCAAGTGAATACGAATACTTTGCCTAATATTCTTTAATCTAGATGTTAAACAATAATTTGAAATACTAACAAGAATTACATTAATGAAAAATTACAAATTATCAGGCAATTTGGTAAATATAAATATAATTCGCCTAAAATGTTAATATAATTTATCATTTCGCAGAAGGAAGTATATAGATGTAAACAATTATCAAAGGCCATTTATTTAAAAAAAAATAGAAAAAATCTTTATAACTTCGTCGTCCTACAAATAAAATGGTAGCTCACCTGATGTCACCATATCCATATAAGTCATGCTTTGTATAGCATTGAAATTCAATTTGCCATTGTTTTTAACATCTTGCTCTCTAATTTCTTTCGCCAATTTGTCCTGCACTTCAGGGTGTACAGCCAGTTCGTGTAATGCGAACGACATCGCTGTAGATATGGTTTCGAAGCCAGCGATGAAGAATAGTACTGCTTGAGCTGTTAAGTCATTGTCAGACCAAACTAGAAAAGAAAATGTTTCTTATAGACGGACACATTAAATATCGTTAAGAAAAAAAATGCAAAAAAGTTGATAAGAATCTGGGAAGGTAAATTTTTATTGTGGGAAGTTGAATTTTGTGTTTAATTTACGTGAAGAGGCGAGAGTTCCAAAAATTCAAAACGATTAGAAAAGAGTCAGCTCAAATAGTAAATATATGCATATTTTTGTTGTAGGCAAATAAACTTTCTTAAAATATTATGACTACAAATGATGATTGATTATCAAAATGACGTCTACGGGGACTCCCCGATGGCACGCTTTAAAAGAATGATGATAAAATAATCTGTATCAAATAGTCCAGAGATAACAATTTGGTTAATTAGCTAACACTTATGTAAGTGATATGGTGTCAAATTGTAATTTTTTCAAGTGCCCGAACCAAAAAAAAAAAAAAATCATTATTAATAGCTAATAACTATTAATAGGCCAGTCGTGGCGCAGGTGGTTGTGGGTTCGATATCCACTCGAGAAAATGAAATATTTATTTACATTTTCATTTCTTCACTCTGGTGTCGAGGCAAAGAGCGGCCGTTTCGCCACTCAACACGCAATGTCTCGGTAACTTGGCGGAAAGTGGGTAACGGAGTGTCTTAATACTAGGTTCCCTCTGCCTACCCTACTGTGTGGGATAAAGTTGACTTAAATAGCTAATTGCTTCTGTAAAATATATCATACATGTGGCAGTGCGTTACTTATTAAAATTGTACAGGTATTTTGAATATTACAGCAATTTCATACAAACCTCTATCAATTGACTTTTTGCCGACGGCTGACTCTTCAACGGTAGCGAATCCAGTGTCTTGAACTACATCGTTTCCTGCTTTTTCTTCATGCGCGAGTTGTCCTGTGAACAAAATATTATTGGATAATTCAAAATTTAGGAGAACTA
The DNA here is from genome assembly GCA_021202915.1 of Heliconius himera. NCBI lineage: Eukaryota > Metazoa > Arthropoda > Insecta > Lepidoptera > Nymphalidae > Heliconius > Heliconius himera. Next base: position 219,980 of record JAJHJA010000296.1, read on the forward strand.
ACTAGAGCTAAGGCTATGGTTATGTATATGTAGGCCATTGATTTTACATGGGGCTGGCCCACGTGGTCAATAGGAATGATTATTGAGTATAACAATAATTATAGTGTCCAAGTAATAAGTTGGTAAATACAGCATAATAAAATTATTATAGGTGGTATGCGGGCGAAGCCGCGAGTGGGTCGCTAGTTGAAAATAAATCATTTCTCCGTGTGGAAATCAGACCCACAAAATTTTCGTTTACTGTCAGATATTGTCACGTTTGTCCATCTTATATTTATAAATGCTATTTACATTGTATTGTATTATCTCAAGTACTTAAGTATAAAAGTTCTATGCTTTTGTAAACAATAACTATCCGAACAAAACCTATTATTATTACTGTCTATTTCATAATGTTACTTTGAAATTGACTTATTTCTTACTATAAAAATATTTAAATAAGTGATCTATTTTGCCTTAAATTTTAATACAATTTTTTATCAGTTTTTATTTTGTTAGCTTAATGCTGGATCCCGCATATAGCAGAGTAGGCAGAGAAAAACTAAAAAGTAGCGGTCAATGCCGCGTTTTCTTTTGTTACCATAGTTTGAAAAAAATCTGAAATGAAAGTACTCATTAACCAGAGAAGTAGTTTCAAAAAAAAAATAAACATACCTTTCTTGGCTTCCATAAGAAGATGAATCATGTCGGGTCTGATGATGTTCTTCATCTCTCTGTTCTTCATTGTACTTGTTACGAGTTCAATGAAGAAGTCCCTTGTACGGTTTGAGAAGAGCGTAAGCTTCATATACTGCAAATAATTTATTCATTATTTTCGATTCCAATTTAGTGCAAGTTTATTTTTAAATTATTTTTATTTCTCCGCCCGTGTGTACTACTATAACAAAGATCGTCTCGAATTTGGGCGAACAGTGAAAAACGGAGTATCTGTAATACCTTGCGGGACAACCTTGTTCAAAAAAACCTTAGATGCTTTCTTACATAATATTATTTTATCTGATCTTTAATAAGCTGATCTTATGAGATAAAATGTGAAATTTACATATATTTTTTATTACTTAATACTTTTATAAATAATGTATGAGAAGTGAAGATTAAAAAAATAAATAAGCTCTTCTTCTCATATATCAAAATGGCCTTGAAATGAGCGAGAGCAATAATAACATTATGTTAATGCCTGATTAAATTACAACTCGACGCTTGAACGAATACGCAATGTATTAATATACATATCTATTACTTGATATGAATTTTAATTTTTGTTAGGGCTTATAAAATTTATAAGCTGAAACTAAGATATTCCCGTTCCCTTCTTGCCTCCCTTCCATTGCACATTCTGCATGTTGATTGGCCAAACTCGAGGAAATGAAAATATTGAATATTTTATTTCTTCGGGTAGGAATTCAACCCATAACCTACCGCCTATACAGTCGCACTCTTGTGCCTTAATAAAATCATAAATCAGCTTCACGCTGTATCCCGCACACAGCAGGGTAGGCAGAGGGAACCTAGTGTTAAGACACTCCGTCCCTCACTTTCTACCGGGTTCTGGAGGCAATGCGTGTTGAGACACCAGAGTGAAGAAATGGAAATATAAATTTAAGTAAATATTTCATCTCCTCGAGTGAGGATCGAGCCCACAACCAGTCGGTTTTACAATCACTCTTTGTGCCGCTGAGCCACGACCGGCCTCAATGGTATTATAAAATAAACAATATACTCGTATATATATTGCAAAATCACTGTTTTTGTTTACAAACATCAGTCTAGTCGGAGTGACCTTGTCTTAATATGTTTTGCTTGAAATGTTTTTATAAATGACGTTAATGTCAGTCTTATTATGTACGGCAAAAAAAACTGTTTGTGAAATATATTATTTTAAATTTACTATGTATGTATTATTGTTACAAAAAAGGTCAAAATAGGAATTTTAATCATTTCCTTGTTGTAAAACTGCATAAAAAATCGGACAAGCGTGAGTCAGGCTCGCCCACCGAGGGTTCCGGAGGTCTAGAGCTTATTCTGAAGTTCAAGTTTAGCTTAGCCAGAGCCCTTTCATGATATTTCACTTGAACTAGCAACTTTAATACCAAATTTTGCCCCACTTTTAATTGAATTTTGTTCTTGAATTAGTACTACATGTTGCATGACAGCTGTCAAATTTCATAATTCTAGGTCAACCGAAAGTACCCTATTAATTGTGATTGCCATTGTTGTGTCGAATGTCGCGTTTTTTGCGGTATAGGCGTATCTTTTTTAAAGTAAATGTAGAAATATTTGATCTTTTTAATTTTGTTGATCTGAGCATATGGTTTGAATTTCAACTCGATATCTCCAAGTGTTCCTGAGATAAACGTTCTTGACACATAGATAGACAGACGACGGACGCATAACAAAGTGACCTTATACGGGTTCATTATTTCCTTAAGAGGTACATAACTCTAAAAATTACGCTAAAACTATTATATTTAAAATTTCTTTAACTGGATTAATATTTAGTATTACATTTTTGGCAATACGACGTTTCGAAATGCAGTGTCTCTAGAATTAGGCGGAAATTTGTAACGCAAGTGTTATAATGACGGAGTATCTTAAAACACTAGTTTCCCAGGTTCCCCCTGCCCACCCTGTTCTGGATACAGCGTAAAGCTAAATAATAAAAAAGAATAAGACTACCTTAGCAAGAGATGGACAAGCGGAAAGTACGAAGAAAAGCAACATTTGACGGAACTTAAAGGTAGAGGCCAATTTGCCCATCTCGTAGAACTGGTTCTCCGCGTCGGTATGAGAGTCCACTTTGAGGCCGAACGCACAAGACGCTATGACGTCATTGGCGTAACGCGTTGTTAGATCTTTACAATCTACGTCTAAGTATCCACCTGCAAGAAATAGATTATTTAGTATCTTAACTTTTGGGACCGTCCTGGAACAGTGGCATAGCTCTTGACTGTCAACGAGACGGTTGTGGTTTCGATTTTCACTCTGGATAATTAATTAATTTCAATTATTTTTCGTTTGCGTGAAAACATAATAATCCTATTATTTCCAGTTACGGTAAAAAAATAATAATAAGTACATTTCAAATTTCAACTTTTATTTCAATTAAAATGACATCAAACTTATAACTTCCTACTGTTAACTGTCAAAGCGAAGAATATAACCCATAAGCACATTCCGTTCTTTGCAATCTGACAACTTTTAGAACAATTGCATGTTGTTGCGTGCGTTGGCAGCGTTCAACGCCGCGGTTAGTCTATCCAAGATATAATTACTTGTAATCACACACATATATTTATAAGTCTCAAGATTATATAAAATAATAAAGTTGTTTACATAAAGGTTACGTTATCTTTATTATAAAAGATTACATGCATTTTTTCAAAGGGTATTAAAGGTCACCTAAACTAACAATTAGGCTTGATTTCTTAGAAGCTTAAATGCGGTGCGCATTTAATCGTTTTTACTAGGCTTTACTATAAATATCAAGAAAATTGATCTTTATAAATATCAAGAAAATTTAGGCTTTACTATAAATATCAAGAAAATTGAACACTAGGTTCCCTCTGCCTACTCTGCTGTGTGCGGGTTACAGCGTGAAGCTGATTTATTTTATTTTACTTAGCATAGTGGGTAGCAGAGTGGATGGACACTTTCCACTTTAATTTTTCTCAAAATTTAACCCACAACAATCACGTTCACAGTCATAATCATTGATATCTTTAAAACTTCACGACGTATTCTTCACACAACAGGGTAGAGAAAGGAACCTAGTAATAAGACACTCCGTTCCCCTTTTTCGAATTCGGGAAGCATTGCGTGTTGAGTGGCGGAACTCAACGCCGCAAATTTAACCTCGAAACCAGAAGGAAGAAATTAAAATAATAAATATTTGATCCCCTCGAGTGGGGATCGAACCCACAACCAGTCGCATTTAAAGTCACACACTTGTGCACTTCCGCCACTGCCAAATGATGATGACACACTATGATTTAATGAAATAATCTTATTGAGTCACAAAACTATAGAAATTCGATTATTTTCTATAGAATAACATCTCAGTGGCTTATTTATATATACAATACATATTAATGACATCGTTATTCCTTTTTTTACAGTATGAAAATATATTACAGAAGAACTAGTAAAGTAACTTGTTGTTATAGTAACTTACTCTTAGACTCGCTGATCTTCTTTTTAAGAGTTCTAATCATCTGGTCACCAACTTCCTCCATGAAAGGCACCATCACCTTTATCTTGGAGCTCGTAAACGCAGGGCTTAGAGTCGACCTCATGTCCTTCCATTCGTCACCTGATTGTTATTAAATATGATGTATTTGTTCACAATTTTGGATCATTTAAAAGTAATGTCATTTGGTGAAAATATATAGTTTTAAATGGCTAGAGACTTGCTTGGGCAACAAATTTTCAAATTTTATGGTACCTACAGTAAGAGTAACTTCAGGCACCTAGAATGTATCATCTATATCATCATGTATCATTCACAACTCTATTTTCATTTGACCATTCTGGCGAAGACGCAAGTGGAAGCTACTAAGATTAGAAACACGAATTTAAATACCTTTTAAAGCGAATAAATTCCTGGCAAACAGTGGCTCTACTTTTTCATCGGTAAATCCTCTGTGATCTATGAAATATTCGAAATCTTTAATAGTAATTTTCTTTACTAGGTCAATGTCGCGTACCAATACTGTTGGTCTAACGAACTCGTATCTGCCAACAAACCTAGAACCAAAAGTTGTGCATCAAAACTAAATTATTAACTATAACTAAAACATAGAAAATATAGACTAATAATTGTAGGTATATATTTGTATAAATTATGTGTTTTAACTTATATATGATAGTTTGTGTATGTATGTCTATTGAAGTTTGTATTTTGTTCCATTTCACTGTATAAACCATGTTATTAGATCCTTCCAATTTGGTTGCTTGGAAGATATTACTTTTGGTGCTACACATAAGGGCTTAGGGGTGAAAACTTGATCTACATTTAAAGTATGTATCGGACAGACGAAACGCAGCTGACGACCTTACTCCACTTCCATGAAATATCTAAATAATTGAAAAGTAAAATCTCGAGAAGTGTTAAGTAAATGGTGATGAATATCGATGATCCAGATCTATTTTGAAAGCTAACCTTTCATCCTTAAAAGTTTTATATATCCTATCCAAATGGTCACCAAAGTGATTTTGGCGGAGTATGACGCTGGTCATATTGCCAAAGAAGGGCACCGCCCTGAGATGCTTCACTCCAAAATCGCTGAATCTGGAGTATACCTTGTTGAAGTACAGTACTATGACTGCAAGCAGTACCGCCGCCCATATTAGGAGTAACATCTGGAAAAAATAAATTTATATGTGTAGTAGTGTAGTTTTTTTATTATTTTTTATTTAAAACTGGGCTTGTTCTGCGAACCAATGGGCTTATAGTAAGTGTTTTTTTATTTAAATGTAATGGACAATAACAACCAAACTAAAATTGGGTTTTTTCTGCAAACCAAGGGCTTATAGTACGTGACAAGTAAAATGAAAAGTATTTAAAATTTTTCTTCATCAGATGTTCCAGATCTTAATATACAGTGTAAACAAACATCCAAAACCAGTTCGTGTCAATGTATTGATTGACTAAACAAATGAAAGTGAACATAACAAACCTTTTACAACACATTACTCGAAACCAACAATAAACAATAAAGATAATAGCTACTTCAAACACTTCAACCAAGTATGTATCGTCTTATATGCTCTTCTATTAGATAATACTACGCAATTAGTTGTTACTCAATCAGTTATATATATGATCATTTTATTATATTTATAAATAAAATAATATAAATCAGCTTCACGCTGTATCCTGCACACACCAGGGTAGGCAGAGGGAACCTAGTGTTAAGACTTTCCGTTCCCCACTTTCTGCCGAATTCTGGAGGCATTGCGTGTTGAGGCAGAACTCAACGCCGCGCTTTGCCTCAACACCAGAGCAAAGAAATGGAAATATAAATTTAAGTAAATATTTCATCTCCTCGAGTCCCCACTCGAGGAACGATCGAACCCACAACCAGTGGGTTTTACGACTGGCCTCAATGTCTTATATTTAGGTTTGGATATTTTTTTGTTTACAGTTGATTTATAGTCGTACGCTGGCGCCCCTGCGAACTTTTGAACGAAATTTTGAACCAGCAACATACTTCCAAGATTTTTTTTTCTTTACTGAATCATATAAGTATTAATACTGATTATAAATTGCTTGTAACAATTGATCCTCCCGCAGCGGAACAAATTACACCTCAGAAGTATAATAATTGAAATTAAACTTTATTACAACGTAATTAGGTCTATAATTGAATAATCAACTAACGTAGCCGTCGTCTGAACTCTGAAGGTCAAAATAATAGACGTCAATTTTGTTCAAAAACATGGTCGAAATGTTTTTTGTCAATTTTTAGAGAATCTAATATAATTAGGTAAGCGATGGCCATGGATTAAATTCTCAATCCCCTTTAATAATATACTAGCGGCTTGCCCGCGGCTTCACTCGGCTTTTTAAACACGGCGTATCTCGCATATAAGGGTAAACAGAGGAAACATTCCCCGGATAAATCACAATGACACGGAAGTTTCCATATAAAAAATAGTATTTTCTTTGCCCCAAAACCTTTTCCAGTGATAGTTGGCTTATTAGTTTCGGACATCAACCCGGACAAAAAGAAAGACAATTTCTAGATTGTTTATATTATGTTTTGGATATAAAAATACAGATATTTTCAAATCACAGATAGATACTTCAGTTTTTTTTATAAGTAGGTTCTGTTCTTTTTCAGCTCTATATTTTATCCGACATAGCAGGATAGGCAGAGAGATCTTACTGTCACTCTGTTCTTCATTTTCCACCAGAATTCGAGACATTGCTTTCAGTAATTAAAAAAAATCATATTTTTTTACACTAAGTCTATACTTAGTGTGAAAAAATATGATTTTTGATCAATATTTAAAAAAGAACCTATAAGAGCGTAGCGGGATTCGTATTCGCTTTTCTTATTCGCTTTGCCTTGTTGTCAGAGCGAGGAAATGAGAATATTAAATATTTCATTCCCCACTTGTAGGAACCGAACCTACAACCGTCGCACTTACAGTCTTACGCTTGTGCCCTGCACCAGTCTCATTCACTTTCGGTACTCAAAAATATTGCATGTTCAAAATAGAAAAATTAAAGAAAAATCACGTTTTTAATTCTATACGTTTCGTTGAATGTATTGAATAGATTTTTAACTAGATAACAATAATCTAATATTACAAAACTTATAATTACAAAACTATGAGGAAACGTATTTTTATCTATGATGAAGGTCAAGGTCACCTACCAATGTGAAAATACTATTATCGTAAATATCTTTCTATTATATGTAAAAACACTTTTTTTATCAAATGCAAAAGAACCCAAAATAATATTTTTTTGTCCGGTTGTCGGTTTGTCGCTCCGTTATTGCACGCTAATCTCAGAAATAGCTTAACCGATTTAAATGTAGTTTTCACTATTTTATTTTGGTAAGGTTGCCTTAATATAAAGTGTTTGTTTTATTTTAATTGATTCATAAATAAAAATATAGTGTCAATACAGAGTATTATGTTCCACAAAATTACCGCAGAATAATTATTTTATTGAATTGGCTGAAATTATAGTTTTCAATGTATTATTGTCTTTCAAATGATAAATTTATTTGAACACAATCGTGGTTCAGATTAGTAAATAAATAATTTCGTAGATCAAGCGGGCGAAGCCGCGGTTGAGTCGCTAGTTACATAATATATGTAGATACACTTTCGTTCAACTCACTTTCGTAATACATTCAGAACAGGTTAATAGTAATATTTATACAATCTGCGGTCACATATTCAAAACAAATTTATCAAGTTGTTTGCAAATATTTAACGTGGTTTTCATATTATTATGTATTTTTATAGCTTCACGCTATAACCCGCATTTAGCGTGCTAGGGAAAGGATAGACTCCGCTCCCCACGAACAACCCTATTTTCAACTATTGAAAAGAGGAACGCTGCGTTTTATCGTTATACAAACATCCTCGAGTGAGAGTCAAACCTGCAACTGTCACGTTTACAGGCACACGCTGTGCCGCTTCGTCACAACTGAGAAAATAATATTATTGTTTAATTTTTTCTATTCCCAGGATTAAAGCTAAAAATAAAATTAATCTGAATCTGTTTCTTATGTAAATAATTGAAAGTTTTTTTGAATATTTTCAATACCGAAGTATAAACAATGTAACGTTATTTCTTTATAGTTCCTTCTTGTTGTTTCTTTTTTCTTAATAAACATTACTTAATAAGAGTCAAGGTCTGTATTTTAAATCAAGATTATTGTTTAGTAAACAGTGACTCATTGCTAAGAATATGTATTAAAAATACTAAATTTCTACGCCTTTTGTTATTATTTCAGGCTTATGACCCTGTGAAGATCTCATACCGAAAATCTTTTAAAGTATATTTAGCAATATTTTTCTTATTAAACCTATAATTTAATTCTTACGTACTCATAGTTAATTTTTTACAAACTCTATTTTCATTGATGTTGGCTTCTTCGTTTTTACGTCTGAGCATATAAGCTGTACAACAGATTTTAATAATATTATTCTACTAATATTATAAAGCTAACAGTTTATTATAAGTTAAAATAAAACTATAATTTTATATCTTTATAAGTTAAAATAAAAATAAAATAAACCGGAGAATGCGCGTTTGGTCAACTCAACATTTAAAATACAAATAATAAAAACTAATTACTCACATTGATTTTTCAAATTTATTTCATTCACAATTCACTTAAAATCAATACTATAAAAAAATATAAAATTATTTAAAAACGACAGTATATATATCGTAGTGTTACAAGTATAACGTGTTATCAGCGTGAAGTGCCTCGCGGAATAGTCTCGCTTATATATTCACTTCATAATATATCCATACATAAATGTACGTAAATATAAAATATTATCAAAATAATTATCGCATGTAAGCCATCTTAATCTAGAAAAATAAAAATATAGTAAATTTTTTTATTATGGTGACATATTTGTAATATTTTTAGTTTGCTGATTTCATAATGTTTTGTTATATTGTTTGCACGACTGGATAGTTAAAGAGATAGTGACTTATTTCTAAGCTTTTCTTCCTTTTTTTTATTATTATTTGTTTTAAATATTTAGGAATTTCACTAGTCAAAGTACGGCGTACACTTGTGCCTACCATGTTCACCATATACCCATTGGTATATGGTGTATACCAGTGTACTTTGACTCGTGGCGCAGGTGCACAAGCGTCGTTGAGTTCTGCCACCCAATACGCAATACATTGATAATTCAAACGTTAGTGTCTAAATGGGAACAGAGTGTCTTAGCACTACGTTCCCCGGCTCTCCCTATCTACCCTGCTATGTGAATATCCTGCAAATTACAGGACATTGCGTCATATGGAAGAGATGAACATAGTGTCAAATCCTAAGACAATCTTCTATTTTAGTGCCACTGTAAAAGGCATTGAAATATATAATATACTTAGAACAAGGTAACAAGGCAAAGTACGGTGTTGAGTTCCGCTACTAAACCACTCCTCCTTTAGTGGAGCCTTAATAGGCACAGAGAGTCCCTTGTGTTCCCTCTGCCAACCCTGCTATGTGCTGCGTACCAGCAAAAAAAAAACATGTCAAATCTTTTTGTTCTCCACTCTGCAAATATTCAAAGATTGTTTAGTGTATGGAAATAAATGATTACGTAATCTGGACTTTAATGGCGGTGGTGACCTGCCAGAGTGACAAGTGACACTATATGTTGCCGATTATTATCTGGAGCCGATTGGGTCCCATATTGTACTAAGTGAAAATAGTCAAAATATTGAATATTATGTTGCAATTTATAAGCAATAAAATATTTATAAGCAAATAAATGTAATATACATTACATCCGAAATAATATGATTATTAATCAGGGCAGTCAGAGAGACTGGAACCGCAAACGTTAGAGCTCTTTGTACCAGCTCTGTCGCTGTCCTCATGCCTTTTAGATGACCTTCATGTGTTCATTGACACTAAACATGCTACATATGTTAAGTAAATCTGATTACGTCTGATTCATAAGATATTTATAATTGTATAAATTTTGTATAAATATGGAAGTATTCTTATTATATTTATTTCCAAAGTTAGAAAGTCAATTGCACATTTTTTTTATTTAGTTGCACAATGTTTATTCATTTTGTATATATTTTTGCAATTTTTTTATAAGGCTAGTGTTAAAATATTTCTTACTTTTTTTACTTTTGAGGTCAGTTTTTGCTTTTTATAAGCTTTTATTTAACTTGACATGTTCGTATGGAAGGAACCTTTTTTTTTCAAATAATGCAAACCATTTCTACCCATTTTCTACTATCTGATGAAATCATTCATGAAATCATGAAATCTTGCATAAACATGTATGTCAGATGACAATGACATAACGTAATCTTATCGAGTTTGGGCTTTTTTCATTAGTTTTGATTATTACTCTAAGTAAACATTGTAATTAGGATCTGATGATGGAGTCAGTTAGTGATCACGGGAACTCCATGATGACACAACATAATCTTATCGAGTTTGGGCTTATTTGATTTGTCGTGACCAGTACTCTGTGCATACATTGTAACCAGGACCTGATGATGAAGCCGGAGGGTGTCGCCGGATCGCCATGATAGCCCAACGTACTCTAAGTTTCATAAGAAGTATGATACCTTTGTAACTCAAGGTAAGGTCTTTGATTACGCTAAGATCTGGATGGCATGAGCAATAATTTCATGCCATCCAGATTAATTGCTTAAGGTGGGATTGCTGAGAAGTTGAATAGCAGAGGGTAACAAATATGTATGTCGTATTTAGTTCTTCTATTCCAGAAACTCTGGGAGAGTGGACCAGCATTTCTTCTGATCTCGTGTGAATAATATAAATAAAGTAAAAGAAAAAAAATTAAAAAAAAAATATGAAACGGATACACAAAGAGAATGAAGCCTCGAAAAGGGTCGAAATAAAAACACAAGCCCTTATTAAATTAACTTTTTGGAAAAACTAAACTTCTAATATATGTATATATAGATATATTATGTATATAAGAATAACTCCTTGAACAGTGTTATAACTTAGATTAGTTTTAAGAATATAAATGTAATTAATACGCACTTTTTCATTATATAATATTCTAAAAGTTAAATTTAAAATTAAAAGCTTGAGCCATTACACGACCAACGTCATGTCTTGCGTTAAGATGATTCGATTAACGTAAGAATCACCAAAATTGGCCAGGGCAATTGGTCTCTATAACACCAGATAGAAACGCACAGACATACACACATACATAGACCCATAAACATATTACTCGCCTTTGCGTCTCGCAGTCGGATAAAAATATGATATATGTTCATTATTTACTGATAACTTATCAAACACTTAGTGTCGGTCGAATGAAAACACGTCTAAACAGTTAATTGGTAAATCAAAAATTTATTACAATGTGAGTTGTTTGACATTTTTTATTTGTATGCTATTATTAGTAATAATGTTATTTTTAGTATTTAGAAATTTCAACTATATAAAATTTTCTAAAGATATGTAAGATTTTTTTTAACTGGAAAACTTCGCTGGACCTTATAACTTTTCTTTCCGCCTCCTATTTTGCCTGGATTGCAGGGAAATAGAGCAAACCTAGTGTTAAGATTTTTTATTAAGCTTCACGCTGTATTCTACATATAGTAGAGTAGGCGGAGGGAACCTGGGAACCTTAGTGTTAAGACGCTTCGTTCAGAGCGAATAAGTGATTTTTATTTCATTTATTCGCCGTTAAGCCCGGTTTCCACTACGAGAGGAGCGGACCCATTAAGAACTATTTTAAATTCGCAACAGTAAACTGCATACTTGTATTTCGACCAATAATAATTAGCTGGGTGGAAAGTGCCGACCGAGAAGAAAGAGTTGAAATTAACTTGTTCGGTTCTAAAGAGCGGAGTGAAAAATTATAAAATATATTTTTTTTTGTTGGTGGAAATTTAAACTTATTTTGTTTAAAAGGAGTCCACTTCGCCTAAGTTTTACCCATTCATTTTACTTGAAGGTCGAAGCAGGGCTTATGAGTTAAAATAAAATTAAATTAAATTAGCTTCACGCTGTATCCCGCACACAGCAGGGTAGGCAGAGGGAACCTAGTGTTAAGACACTCCGTTCCCCACTTTCTGCCGACTTCTGGAGGCATTGCGTGTTAAGTGGCAGAACTCAACGCCGCGCTTAACCTCGACACCAGAGCGAAGAAGTGGAAATATAAATTTAAGTAAATATTTCATCTCCTCGAGTGGGGATCGAACCCACAACCAGTTAGTTTTGCAGTCACACCTCGTGCCGCTGCGCCACGACCGACCTCACCGGGCTTATGAGTTGCTTATAAAAAATGAACACAGATATATACATACGCTCTATAAACGTTACCCTCTTTTGATGCGGGTAAAGAAAATACAAAGCAATTCATAAACGTTTTTATTTACAGATTTCTACAAAAACAAATAATTTTCATAGCATAAAATATATTTTTTGACTTTTATACTTACTGACGCAATCGAACTACTCCAAAAATATGGTTGTGGTTTGTGTTCTGCTGAAGCCAATGAAACTTAACCCGCGTTAACTATACTTCATACACGAAATATTTCGAATTCAAGCGGAAATTGATAATTTAAAATATTATTTCTTGTTACTTACTTATTTTTTCTCTCGGGAACCAAGGTGGAGGTTTCTCTCCGCTTACCCTGCTGTATTCGGAATACAGTGTAAAGCTGATTTTTTTTAATTTTATTTTTTTACCTACTATTGCAGATGATGTACCTAATATTAATATGGGTTGCGGTACATGTATGTGTACTAGCGTTGTATTTATCAAGGAAATACTCAAGATTCAGCGATTTTAATGTGAAATGTCCACCAGTAGTGCCATTGTTTGGTAATTTGTTCAGAGTGTTGTTCCGTTTGCAAAATGTTACTGATGATTTGGATATAAATTATAAAATTTTCTATAATGAGCGGTAAGTCGTACAGTAATTTATATTTTTAACTTCCCGCTATGTCCTCTTATATAGTAGGGAAGAAGAAGAAACTTAGAATTGAGACACTCTGTTCGTCACTTTCCGTAAAATTTTCAAGACATTAATGTAATAAGAAATCTTGCTGAGACATCGGTTAGCCTTAATTGTAGAGTAAATATCCTACGTAAATATCATAAACGTGAAAGTTTGTGAAGATGTATGTTTGTTCCATTTTCAAGACTCGCCAAAACTACTTAACAGATTTAGATATATATTTTTTTCAGCTTCGCTCTACTGGAGTAGGCAGAGAAAGCGTAGAATTAAGACACTCCGCTCCCCACTTTTCGCCGAATTCTAGAGGCATTGCGTGTTGAGTGCCGGACTTTGCCTGGATACCAGAGAGAACAAATGAAAATATTTAATATTGCATTACCATCAGTGGAAATCGAACCCACGACCTGTTGCGTTTACCGACTAACGCTTGTGCCACTGTGCCATGATTGGCCTCAAGATTTAGATAAATACAGACATATAACGTATACATCAGTATAACATATAAGCTAATATGTATATATGCATTTTGTATAATACAACACATTATAACATTATTTTTTTAACAAATGTATTATTAAATTCATATAATTTAGATTTTCAGGCCGATATGAGTTTTTTAAGCCAGTGCTATTGATTCGTGATTTGGAGTTAGTAAAGAAAATAGCTATAAAAGATTTTGAGCACTTCATTGATCACCGCACTATAACAGATGAGGAACTCGAACCATTATTTGCGAGGAACCTCGTCTCTTTAAAGGGTATTTCATTTTTATATTTTGATTTATAGCTTATAGCTTTTGGATTTAGTTGCTTATCTGTATAGAAGAATTATGTACCTTGTATTTAAAAACTGTATTAAAAAGATACAAACCACATACATTCATGGTTAAAAATATGTACCCAATAAGGCATAAATTAATTAAAAATTAGATTAACATTAAATATGTTACATTTTAACTATTAAGACAACGAAATAGTCACCAAAGTGAAAAAAGGTGACATGAAATAATTGCATTCTCCGGAGTACAAAAATAACCGACAATCTTCGCGCGGTGCCACGACATTCACAAATGGAATTCATATATACTTAAATTTGTTTTAAAGAACTGTGACTGTAAACGCGAATAGTTATGGGTTTGATGTTTAATTTATTTAAATTTATATTATCCATTTCTTCGTTCTGGTGTCGAGGCAAAGTACGGCATTGAGTTCCGCCACTCAACACGCTATTCCTTCTAGATTCGGCGGAGAGTCTTAATACTAGGTTCCCCCTGCCTACCCTGTTGTGTGCAGGATGCAGCGTTAAACTGATTGATTACATTGTATTACAGGTGAGGAATGGAAGGACATGAGGTCAACTCTAAGCCCCGCGTTCACAAGTTCCAAGATAAAGCTGATGGTTCCCTTGATGGAGGAAGTCGGCAGCCAGATGATAAGAGCGCTGAAGAAAAAGATTGGCGAATCTGAAAGTAAGATTATATCAATAAATTTTTCAATCTTAGTTGTTAGTGTAAGATAAATCGATGTCATATAGAATTTGTATATTTCTGTGGGTAATGAATTTTAAAATATTATATTTATTTAGGAATATTATAGAACTAGCGAGAATGAATTACATTCTGTTCTTAATTTATATATTATTCTGTTTTTAAAAGTATTCTTTTAAATACGGTCTAATACTAAAAACTAACTATTCAAATATACTAATGTAAGCGAATACATTAGATTATGTATTTCCTTACATTAGAGAATAAAATAAATACTTGTAATAAGCTTTAATATCTTTATTATTGAAAATAAGGTATAAAAGGGCGCTAAAATAAAAAAATTGTATGTTTTTTTTTATAGTGTTAGATTGTATCCCGCATATATATCCCGGGTAGGCAAAGAGAATCTAGTGGGAAGACATTTCGTTCCCCAAATTCCGCTTTAAAGATTTTTACATATCCGAGATATTGTATGTTGAGTGGCGGAACTCAACGCTGCCCTTAGTATTATAATTCATTCTCCGAATTCGTTCATTTACAGTAAGTCGAAGTGCCTCTGTTTCTGGATTATTTTACTTTTAAAATTTATATATATTTTTTGTTAATATTTCAAAAAATATTTATCTTATAATTATAGATAGCTTCATTGAAGTAGACTGTAAAGATCTAACAACACGGTACGCTAACGACGTGATAGCGTCCTGTGCCTTTGGTATCAAAGTGGACTCGCATACTGATGAAAATAATGAATTCTACAAAATGGGCAAAGCAGCTTCCACCTTTAGCTTCAAACAAATTTTATTAATGACTATTGCATATGCGTTTCCTAAATTAGCGAAGGTAAGTTTTCTTAGTTGTGGTTTTTTTATGGAAAAGGACAAGGCAAACGAGCGTTCGGGTCACCTGATGGTAAGTGATCACCGCCGCCCACAACCCCGTGCAACACAAAAGGAGCTACAGATGCATTGCCGGCCTTTAAGGTAGTTTTGAAGGTACCCATGTCATATCGACCTGGAAACACTGCCGCAGGTAGGCCATTCCACAGTTAAACCCTGCTATGCTGCATCTCGGTGCGGGATAAAGCGTGAAGCTAAAATAAATACACTAAAGTGGGCACTGACTGTTGCCCTTTTGGGACGAAACACTTTATATATAAATCATACATAAAAAAATCAGCTTCACGCTGTATCCCGAATACAGCTGAAAAGGCAGAGGAAGGAAGAGGAAATCTAGTGGTAAGACATTCCTTTCCCCACTTTCCGCCGAATTCCGGAGGCATTGCATGCTGAGTGGCGGAACTCGACGCCGGCAAAGCGGCATTTACGCCACAGCGTAGAAATGAAAATATAAATTTAAAAAAATATTTTGCTTTCTCGAGTGGGCATCAAAAGCGCGTAACAACCAGTCGCGTTTATACCCACACTTGCCTGCGCCACGACTCGCCTCGCATATGTACATTAAAAATCATATATATAATTATCTAAATGCCATTGATTACAAGTTGATATAATTATGATTGTAGGTTACTATTATCTTAATTATAATGCGTCAATATTATATACATGGAAATCGATTATTAATTGGATAGATATATTTTTTTAACGTAAACAACGACTTAAGTGATGCGTCACTCAATTTTGTTGTTGTTGAAGCAACAATACAATGCAATACGCATTGTATGATGAAACTTATAGCAATCGTTTATTTAGAAATAAATAATTATTTAATTTTATTTTAGATAGCAAAGAGCGAATCCGTACTTCTTAGAAGTCTTAATCATAAACCCAGAATTTTATGTACAAAACTTATTTTTTAAGGTTCCGTACTTCAAAAGAATATACGGAATCCTTGCAGAATTATTGTGTGAGCTGTCTGTCTGTCTACCAAGACTATTTATTTCAACATTGAATAAAATCATGAAGCATAAATTACTATCAAATATCCAGGTCTACGATCCATTGGAGCATAAAAATAATTATGCTTCTAACTTAATGACAAAAGATACGATCATTTATGTGTCGATTTATATGCATTTTGTAGGAAAAAGCTATAGAGTTCTTCCCTTGGATCTACTATTGTAAGTGTTTAGTACGAAGTGAGAGCTTATAGCATAAATAAAGGGCAAAATTCGAAAAATGTGAATTTGTATCTATATCATACGTCTGCAAGCAAGTGTATCAAATTTTATGATTACTTTCCGTTGACCTACGATGTTGAAATTAATATAGAACCCTCGATGGGCGAGTTCGGCTCGCACTTGACCAGTTTTTAATTCTTTTTCATCACACTGACAACAAACAATTATGATGATAATTGCATAAATAAAAATATTTTTAAAACCTTATAAAGATTTAAAGGTGACGGGTACTATAATATATAGTTTTGTTGACTAGTGATCTGGTTAATTGAGAGGAGCAAATTCAAATCCCAAGTTTTTAATAGCTGTATCAAATATAACTTTATTTTTATATTTCGTTCATATGCAATTATTGTTTCAGCTACTGAAATTATCAATATTTTCTAACAAGACTAAAGATTTCTTTATGGACATTGTTTTAAATACAATGAAAGAGAGAGACGCCCACAAAATTATCAGGCCTGATATGATACATTTATTGATGGAAGCCAAGAAAGGTAAGTTTTATTTGTCAGTAAGGTAAGTTTTGACAGTTTTCCTTTAAAAATATTAGTTACGCTCTTCCTAATTGTTACATTTTAAAACGACATTGTATCTTTGAAACTAATAAATAACCTGTCCACAACTGATCCTGATAAATTAAGGATGATCCTTGCAAGGTGGCGGAACTCAAAACCACATTTTTTACAAGTACACAATATAAAACAAAAAAAAACGAATATTTAAGCATTTTTCCAAGTGACAATTGAACTTTAAGCTATCACATATTTGTTCAAAGTATCCTGAATTCTTTAATTGGAATTTTGGAGACATTGAGTGTTGCGTTGAGTGAACTCTCAACCATCCCGTTGACACCAGAATTATCTTATATTAATAATTATTTCATTGTAATAGGTCAACTAAAACATGAAGAAAAACAAAGCGACAACGCAGACACAGGTTTCGCTACGATTGAAGAATCTGATATTGGCAAGAAAAATATAGAGAGAGGCTAGTATTAATTATTTGAATTTATTTTTTGTTTTATAAATAATGTTTCCGCTAGGTTTTAATGGTTAGTATCAGTGACTCTTATGTAGTTCGCGAAACTGAATCTTGCCTTAAAAATAGTAAATATTAATATATTTACAGAAGGCACAATAAAGTCAAAGGGCGGAATCCACTTCCAATAACAAATCATCAGATCAGAAAAAAAAAACGTATAAAAATTATGAATACAACGACTCATTCCTCAAGTAATTATAATCCAAACTACTTGCAGCCTGTTAATAATAAATTAGCGTACAAAAAAAAATCGCAAAACTACTTTGAAAGTCTTTTAAAATGTTTAATAATGATTAAGAAATGTACTATAAAAATTTCAAATTAAAATTTACACATTAATAATAATAAGTAATTAATCTTTCTGGTATTTTCTTTTTAGCGTGGTCAGACAACGACCTGGTCGCCCAGGCAGTGCTCTTCTTCATGGCAGGATTTGAAACCATATCTATCGCGATGTCCTTCGCTCTTCATGAGTTGGCAGCTAACCTTGAAGTACAGGAGCGCTTGGTACAAGAAATTAAGGAACATCATCACAGAAGTGGTGGAAAATTGGACTTTAACTCTATTTCCAATTTGGTTTATATGGATATGGTGACATCAGGTATTTTAATTATATATATATGTTTACACTGCGTAGAGATTAACATGATAAATATTTTAATAAGATCATGATTTAGTATTGAGGACAGTCGTGGCACAGGGGCACCAAATCTGACTGTAAAATCGACTAGATCCTCACTCGAAGAAATGAAATGTTTATTTTAATTTATATTTTCATTTTTTCGCTCTGGTGTCGAGGTAAAGCGCGGAGTTGAGTTCCGCCACGCAATGCCTCCAGATTTCGGCGGAAAGTGTGGAATGAAATGTCTGAACTAGGTTCCTTCTGCCTACCCTGATGTGCGCGGGATAGAGCGTAAAGCTGATTTAATTTCATTATTTTTTAAATTTAATTTAGTAAAAGAAATAACTATGGGATTTTTTTGCATCTGTATGATTCCTTAATGTTATTATTTTGTGAAAAATTGAGTTTTGTTGGTAACAGTAAATTGACTAATGAGCTGTCAATATAAGGTTAATTCTAGCTCTCAACTATGGCTAGTGGATGTAAGAGTATTTGAAGGACTAAAAATGCCGCTTCCACCTTCCACTGGTAAATTGTAATTAAAAACCAAAAGAAAATAATTTACAATAAAATATTTTAATCCTGAAGTATTTTTTTAAATAAGTAAAACACGACATAATGTTTAATTACAAATATCAACTTTCACAGAAGTTCTTAGACTATGGCCACCAGGGCTAGCGTTGGACAGATTATGTGTGAACGACTACAACTTAGGAAAACCTAATAGCGAAGCTACGAAGGACTATGTAGTGAGTGAATATTTATTTTATTAAAACAGCCTGATCTAATATATATTTTTTTGCTGCTGGTAGACACAGGGAACGTGGGAACATATAGTTAAGACACTCTATTCCAATTAAGACACTTGACCGTTGCCCACTTTTATGTAAAAATAAGAAATATATTTTGTACAATTTTCAGATACGTAAAGGAGAGATCCTTTCCATACCAGTGTGGTCGTTCCATCGTGATTCCAATTTTTTCCCAAATCCTGAAAAATTCGACCCTGAGAGATTCTCTAATGAGAATAGGCATACTATAAATTCGCACGCTTACATGCCTTTTGGAGTTGGTCCTAGGAATTGTATTGGTTAGTATGATTTACATTTTAATTATATAATACGACAAAAATTAGTAGATACTAATTCGGAGACTAGTGGGATGATTGTGGGGAGGGATTGATCAAATATCTCGAAAATTGGGCGGCAACGGGATGTCTTAACACTATGTTCCCAGGATATAGAGTGAAGCTAAAAAAATTACATTATTATATTTCCTTACGCAATACAGTACAATGTAAGATTTTTTTTATCTCCAGGGTCAAGATTCGCTCTGTGCGAGTTAAAGGTGTTGCTCTACCACATTTTATTGCACATGGAGCTAACGTCATCACCAAAAACTCGTCTTCCTGCAAGAATATCTAAAGAATCGTTTAATTTGCAGCTTGAGGGCGGACATTGGTTGATATTTAAAATTCGTAAAGAAACCATTTAAAAGATATTGTAAATATTGTTTAAATAAATATTTTTTTTATTTATATTGGTTTCATTGTTGAAGCACAATATCTTAAAATATAATAATTTAATATATACAGGGTACCTTGTAGTTTTTGGGCACTCAAAATAAAATATTTATAAAATATTATAATTATTTCCTAAGTAGTTTCTAAATTTTTTGCCTAGGTCACAGAAAAAAATATTGACAGATGAGAATGATTTACGGATGAGATTTTTTTTCAACTTAGCAATATTTTAACAAACAGAATGACCGTAATTACGCTGAAAGCTCTAAAGAAGCTTTCCAATTAGTCAACAAAATACAACGTGGGCATTATGCAACTTCGGTGATGGTTTTGTGGGGTGTTAGTTATGAAGTACTGACTGAACTGTACAAATACTGACTGAACGGCACAAGTTTATCAATATACCATTCTTGAGAAGTTATTTAAGCCCCTTAACTTGTAATAAAGCTTGTATACAGGACGCCAAGAATGGTCACCGGGTCATCGTTTTGAAAAAAAGTAGTTTAAAAACAGAGTCAATATTTCACTGGCATAATTTGTATGCCAGTGAAATATTGACACTTAAAACAACTTATAGCCTATATACTATACATAACAAAAAAAAAATCATCGACATCTATTACGCTGTCTGTTTGTCAGTCCATCAGTAAAAGAAGAGGTTTATATATGGGCGAAATTTTGAATGTCACTGTCTACTCCAGTAATGCGAAAGAAATAATTATAAAAAAATAAAATATTATAAGTCCGTAAAACATTATAATACCTGTGATGAATGAATGAATTAAGTTTACTTAAGAATAATTGCTTTTTCATTTCTCAAAGGCGGCGCTTATTTATTTAATTCAGAGTGTTGTTGTCACCACCACTTTAAATTAAACCACAATTTTATCTACTCAATAAAAGCCTAATACAATTAAAATATATTTTTTTCCCACAAATTAAACTGACACTTCCACTCTGTATATAAGTAAAGTAGGTGGTTATTCCTTCATTTTTAAAAGAGTTGAATACTCTTTTAAACATTTTTATGACATCCCAGTACAGCTTTTATTAAATGCATTTTTGATGTCAATGGTTGCGACGAGGCAATTTTTCTTAGAACCTCTCTTCTCTCTCGTGATATTTCTTTCGGAAGGAGTCATCAATTTTTGTCGTTTCCAAGGTACGTTTTAGAGGCAAACATTGTATGTGTCTATAGTATTTCCTATACTATTAAAGATTAGAATTTTTTAATTATTTTCCCTATCCTATAAGAGATATAAGATGAAAAATAATAGTATTATGAAAATGCAAAAGCTGTTTATTACGATTAACAGTCGGGACCAATAATTTTCCTGCTATTTTTTTACTTTTATGCAGTCGGGTTTTTTATTTTTCGATAATTCTAAAAATGTTTTTGAGTTATTGTATCATAAGAAAACTTACAAAGTACCAAATAAAAGAGGCCAGTCGTGGCGCAGGGGCACAAAGAGTGACTGTAAAATTGACTGGTTGTAGGTTCGATCCCCACTCGAGGAAATGAAATATTTACTTATATTTATACTTTCATTTCTTCGCTCTAGTGTCGAGGCAGAGCGCAGCGTTGAGTTACGCCACTCAACACGCAATACCTCCAGATCTCGGCGGAAAATGAGGAACAGTGTGTCTTAATTTAACACTAGGTTTTAAGACTAGGTTCCTTCTGTCTACCTTGTTGTGTGGCGGATACAGCGTGAAGCTGATTTGGTACCAAATAGTTTTTGCTTATAATAGTAGTATTGAAACAATGCGACCTTCACGAAACGTGTAGTTTCTTATTTATAACGTAATTTAAATATTATTAAAAAATATATATAAATATTGTAATGCAAAAAACTCGTTTTATTTAAAACATATTATAAGTCATTGTAAAAATAGATAGCAAAAAATTTGACAAGAGCGAGTCGCCAATTATGAGTTCCGTATCATTATTATTATCATAAGATAGTACATATAAGTGTAATCTACACTAATACTTTTTAGGTGTGGGTTATTTGAACCCAGTTGAAGATTGTATACGTTTTCTAAAAATGTAATTTTCTTATCTATATATATAAAAGGACTTGTGCTGACTGACTGAGGTAAGACGCACGCAGAGCCGTAACCGCTGATGGTAGAAACGTGAAATTTGGGCAGATGTTTATTTTCATATTCTGGACATCCACTAAGAAGGGAATTTGAAAAATTTTAACCCTAAAGGGATGAAATAGGGGTTGAAAGTTTGTATGGAAAAAAAAATTTATCTGTACCGATTTTTATAAAATTTGAAATTCAGACTCTTAAAAATATTTAATTGAACACGTGTTTCATGGTTTTTAAGAATTCACCCCCTAAGGGTTCAAATAAGGGGTTGAAAGTTTATATGGAAAAATCTTTAAATTGCCACCGATTTTTATAAAAAAATAAATTCAGACTGTTAAAAATATTTTATTGAACACGTGTTTCGTGGTTTTTTAAAATTCACTCCTAATAAGCGGGCGAAGCCGCGCGCGTCCTCTAGTCTATATATATAAAAGGACTTGTGCTGACTGACTGAGGTGAGACGCACGCAGAGCCGTAACCGCTGATGGTAGAAACGTGAAATTTGGGCAGATGTTTATTTTCATATTCTGGACATCCACTAAGAAGGGAATTTGAAAAATTTTAACCCTAAAGGGATGAAATAGGGGTTGAAAGTTTGTATGGAAAAAAAAAATTATCTGTACCGATTTTTATAAAATTTGAAATTCAGACTCTTAAAAATATTTAATTGAACACGTGTTTCATGGTTTTTAAGAATTCACCCCCTAAGGGTTCAAATAAGGGGTTGAAAGTTTATATGGAAAAATCTTTAAATTGCCACCGATTTTTATAAAAAAATAAATTCAGACTGTTAAAAATATTTTATTGAACACATGTTTCGTGGTTTTTTAAAATTCACTCCTAATAAGCGGGCGAAGCCGCGCTCGTCCTCTAGTCTATATATATAAAAGGACTTGTGCTGACTGACTGAGGTGAGACGCACGCAGAGCCGTAACCGCTGATGGTAGAAACGTGAAATTTGGGCAGATCTTTATTTTCATATTCTGGACATCCACTAAGAAGGGAATTTGAAAAATTTTAACCCTAAAGGGATGAAATAGGGGTTGAAAGTTTGTATGGAAAAAAACATTATTCTGTACCGATTTTTATAAAATTTGAAATTCAAACTCTTAAAAATATTTCAGTGAATACGTGTTTCATGGATTTTAAGAATTCACCCCCTAAGGGTTCAAATAAGGAGTTGAAAGTTTATATGGAAAAATCTTTAAATTGCCACCGATTTTTATAAAAATTGAAATTCAGATTGTTAAAAATATTTTATTGAACACGTGTTTCGTGGTTTTTTTAGAATTCACTCCTAATAAGCGGGCGAAGCCGCGCGCGCCCTCTAGTTGATAATAACACGTTAAGAATAAAAAAAATCTTCACTAATGTTATAAAAGTCAAAAAATGTTTAATTGAACGCGCTTATGTCAAGAAATAGAAAAATCTATGTAGTACGTTGAGTATTAATAAATTTTTTATCTACATGCACAATGCCTACCTTAGATAGGGAGAAATAAATTAGACATTAAATTTTCCATTAAATATAAGTATAAATATACAAAAAAATATATTGTGAATAAATAGAAAATAAAATAATAAAATAATCTCATCCTCTGTTGGAGGGATTGATATGTGAAGTGTATCAAAGTAGCAATCTTTTACTATCTTATTTCTTAGAAGTATTTATCAAGATATCGATTATTGATATTTGTATCAAAATTTTTATCGAGTACAAAAAATATACTGTGACGTTACGTCACGTTTCCCTTTTGTAATCTCATACATGTAGGTATAACGTATTCTTATGTGTTTATGCAATTTATATAATAAAGATGCAAATATATTATGTGAAATAAATATTTATGAACAATTTAAATCTAAAAACTATATTAAATTCTGTAAAACCTTTATTTATTGTTTCAACATTAACGCAAATTTGAATTTCAATGGAAATTCTGAAAAATAAATCGACAGCGATAGTTTAGGGTCAATAAGATTGGAGGGTATAGAATAATTTATCTACATTAATAAACAATATTTCAAAAATACAGATAGCTTAGAGGCCGCAGTTCGAAAATTTCATAAATGGTCATTTTAAAATATGATCAGAATAGAGTTTCAACTTCGCCAATTTTAAAATAAAAATTTAAAATTGACGAAGTTCAAACACTATTGAGGAAAACTAGATCCGATTGAGATGTCAAATATACTGGTCGATCAAAAACAAGCCGTTCAATAGCGAAGTAGTGCGTAAGAGTGTCTATGACAATCCAGGAACTTCATCAGTGTATACTTACTAAAAGTCTGTGTCTCCATGCTAACAAAATTCAATCAACACGTCAACTGGAGATTAATGACAAGGCACGGAAAGGACAGTTCGTTGAAAGGATTATTGATCTGAGCTGACATCGGTTTATTTCGGCAATCTTACTTAGCCGCGTTGTTACAGACTTGTGAAAGAGCGGTCTTATCCACCCAATTCAAAAGAATTATTCCGATCCCAGTAACTATAGGCGTATCACTAACTACTACTATCCGCTACTTGCATTGATAATATTTTTACAAACTCTGTGCCTTGTAAAAAATCAATAATTAATATGTTAAGTTCAGATCATTGCGGACAGTTGGCTTCCTTTCACCTTGGTAAAAAAAAAATGATAAAAATAAAAAAATTGTTTGTATACCGATGACAACTAGTCGTATAGAAAAGTTCAGAAGTAATATAATAACAAAACTTAAATATTTAAAACATAGTAATAAGCCCAATTTAATATATGAGATTTTTTTTATGTTATACAGAGTGAGTTCAAAGATATATTTACTTCTAGAACAGTCAATTCCAGGAGTTTCTTGTCATTTAAGGATTGGGCGACTGTGGGAATTCATAAGAGTAGACAAAGGTTATATGAACTTTATAGTGAGAAAACGTATAACCATAGTGAAACATTTATTAATTATGTTAAATCTTATTCTAAACTATTTAAAAAAGTGTGTTCCATGGCAAAATCGTTACATATTAAAAACAAGATTAAGAACTCTTTTAATAAAATTAAAATGACATAATAAATTGTGAAACTGGAAAAGCCAGGGATTGCAATTATGAATTTAAATTAAGAATTGACAATGGGTTAACCAGCTCGGACCAAGAAGTTGCCAGTGTTTTTGAAAAATTCTTTGCTGATATTCCAGTTTCCACAACCAAAACACTTATATCTTCCACGATAGTCGCTGAATCTTTACTTAAGGAGAACGTAAACAAATGTGATATAGATTTCAAATTTAAAGTGGAGTCAACTCAAGAGACATTGTTAAGACATTCAAGTCCCTAGATATTAAGAAAACATCAGATATATGGGGAATTTCTGTTAAATTAATTAGTCATATAATAGACGCTGTTGCTCCTTACCTCGCGACTGTATTTAATAGTTGTATAGAGTATGGTGTGTTTCCTGACTTAATGAAATTTAGTAAAGTCATACCTATATTTAAATCGGGTAGTACATCTGATCCCAAGAATTTCAGACCTGTATCTATACTACCCCTATTTAGTAAAATCTTTGAAAAAAAATATTTTAAATCAAATGCTGATGCACTTTGACTCACATCAGCTTTTGCATGATAAACAGTATGGCTTTACTAAAGGTCGCTCGACTATTGATGCTGCTGTAGGACTTATAAAAAGTATATTTGAGGCTTGGGAGGGATCGCAGGATGCTTTTGGTATGTTCTGTGATCTGTCTAAGGCCTTTGATTGCGTTCAGCACTCTACATTGGTCATGAAGCTACACCATTACGGCATAAGAGGACGTGCACTCAATCTTCTGACCTCTTATTTAGCTAACAGAGTTCAGAGGGTTGATGTAAATGGCAAGAAATCTCCTGGATCATTTGTCAGTATGCGGGTCCCACAAGGGTCTATTCTTGGTCCTTTTCTGTTTTTAATATACATAAATGATTTGCCATTTTTAATGGGAAAGAACCATGATATAGTATTGTTTGCTGATGATACTTCATTGATTTTTAAAATAAAACGACGACAAAACATATATGACGATGTAAACAATGCTCTATCGAAAGTAGTACATTGGTTTAGTGTTAATAACTTACTATTGAATAGTAAAAAAACTAAATATATAATCTTCAGAACACCTAACACAAAATTTGTTAAAGCTGATGTACTCTTGAATGGTGAAGCCGTGGAACCTGTCGATTCTACGGTGTTTCTCGGTATCACCATTGACTCTAAATTGCAGTTGGGACCTCATATCGATGGATTGGCGAATAGACTTAGATCAGCAGCTTTTGCGGTTAAAAAAATCAGACGATTAACGGATGTGGAAACGGCTCGCCATGTTTACTTTAGCTACTTTCATAGTATTATGTCCTACGGCATTCTACTTTGGGGTAATGCAGCCGGTATTAAATCAATTTTTGTCTTGCAGAAGCGAGTAATTAGGCCCAAATTTAGGCCCAAAAGAATCGTTAAGGCAAAAATTTAAAGAAATAAATATTTTGACAGTTGCATTTCAATACATTTTTGAAAATGTTATGTATATTAAGAAGAATATTAAAAAAATTGCCAAAATTGGTGATGTACATAATATCAATACTAGAAATAGGAGTAAACTTATTGCACCTGTGACCCGATTACATCGGGTTCGTAATTCTTTTATGGGACAATGTGTACGCTTTTACAATAGGATCCCAGAAAACGTCCGAGAATGTTCTATATCACAATTTAAAAGAGTTGTGAAAAGACGTTTGTGTGTTAAAGGTTATTACCAAATTAATGATTATATAAATGATAACACGCCTTGGGAATGAAATGCTCGCTCCAGTCTATTTCAAAGTATCATTGTCAGAAACGCTGAAATGTAATTTTGTATAATTGATTTTAAAAAAATAAGTCCCGCTGAGTTTCTTGCGCCGGTTCTTCTCAGGTCTGAGGCACTAATTTTAGTGAACTGGTGGTAAATTATTTGACGTTCAAAAAATGAACCATGTAACTTCTTATTTTGAATAAAATTATTTGACTTTGACTTTGACTTTAACACCCCCCGGCTCTGTAAAGTTATGGAGAGCGTAATAAATAGCCTGTTTTTGATTTATCTGGAGGATCACCGATTGATCAACAACCGTCATTGTGACTTCCGCCATGGTCACTCAACTAGTGATCTTCTGGTTCATATGTATCTTACTGCTGAACTGTGGTTATTGAAAGCAATGGAGCCCTGGTCTGGTGAGTCTAGACTTGGTGAAAATCTTCGATTGAGTAGTACCTTCGATTCGTCGGCAGGGGCCGTTTGAAAAACTTTGAGCTTATAAGTTTCCCGAGAATTTATGCATGTGCATCGTCACCTTTTGCACTGGGCACAGCATTATTAGCAGAGGATTGGCAGAGCGAAAAAGTAATTCAGTGCCTCAGTGCTTTTATTTAAATCTATTATCAATTCATATATACATATGTAATAAACAGACTTTGTAGAAAGAGAAAACGTATATTAATTTAATTTGTCAATTTTACTACCTCATAGTGTCATATAATATACCTTGTGTAAAACTTGCACTTGCATATATAATATGCAAGTGCAAGTTTTAAATTGGTGCCAGCCAAGAAAAAAATAACAAAAAATACGACAAACAAAAACTAAAAAAAAATTCGAATATACTTAAGTTGGTACCGACTCCAAATATTTAAATGGTAATTAAATATAGTAATACTTTAATTTTAGTAATAGTTTATTATTTTTCAATTCTTTATACTCAAGGACATACACAGAAGCTCCAAACTTCTGTATATGTCCTTAAGTATAAAGAATATCTTCTATAATATCTGAATATCTGAGTATATCTTCTTGGAGTAAATCATTAATTGGTAGTGCTAAACTTATTTCAAAAATAGATGGATCGACTTTACTATCTGTACTTCTTAATAGCAATATTATACGAGTACCATTCAGCAAAACCGTAAAAGATTTTGGTATCACTCTGGATAATAATATGTTTAGGGATTCACAGGTAAGTAAGATCAGCAGTATCACATTTGCACCCAGTTCTTCGTTATGCTGACATTTGCTATCTTGACTTAACGAAGGAGCAAATAAATAAATTTGAGATAAATAAATAAACTTGAGAACATCTCTGACTTCTGTAAAAAATTCAAATGGTTCCGCCACTGCCTTCGCAGGATTACTCACATACTTCATCTATTTTACTGTATTCTGTCCGATTTCTCCTCCTTACTTTAAAGAGCTTTTTGATTTTTTGGTCGAGATAAAGTCCCGATCTCTTTGCTCTGAACGTAATCTTACCCTAAAAATATCTTCTCACACTTATTTCTACAGCAGTTTATTTACTGTACCTGCGTGTAGATTGTGGAACTTTCCTTTTCGTTTCCTTAACGTTACAGCCCTTGAAAGTTTTTAAAAGAAATTTACTTATTTAAAAAATATTTTAGTGTCCATGTTATTTCCAAGATTTATAAGCCGTTGAGGAAAATCACGAGTGCAGACTCAACAATCGGGCTGTATTTGTCAATTTTCTTCAAGAATTCGATTTTTTCCAAAAAAAAAAACACATATTCAATATCTGCCGAACAACGGAAAATCGGCTAACATATATGGGCGTGATATAGATAGTTATTGAGGTCTTCTATCCATAGACAACCGTTGATCCGTCGATCCTTTTATCAATAACAGAATTTTATAAATATATAAAATTCTCTTATTGATATATAAATACATAAAATTATGTTATTGATAAAATAATACGTTTGTTATCTTATTAGATACGTGAATGTTGAAACCTAAGCCTACGCTTAGCGTTATTATATTATATCTTATTTTTTTTTTGTAAACATACATATAATCACAAAACTATTAATATTATAATATGTACATGTAACACATTTTTATATAATACTTATTTCGTAAGAATTATTTTGACCTACACCAAAAAAATTAGTCAGATGCATAAAAATAAAAAAATATAAAAATGTGAATATATGTGATGTTGAGTTCCGCCACTCAATACACAGTGCCTTACAGTGCAGAATTCGGCGGAAAGTGGAGAACGGAGTGTCTTAACACAAGGGTTCCCTCTGCCTACCCAGCTGTTTGCGAGATACAGCGTGAAGCTAAAAAAATAATATATAAATGGAATCTCATTCGTTTTTATATAGTGAAATGTCTTTTACATCATAATAATTAAAAAAAAAAAATTTCTAATTTTGCTATAATAATTATAAAAAAACTATTTTTTGGTTCTTTACAAAGTGGAACCCAAAAAAGCAAGTTGCAAAGTAATACAGGTAAGCGAGATTATAAATAGGACTCGCGTGTGATCTTTCTAGTGTTTGATTATCTTACAACCGGTATGGACCGTAACGTGGACGGCAAGATTGTCGCTGTTACCGGCGGCGCCCAGGGCTTGGGCCTAGCGATGGTCAACAGCTTCCTTCAAAACGGAGCTAAGCTAGCGATAATTCTTGACATCAACGAGGAAATGGGTCAGCAAGCAATCGCGGACTTAAAAGTTAACTATCCAAACAAGGCTGTTTTCTACAAATGCAATGTTGTCACAGATTTGAACAATATTTACGATTTGATCATTAAAAATCATCAACAAGTTGATATTTTAATAAATAATGCTGGAATCGTCGATGAATCAAATATCAAGAGAAGTATAGATATTAACACAATTGCTGTTATGGAATGGTCCATGAAGTTTTACGAGCATATGAGGTTTGATAAAGGAGGCAATGGAGGTACTATTATAAATGTTTCTTCGATCTTCGGCTACAGGATTACGGCTCATCTACCGTACTATCATGCTTCTAAGTTCGCAGTTCTTGGATTTTCTAAGTCTTTAGGACATGAAACCAATTTTGAAAAAACTAAAGTGCGAGTAGCGACCCTCTGCCCTGGATTGGTTCTAACAAATATAAATGCAAATCCTGTAATCAGAGAAGAAGATTTGTTACCTGAGTTTTTGGTAGACCTTAAAACTTATGAATGGCAAGAAAGTAAAGCTATTGGAGCAGGTACAGTGGAAATATTTCAAAATGCTGACAGTGGTACTGCATGGGTAGTGGAAGGATCAAGGCCGGCTCAAGAATTGGTCTAATTTTTGTTATAATGACATTTCTTGTGATATTTAAATTAAAGTTTCCTTTTCTTGTGATACTTTAATTAAGAGACCTTGATTTATATTATATATCATGATTTTTCTCTTATTTCTTTTAAGCGATTTCTTTTTATTTTATACCCATCTCAACAACTTTCAATATAAATAATCGAAATTATAAATATATAACTATTACAAAAACCCCGACTGCATAACACTATAAAGAAAAAACAAGCCCAGTAGTTCAGTTTCCTTTAAATTTTACGGGATATATATATATATATATATATATATATATATATATATATATATATATATATAACCCCTTCAATCTTTTCACCCTTCAATTGTTGGTTCAAGCAACAATTCACACGAGAAAACGTCGTTCTCCGTCTCTCGGCTTCAACTCATACGGCACCCTTGCTTTTGGATCATTCCTAACGCTTTTAAACGTTTTGAAACTGTTGACGCATCTATTTGTAACGTTTTCCCGAGCTCTACTAACGTCTGACATGGATCTTATTCAAGCAATGCCTCCAATTCTTTGTCTTCAAATTTTGTCGGTGCTCCAGAACGCTCTTTGTCTTCAAGTTCAAAATTATTACTATTGAAGCGCCTAAACCAGTCTCTGCACGTTGTATTCGACAAAGCATTGTCACCATATGTCTCAACGAGAATTCTGTGTGCTTCTGCTGCAGATTTTTTCTGAATAAAGCAGTACAATAAAATTCCCCGCAAAAGCACTTTATTTGGCATAAAAGTACACATTTTCACAAAGGGAAAATAAATATGTAGTTGACACTGTAGTAAACACTATTCTAATATAATTTGAGGTTACATATAGTACTACTTTGGTGATTCGTTACCGTACCAAATTCCATGCACAGAGTGCCGCAACGCCATCTTTCAAAAAATAGCAGCAACTTATTCAAGGTCCTACATTTTTACCAAAGTCAAAGGAAGCCAACTGTTCGCAATGACCTGAGCTTAATTATTGACTTTTTACATGGTATGGAGTTTGTAAAAATATTATCAATACAAGTTGCAGTACAATGAGTGATTCTAGTTGGCTCTAGAAATAGATTATCTAGGTTATATGAATTTAGTAATGACTTGAATCTGGTATAAGTGGTGGAATTATCTAGTAAATTAATAGTAAAGTCACCACATACAACTATAGTTTTTATGGTAGTAAAAGTTATTAGCTAATATATGAGATAAATAATAAGTTTTCAGTTTATTACACGACACGGAACAAAGCACAATACAATAAGCAACGATAGAACAGTTTTAAGAAAGAATTATAGCGAGCGAGAGTTTATATATACAGTAAGGAGAAACAGAAAGATTTTTATAAGCAAACGAATAAAATAACTAGAAAAGCGTAATTAGTGAGAAGCGCAAAAGGAAGCGTGCATTCACCGCGGTATGAAATCGGACTGGTGCAGGCCCGGTCGACTTCCTAAGGGGCATGTGGGATACCTACGGGGGATTGTAAATAAGTCCCGAAAAATTAATTATGATACTTAGTGCTGCCATATTAAAGTAAAACTACTAATTAGTAGTTTTTTTATAAGTATTTTCTTGAATGATTTACATGATATTTTTGTGGTATATTTATTTAATATTTAATAAATAACTTTCTTTATAACTTTTCATGTATGCAAGGTACCATGATAAAATGTAACTCCGAAAAGAATAGAAGTTAATCTTAAATTATAATTAAAAAATGAAAACAAAAATTTGCAATGTAATTTAGTTCTATAAAGTTTTCAATTGAAATCAGAAACAATTTATGTAACCGGTATTTTAAGCGCAATAGTAGGATTATCTTTTGATATGGGGTAACATTATAATTTGCAAATGGCTAACCTACTGTTTCTTTCGGCGACCCAAACTGTTATTTAATATTCGAATTTCTATTGCATTTTATTACTTGTTTATAAGAATTAAATTGGGGGATACAGTGTGAAGCTGATAATAATAAAATTACATTTTATAGGTTCCCTAATCCTCGTCCTACCAATTTACACCGGTAAGTAATCGTTAAACATTAACTTAAACTTAAAGCCTTATTTGTAAAGATTTGTGATAATAGTTGTTTTATTTTTATTTGTATTTTTATTTCCAGAATCTAGAAGATTCCAGAAATGGCTTAAATATTGCAGCTACAATTTGTGATATGGGTGGTGTCAATATATATTGCAATATTTGATCTACCTCTTACTGAAATGGTTCAGAAGTTTATTTTTAAAATATAATATAAAATGCAATACAAATATTACTTCAGAAAGGTAAGTTTTATGCTTCCATTCAACTTAATATTCCCAGGTGACCTTGGTTTTTTTCCCAAAAAATTACTGAACGGAGGATTATTTCAACTATTTGTCGCATGCGCCTTGGACATGCATGTACACCTGTGCACCTAGCTAAGATCAGGGTCAGGGACCACTCACTGTGTGAATGTGGCCTAGACGACGGTTCCCCTCCTCACATATTTTTCACTTGACCTAAGCTGATTCGTCCCTTATATGATGTCCTTCCTCATAAAGTTCAGTAAAGGGGGCGGCCCCTTAAAGTTCAAGGTTTTTTAATGTTTGTGTTTAGTTAATATATTTACATAACAATTTACATAGAGGAAATTTTTATGTAAATATATTAGATATAACAAAATTAAATTGTAAGTTAACACCTTTGTATTATATTTCTTATTACTAACCCTCTATGTTATATATATATAATGTACATGTTAATTTTTTTTTGTTTTTTATAGGTGAAGGCAATTTTTACTGGATCTTTTTTTATAACATGCATTCTCCTATTGTGTCACATTTTCTCTTTTACCGTACCACCTCCTTCGTGTTTTCTACATACAACATGACATTTACGAAGTGATATGTGCTCTACTGGCACGCTTGGAACACCATAAATAACTAAAGAACCATAACCAAATATTACTTCAAACAATGTTGAAGGAAAAGGTAATATTTTATCGTGTAATGTGTAGTCCAGTTAAATGTGCAAGTTTATATATAAATAAAATTAAATAAATCAGCTTCACACTATATCCTTCACACAGCAGGGTAAGCAGAGGAAACTTAGTTAAGACACTACTTTCCCCACTTTCTACCAAAATCTGGAGGGATTACATTTTGAGTGGTGGAATTACACTGCACTTTATTAAGGTAAATTTTAAATATTGTTTTTGGTGCACTTTGCATCAACACCAGAGAGAAGAAATGGAAATATAAATTTAAATAAATATTTCTTTTCCACAAGTGGGGATCAAACCCACAACCCAGTAGATTTTACAGTCACACTTTGTGCCCCTGCAATATGGCTGGCCTCAAGTTTGGCTGGTTTCCATTTACTAATAATTAAATAAAAATATATTTTTTTAATTAAAATGCTATTTATTACATTATAGGTTGAGCCAAATGGAAATATATGGAACATTTCTTCCAAAAAGACTGGTGATGGAAATTTTGTTTTCGCACCAAAATTAAAACAAGACCATATATGTCCAAATGCCAAGCAGAAAATGAGAGTGAACCTTGCTGCTCAAGTGCTAAGTCACTCAGTTGCGGCAGAAATGTTTGCCAAAGTATCTCAAGGTATTGTTTTAATTTCTTAAACAAGAAGCATTGTTTTTTATCTAACAATAACATGTTTGAGGCCGTAGGCACATAACATGTTTGAGGTTGTAGGTTCCCTCTGCCTACCCTGCTGTGTGCGGGATACAGCGTGAAGCTAATTTATTGGTTTAATTTTAATAACATGTTGATTTTAGTTTCTGTAACATGACCTTTATTAGCTCTTGTAATTTTCAGGATTGTTATCTGGGGAGGCAGCAGTCACTGCAAATTTAATATCAAATATGGATAAATTATTTGACTGCTTAAATAGTGATTCCCCAGATCGAAAGAGAGGAAAACCGCACTGTACCAACAACTGACAATTCACCCCATTTGGAACATTTGAAGAAAATGTATGACTTTTTTGAAAACTGTACATTTGTAGGATGTCATTGCTTGCCCCCATCTAAGGAAGGTTGGGTATGGACAATTAAAAGTATCCTAAGATTGTATAATAATTTAAAAATAAAACATAAAATAAAAGCTTTATGTACTCACCGCCTTCAGCAAGATTCCCTAGAAAATTTGTTTGGTACTATTAGAGGAAACTATGGATCAAACTATAATCCAACCTCTGGGCAATTTGTTGCTGGCCTGAAGACGGCGATTCAATCCAATCTTGCTTATTTGGGGTCAGGAAATTGTAAAGTAGATGATTGTAGTTCTATGTCAGATTATAAGGAATTTTTAACCACAACTGCACATGCACAGAATCAGAAAGTCCTTTCAAGAAAGTGTTTCTGATGCACAAGAATTACAAGCCTGTGCATATGTCTGTGGATTTTTATTAAAGAGCCTTGGCAATAAATGCAGGCTTTGTGATTCAGTTTTAAAAGCTAAACATACTGACAATATTTTATTGTACACTTTTATGGACTTCAAAGAATATAATAATGTTAAAAAGAACTTAAACTATGTATCTGAAGATTTTATTAGATGTGTTGAGAACTGTGCTACAATTTGCAATAACTTATATGAAACATTATTATATTCTTTAAACCTCAAAAAACTGGTAATCTGTAAATTGGAAGAAAATGTAAATTTTAGTTTTCTTGCCCAGTGTGAGGATCATTTCAAAGAAAATGTTGATTTTATATGTAATTGTGTCTTCCACATAACAGTAAAAAGATTTTGTACAGTTAAAAATAGACAATTTGGAGATTATCAGAAGTCCTTAAAAAGGAAAATTGATATATTAAAAAATAAGTAATTGTATATTAATATTAGATTTAATTTAACCAACACTGTATTAAGTACATTATACCTACTTTATTATTTTTATAATTATTTGTAATAATCGGCTTCACGCAGTATCCCGCACAAAGTAGGGTAGGCAGTGGGAACTAGGGTTAAGACACTGCATTCCCCATTTTCCGCCGAATTCTGGAGGCATTGCATGCTGAGTAGCGGAACTCAACGCCACGCTTTGCCTCGACACCAGAGCAGAGAAATGAAAATATAAACAACAATTCAGTAACGCAACACTTTATTAAAATATTTATTTAATTAAAATAGAATAATAAACAGCAATGCAGCAATTTTGTTAATCCTTTATTCGTAATCCAAGTCAAATTTAAACAATGTAACAACAATGTTATGTAATAAGTGCCTACAATTGTATGTAATAAGTTAATAAATATATTTAAATTATGATTATGTTACAGATTACAATCTATTTAACTTATATAAATTTAAATTATTGTTTCTAACATAAGAGGGCAAGTTTGTCTTGCTGCAATAATATAGTCTTTATCACTATTTTATTTGATTTGCAAGAATACTATTTGTATAAATATAATTATAACAAATGTTTATAAGCAATAAAAAAGTATAAAGTGTTTATTTGTTTTATTTTTATAATTATAGAAGACTATTATTATTATTATACCAGAAATGATTCACTATTTCAAAATCATTTGGAAGTATTTTTCTTTAAAATTAAATAGTAAACTTCCAATTGATTTTGAAAGAGTGAATCATTCTGGCTTTGAATATAAATCGATTTATTACCCAAATATTAGCCAAATTTTGAATTTCCCGCCCATATCTGAGGCGGTAAATTTTAAATATTGTTTCTGGTGGGCACACAAGAGATGGCAGCACTGGCGTTTGGTCCCCCATTTTTTTGTATGAAGTGAACATTCTTCACTTTGGGTATATGTGTTCTGTGGACTGGTGCACCGGCGCGTACGCAGAGCTCGCCGCGCGACCGGTGTAACAAAAAATAGGTCAAAAGGTCCAGCGCGACTACCTGCGCGCCCGGTCCTACTCATGCTATTATTTTGATATTAAATTATATAAAATAAAAATAAATTTGAATAAAAATAAAATTACATAAATTACTACTCAAAGGCGGTGCTTATTTATTTAATTATACGGAGTGTTGTTGTCAGTACCACTTTAAATGAAACCACAGTTTTATCTACTCAATAAAAGCCTAATAAAATTAGGTTGTTAATATAATCTCTATATATAATAAGACAGTAAAAATATTTTGTCTGTACATTTAGTAATTTTGACTGAAATGGATAGAGGGATACTTAAAAAGAATAATAGAAAGCAAAAAATATTTTTTTTGATTTTTTTTTCTGTCTGTCTGTCTGTCTGTCGACATATTTATGTCCACATTTTTCTCTGAAAGTACTGAACCGATTTACTTAAAATTTCACCAATTGCTTTGTTTTAACTCAACTTAAATACTAAAGATTGGTTCATCAAAATCGGTTCATTAAAAAAAAGTTATCGTCATTTGAATGAACTCAAGGCATTAGTTTGCTATAGCAATAGAGCAATCGCGCTGGTAAGATTCCTGGCTACAGAATGACATTCGAAACGTCTTGATTATATGACTGTTGATAAAAAAATATATTTTTGAAGCACTATTATACAATATTTTATACAATATAGTAAACAAAATTGAATTGTTAGTGGAGATTACCTTCATAAATCATAACAGTTAAGTTGAAATCGTAATTAATTCAACACAGAGATAAAGAACGATTTGATCTTCAAAGAGATATCAAGCAAACAAATGTTAGCATAAGTTACTTATAATGTAGTAATAGGTGTCACTGTAATTACAAGTACGTCATTTGATATTGTTTCCATTGTCGATTGTATTAAGTGGAGGTAGTGTGCTGCGTCTTTTCCGGTGTATTTCCAATATAAGCACAAACGACACGGCACTCGTGTTCATTACGTTGTAAGATATTGTCAAGACAACTTGTCATTACAATTTATATTTCAATATTGTGACTACGAGAGTATATGTGTATATAACAAGTGTAAATAAATTTATTGTAAAAGCTGGATTTTGTGTCTGATTTGTTGGTTCGCCTAACAGTTCAGAAGCGGGATTACGAAAGGATATACAAAATTTCCTGCCACGCTCATAAAGTGTAAGTAGACAGACCATATATATATTCTTTTCTTTTTTTCTTTTCTCTCATTTTTCTTACTCCTTAAAGATTAGCTTAATTTTTCTATTCTGAATATAAGCAGAGTGTTGCTATTCTAATTAAAGTTTTTAGTTACTCTTATTTCTTTTACATCAAACAAACAACAAACGGATAAATGAAAGATCTTCAATGGAAATTTAATAAATAGTTTTAACAGTTAAAGTTTACTGATGACGATGCGTAGAAATCTTGTACTTCGAACTTTTCGTTGTGTGGTGATTGATAACCTTTATAACAGCCAGAGTGGTTTTTTTTAAGAAGGGAATTATTGGATAAATTTGGAAGGTTGGATAATTTGAGAATACACTGGATGATGTGCATACCTAAACATTTTCCATTTTATAGTACTTACGTAACGTTTCAGTTTTGAGGGTAGTTGATAAATTTAGAATTTGAGATTGTTTAAGATATACTTTAAAAAAAGTATACAATTGCTTATAGCATCTACGTTGGTAGACGTGATCGATAGGATATTAGTTCTTCCAATAGAGTATTTCCTTATACGGGTGATAATTTAAAGATATTTGACACCATGATATTTCACACGTTTAAAGATATATGACATTCATTGGTCATGAATAATTTCAGTTATCAAGACTTTCTGGAATACTTATTTTGGAATATTTATAATGGGTATATTCAAATTTATTTATTACATATCTGGAATATTTCTTTCGTTGTTTG
Organism: Heliconius himera; assembly: GCA_021202915.1. Lineage (NCBI taxonomy): Eukaryota > Metazoa > Arthropoda > Insecta > Lepidoptera > Nymphalidae > Heliconius > Heliconius himera. The sequence goes on from JAJHJA010000296.1 coordinate 257,957, forward strand.
TCATTCTTTGGAAAGCTTTTACATCGTATAGAGGATATTGTATTTCGCTATCTATTGGTTAACTATAAATGATATTAGAATTGTTTTTGTGATGACAATAATATTAGTGAAGTAACTATTTTGTTGTCTTAAAAACGTCAATATGATTTTGTTTTATCATCATGCGGAATTGTTCTACATATATTCTTTATGTGTAGTATGTTTAGAATTGATGAATTATCTGAATTAAAATTTGTAAATATTTTCATTGATTTTTACTTCCGGCTTTGTCACTTTATTGAGAACTGTCGTCTTGAGAGTTAAGTAAGAGAGTTTAAGAGTTATAAAGCTATTCTCGTAATGTAATAGTCTCTTTTTGAATGTATTATTTTTGAATTAGATTGTTTTATGGTATACGAATTTATTAACACGTATAATAGACACAAACATAGAAAATATATTCGTAATAGCTATGGGATCTAATATTCCAATGAAATTAAAGTACATGTGTTCTTATCTCAATTTATTAGTTTCTCATTTTATTTGTGTTATGACATATGGTAAAAATTCCTTTTTTTTACGGGATAAATATATTGTGATTTCATAACTATTCCTGGTTTTGGATAATTGTTGTTAATGTAGATATTACAGTGTAGTTCTCTTTATCCCGTGAGGACCAGCCAGCTTAGGGAACTTTGGTGGCATTCATTATTTGTTCAATTGACTTTCTTTTCCGTTTGCTATTTGTTTGTTGTTAACATGATGTCAAAGTATTGGCCCTGTTTCACGTAATTGTAGACAAATCTAGATTTTATTTGTTTATTGGTCCATTATTGTCGATTGAGTGTTTTGATTTGTAATTTTCTCTGGAGCGTTAATATTCTTGGTTATTATTACTTTATCACGATTAAAAGTCGTGTAATTGTAAAGATAAAATATCATTTATGTGCATTTATGGCCAGATTATACAGTGTTGGTTAACTTATTAATTTTTATGAATTTCGAATGTCAAAGTTATTTGAATAGATTTTGAAATTCATAAATTTGAAGGAATTTTATGTTAATGTAATGAGGTTGATAAAAAAGTTATTATGATGTGTGCAAGTCTAAGCTTATATTGTTTGAGTTTCAGGAACATGGAAAATAATATTGCCCGAGGATAGAGCTTGAGATTGAATGATGCCCGAGGATAGGGCTTGAGATTGAATGATGCCCGAGGATAGGGCTTGAGATTGAATGATGCCCGAGGATAGGGCTTGAGAATGAATGATGCCCGAGGATAGGGTTTGGGATGATGGTGCCCGAGGATAGGGTTTATGGGGCGGATGGTGCCCGAGGATAGGGTTTGGGGTTGAGTGATGCCCGAGGATAGGGTTTAGGGATGATGATGCCCGAGGAAAGGGTTTGAGGATGGATGCCACCCAAGGTTAAGGAGTTAAGCATTTATCCTTCATCATTCGTCCCTCCTCATTCATCCCTCATCATTCGTCCCTCATCATTCGTCCCATATCATTCGTCTTTAATCATTTTAATCTTACCCGAGGTTAAGGGTAATGGATGGATTATATCCGAGGTTAAGGGTGATGGATGGATTATACCCGAGGTTAAGGGTAATGGATGGATTATACCCGAGGTTAAGGGTAATGGATGGATTATACCCGAGGTTAAGGGTGATAGATGGATTATATTTCAGGTTAAGGATAATGGATGGATTATACCCGAAGTTAAGGGTGATGGATGGATAACATTTCAGGTTAAGGATAATGGATGGATGTTACCCGTGGTTAATGGTAATGGACGGATAATACCAGAGGTTAAGGGTAATGGATGCAAAATACTCGAGTTTAAGGATAAAGGGAGCTTAAGAATCAGGTTAGTGAAGTCATTTTTGAGCTCATTAAAGAAAATGAATAAAAATTGATTGATTTTTCGAAATTTGAATTGATATTAAAGTATTTCTTTTAAATTGTTGTAATTGACCGGAATGGAATAAATTCATAGCGAGTCGTTCCCAAACGACGAGAATTAAGTATATTCATTTTAACAAATATGTTAGTTTAAATGTGTTTACGATGAGACACGACGCAAAATTCTTATAAAATAAAACTTTTAAATCGGTGTGAAATAATGGCTATTGGTTGGTAAATGGTGGAAATGATCACGGTGTAGCAATAGATACAAATAGAGACATACGTAGGTAGGTAGGTAGGTACAGTAGCTTAAGTTATGAATCCTAAAAAAATGTTTGAAATAGTTTTGATCTGAAAAAAAAAAACATATATATAAAGGGGAAAATAATGATAATGGTAACTACAAAAAAATGCAATGTATAGCTGAATGAAGTGAATCGAATTTAAATTATTCTTTTTATTTTTATTTTAGTAGCAAAATTACAAAAAAAAATGTCTAGTGAATCTATGATGTAAGTCTTACCATTGGCTCAGAAATATATTTAGATTTATTTTGGCTAAGAAGAGCCGACAAAATACTCAAGAAAACAGTATTTGAAGATAAAATTTACAATAAAAGTACAACAATCGTTACTTTCTAGTTATAACATCGACATCCTTTAAGTCCATATATTAATATCGTTATAGTAATATAGGATACAAGCTTTGCCTAGTAATTGAAAATTGGCTGTGGAATTTTATAATGCATACGAAGATGGAAAATGATGCAAATTTAATATAACTTATGCCTAAAGGAAAATTAAGAGCATATTACTCTATCTGTCAACTTGTTGTTATTTGTTTGTTTTTGTATATTATCAATTTCTTGTTTATTACAAGTAGACTTTCAAATTATTAGATTACGCGTACAGCTGACATTTGTTGAGGAAAGTAGAAGTAAACCTTAAAATAATCTGAATTAAAAAAAAATAACCAAAAAAACCAATCGAATTCGACACGATTTTGCCCACCAATATCCTTTTGTTAATTCAGAAGACGAATTTTCCGCAGATTTAGTGTATTGTTGATCGGGATGTTTCATATTAATTTTAGCTTGATATTTCCATGTCTTCATTAGATAATTAGTCCTGAGACAGACAGACAGACGTACGTAAGGACAGGACTTAATGCATAAGCGTTTGTAGATATTAAGCACTTATTATTTTTTACATGTGACTGGCAACGGCTGTACGTAAGAGCTGATGGTCAATCTTCGCGGCATATCATTGAAGAGACCTTTGTCCAGTAATGGACGAGGACAGGCTAATAATCATGGTTGTGTTGAGGATCATGGTTATGAGGACCATGGTGATGATATGGATCGTGGTGATGATGAGGATCATTGTGATGATGAGGATCATTGTGATGATGAGGATCATTGTGATGATGAGGATCATTGTGATGATGAGGATCATTGTGATGATGAGGATCATGGTGAGGATGGAGATTGTGGGGGTGAAGATGGCAGTCATTATGGTTGTGATAATATGGTTTGAATATGGGAGTAATGAGGCGAGCGGTGTCACGTTCTGTTTATTGTATTTGATCATGGCTACACAAATTGTGTGTTGAATATTTTTTCAAATGAGTTGCTTTTATATGTAAGATTTGTACAATGTATAAAGTAAACGTGTGTCATTAATTATTAGCTGTGGTTGAGTTGAGAATAACCTTTAATAGGAAATAGAGTAACTCTATACAGTCATGTTGGTGCTATTTAGCAGTACTTTTTATATGTTAAGCTTATAAAGTATATGGAAGTTAATGAATGAGGCCAGTCGTGGCGCAGGGGCACAAAGTGTGACTGTAAAACCGACTGGTTGTGGGTTCGATCCCCACTCGAGGAGATGAAATATTTACTTAAATTTATATTTCCATTTCTTCGCTCTGGTGTTGGTCGAAGCTAAGCGCGGCGTTGAGTGGCAGACCACTCGACACGCAATGCCTCTAGAATTCGGCAGAAACTGGGGAACGGAGTGTCTTGAACACTGGGTTCTCTCTGCCTACCCTGCAACCGATTTATTTATTTTAAGTTAATGAATCTGCTTAGTTTACGAATTGAAATGTCATTAATAATAACATGCTCTTTTAATGTACTGAAATAAGTGTTCGATATTAAATAGGAATCTTCCATGTAGCGTTGTTAGTATTGTTTAGCCAAATTCTTGTGAAAAAAATAATATGTAATAATTAAATTATAACATGAATGTATATGGCTATGAATGTATACTGATAGCTCATTGTGTTAATGAGAATTATTGAATTGTATAAATCTACATAATTATATATTATCTAATATACATAATTATATAATTGTTGTATAAATCTAAAATCAAAAAACCTCAAAATGTATAAATACAAAAAAAAAATGTTTGCAATGTAAAATATAATTTATAAATATTTTGTATAATCAATTTAATTGCGTAACGAATTCAGTGTAGTTAACATTTACTTTATTTAATTTTAGTCTAGTTTTATGTAATAATTATTTTGATTTAAAGAAAATTACGTATATTCAAATTGTATAATTTACATATTATGACATGTGAATATATCTAATTTAATAGTTTTTGTAAATATCCTCACTTGTGCTAAAAAAATTATTGTTATGTAACTGTTGGCACAAAACTAAAGCTATTTAAGTTAGGACATTTAAAAATTGTGAACTATTCTTAAATCGCGAAGGGACTCGCGATTAGCAGGATGGCCGAGCTGTTAGCATAAGTTACTTATAATGTAGTAATAGGTGTCACTGTAATTACAAGTACGTCATTTGATATTGTTTCCATTGTCGATTGTATTAAGTGGCGGTAGTGTGCTGCGTCTTTTCCGGTGTATTTCCAATATAAGCACAAACGACACGGCACTCGTGTTCATTACGTTGTAAGATATTGTCAAGACAACTTGTCATTACAATTTATATTTCAATATTGTGACTACGAGAGTATATGTGTATATAACAAGTGTAAATAAATTTATTGTAAAAGCTGGATTTTGTGTCTGATTTGTTGGTTCGCCTAACATACATAGATTTTTTGGTTCGTTCGTTCGTTAAAAAATGCCTAAAAACATCCTTTCTACGTGTACTCTGTAATAACTACATATTTACCAATTGTACATTTAGCTAATATGTGTAACTAATTTAAAAACTGTACAGGAGTTAATATGCATACATTACAGTTATTTTACAAAGAATATTATGAATCCTTACCCAAATCAATAATTTTACATTTGAGGCTGTTTCTGAAGCAGTACATTAAATTATTAAGTGACATCAGCAACAGAGCTTTAAAAAACATAACATAGGTAAAAGAACGTAATGTTACAAAAATATATACATATAATAAATAATTAGCTTTATGTATATTTTATGAATATCAAATATCAACATGACCAATGTTTTAGTTCGAAACAATCAAAAATTCTTATAGAAGTTACGATAATGTCATAAAAAAATCATATTAGAAGTCATTTTAGTTGTCAATCAATTCTGCTTATTAAATCAATAATCATGTATTTTAAGCGGGCGAAGCCGTGACCGGGCCGCTAGTACATAAATAATCTTGCACCTTCATTTTTAAAAGAGCTGAATACTCTTTTTAACATCTTTTATGACATCCCAATACAGCTTATATTAAATGCATTTTTGATGTCAATGGTTGTGATGATTTTTCTTAGAACTTCTCTTCCACCTAGCCCCTAATATTGCTTTTCTGACAGTACTCAAAATAAGAGCGACAGCGTCTAGGATCGATTTTCCTTTTCTAATCCATATTAATATTTCTTTCGGAAGGAGTCATCAATTTTTGTCGTTTCCAAGGTACGTTTTAGAGGTAAACATTGTATGTGTCTATAGTATTTCCTATACTATTAAAGATTAGATTTTTTTTTATTATTTTTCCTATCCTATAAGAGATATAAGATCAAAAATAATAGTATTATGAAAATGCAAAAACTGTTTATTACGATTAACAGTCTGGACCAATATTTAATTCTCCTGCTATTTTTTTACTTTTATGCAGCCGGATTTTTTATTTTTAGATAATTCTAAAAATGTTTTTGTTATTGTATTATAAGAAAACTTACAAAATACCAAATAAAAGAGGCCAGTCGTGGCGCAGGGGCACAAAGAGTGACTGTAAAATTGACTGGTTCTGGGTTCAATCCCCATTCGAGGAAATGAAATATTTACTTACATTTATATTTTCATTTCTTCGCTCTAGTGTCGAGGCAGAGCGCAGCGTTGAGTTACGCCACTCAACATGCAATACCTCCAGATCTCGGCGGAAAATGAGGAACAGTATGTCTTAATTTAACACTAGGTTTTAAGACTACGTTCCTTCTGTCTACCTTGTTGTGTGGCGGATACAGCGTGAAGCTGATTTGGTACCAAATAGTTTTTGCTTATAATAGTAGTAATGAAACAATGCGACCTTCATAAAACGTGTAGTTTCTTATTTAATTTAAGTATTATTAAAAATTATTATATAAATATTGTAATGTAAAAAACATATTATAAGTCGTTGTAAAAATAAATAGCAAAAAATTGACAAGAGCGAGTCGCCAATTATGAGTTCCGTATCATTATTATTATCATAAGATAGTACACATAAATGTAATCTACACAGATACGTTTTAGGTGTGGGTTCAAATCAGTTGAAGTTCTTATACGTTTTCTAAAAATGTAATTTTCTTATTGCTTAATAACACGTTAAGAATAAAAAAAAATCTTTACTAATGTTATAAAAGTCAAAAAATGTTTAATTGAACGCGCTTATGTCAAGAAATAGAAAAATCTATGTAGTACGTTGAGTATTAATTAGTTTTTTATCTCCATGCACAATGCCTAGCTAAGATAGGGAGAAATAAATTAAACATTAAATTTTCCATTAGATATAAGTATAAATATACAAAAAAATGTATTGTGAATTAATAGAAAATAAAATAATAAAATAATCTCATCTTCTATTGGAGGGATTGATATGTGAAGTGTATCAAAGTAGCAATCTTTTACTATCTTATTTCTTCAAGTAGAAGTATTTATCAAGATATCGATTATTGATATTTATATCAAAATTTTTATCGAGTACAAAAAAATACTGTAACGTTACGTCACGTTTCCCTTTTGTAATCTTATACATGTAGGTACAACGTAATCTTATGTGTTTATGCAATTTATATAATAAAGATGCAAATATATTATGTGAAATAAATATTTATGAACAATTTAAATCTAAAAACTATATTAAATTCTGTAAAACCTTTATTTATTGTTTCAACATTAACGCAAATTTGAATTTCAATGGAAATTCTGAAAAATAAATCGACAGCGATAGTTTAGGGTCAATAAGATTGGAGGGTATAGAATAATTTATCTACATTATTAAACAATATTTCAAAAATACAGATAGCTTAGAGGCCGCAGTTCGAAAATTTCATAAATAGTCATTTTAAAATATGATCAGAATAGAGTTTCAACTTCGCCAATTTTAAAATAAATTTAAAATTGACGAAGTTCAAACACTATTGAGGAAAACTAGATACGATTGAGATGTCAAATATACTGGTCGATCAAAAACAAGCCGTTCAATAGCGAAGTAGTGCGTGAGAGTATCTGTGACAATCCAGGAACTTCATCAGTGTATACTTACTAAAAGTCTGTGTCTCCATGCTAACAAAATTCAATCAACACATCAACTAGAGACTAATGACCGGGCACGGAAAGGACAGTTCGTTGAAAGGATTATTGATCTGAGCTGACATCGGTTTATTTCGGCAATCTTACTTAGCCGCGTTGTTACAGACTTGTGAAAGAGCGGTCTTATCCACCCAATTCAAAAGAATGGTTCCGATCCCAGTAACTAACATTAACCCATCCCATCCCAGTAACCCCCGGCTCTGTAAAGTGATGGAGAGCGTAATAAATAGTCTGTTTTTGGTTTGTGTGGAGGATCACGGATTGATCAACAACCGTCAATGTGACTTCCGCCATGGTCACTCAACTAGCTATCTTCTGATTTATGTATCTTACTGCTGAACTGCGGTTATTGAAAGCAATGGAGGCCTGGTCTGGTGAGTCTGGACTTGGTGAAGGTCTTCCATTGAGTAGCACCTTCGATTCGTCGGCAGGGGTCGTTTGAAAAACTTTCAGCTTACAAGTTTCCCGAGAATTTATGCATGTGCATCGTGCACTGGGCACAGCATTATTAGCAGAGGATTGGCAGAGCGAAAAAGTACTTTAGTGCCTGAGTGCTTTTATTTACATCTATTATCAATTCATACATACATATGTAATAAATAGATTGTGAAGAAAGACAAAACGTATAATATATTAATTTAATTTGTCAATTTTACTTTCTCATATTGTCATATAATATACCTTGTGTAAAACTTGCACTTGCAAATATAATATGCAAGTGCAAGTTTTAAGTTGGTGCCAGCTAAGAAAAAATAATAAAAAATACGACAAACAAAAACTGAAAAAAAATGGAATATACTTAAGTTGGCACCGACTCCAAATATTTAAATAGTAATTAAATATAGAAATAGTTTATTATTTTTTCAATTCTTTATACTCAAGGACATATACAGAAGCTCCAAGCTTCTGTATATGTCCTTAAGTATAAAGAATATCTTCTATAATATCTGAATATCTGAGTATATCTTCTTGGGGTAAATCATTAATTGGTAGTGCTAAACTTATTTCAAAAATAGATGGATCGACTTTACTATCTGTACTTCTTAATAGCAATATTATACGAGTACCATTCAGCAAAACCGTAAAAGATTTTGGTATCACTCTGGATAATAATATGTTTTGGGATTCACAGGTAAGTAAGATCAGCAGTAATACATTTGTACCCAGTTCTTGGTTATGCTGACATTTGCTATCTTGACTTAAGGAGCAATTAAATAAACTTGAGCGTATTTAAAATTTATGTATTCGATGCATATTTGGCCTACGCAAACTTAATCACATCTCTGACTTCCGTAAAAAACTCAAATGGCTCCGCCACTGCCTTCGCAGGAATACTCACATACTTCATCTACTTTACTGTATTCTGTCCGATTTCCCCTCCTTACTTTAAATAACTTTTTGAGTTTTTGGTCGAGATACAGTCCCGATCTCTTTGCTCTGAACATAATCTTACCCTAAAAATACCTTCTCACACTTATTTCTTTTACAGCAGTTTATTTACTGTAACTGCGTGTAAATTGTGGAACTTTCCTTTTCGTTTCCTTAACGTTACAGCCCTTGAAAGTTTTTAAAAGAAATTTACTTATTTAAAAAATATTTTAGTGTCCATGTTATTTCCAAGATTTATAAGCCGTTGTGGAAAATCACGAGTGCAGACCCAACACTCGGGCTGTATTTGTCAATTTTCTTCAAGAATTCGATTTTTTCCAAAAAAAAAAAACACAAATTCAATATCTGCCGAACAACGGAAAATCGGCTAACATACCTGGGCGTGATATAGATAGATACTGAGGTCTTCTATCCATAGACAACCGTAGATCCATCGATCCCGTTACACCCTGTATATATATATCTATTATAGATATATAAAATTCTGTTATTGATAAAATAATACGTTTGTTATCTAATATTACGTGAACGTTGAAACCTAAGCCAAAGCGTTATCATATTGTATCATTTTTTTTTGTAAAAATACATATGATCACAAAACTATTAATATTATAATATGTACATGTAACACATATTTATACTTATCTCGTAAGAATTATTTGACCAACACCAAAAAAAATTGTCAGATGCATAAAAATAAAAAAATATAAAAATGTGAATATATGTGATGTTGAGTTCCGCCACTCAACACACAATGCCTCCTGAATTTGGCGGAAAGTGGAGAACGGAGTGTCTTAACACAAGGGTTCCCTCTGCCTACCCAGCTGTTTGCGAGATACAGCGTGAAGCTACAAAAAATGAATATATAAATGGAATCTCATTGGTTTTTATATAGTGAAATATCTTTTACATCATAATAATTAAAAAAATAAATAAAACTATTTAATTTTGCTATAATAATTGTAAAAATACTATTTTTTGGTTCTTTACAAAGTGGAACCCAAAAAAGCAAATTACAAAGTAATACAGGTAAGCGAGATTATAAATAGGACTCACGTGTGATCTTTCCAGTGTTCGATTATCATACAACCGATATGGACCGTAACGTGGACGGCAAGATTGTCGCTGTTACCGGCGGCGCCCAGGGCTTGGGCCTAGCGATGGTAAACAGTTTCCTTCAAAATGGAGCTAAGCTAGCGATAATTCTTGACATCAACGAGGAAGTGGGTCAGCAAGCAATTGCGGACTTAAAAATTAACTATCCAAACAAGGCTGTTTTCTACAAATGCAATGTTGTCACGGATTTGAACAATATTTACGATTTGATCATCAAAAATCATCAACAAGTTGATATTTTAATAAATAATGCTGGAATCCTCGATGAATTAAATATCAAGAGAAGTATAGATATTAACACAATTGCTGTTATGGAATGGTCCATGAAGTTTTACGAGCATATGAGATCTGATAAAGGGGGCAAAGGTGGTACTATTATAAATGTTTCTTCGATCTTCGGCTACAGGATTACGGCTCATTTACCGTACTACCATGCTTCTAAGTTCGCTGTTCTTGGATTTTCTAAGTCTTTAGGACATGAAACCAATTATAAAAAGACAAAAGTGCGAGTAGCGACCCTCTGCCCTGGATTGGTTCTAACAAATATAAGTGCAAATCCTGTAATCAGAGAAAAAGATTTGTTACCTGAGTTTTTGGTAGACCTTAAAACTTACGAATGGCAAGAAAGTAAATATATTGGAGCAGGCACAGTGGAAATATTTCAAAAAGCTGATAGTGGTACTGCATGGGTAGTGGAAGGATCGAGGCCGGCTCAAGAATTGGTCTAATTTTTAATTATAATAACACTTCTTGTGATACTTAAATTAAAGTTTCAAATGTCACAGTGAGAATTTATTTCTGCGGCTTCATCCTTTGTTATTAACCTCTTCAAAGATGGCAGTTGTTATATCTCTTGTCTTAATTTGATTTTTTAAATTAAAAAATAAAAAAAACAGTTTGCCAACGGGAAATATAATTTGAAGTAGACAAAATTTATTTTGTATGAAATGAACAACAATTATAAGTTTGTAATGAGTCTTTTCTAAAAAATATCCACAGATTTTCACTTTTTGGATTTTTTCTTTATTTGTACTGTAAGTTTCTGCAGTTTAGGTTTTGAATACACGGTGAATTTGAGAAGAAGCAGGAAATGGTGCATAAACGCTCGTATCCAATAATTGCGTTTACTTATAAACTAGATTTTTTCCGTGTTCCAAGAGACTTGTTTTATATATGACCTTGATTTATATGTCATGACTTTTTTCTTATTTCTGTTAAGCGATTTCTTTTCATTTTATACTCATCTCATCAACTTTCAATATAAATAATTGAAATTATAAATATGTAATAATTAAAAACAAAAACCCCGACTGCATAACACTAAAAAGAAAATACAAGCCCAGTAGTTCAGTTTCCTTTAAATTTTACGGGGTTCCTTGTAAAGGTTTAATAATTTTTTGAAAAGTTATAGCGCCACCACTTAATCCTATTGAACCATTGGGCTTGTGTGTTTTCTTTTTAGTTTTATGCAGTCGGGGTTTTTGATTTTATAATATTTTTTGTTATTAAGATTATAATACGAAAAAAATCATATTCTTATTATTTTATTGAACGAGTTAATATCGTGAGGATGTGTAACCACTTTCACAGTATACAAGAGTATCACTACTACTATTCCCGCGTGTATATATTTTTAAACTTTCTCAGTGTATTATTTTTAATAGTATTACGGTAATGATAATCATGATTTACCTTCATGACTGAAATCCTTGTGTTGAGCTCCTTAATTTAGAGCCCACATTGTAATATACGAAAAAAAATGTTTTTTTGGCGTTGAGTTCTGCCACTCAACACGCAATTCCTCCAGAATTCGGCAGAAAGTGGGGGACAGAGTGTTTTAACACTAGAATCCCTCTGCCTACTCTGCTGTATGCGGGATGCAGCGTGAAGCTGATTATTAAAATGTTTTTTCACTAAGTACAATGACGTCGTACAACTGCCATGTTTGTTTTTCATCGTCCTACTTATCTAGGAACACTTGAGCTGCTGAGACAAATCTAACGATATCTAAATTATGTCAATTCGTTCAACGGTTCTGGAGATATGAGTTAAAAATATAGCGTATCTTGTTTGTATGTATTTTGTATAGAGATACATATATACAAGATACGCGTGAAAAACATACCTTTCCTTTGTAGTCGGAAACAACCATAATAGCTCAATATCTTCAAGGAAGGCAGTTGAGAAGTAAATTAAGTATTTTTTTTTTCATAAAAAAATATATTTATATATAGCGCTGTTTAACTGATAGACTTTAATCAAAATAGGTACATTATAAATGATATGGACGTTAGGAATTTAATAAAAACCTTGAAATATTTCATTTAATCAAATGATTGTGTAAAATTATTTATTAATTGGAAAAACATATAAAAATATAATACATAAAGTTATTTAAGTTTTAGTTGTTCCGCGTTCATTATGGTGTGTCTCAAAAAAAATATTTATAGGTAAATTTATTACTAGGTATATTTTTGAGGTTCACGCTGTACGAATCTATAAGCCTAGTGTTGACACACTCCGCTCTCCACACGAATTAAAGATACTCTGTGTTGAATGGTGCAAGTGGTGGTCTGAATAGAGCAAAATAAAAAGAATTGACATCCCATAGAGGGGAAAGCTGCATCTTCACTGACCAATATAGACTATATTATATTTTCAAAAAAAATTGAGATGTCTAATAAAAATGCTTCAATGTAAGTCAAGGTGTGAAGAAATTGATCTTAAAAATTATATCATCGCGTGCGCTGCGAAAACTATTGACAGAACAATACAGTGTGTAACTGATATCCCAAACACCTTTTAAAATATTATTTGATAAATAATGCCTTGGCTCGTGATGTGTCTAGTAGTTAGAACTCTTTATAGTTGTGATCGTGAAGAACCCAAAATCTTTTAGAGATTCAGAGGAAACAGTGTTAAGAATTTCATATTATGCCATTAGAAGGTATCGCTTTAATAAGATATTTGCCATCAGAAGTTGTTCTTGTGTCAGTTATTTAGATAACTGGAAACTCGACAATATGACATTGTCATAACTCGAAGCTCGTCCGAAGAAAAGCCAAGAGCGCGTCCTATCTTCCTCTCCACTATAACTGCGAACTAGTTATAATAAAAGGAAGAAAGAGTACGGGCACCGCCCCGCCCCTACACCGTGAATTCCGACCAGACCGCAGCCATCGTTGAACCCTCCGAGACGTTTGTGTGTGATCTTTCCGAAGGTACTTGTTACGCTTGTTTATATTAAGATTGTATTAGAATGGTGATTCATGATGTTGATTGATTTGTGAGATCAATATAAGTCGTTGGAACGAACACACTACCGCAAGGCGGCCGATATGTTAAATAAACGCACGGCACACACCCCACAGTCGTGTCTCGAACCGTAGGCGGACACTACTACATACACCAGAGTTGCAGGACATAAAATAACACCACTCACCCGTATGAGGGCGGACACTACTACATACACCGGAGCTGGGACATAAAATAGCACCACACACCTACTAATCGTATACCAAGTCGTAGAAGTGATATATAAAATGTCAACGACCAACGCCATACAAGCATAGCCTACGTATCGCGAGCGTACTGCGAGACGGCATCAGCCACGACATAGTTAATGTCGCTATAACAGTTCTCATAAGCCCATCACGTCAGCCTTCGCGACGTCAAGCAACATTCAATATTATAATATGGATCAAAGATCCACAATATGTGTCGCTCCTACACATAAATTGCCTTTATAAGAATTTCGATCCTAAAAGATCGTGCCATCATAGGCTTCGAATTATTATAGTATATTTATAATATACTTGGTACGAGTCTTTATGTGCATCATATTTATTTGTACCGTAGTACTTTAGAGTTCGACTCGACCGCTGCCTTCCAACCACTACACCCACTATATAGACAGAATGACGGTCGCGACACTCGGGACGACAATACACGAACTCGTCTCGATTAATATTTTATTAAAAATATATAGTTTGTATTATTCATAATTAACTATGTTATTTATGTGTATTGCCATGCATATTTTATTTTATTTATTTATTTATTTTTAACTTATACTCAAGGTACATACTATTACAAGTGTTCTACAGTATTATAGAACGTATCAATATCTATAAAAAACTCCGCGATACCATATGTCCAAATACTGTAGTTATGTCAATATAACTACATTTTTATATTTTATAAGTTGACAAAAGTGTTAAAACTTTGTTAAATGCCCTAATAATATTTTTTTCTAATGAAAATCGAAAATGTCACCCTATGGTTTTAATAATTTTCACTTTAGAAATCTTAATAAATTATTTATTGTAACAGGAACGTCATTTTCTATATTAAAACAAATAATTCACAAATTTAACCGGGCGAAGCCACCAGCTGGTCGCTACTAATGTATAAAAATCAACTGCTGTTCGTTTATTTTGCTAAAACTCTTTTAGTCTGTGAGTCCCTGAGAGAAAAATTAACAACAATTAAATTTTTCCACATTAAATAATCTACAAACTTTTCTGTCAAACATTTGACGTTTGTCCCTTCGATACGATACGATAGACGCAAGTCCACTTGAAATGAAGTATTCAATCAATAACACACACACACAAACTGCTCGGATTGTCGCATATTTAAATTTCAATATTTTGATGGTTGACATTGTTTGGGAAGCGAATAAGAATTAATGTTTTTTGTGCTTTTTCACACATACAGTATTCTGTTTAATGCATAAAATATCTGTTGTCGATCGGTTATCGAATATTTATATTTCAATCGTCTGACAAACGTCAAACAGTCTCAGTCTATGTCCTATCTACACTGTACATCCAAATAACGATTAAACAAAAAACAAAAAAATATTATATCTTCGATTGTTTTTTTTTTGTGTATTTCATAATTTAATGGTGCATTTTTATAAATATAACAAAAAATATTGTATGTGGAGGCCAGTCGTGGCGCACGGGCACAAAGTACAAGTGTAAAATCGACTGTTTGTAGGTTCGATCCCCACTCGAGGAGATGAAATATTTACTTAAATTTATATTTCCATTTCGTCGCTCTGGTGTCGAGGCTAAGCGCGGCGTTGAGTTCTGCCACTCAACACGCAATGCCTCCAGAATTTGGCAGAAAGTGGGGAACAGAGTGTCTTAATACTAGGTTCCCTCTGCATACCCTGCTGAGTGCGGGATACAGCGTAAAGCTGAAGCTGAATATTGTATGTAAATTTTATGTTAAATTAAGTCTTGTATACAACACACAAAATCGTGGCCCGGGGAAGCTTGAGTGTGACTATAAACGCAACAGATTGTGGGTTCGATTCTCTGCTTTATTCAAAATAAAGCATGAAAAGTCAAAATTCATAAATCTGGATTATATTTTTTATTAAACAGTGAATATAATAACGATTCCTACTCGAGAGAATGAATTATTATTTACTAATATTTTCATTTTTTCGGCGTTGAGTTCTGCCATTCAACACGCAATGCCTTGAAAATTCGGTGGAAAATCTAAGTGTCTTAACACTAGGTTCCCTTTGCCTACCTTACTATATACAAGATACTGCGTGAAGCTGAAAAAAATAATATATCCCATCGATCTTTTGAGTCTGGTCGTGGCTCATAGGCACAAGCGTTCGGCTGTAAAGGCCATTTACAGGTATGAATTCACTTCAATATATATTTTTAGGGCAACATCAATATTCACACATGACCGTACCTTTGGAACAGTCGTCTCAACAACTCCAACGATTTACGGTCCAAGAAACTTATTGTACTCCGAGCTTTACTTTGTTTGTATTTAGTCGACTATAAGATAGCGTTCACGAAAACTGAAACTAGGAGTGTATTGCTCTTTGATTCTATTACGTAGATCCGTAACTTAACGTCGCACGCGGGAACTCATAAAATTTTACATTTTGTATGAACTATGATGGGATTGTTACCTGTCTGTTATTTAGGAACATTTGTCTGTTTAGATTTACGTTTAGGAAATTGGTAATGTAATAAAATGGTTAAAATGTTATTAATACTTATATTGAGATAATTTAGTATAAAAAATAGAGAAAATTCTTGTTTCCAAATTTTGTTAATACAAAGAAATAAAGAATCTTAAATCTTTATACAATTAAACTACAATTAAAATAATAATATAAAAAATCCAAGAGAGAGCGTGACTCGGCCACAAAATGATTGCCAACAGTAAATAACTTTGTTTTTTAGTTTTTACATAAATCGTTTTTAAACGCGCCATTTGGTTAGGGAACCCTAAAAAAAAGCATTGAATAAATAATAGGCGAAACAAAATGGAATCATTTTATTACTTAAAACTTTTTAATACAACCTGGAATAGAATTGGCGTCATATATTTTTAGTGTGATAGATGAATAGCGAAATTTACTTGAGCTACATCAAGTTTATAATATAAATGTTTGCTGTTGTGTGGAGACAGACGCTGCTGTATTTCTTGGTCAGGTTACTCTGCGAAATTATTAACTAACAAACATTTCTGACGTTACCCATTACTCGTGGTGTCTCTTGGAAAATTAGCTTTGTACCAAAATTTTCGCGGCGTTGAGTTCTGCCACTTCTTCAACACGCAAAAATTGGCAGAGAGTGGAGAACGGAGTGTCTTAACACTAGGTTCCCTCTGCCTACCCTGCAGTGTGCGGGATACAGCATATATCTACTGCTGATATTGCTACTTTTAATGGAATTAATGCGTTCATATGTTTAGTTCCTGAGTATATCTGTTTTTATGAATAAAGGAGTGATATAATAACTAAGTTGACTATAATATTTACTTCAGAAATTTTTTTATTCGAATAAACGTTTCCATAATGTTGACAGAACTATTTATAATTTTCTTATTGTCTTCTGAAGTTCAGCAGTTTTAGTTATTCGAATCATTGCTCTGAAACAAAACAAGAAGAGCTTTTGTGAACAAATTGTGAAAATAAATAGAACCTTTTCAAATGGCGGTCAAAAGTCGTTAGTTAAAATGTATGGGAGCCGGAGCAATACATATGAATGTGGTCAGAATCTGAAACGAGATAAATCACGGAGCAGGCGGTATGCACACATAACTCTTCGGCTTCGGACTTGACGTTAGCAAGGACTTGTCCCCTAACATGGAAAATTAATTTATGGAATAGATATATATATTTTAGAGGCCAGTCGTGGCGCAAAGGCATAAAATATGACTGTAAGCGCGACTGGTTGTGGATTCTATCCTCAATCGAGAAAATTAAATATTTATTTATTTTATTTTTTAGTTTATAATTTTTATTAAATCATTGAAAGCTCTAAATTTAGTCCTGAGATTGCGAGAGGCTATAAATGAAACATAATTTAATTCATAGTCCAAACCTTGTCGACCCTTTCCCGACAAAGACTAAACGATTCTATGCAAAAATCTTTAACTGCGCATATTAATGTGGTTCGCTATAAAGCCGCCATTTTCTCATGTTTTTCTCTTATTAGTTTTATAATTTACATAAAATAAAAATAAAAAATACCTTTTATTATTAAATGAACAAATAAATCAACTCCACATTGTTACCCACAAACGGCAGGGTGACCAGAGAGAGCCTAGTGTTAGGACGTTTCGCTCCCCACTTTCCGCTGATTTTTGGAGGCATTGCGTGTGTTAAGCGGTGGAACTTAACGCCACGCTTTGCCACGACATCTGAGCGAAGAAATAAAAGTATAAACTCTACACTTGTGCCCCTGCACCACGACTAGTCTTTTTTATAATTGATATATACAATATGTTATTTCTTATTTTAAACATTTTTAAAGTGTTATTCCACACTTAGGAAAGAAAGAAAAATATTTATTTTAGGAAACGTATAAAAAGACCCGAGTCCCGCTACGTTAAAATTTTTATACGTTTTCTAAAATAAGTATGTTATTTCTTTTTTTACCATGTGATGAGGATGTTGCCTCTCCACCTTTTCTTTCTATTTTACTTGTATGAAAAAGGGAAAAGATTAGAAAAAAAATATTTGTTGGAAATAAGTCATTAATTGGTTTTTAAATTTTAAATATTTGAAGTCGAAATAATTATATTATTAGTACAAAATATACAAAATGAAAGAATTATAATATATTGACTATAGATGATTATTGGAAGTAAGTACCTACGCAGTTTATAAATGGAAATAAAAAGATGTAGATTGCCCTGTTCGTTCTCAGTGAGAAACTCTGAAATACAATGTTTTGATTCATTATTTGTTCATGATTTTTATCGGTCGAAGGTCGAGGAAGGTCGAGGTCGAATACGTACAGAAAAGGAAGAATTTTACAGTTTCCTCTAACTTATTGTCAAAGAAAATCTAAGAAAACAAATAAGTTGAGTAGTAAACTAAGTAAAATTATTTGAATAAAATGGAAGAGTCGTGGCGCAGAGGCACAAAGTATAACTGTAAACGCGACTGGTCGTGGGTTCGATTCTCACTCGAGGAATATTTATTTAAATTTATATTTCCATTTCTTCGCTCTAGTGTTGAGGCAATTCGCGGCGTTGAGTTCCGGCACTCAACGTGCAATGCCTCCAGAACCCGGGAGAAAGTGAGAAACGGAGTGTCTTAACGCTAAATTCTCTCTGGCTACTTTGCTATGTGTGGAAAAGCTGACTTTTTTTTAAAAAATATAATTATCATATATCGCCCTTTAACTGATAGATGTTAATCAAAAGAATGTGGATGCTAGGAAGTAAAAAAATCATTTATTTAAATTGATATATCAAATAATTATGTAAAACTATAAATTGAGGCCGTCGTGGCGCATCGCCACAAGGGTGTGGCTATAGCGCGATGATTGTGGATTGAATTCCCACTTTGGAGAATTTATTAATATTTTCATTTCTCCGCAGGCAAAAGCGCAGCGTTGAGCTCCGCCACACAACACGCCTCGAAAATTCAGCGAAAAGTGGGGAACGGACTGACAGTGTCTTTACCTAATTTAATTCATTGTTCAACTCTGCCTGCAAGATAAAACGTGAAGCTGAAAAAATAATAATTGGAAAAAACATAAAACCTTCTTAACAATGTAATTTACAAACAAGTTTTTATATAAATACTTAAGAATCTTCGAAGTAATTATCATTTTAAAAATTATTCATTACAAAACTATATTTATATTATAATATCTATACATTTTTGCTCTTTTGATACAACAAAGGTTATTTAAGTATAGATATTTCCGCGTTCATTTAGATGTGTCTTAAAAGTACATATTTTATAGGTGTATTTTTTAAGATGACGTTATATGAAGCTATAAACCTAGTGTTGACAGTGTCAACTTGACACAGTCCACTCTCCTCTAGAGAGACTTCGTGTTGAGTGATGGAACTCAACGCTGCGCTTGGTCTGAATATGGCAAAATAAAACAATTCAAATCCCATAGTGGGGATCGAAACCACACACCTCGAGTTTATAATTAGCCACTGGATCGTTGCGCCATCGTGGCACATTAAAAATAACGATTGGTCAAATAATTAAAATGGGAAAAGTATGTAGATATATTTGATAAAAATTATAAACAGTATGTTATCTTTATTGTCTTAAAAACAACTTTATTTTGTTATTTAGTAATTTATTAATAGTTTATATTCAGATAAAGAATTGTAATAATGGGATTCGCTTATCGGTATAATAAAATGAAACTCCCATCCCTGAACGAGGTCTTTAGTTCAGGGAATAAGAAACTTATAAACAAATACACAACTTTTCCGGGTCATTTTCCCGATTGATTTGATTGAGTGATTGGATTTAATAGATTAATTACATATAATATACTTTCCACAAGTTATTGTGTCAGTATAAATATTTGTTAATCTGAATATGAAGGACTCCGTTGTGAGTTATAACAATATAGTATTAAATAACAATTTAAAGTCCAATTTAATGTAGTTTCTAATTCTCCGAAAAGTGGAGAATGGAAGAGTATTAATGAGAAATGGAGTGACTTAACATTAAGCTCCCAGCTTCTCTTTGCCTACCCTGATATATGCGGGATACAGCGTGAAGTTAAAACGCAATATCTAAGTAACTTAAAGTGGAAGAAAAACATCTAAAAGGTTAATAAAATGAGCCAAAATCGAAATGGAACACGTCCATTTATAGGCGGTTATTGACGTTTATGCATACTAAGCACTAACGGATGGGCTAAAAGCTTTTCCATTATTATGTCAAGATCCACTTTCTTAAAACCTCTAAAGCCTCTTGTATATACAGAGTATTGTCACTATCAAGATATATGAATATGACGAAATACATTTTCTGATATGGACATATTATGTAGCCGCCGCGTATGTATTTTTTATTTCTATCTACATTTTTGTTTTTTTGTAATTAATTTATAAATATCAAAATGACCTTCACGCTGTATGCTGCATACAGCAGGATAAGCAGAGGGAACCTATTGTTAAGGGACTCCGTTTCAGACTTTCCACCGAATTTTTGAGACATTGCGTGTTGAGTTAAGGCGGAACTCAACGCCGTGCTTTTGCCTTGTTGCCAGAGCGAAGAAATTAAAATTTTAATAAATAATATTTCTCTAGAGTGAGGATAGAATCCACAACCGATGCGTTACAATCACACATTTGTGTCCCTGTGAAACCATGGCTTCTAATTTATACATTTATTTAATTATATTTCTTAATAATCTTTGGCAAATGTCAAAGATATATTTTTTTAACACTTTAAAAATGTTAAAAAATATATATCTAGTTTTACTATATTAAATAATTTATAGCTGAAAATAATAGGTACTTCAAATGTAAATAATTCTTACCTCTAATAATCCATTATATAACATCATCTAACTCATCATTATCCAAATCTGAAAACATGTTGATATCTGACACAGAAGATCTTCCTTCCTGGTTTATTTCATTAATATATTTCAAATTTGACACAAAAGTTTTATACCGTTTTTCATATTCTTCCTTATCTTTGTATTCTTTATGATAATCTTTTATAAATCTTTTAAATATATTTGGAGCATCTTTTAGGTCGTATATAGGGGGTTTAGTATCAAGTGATCGTCCCTCTTCTTCGATATCGTCGTCGTAGAGTAACTCGTCATCTTCATATTCAAAACATTTAACGATGGCTATTGCTAGTACACATACTGTCAATGTTAACACTATACGGCCCATCATTTAAACACGATACTAATCACTCGAGTAATAGGATGCGTCTGTCCAATTTTCAAACCGTAGTTTGGCCTCGAGAAACTTGTTTATACGCTCCAAAGGTCACGTTTGTTTTCTGAAGTGTATCAAATCTATGTTTAGAGGTTTTTTTTTAATTATTTATAAGTATAAGAAATAAGCCAAAATAAAATTTACTTAAAATTTTGTAATATATTTTATACTAAACACAATGAATAGTCGGCTAGATTAATATTTATTTGCGATGTTACTTTCTTTATAGTGTCACAAGAAACATAAAATTTGTCTTTTATGAAACAGTAACCAAAGAACACTTTGAATTGTAAAAGAACATAGCTTTAAAAAGATTGTTTTGACCTGACATTGAGGACAACAAAAGTAACGGCGTATATATCTAAAATTACAAAATTTATTTTTTGAAAAAGACCAGTGGCGACACAAGATAAGAATACAACAAAGGTTTATCAGTTTCTAACTGTAGGCACGTATTTACAAAGTTGTTAAATTACCCTACGAGACCCGACTTGGCTTGGGCTTATCTGTCAACAAGATACCTGAAATGGGCACATACAGATAGGTAACTGAAAGCTGAGATGGTTGCTGAGCGCCTGCTGATAAATTCGCGATAACGCCTCTAAAGGTTTATCTGCGCTGTTGCCGTGACATTTTGGACAGGTGTATTGTAAATATTGTAGTTTAATTACAAAAGGGATAAATTTTTATTCTAATTAAAATAAAAAAAATACTAAATTAAAAAATTAAAATAAAAAATCACGCTGTATCCCGCAAACAGCAGGGTAGGCAGAGGGAACCTAGTGTTAAAGCACTCCGTTCCCGACGTTCCGCCAAGTTCTGGAGGCATTGTGTGTTGAGTGGCGGAACTCAACGCCGCTCTTTGCTTCGACAACAGAGCGAAGAAATGAAAATATAAATGTAAATAAATATTTGATTTCCTCGAGTGGGGATCGAATCTACTAACAGTCGGTTTTATAGTCACACTTCGTGCCGCTGCGCCACGACTGGCCTATATACATTTATATATAAAATTTTTTAATCGTTTAAATAGTTCTGTTCATGTTTAAAAATTTTCATTGAAAAATATAAATAAGTGAAAAGAAAACGAAACAAATATTAAATCCAAGAATTTTCATTTTTATTTCTTTTTAATTTGTGTCATGCCTACATTCTTTCATTGGGATGATGATGATAACCACGAATATATTTTAGTTTTTCGACAATGTAGTGTAAAAGCAATTAAAAAAAGGTAAGGGAATTCTTTGTTTTGTTTCTGTTACAACTCTACTGTGATTCTAAAGTGATTCTTAAAATTTTCATAAACTATTAAGTTATTAGATTTGACGATTATAAATATAAAAATTCAATATCACAATAATTAAAAAGTAAGAAAGTAGTAGGTACCTATATTCATTTTATTCCTATTTGTGATTCATTATTCTCAAGTAGGAATAGTAATAGTATAGGTAATAATTAATAATTTATTTCCAATTCAATTGTTTTGTAATCAATTATTTTAATTATTGTAGAAGTTTAAAATAAATTTAAATATAAGTTTTATAACTTAATGCAACCAAATACGATGTATAACAGACCTTCTTTTATAGGTCATTTGATACAGAAAGAAACTTTATATTGTTGGGTTCTAGTTTATATTCACTGAAAGAAGATAGTAAAATGTCTGTAGCTTACACGAACTGCAAGGATTGTCGTCATAATAGGGTCTTAGCTATAAAGGTGAAAGTTTTATGTTAGTACCTTGTTGTCATCTCTTCATCCATTTTACATGAGGGATCATAAATTACTGAGCTCTTGTTCATCCTGATAAGGAGATTAGACCGACCTAAGGATTGAGAGTAAATATTAAGCAGTATAGTAGCTTATTATTTTTTTTTAATATTAGATTATTATCTTTTTTTTTAATATAGTTTTATTATATGTACATAATAAATTGATATACAAACGTTTTTTTTATAAATAAATAAATAAATCAGCTTCACACTGTATCCCACACAGCAAGGTAGGCAGAGGGAACCTAGTGTTAAGACACTCTGTTCCCCACTTTCTGCCGAATTCTGGAGGCATTGCGTGTTGAGTGGCAGAACTCAACGCCGCGCTTTGCCTCGAAACCAGAGCGAAGAAATGGAAATGTAAATTTAAGTAAATATTTCATCTCCTTGAGTGGGAATCTAACCCCCAACCAGTCGGTTTTTCAGTCACACTTTGTGCCGCTGCGCCACGACTGTCCTCAGTTTGGATTTTTTTATATTTATTGTAGATTGAAGTTGAGTGAAAATATTATATATATATTTCGTTGCAGAGCCAAGCTATTTAATAAAAAAGGATATATGATTTCTATAATATATAGCTCCGTTCTCTCTGACTACCCCGCAAGGGATAAAGCGTGAAGCTAAGTTAAGTTATAATATATCTAAATAAAAACATAACATGAGAAAAAAATAGAGTTAAATTTTGCTCAAAATAAAATCCAATGCAAAAAACTTATTTACGTCGTACAGTAGAACTCGATATTCCCGAATAATACAGTAAGTGACAAACGCCTGCCCTCTTTCCCGGTTACTCTTGAACCAAATAAATTGGAAGCAATATCCGGGCTCTACGCTCCGGGATGCCAATGATGATACGCTTCCAAGGACCTGTTCTTCATCTCAATTTGATGATGTCTCGTAAAAGACGTTTAGTACCAAGTAGGTATACAGCGTTGTGAGAACATCCATCAATTACATTTCAGTTTTTATTACTCACATCCATCTTTTTATCAATATCATTTTCGTCTCGTCGTGTTTACCTTTTGCGTAATTCTCGTACCATTTGCCTGTTTGCCAGATGGAGTGGCGCCTACGTTATGTACTTGAGATATGCTTGACTGAACGGGATAGTTATGAGTTCATATATAAATTATATAGTTAACTAGCGACCCGCTCGCAGCTTCGCCCGCTTATACCACAGAATTATTTACTTAACACACTGAAATATGTTCGTGTTTTGATATACCTATTATGTATGTTTGCAACGCAATGAAGATTTTTTATGACAAAGTTATTAAAACTTTAGGTCGCATTTTTGTATCTCCTATAAGAATCTTTAATTGAATGTTTGAAATAAAAATATAACTTATCGATACTTAGGTACAATAAAATCCTAACTCATCAGTGTCTGTACATAGAAGATATTACAATTAACAATGTAATAAAACTTGGTCAGTTGGTCTGTTTGTCTGTGCGTTTTTTCACGATAATCTCAAAAACTGCTTAACCGATTTAAATACTTTTTTGTTTGTATTTTGGCAAACTGCCCTTAAATATTGAGTATATTAGTTTTATTTTAATCAGCTTCACGCTGTATCCCGCACACAGCAGGTTACGCAAAGGGAACCTAGTGTTAAGACACTCCATTCCCCACTTTCTGCCGAATTCTGGAGGCATTGCGTGTTGAGTGGCAGAACTCAACGCCGTGCTTAACCTCGACACCAGTGCGACGAAATGGAAATATAAATTTAAGTAAATATTTCATGTCCTCGAGTAGGGATCGAACCCACAAACAGTCAGTTTCACAGTCACACTTCGTGCCGCTGCGCCACGACTGGCCCAAACTGGACTGGACTTTATTTTAATCGGTTCACACAAAGTTAAAACCAGACACATGCTTTATCCCGCCTTTAGCAGGGCAACTTAGTGTTAAGATATTGCGTATAATGTGTGACTGATATGCGAACTGAAAATATTATTAAACGAAATGAAAATATTATTAAATTATAATTCAATCCTCCAAGTGGGGATCGGACCCACACCAGTCGCGTTACAGCCACAACTTTGTGCCCCTGTGCAGCGACGGCCTTTAACAAAGAAGAGATGAGAAGCGTCAGCGCTCCTTTTACGGAAACAGCATATAGGGTAAAATATTTTAAAGAAATTAAGCAATATACATCAACAGTGAAGACGTAGGTTTTTTTGTTCATTTCACGATGTTTATTCATATCTATATTTCGTGTGATGCGGTTACGCATAGATACCAATAACGTAAACACATGCTACTACAAAAATACTACTAAAATCTTTAGAACTTTGAACTTTGCCGCCAATATCTATGACTCGATTTCGGAATGAGGCGTATGCGGCGGTTTCCCTTTGATGGGTTTATGTGTGCGTGCGTCGTTCTCGACAAATTTTATTTTATTTTACAACGATAATTTTATTATTTATTTTTTTGAAAACATAACTCTTTTATTATTGGGTTTTTTATAGAGTAGTTAAAACTGTAGTTTTATTTAAAGTGGTGCTGACAAAAACTTTGTATAATTGAGCATACTTAATATTTACGAAGGAAGCATATTTTAGGCAATTTTTAATTCTTATACCTTTTGAAAAACTACCAATATTCTTATAGTTAATAAATTATTTTTTCAAATTAAAAATAGTCTATGTTTTTCATCATAATGACGGGAAAATATTCAAAATGTTCAAAATTACACTATATTACCAAATAGTATTGACATTGTAGTGTTGATAGTAATTGAAAATAGTTATACTACAGAGGGATACCTTCATATGCACTGTTTAAACCTGTTTTTATGATATAATGTAGAATAATATATTCTAAAGAGGAATCACACATTCTTTTTATTCTTTAACTATAACACGTAAATACATTTTTTAGAGGTTACTTTGTACTAAGATGGCATGGCTCTGTTCCCGCATTTACGTCCCTGATATATTGATATAAATAATAGAAATATAAAACATTGGGAAAAAAAGGAGAAGAAACGCAATAATATTGCATTTTTTTTTCATACTTGAAACGTATTAATAAATTTACATACAATTCATTTGTTTTGAATATAGCATTAAGTTTAGTCAGCTTCACGTTATTTTAACAAATGACATATTATATTCTCACAATATATTTGATACTTCCTTAACATGATTATTTAATGTATTTTTTATATATAAAGTCTTGAAAAATATATCTACTGTAAATGAATGCAACTTTATATATATACTAGCGACCCGCTCGCGGCTTCGCCCGCTTATACCACAGAATTATTTACTTAACACACTGAGTTATGTTCGTGTTTTGATATACCTATTATGTATGTTTGCAGCCCAATGAAGATTTTTTATGAGAAAGTTAAAACCAGATCCACGCTTTATCCCACCTTTAGCAGAATAGGCACAGGGAACTTAGTGTTAAGATATTGCGTATAATGTGTGACTGATGTGCGAAATTAAAATATTAATAAACAAAATGAAAATATTATTAAATTATAATTCAATCCTCCAAGTGGGGATCGGACCACAACAGTCGCGTTACAGTCACAACTTTTGCCCCTGTGCAGCGACGGCCTTTTACAAAGAAGAGAAGAGAAGCGTCAGCGCTCCATTTACGGAAACAGCATATAGGGTAAAATATTTAAAATCCATATCTAAAGAAATTAAGCAAGATACATCAACAGTGAAGACGTAGGATTTTTTTCATTTCACGATGTTTATTCATATCTATATTTCGTGTGACGCGGTTACGCATAGATACCAATAACGTACACACATACTACTACACAAATACTACTAAAATCTTTAGAACTTTGAACTTTGCCGCCAATATCTACGACTCGATTTCGGAATGAGGCGTATGCGGCGGTTTCCCTTTGATAGGTTTATGTGTGCGTGCGTCGTTCTCGACGATTCGATTTTATTTTACAACGATAATCTTATTATTTATTTTGTTTGAAATTCTTTTTTTATTTTTTCAATTATATTGCATTTTTTCATACTCATTTGTTTTGATTATAACATTAAGTTTAATCAGCTTGACGCTATTTTAAAAGATGACATTAATATATTTGATTCTTTGACTTTAACATGATTATTTAATGTATTTTTTATATATAAAGTCTTGAGAAAGTTCTCTTGAGAAATATATCTACTGTAAATGACATCACCGCGTCATCTAAACACAATACAAAGTTTTATAAACTATGAACTCACAATCAGAATCTACTTTCCAAATACATATACAGTACCCCGGACTTAGGCGGTAGGTGGGACCTAGCGAATACCGTGTAAGTCGGAGTTAAATTGGCATATAAAGTTCCTTTAATCAGGACCAGAGTTTAAAAAAAAACATAATTTAGAAGAAAAATGTTTAATAAAGTGTAGGATAATAAAAAAAATTACATTGTTATAAATAAAGTAACCTAAACCGGAGTTATATTTGATGTCGAAGGATTCATATATTCTAACAATGTTTTTTTACAAATTTTCATTTTTACTTCAGTCTTTAATTATATTTAGTTTACACTCCAAAGACAGTGTTTTTCTTTTCTTGTTATGCTCAAATGACTCATTTTTCGTTCTTTTATGCCCAATATTAATAATCTATCTCCTACGTCAATCTTCGATTGTTCCATACATCTATCCTATCTCTAAATTGGATAGACATATGGAACAATCGAAGATTGACGTAGGAGATAGATTATTAATATTGGGCGTTAGACGACATAATTAAAGATTATAAGTAAAACGCACTGCGCACGTAAAACAATTTCACGCGGAACATGTTTAAATCTGTCGCAAACTGAACACTGAGTGTGCAGAGCGAGAGAGCCGATGCGCGGCTATCAAAATGAAAAACCGCGTATTTCCGAATTCGCGTAAAACGGCGTAGCGTAAGTCGGGATATTACTGTACTTTTTGTTGCAGATATCGCCACTTGAGCTAGTCCCGAAAAATATACCTACTTTATTATTTTTGTTAATGTCACCAACGTTAACGATTAAAACAATAATTATGGTAGACTAAACAACTATTAAGCTAGCTTTTTCAGCTTCACGCTGTATCCGAGGGAACCTAGTGTTAAGACACTACTTCCTGTTTCCTACTTTCCGCGGAATTCTGTAGGCATTGCGTGCTGAGTAGTGAAACTCAACGCCGCACTTTGCCTCGACACCAGAGCGATGAAATGGAAATATACATTTAAATAAATATTTAATTTCCTCAAGTGGTAATAGAACCCACACCCAGTTTATGCTTTGTGCCCCTGTGCCACGAACGACCTCAATTTACTTTCTTCTTTTAAATTGTGGTTAAATACAATAATCGTAATTTAATTATGTCAAATTTCTATTAACCGACTTCTTAAAAGAGGAGGTCATCAATTCGACTGTATTTTTTATCCTTGTTACCTCAGAACTTTTGACTGTGTGAACCGATTTTGATGATTCTTTTTTTATTTGGAAGCTAGTGCGTCCCATGTAGTCCTATTTTAATTTAGTTCATTTCCGACAATGGTATCTATGAAAAAATCATATAAATCTCAAATTTACATTATGTATGTGCACGACAATTGGACTAATATCTCAATATCATCTCAACCGATTTTAATGATTCTTTTTTTATTAGAAAGGGTACACATAAAGGGTAGTTTGGTGAAAGTTTGGTTAAGTTCAGAGTATGAAATCCGATTGAAATTGAAGAAGTCGATTTTTTTTATAAAAAAATATAATTATGTTATTTTTTCTGATAAAATTTCTTTGTACTCTATGATAAAAACTATTCTATAAGTTGCATTACGTTTCGAACTATTACCATGCTAAGAATAAATTAATTTCATACAGTAGTTCTCGGTATTTTAAGTAATTTACATTTTTCAGTTTTTATTTTTTTTTAATAAAACTATAATGAAATTCGGAATGAAACCCAAAAAAAATGTACCTTGGAAACCTAGGCTAAGACCATGCAAAAATTCATCAATTTCTGTCCAGTAGTTTTTGCGTGATTGACGAACAAACAAACAGACAGACAGACAGACAGACAGACAGACAGACAGACAGACAAGAATTCTGTTTAGTGGTTTTTTAGGTTCTATAATCGACATATAAACCGACCTAATTTTTATTTTTTTTATATCTTTCATGTACAGAATTGACTTTTCTATCCTTTTATTATATATAGAGATAACGCCAATGATTAAAATGTATTGCCATCAGCGCGTCATTTAAACACAATATAAAGTTTTATAAACTATGAACTCACAATCAGAATTTACTTTCCAAATACATATACAGTAACACCCCGGACTTACGCGGTAGGTGGGACCGAGCGATTGTCGTGTAAGTCGAATTCGCGTAAGTCGGTGTTCAACTTTGCATATAAAGTTTCTTTAATCAGGACCAGAATTTAAAAAAAAAAACATAATTTAGAAGAAAAATGTTTAATAAAGTGTAGGATAATAAAAAAAATTATATTGTTATGAATAAAGTAACCTAAACCGGAATTATTTTGAGCTGGAAGGCTACATATATTCTAACAAAGTTGCCTGCCGAGTTAAATTTTTCTTCTTTTCCAATTCACAAATTTTCATTTTTACTTCAAAGTCTTTAATTATATTTAGTTTTCACTCCAAAGACAGTGTTTTCTTTTCTTGTTATGCTCAAATGACTCATTTTTCGTTCTTTTAGACGTTATAATTAGAGATTATAAGTAAAACGCACTGCGCACGTAAAACAATTTCACGCGGAACATGTTTAAACCTGTCGCAAACTGAACACCGAGTGGGCAGAGCGAGAGAGCCGATGCGCGGCAATCAAAATGAAAAACCGCGTATCTCCGAATTCGCGTAAAACGGGGTAGCGTAAGTCGGGGTATTACTGTACTTTTTATTGCAGATATCGCCATTTGAGCTAGTCCCGAAAAATATACCTACTTTATTATTTTTGTTAATGTCACCAACGTTGACGTTTAAAATAATAATTATGGTAGACTAAACAACTATTAATTGTACTTCTTTTTTCATCTTCACGCTGTATCCTGCACGCAGCAGGGTAGGCAGAGGGAACCTAGTGTTAAGACACTACATTGCGTGCTGAGTAGTGAAACTCAACACCGCACTTTGCCTCGACACCAGAGCGATGAAATGGAAATATAAATTTAAATAAATATTTAATTTCCTCAAGTGAGAATAGAACCCACAACCAGTTTATGCTTTGTGCCCCTGTGCCACGAACGGCCTCAATTTACTTTCTTCTTTTAAATTGTGGTTAAATACAATAATCGTAATTTAATTATGCCAAATTTCTATTAACCGACTTAAAAGAGGAGGTCATCAATTCGACTGTATTTTTTATCCTTGTTACATCAGAACTTTTGACTGTGTGAACCGATTTTGATTATTCTTTTTTTATTTGGAAGCTAGTGCGTCCCGTGTAGTCCTATTTTAATTTAGTTCATTTCCGACAATGGTATCTATGAAAAAATCATATAAATCTCAAATTTACATTATGTATGTGCGCGACAAATGGACTAATATCTCAATATCAACTCAACCGATTTTAATGATTCTTTTTTTATTAGAAAGGGTACACATAAAGAGTAGTTTGGTGAAAGTTTGGTTAAGTTCGGAGTATGAAATCCGATTGCAATTGAAGAAGTCGATTTCTTTTATAAAAAAATATAATTGTTATTTTTTCTGGTAAAATTTCTTTGTACTCTATGATAAAAACTATTCTATAAGTTGCATTAGGTTTTGAACTATTACCATGCTAAAAATAAATGAATTTCATACAGTAGTTATCGGTATTTTAAGTAATTTACATTTTTCAGTTTTTATTTTTTTTAAATAAAACTATAATGAAATTCGGAATGAAACCCAAAAAAAATGTACCTTGAGACCCTAGGCTAATACCATGCAAAAATTCATCAATTTCTGTCTAGTAGTTTTTGCGTGATTGACGAACAAACAAACAGACAGACAGACAGACAGACAGACAAGAATTCTGTTGAGTGGTTTTTTAGGTTCTATAATCGACATATAAACCGACCTAATTTTTATTTTTTTTATATCTTTCATGTACAGAATTGACTTTTCTATCCTTTTATTATATATAGAGATGAGACCAGTCGTGGCGCAGCGGCACGAAGGTTGTGGGTTCGATCCCCACTCGAGGAGATGAAACATTTACTTAAAATAAAATATAAATAGTATTTCCATTTCTTCGCTCTGGTGTTGAGGCTAAGCGCGGCGTTGAGTTTTGCCATTCAACACGCAATGCCTCCAGAATTCGGCAGAAAGTAGGGAAAGGAGTGTCTTAACACTAGGTTCCCTCTGTGTGTCTACCCTGCTGTGTGCGTGATACAGCGTGAAGCTGATTTTTTGTTAAATTTAGTTTAGTTAAAATCTAAATGGGTTTAATGAGCTTAATAAAAAAAATTAAATGGGTAAAAATAAGAGTATGGCGTAATCTTTTTTCTAACTAGCACCAGCAAAAGATATGTTTTATGATCACCAATCAAAACAATTTGCTGTAACTGTACTATTTGATGTATATTTTTAGAAATAATATAGCAAATTATTTAATGAAA
This sequence comes from Heliconius himera, assembly GCA_021202915.1. Lineage (NCBI taxonomy): Eukaryota > Metazoa > Arthropoda > Insecta > Lepidoptera > Nymphalidae > Heliconius > Heliconius himera. The sequence goes on from JAJHJA010000296.1 coordinate 289,660, forward strand.
ATATTAAGAGGCGATCATGGCGCAGGGGCACAAGTGTGTCTGAAAACTGTGGCTTTGTTCTCTAGAGAATGAAAAATGTATTATTTTTTATTTTCTCGCTCAGGTAACAAGGCAAAGCGCGGCGTTGAGTTTCGCCGCTCAAAACGCAATGCCTCGAAAATTCAGCGGAATGTGGGAAACAGAAATGTCTTAATGGAAATGGAGTGTCTTAACACTACGTTCCCAGATTTCCTCTGCCTTCCTTTGCCTAGCTGAAAAAAGCTTAATATGTCAACAGACGTTTAGTAAAAATTTGCCTTACATATCAGCTATATCCAAAATTTATATTTCTTGATACCATAATTTTGCCGCTAGTAACTGTACTGAACTGTACCGAACACCGAAACGAATTGTAGTAATCGACTTAATTAGATATACCTCGTCATTTAGATACGCTTTTATTGTCCTCAATTTTGTTGACTTTACTGGAATATTTAAATAAACAGTATATGTATGTAGATTTTTTCGAATTTAAACAACCTTATAATTAACATTTATTTTTAGTTTATCTTTTGCCATACTACTAGCATAAATATTGATCTAAAATCTTACATTTATAACAACCAACGCACTATCTCTTTATCTGAACATATCTGTGTTATGTTCTCCTGAATCAGGAAATTGGTAAGTACTCGTATACGTCTTAAAACGACTCAAAAACTTGTACAAATGGACAAATTTTAAGAATGGTGGCTTGAATTTTATCCCGAGTGAACAAAGAACTCGGCACCTATATAGATCTCTCATTATTTTATCGGTGAAGTCGTGAACGACGCATTACTTATCATTTAACTTGGCTTTCATTTTACATTTATGTTTCTGATGAGATATTATTATACTTCCTGAGCTTATAAATATTTATTTTCAATGACAGAGCTTAAATGCTTACAAGTTTTTGTATTCTTACCTTTTGTTATTCCCTGATTACCTTGTATTTGTATCTTTTGCGTAAAATGAGATTATTGAGATTGAGTTTAAGGAAGGGTGGAAGTGTCAGCGCTTCTTTTACGGGAACAGCATATAGGGTAAAATATTTTAAACTCATACGTATAGAAGTTAATCAAGATACCTCAACAGTTTAGACATAATAATAATTTTATTATTTATTTTGTTTGAAAAAAAACACTTTTAATTTTTGGGATTTTTTAAATTGTATTAGGCTTTTGTAGAGAACTTAAAACTGTGGTTTCATTTAAAGATGTGCTGACACTTCCACCCTGTATACTTATATTAAGAATTTCAGTTAAAAATATGAAAGAGAATGGTGTATAAAATGAATACAATAGATTTAAAAAAAAATTAAATACTATAGATATTATTTTCTGACATATATAATTTGTAGCTGTTGAAGTGAAATGAGTATCTTATATAAGTAAATAAATAAACACTAAACTCTAAAAGCGTTCTAGTTTCGTGATGTTAATTTTCCTTAGATAATCAAAGCGACTCATAGAATAACATCTTAGAAAATTCGAGATGACATTCGTAAGCTTATCTCGTGTTCTCGTTAGTATACTGAATACGTCGGCGTGTTATTCGTGATTAAGCAGCCGGAACGTGACAGTTGATGAAAACAGCCTGAAGGAACTCTGAGAAGGAACCATGAGAGTCCCTTCGCCATCAGAATACAATTCAAGGGTAATTTAATCAGAGTTTGTTTAGGTTCTGATTATGGAATCTGGTTTAAGTCGGTTTTTTTTTTTGGTAAAAATTTTAATTTAAAATATTTGTTTCATAAACTGGTCTAAACATAATGAACGTTTTAACAAATTGACTTTCTATTTTTTTATATACAATATACAGTACAGTTAATATTTATTTAATAACCCTAAAACATTTTATACCTTGTTGAGTGTAGAGGCCGTCGTGGCGCAGCGGTACTGTTTCTCAATGTAAGCGTTTGGTTGTTTTGACTTATTTTATTTTCATTTCCTCGCTCTGGTTAGGTTAAGTAAGAGTTAGTTAGAAAAGCTAAGGTGTTAAATTACGCCACTCAACACCAAAGAATTCCCGAAAAATTACGAAAAGTAGGGAACGGAGTGCCTTAACACTACGTTCCTACTTTACTATATGCGGGATACAGCGTGAAGCTAAATAACCTGAAAATACATAGTATCTGCTGCTTCGGTTTAGATAACCAAGTGAGTATTGCACGTTACACGCCATGCTACATTAAGCCTCCTTTGAAATAAAGCAACAATGACGTAGTCTAAACATGTCAGTTAGTCCAAACATTGGCGCTTTGGAGTGACACTTGATTTTAAACAAAACGTTTTAACTTGTATTCTAAAATAAGTTTTTATAGCTTCACCCTTATATACCATATTTATAGCAGAGCACACAGAGGGAACCTAGTGTTAAAGCACTCCGTTTCCCATTTCTTAATTATCTTTTTAATATTTTTTAATTACCTAGCCAGTAGCCAGTCGTAGCGCAGGGACACAAAGTGTGACTGTAAAACCGACTGGTTATGGGTTCGATCCTCACTCGAGGAGATGAAATATTTACTTAAATGTATATTTCCATTTTTTCGCTCTGGTGTCGAGGTAAAACGTGACGTTGAGGTCTGCCACTCAACACGCAATGCCTCCAGAATGCGGCAGAAAGTGGGGAACGGGAACCTAGTATAGGTTCCCTCTTCCTATCTTGCTGTGTGCGGGATACAGCGTGAAGCTGATTTATTTATTTAACTAGCGACCCGCTCGCGGCTTCGCCCGCTTAAACCACAAAATTATTTAATTAACACACTGAATTATGTTCGTGTTTTGATATACCTATAATGTATGTTTGCAACGCAATGAAGATTTTTAATGACAAATTTATTAAAACTTTAGGTCGCATTCTCGTACCTCCCATGAGAATCTTCACTTGAATTTTTGGAATAATAACACAACTTATCGATACTTACAATAATATCTTAACTCATCGGTGTCTGTACATGGAAGATATTACAATTAACATTGTAATAGAACTTGGTCAGTTTGTCTGTTTGTCTGTGAATTTGTTCACGATAATCTCAGAAACGGCTTAACCGATTTAAATCCTTTTTTGTTTGCATTTTGGCAATTTAATATTAGTTTTATTTTAATCAGCTTCACGCTGTATCCCTCACACAGCAGGTTAGGCAGAGGAACCCTAGTATTAAGACACTCCGTTCCCCACTTTCTGCCGAATTCTGGAGGCATTGCGTATTCTCGTTCTTTCGTGTTCTCGTTCGCTCGACACCAGAGCGAAGAAATGGAAATATAAATTTAAGTAAATATTTCATCTCCTCGAGTGCTTGCACTTCGTGCCGCTGCGCCACGACTGGCCTCAACTGGACTGGACTTTATTTTAATCGGTTCACACAAAGTCAAAACCAGATCCACGCTTTATCCCGCCTTTAGCAGGGTAAAGATTATGCGTAAGATTATGAGAATATGTTGTAATGTAAGGATTAAGATATTGCGTATAATGTGTGACTGATGTGCGAAATTAAAATATTATTAAACGAAATGAAAATATTATTAAATTATAATTCAATCCTCCAAGTGGGGATCGGACCCACACCAGTCGCGTTGCAGCCACAACTTTGGCCTTTAACAAAGAACAGAAGAGAAGCGCGTCAGCGCTCCTTTTACGGAAATAGCATATAGGTAAAATATTTTAATTCCATACCTAAAGAATTTAAGCAACAGTGTAGACGTAAGTTTTTTTTTTTCATTTCACGATGTTTAATCATATCTATATTTCGTGTGAGGCAGTTACGCTTTGATACCAATAACGTAAACGCATACTACTACAAAAATACTACTAAAACCTTTAGATTTTAGAACTTTGAACTTTGCCGCCAAAACCTACAGCTCGATTTCGGAATGAGGCGTATGCGGCGGTCTCCCTTTGATAAAAAAAAAAAAAAAATGTGCGTGCGTCGTTCTTGACAAATTGTATTTTATTTTACAACGATAATTTTATTATTTATTCGCGGCTTTGTCCGCTTGAATTACATGATTACTCTTTTAAGAAATATAGATATTACAAACAGCCTTAACTAATAATTAATTGATTTGGATTAGTACTCACGATATTATTTGCAAAATAACTTATCTAGCTCCTGTACAGTTTTTAAATTAGTAACATATATTATTAGTTAAATATATAATTGATATACAGAATATACGTAGAAAGCACGTTTTTGCTCCCAAAAGTTATTTTTTTATACGTTTCTTAAAAAAATATTAATAACATAAACGAACGAACGGACTGAAAACCTATTCAAAATATTTCTTTGAATATTAAGTCATTCTTTATCACTGTGTTAAATAATTACGAATTAAGCTAGACTGTTACGAAGGTAATCTTCACCAACAATTCAATGTAGTTTACTTTATAATTAGTACTATGAACAATTGTACTTTAAGAATACGTAAATTTATCAACAGTCAAATAAATAAGACGTTTCTAAAGTCATTCTTTTGGACTTACAATTGAACTGTAACCATTCGAGCATTGTTAGAAAAATATTACAATGTTATGTTAAATTTATTATAAGTATAGATTACACTTACATGACGTAATTAACGTTAAGCAGATAATAACTCAACAATATAATAATTTATTTCTTAATAATTTCTTTTTTTTTTCAAATATAAATATCTTTAAAACTTTAAGTACATTATTTTTTGATAAAGTGTAGCGGTAACCTTTCCAAACTATATTTTCTTTTATGCACAGCGCCATCTATTAAGATCCCATCACAATTAGAAGAGAGTATCAAGATTCGTTAGTACCTACTATTGGTCAATAGATAGCGTTCTTGTATCGATTTTTTAATATGTCAAATATAAACTTCTTGAAAACTTAAATACTTATATCTTTAGTATTAAAATGATTAATATTTTTTAGTATTAAAATGATTAATATTCCTTCCGTCGTAATTAGTGGTTAACTCCACAGAACGTTTTTTGCGTTATCAAGATTCGTTAGTACCTACTATTGGTCAATAGATAGCGTTCTTGTATCGATTTTTTAATATCTCAAATATAAACTTCTTGAAAACTTAAATACTTATATCTTTAGTATTTAAAATGATTAATATTCTTTAGTATTAAAATGATTAATATTCCTCCCGTCGTAATTAGTGTTTAACTCCACAGAACGTTTTTTGCGTTATCAAGATTCGTTAGTACCTACTATTGGTCAATAGATAGCGTTCTTGTATCGATTTTTTAATATGTCAAATATAAACGTCTTGAAAACTTAAATACTTATATCTTTTGATAGAGTGAAGCGATTACAATGAAATAAAGACTAAAACCTACCTTGATTTATTTGTAATTTTTATGTATAAATGTTGCTCAAATTTATTGTGTACTTTTTACGTGATACGTGTTCACATAAACAGACAAACAGACAAACAGACAAACAGACAAACAGACAAACAGACAAACAGACAAACAGACAAACAGACAAACAGACAAACAGACAAACAGACAAACAGACAAAAATTCCAAAAATGTTGGAAATGGATTCTGTTAGTTATCCTTTAACACCCTGGCTAATTTTTTCTTAAATATTTTCAATGTACAGAAACGACTTTTCTACAGATTTATTATAAGTATAGATTACCTAGATATATATTGTATATCTAATGTATCAAAATCATATGCCCAAAGTAAACTTAGTTATGTAACCATTATAATGTTTAATACAAGGAAGAGAACGTTTCTTAAAGCCAATTTTAAATCTCGAATGGATTTAGTAGATATTTTTTCTATATTTGTTGGAAAAGCTTCGCCATATATATTTACATAACAAAAGGAAGAAGTAAAGGGTTCGTGTCCTTGAATCATATTCTTGTCACGAACTCGCTGCTAGTAGGGGATTTATCGGTCAATTTCACATCAATACGTTTTTTTGCGTTACATTTTATGCATTATTATGAGAATTTGGAAGAGAAACGCTTTTTAAGTAAATAATTCAAAGACGAGGACTTTGGACACCTGGCTTCTCATGTAATATCTACATCATCATTCTTTCGTACTCACCTACGAACAGTTATCATCAACGATTATTATGACATTTATTTTCACTGTCAATGAAAACGACTACAAAATGCTGAGACTCCGTTCCCTTCTTTCTGCCGAATTCTGGAAGCATTGCATGTTAAGTGGCAGAACTCAACGCCGCGCTTAGCCTCGATACCAGAGCGAAGAAATGGAAATATAAATTTAAGTAAATGTTTCATTTCATCGAGTCTCAAACAACCAGTCGGTTTTACAGTCACACTTTGTGAGGCTTATACCTATACGATAGATTTGCTTTTCTGATGTAACGTAACATGTTTGCTCAATTTAATTCTTGCTCTTTTTCCACCTCTTGTTTAAAAACACATAACAGCGAGGGAGACAAGTGTTAAGATACTCCGTTCTCATTAAAACACTTCTATTTCCCACTTTCCATCGAATTCTGAAGGAATTGTGTTGAGTGGCAGAACTCAAGGCCGTGCCTTGTTCCGTTACCAGAGCAAGGAAAAGATAATATTAAATATTTCATTTCCCAAGTAGAAATCGAACCCACAACCTGTCGCGTTTACAGTGGCACACTCGTGCCCTTGCGCCATGACTGGCCTCATATTTGATTTTTTCTGTTATATTATGTTAGTATTTTAAAAATAGTTTTTACTTAAAATATTAATTGTTTAATTTTTTTCCAAAAATATATGATATACCTATGAGCCTCATTTTTCACTGTATGCTCAACTATAGCGGAGTATAACATCGCGTTTTATTTAACCAATGCATGAAAAATAATTTGTTTAAGATATAATGTGTTAAAGATAGCTGCGTTGCGGTAGTGGTTTGTACTGATACTTATATGCGTGGCATATAAGTATCAGGGATACAGCATGAAGCTGATATGATATATCATATCAGCTTCACGCTGTATCCCGCACACAGCAGGGTAGGCAGAGGGAACTTAGTGTTAAAACACACCGTTCCCCACTTTCCGCCGAGTTCTGGAGGCATTGCGTGTTAAGTGGCGGAACATCATCACCGCACTTTGCCTCGACACCAGAGCGAAGAAATGAAAATATAAATATAAGTAAATATTTTATCTCCTCGAGTGGGAATCGAACCCACAACCAGTCGATTTTAAAGTCACACTGTATGCCGCTGCGCCACGCCTGGCCTCAAATATGCCATGGCCACATGCGTGGCTATTATCATAAAATTTCATATCATAACGTAGATAAATAGATTTTATACAGCAAGTCATCATTTTGAAATTATAGCCATATTATATTATAGTTTAGTGTGTTTATTTTAAACTGATTTATTAGGTTGTTGGTTTTTCATTACGGTTATGTGAGATCGTTTAAACCTCAATTAAGGCTGGTTATTTGTAGTAATAAGTTTTTAGTATATTGATCATTGAATTTAGTTTGGTTAATATAGTTGCAACTAAACAAACATTTTTTTTCTAATAAATCGAATACTATAGTTTTTATTTAGTATATTTTTAGTGTTCTGTATCTCGAACGGAACGGAACTCTTATAGGATCATTTTGTCCGTCTGTCTGTCAAGACAATTTATCTTGAAATTGCGTGGAATTTTTAAGCTAAAATTAATACTAAATATTTAGGTCTATGGTTCCTTGAAGGACAGTTTCTAAGTCAACTCAATCAAAGATACGAACCTTTTGCTGTGTTTTGTATGAAATTCGCCGCGGAATCAAAACCTAAAGGTTACTAGGTCCCGTGGACCTAGACTCCTAGACTCCTAGACCTATGAAATTTGGCACAAAGTGAGAACCACTTAACAAACTTAAGTAGGTAAGCTTTCATAAATTGTACTTCCCGTTGACCAACAATCCTGAAATAGGTACAGAAGCCTCGGTGAGCGTGTCTCATTCGCTTTTAACCGTTTTTTTTTCAAAGACATTAGTAAAATACTCGTTGTATGTTAAAAATAATATTTCACTAAAAATCACATTAATAACTTTCAATAACGGCCAAACCTCTGAACCAATTGTGTTGAAATTTCATATATAGGTTTACTCGAGGTTTACTCGAGGGTTTTGGAATAAATATAAGCTACGTTTTTCACCAATTTTTTTAATTGTTTTTTTTTTCAGAAATTTCATCGTAATACGTAAAGGTGATGCGCACAGCAGTATATAAAAACAATGCACTACAAAAATATTGTCCTTTAAAATACGTATTAAAAGGTCTACGATATCATATGGTGAACTCTGATGATAGAGCTACAATAATCATTATCGGGTTATGATGAAAAAATGGCAAAAAAAAATGAAAGAAATTGAGTGGTAGATTTTGGCGCTCCGTTCTCTGACTATCTGACTGCTATCGATACAGCGTGAAGCTACAAAAAAAACGTATATGTATGTATATAGTCACCTTTAGCATTTTATCCAGACTGAAATTGTTCTTTACAGTAATAATTATAATTAATACTTTAACAGAGATCACAGATTCCCAATGATCTAGCTTATGACCCGCGCGGTGTGCGGGGGCGACCTGGCCACGGCCGACCACAACGGACAGGTGAATTTTCATACATGAATTTTCATACATTTTCGATATATCACTAATGTTTATGAGGTTATATGCTATTTCTTATTAATTAATATTTTTGTTTGGATCTCTTCGCTAATTTGGATTTCTTGGTCGACAGGTTCTGGGTTCGATTCCCGCTAGAGTAATGAAGTATGTAATATTTTCAGTTCTTCTTTGGTAACAACGGAAAGCATAGCATTGAGTTCTACCAGTCAACACGGAATGCCTCAAGAATTTGGCGGAAAGTGTTCCCATGTTCCCTTTGCCTACTTTGCTAAGTAAGGGATACAGCATGAAGCTATAGCTATAAATAAATTATAATATTGATGTTGCAAACATGTTTGTATGTTTGTATATTATTTTATAATGTTCAGAAATTTATTATGCTTATTTGTTAAAACAGTGATTGTATTAGGTTATCAGCAGATAATAAATGTTAGAATGTTGAATTAGATTTTTTTTGATATATTGATATATAATAAAAACAATACTTAAAGGTTAATCTATAAGTCGCAAGAACACAGAGAAAAAAGAATACTCATTAAGTGCCTACAGAGAGGAGCTCGGACAGTCGAGGCTAGAGTTAATGTGCGTTTAAAGGAGCCCCCCAAACCTACACTTTGGTCGTAATTCCCAGACACTAGTTTGAGTTCCTGTCGCTGCAACGCGAAGGACTCGATACCCATGTGTGAATCCATGAAATACTAAGTATTTTCTATTCATATATATCGCGAAAATAATTTACAATATTTAAATGCAACTTAAATTTCTAGAGGCCAGTCGTGGCGCAGGGGCACAAAGTGTGACTGTAAAACCGACAGGTTGTGGGCTTGATCCCAACTCGAGGAGATGGAATATTTATTTAAATTTATATTTCCATTTCGTCGCTCTGGTCTCGAGGCAAAGCGCGGCGTTGAGTTCTGTCACTCAACAAGCAATTCCTCCAGAATTCGGCAGAATGTGGGGAACGGAGTGTCTTAACACTAGATTCCCTCTGCCTACCCGGCTGTGTGCGGGATACAGTGTGAAGCTGATTTATTTATTTTTTATTACTTAAGTTTCTAGAATATTTCATTAATTTGAACTTCAACTGTAATACTGGGAGTAATGCACTGTTATACGTATGTAGGTGGTGAAACATGAAACGCCGACGGCAGACAAGTTAAGTTGTTTCAAACTATATTGGAGTGTTAAAGTCATTCTTTACCCTTTGAAATAATGGAGATGTTGATGGAACGATATATATTTCCGTAATGTAAGACATTTGTAGCTTGCTTTTAGTATTTTAGCAACGTTATTTATTATGATTTAGTATTGTATTACATTAATATAAAATATTGCAATCTTATTTTAACTTATTTGATTAGTAACTGATAATGTAGTAGCTCAACTATAGTTTATGATGACTTTAAGTCGTCTTCGTAAAGAACTGATTATAAAACTTTGGTAAGCTTACACCGTCTATTTTGGTAAACTAAGCGAAATTGTAATAATAATTTACACGATTCATTTGAAATAGATAGATAAAAAAAACAACATTTCTTCAATCACAATTTTATAAATACATATTTATGTATATACATTTCATTCATAATATTCTTAATTTCAATCTTCATTAGTTCATTATATTCCTTATTTTCAACCACTTCAATATATTGCAATTGTAAAACTTGAAAACCTTCCAAAACTTGTACCCAATAAATTATCTTAGTTAAGTACTTTCTAGTAATCTACAAAAATGATTAATTAACCTCAAGTAAAAAAACAAAGAAAAATTTTTATCACAATAATTTACGACTAAATTTGAGCGTTATGCAATACAAATGCATTAGACTCGGTGACTATTAAGCAAATTATAAATTTCCAACTCAAATAATACGCTTGCACAGCTCTCTTGTATATATGCCCGTGTCCGATACTACTTCACATTCGCCATTCTAGATTTGATTGTAGTCACTAGTCTCGTATACAAAGCAGCACAAAGCAGTCAATAATGAGAATATTCAGTTGTATTGTCCTGTTCGTCGCGGTCGCTATGGCCAGCGCCCATAAGCCACACTACAACATCAAGGACGCCCCGGAATTGTTCGAGAAATTTGTAAAAGAATACAACAGGCACTACAAGAGTGAGGCTGATAGGAGGGAGCATTATGAAGCTTTTGTGAATACCTTATATAAAATCAATGATTCTAATGCTAAAAGTGACTCTGCTATTTTCGATATAAACCGGTTCTCCGATTATACACCTGAAGAATGGGAAAAAATGCAGGGCATTCACGTCCGTACGTTCTCTTAGTACTGTTATAAGTATATTGACAATTTCTAGTTAACTTTTATAGTTCATCTATCAATGCAGATTCGAACGTCGAAACTTTACTAACGGAATCTGCATTGATAAAAATAACAAACGACATCTTTCTTTATTGATTTTTTTGTATTTTTTTTCCACTAGGTATTATCTATTAATTAGGGAATGAAAAAAAATATTTAAACTGATTCTAAACAATAGTCAGATATATGATTGTTACAATTATCTTGGACACGATAAAATATGTAAAGTGTTTCAAAGTTAATATGTATTAAGGTTTTTTTTGTTTTCAGATCACTAAGTTCCAGATAGTCCAGACCAGAGACAACGATTAGAATATTTTGGCTACGTCCTACGACCTTTATACATTTATGTAAACTTAATATATTATTAAATCAATAGAAATCTTTTTTTTATTAAAAATTAATATTGATATAATAGATAATTTTATGGGTCTGAGTATACGTGTATATAATAAACTTTCGCAGTGTATAAGTTTGCCACTACCACAATTTAAAGTAACTTTAAAAAAAATACTAACAAGTAAAGCTTATTACACTGTACAAGGATATTTAGATGATAAACATGTATGGAATTAATGTCTATTGAATGTGATGCAGGATAGCTGTCAGATAATGTAATAATACCATTAACTTTGAAAAGAGCAACTGTTGAGTTTCTTGCCGGCTCTTCTCAGCAGAACTGCCTTCCGAACCGATGGTAACTTTTTTTTCTTTGTTTATATGTTCATTTGACGATTCAAAAGTGCCTATAAGAGTTTATTTGAATAAAGAATATTTTAAATTGAATTGAATTAATCTAATTAATTTTTCTTTTCTTAAAAAAAAACATATCAAATCAAGTTTTATCAAAATATTCTTTACTTAATGGCCACTTTTGAATCGTCAAGTTACATGGAAATGTCAGTAGTGTCAGTTCTTTAGCAAACTACCACCAGCTCGGAAAGCAGTTCTCTTGAGAACAACCAACCAGCAAATCAACAGTTGCTCTTTTACGAAATATGATTTACAATAGACGTATAACCAATAGCTACGCGAGTTAACATTTACTTATTTTTTTATATATCCTTTATCGCACACAATTACAAAAAAAAATGTACAAGAGGCGGGCTTGACGCTAAAGAGCATCTCCCACCAACCTTGTCATGTATGATAATTTATAATCATAATAATATATTAATAAACTACATAAAAATATAAGCCATATATATCATACAAATAATTACATAACGAATTAAATAGTTGAATATGCTCAAAATATTCTTTTACCCCGTGCTTGAAAACCTCACGAGAGGGAACTCTTCTTATGGGCTCGGATAATTTATTCCATAGCCTGATTCCAGTGGCTGCAAAAGATTCAGACAGGGAACCCTGACGTATCACAGGGTGTGGATAACATAAAATTATATTGGTAACGTAAGGATCTATCATGGAAAGAGGATAGGAAGGAAAAATCAGAAGATAGTTAAATGGGAGACTGGTGATCGAAAAGGATGGAGTAAAGTAAGCAAAGGACTTTAGACTTCCTGCGGACAACTACAGAAAGCTAGCCGAGTTGCCTCCTATAAGATGATATAAATAAAGCGTATGCAGGTGTTATACATTGTAGGGAACTATTACATATATTTATAGTTTATTTAATGTGTGTCATTTATCTATTTCAATATTGTAATTTATTTATTTATCATTTATATACATACATACGCTTAATAGAATTTATATATAATTATTATAACAAGTATTCGTATTTAGTATATTTATATGAAAGCGCTCGCTGCCGTCGACTGAACCGGTGAGGAGTAATATTTACTCCTACCCCCTTGTCGACGGCATATTTAATAATCACAGTCGTTGCTTGCCATTCGATGCGCTTTCCATACGTTCCTTTGTTTTATTTAGTATTTATTTCCAAATTTGTATCTTTTGTGTTCTGTTATATATATATATATGTTTGTGGTTGACCTTCTTATATACTGTACCGTGTTTAATTGTGATTTTACCATTTGTGTTATCACTGTATGTACATTTAAAGTGGTGTTGATTAAACTCAGTGCTAAACGTGAGTAGACTTTTATTATTCACCATCAACACTACATACATTCATTCAAGCTTGTTTAACAGACCTTTATTCATATCCAATCAGCAAACATCACCGTGATCAATAATAAGAAGCAGCAAGCATTAACCAGTTATAGTTAAGTCTGCACCGTAGCGTACATGTTGCGGGACATATCTGCAACATAATTGCTCCAAGTTAATTTATTGTCAAGTATAATATTCAAATCTTTCACAGTGCTGGTAAAATTTGGGATCGTGCTATTATCGGTGAGGTTGGGCAGTTTGTTGTAATTGAGTTTAGCAAGATTTCGCAAGCTGTCGATGATTATAGCATTTGTAACATTTGTCAGGATTAATATGAATTCGGTATTTGGACGATCAAATTGAAATGTTACGAAGACTATTATTAGAGAATTAATAACACCAATAATATTATCTAAACTAGCATGTTTATATAGATGCAAGTCGTTAGCATAAAGATGGTATCGAGAGATTATAATGGAAGTGATAGAATTCATGAATATTGAAAAATGAAGAGATCTCCTCTTACTTACTTAAATACCGCCTAGAAGAACGCCAACTGTCACATCATGCCAGTTAGAAAATGTCTGGCCTACACGAACCAACTACTGACGTCCCTGAAAATAAGACAAAAATGGAGAAGATGCTACGAAAATAACTTAAGTAAACTAGTCGGGCAGTATTAACATCCATAAAATCCGTAAAGCGGTCTGCTTTTCTAACAGCTGCAGCGGAGCTCAGTCTACCCGTAAGAGAAGATAGATGAGGACATTATTGAAGTTTCGTATCTGGGTTTAGTCCCAAAATTGCTGCGGTATTAGTAAAATTGAGAATTTTACTTTCAAATCTCAAGCTTCTGTCTCTTCACGTTAGGCATAGTAAATTTATACATAAAAATTATTAACAGTAAACCAGTACCACCAGGTGTATTTGTGATAAGTTTGTCATAATTATTTTTATTATACTTTAAATTCTTTACGTACAAATAGAGATCGCTAATATATAATTAGAAATAAGAGACAAACATATAACCCGTTCATGATATTAACTGCACAGTACTACAGTACATGAAAAACAGAGCGGCATATTATCTGCTGATCTGGCATATGTGTGACATTACCAAGTCACTATTAGTTATTAAGTACTAACACTAGATATTAAGCTCTATTGTATTTTACTAACATTTTTGGATCATTGGTTATCCGATAAGTCAGTATCGAACTTATAACTGTCATGCTTACAGTCAGACAGTGTGTTTGTGCCCATGACAACTAATTCGATATAATGCTTAATTTATATAATTACTTATAATATTTTATGCCTTATGACTAATGTTGAGCATTTCAAATCTGAAATGCATTAGACTCAGTGAATATAAAATTAGCTATACAAGTAAACCACGGACCTAATTAACCGCTGATATGACGTTTACACGGCATACGTAATTGCAGTAAAGTATACTATTTTATTGGAATTATCTATATATATAAAAGGACTTGTGCTGACTGACTGAGGTAAGACGCACGCAGAGCCGTAACCGCTGATGGTAGAAACGTGAAATTTGGGCAGATGTTTATTTTCATATTCTGGACATCCACTAAGAAGGGAATTTGAAAAATTTTAACTCTAAAGGGACGAAATAGGGGTTGAAAGTTTGTATGGAAAAAACATTTAATCTATACCGATTATTATAAAATTTAAAATTTAAACTCTTAAAAATATTACATTGAACACGTGTTTCATGGTTTTTAAGAATTCCCCCCCTAAGGGTTCAAATAAGGGGTTGAAAGTTTATATGGAAAAATCTTTAAATTGCCACCGATTTTTATAAAAATTTAAATTCAGACCGTTAAAAATATTTTATTGAACATGTTTTTCTGGTTTTTTTAGAATTCACTCCTAATAAGCGGGCGAAGCCGCGCGCGCCCACTAGTCAGTCTATATAAATCAAGAGAGCTAGCAGTTTGTTAAATTAAAACAAGCAAATTTTCAAATATCTGTATTTGAAAAAAGAAATGGCATTTTTTAAAATTATCTAACCAATTAAACTCAAAGTCTGAAGCGTAAAAATTGTTAATTAAAGTGTAATATATTGTGGATTTAATTTTAATGAAATTTAATTTTTTTTTATGAAATTTTAATGAAATTTTAATATCATTATTTATTGTTATTGTTATTTAGTTAGTAACTACATCTAAGCTTACTGTTACTAGAAATTATATTTATTTAAGTTAAAAGTAAAAAAATATTTTATATTAAGTAAAGCGTCAGTACGCTTTGTTTTATATAAAATTATTTATTTATTAATTATTGTCACACAAAAATAATTTTAAAAAGATTTTATTTTATAATTTTGAAGTCGGCTTTCAAAAAAAAGCTTTCAAATAAATAATCATCAACATCAGCTCACCCAGTCAAAAGTTCTGTCAATAAAAAATACAATCGAATTGATAACCTCCTTTTCTTACAGAAGTCAGTTAAAAAACCCTAGTTTAACCCTCGTAAGCTACAATCACAGCGTAGATGAGGGTCTGATGTGGCTTAAGTAAGAGTTGTGATGCGAAGGTGAAACCAAGAGTAATGTTCGCTTTGAGATGTAATGGCTCACGGTACTCTGTAGTACCTGTGAGTGTAATGAGGCCGACACGACCCTGCAGGCGAGAGCCCTAATAAGGGCCTCAATTTAAATTAATTTAGTTCTGCCATATATCTATATACACATAGCTACCCATTTCAACATGAACAAGTCCAAAACTGAAATATTCACAGCCTGACTTTTGTACAAAAAAAAAACAATAAAAAGGTTGTAAATATCGAATTGTGCATCCGAACATAAAGTTATATTTTATTCGAAGCTAACATTTTAAACGACAACGCGTGATTGGAATTGGTCGTATCGTGATTTAGTATTTCATTTCTAAATAAAATAACTGAAAAAAACTCTAGTTAGATACGTATTTGTTTGTTTGGAACTTCCCCGTGGACCCTCTTTTAGTGATGCGCATAAAAATATTGGCATCGTTGAGTAATAGTAACACTTCATTGACGTCACGCGTAAGGTGTTTAACACACGGAGGTATGGAAATTTAAATTACGCCGTAGAAATTATCATAATATACTAGGGGTTTGTATTTAAATCGACTTCACGCTGTATCCCGCACACAGCAAGATTGCCAGAGGAACCTAGAGTTAAGGAACTTCGTTACCCATTTCCGCCAAATTTTGGAGGCATTGCGTATTGAGTGGTAGAAATTAATGTTGCGCTTTACCTCGATACTAGAGCGAAGAAATGAAAATATAAAATTAAATAAATATTTGTTTTCCTGGAGTGGGGATCAAACCCACAACTGATTGCATCTATAGTCACACCTATGCCACGACTGGCCTCAAAACTAGATTTGTATTTCTATTTCTATATATAATTTAATGACGCCACCACTGTCCTGAGCTCATCAATTAAAGACTTTACAATTGATTTTTTATTAATGTTTACAGGAGATTATTTTCTTCCTTAATTATTTTTTGTTACTTTAGTATCTGTTGTTTTGTTTTATTTTATTAAATTTCGAAAATTAAACCTAAATCTAATATACAAAAACCAAAAAAATTGTAGGGAGTAATTTAAATATAATTATTACAGTACCATGTGTGTCAAAAGCTTTATCGCGCACGCTAGATGAACTTTGCAATACACTTAAGAAGGCTAACTTCGGTACATTTGACCTCGTCGTCGTTACTCCGAGTAATGCTATGAGCGCTCAAACTTCTCGCCAACTCTCCTAAATTACTTCTAGCTTATAGTTAATTAAATGTTTTCAGGTCTCTGGTCTGATATCTCTGGTGTTGAGGCAAAGCGCGGCGTTGAGTTTCGCCTCTCAATTGGCAATGCGTCGAGAATTCGGCGGAAAATGCGGAACGGAGTGTCTTAACACTATATTCGCCCTGCCTGCACTGATGTATGCAAGTTACAGCGCGAAGTTGAGAAATATAGAAATGTACTACATTTCATGTATGTATGTATGTAGATTAAATGTTTACGAATCGTGAAGAATATAAAAGTGGATTGAAATAGTTCGTATGATATTACGCGTTATAGATATTTTTTTTACTTCATTAGGTACGGAAAGATGTCTAAATTTCACTTCTAATACCTAGAATTTCTCATGTCTCAGTTTACGCATACGAATTTAAAAAATAATATTTTTACGTCATATTTTCCCGAGATTACCAAAAATATTTCGATAAAATAGTGTCTCAAAATGAAAAGATGCTGGAGTAAGAAATATATAAGTATTATTAGTAGGCATTTCTAATATGGGGCTATACGCTTCAGCCATACATATATCCTATTCACATTAGCAGAGCTGTGAACTAATTGCGTACATTTAACGCTACGGGCTGCTGACCTACTTTTTTCAGCTAAATTTTTAATTTGAACGAATTTTTCCTACATTCGCTTATATTTGAACAGATACGATACGTTTATATTTAATTTAATTTTTTTTTCAAAAAATTAAGGTATTATGAATAGCTGTTGATTTTCGCAATAATTTTTTTTAGACATATTGCTGAAATTTCATAAAATGATACTGATCGAGATCCATACTATAGGCAATGGAGATACCGTTTCACATAACGATTTCTTGTTTGTATCATTGTATTATGTTTAGCTTTCCAAATATTAATGACTTTCAGAATAATATATGCAACAAGCGCATTATATTTACGAAAAGTAAGATAGATCAGTACACAAAAACTTGTAAAAAAATCGTATGAAAACTATATTTTAAAAATAATTTAACCACCATCACATATAATTCAACAAAATGAAATTGCACATCATCGTGATAGAGAGAGAGAGAGTTTAGTCACATAAAAATATGAAAGAACCATATTTACCTACAGTATAAATAAAATTTAGAGGTCAGTCGTGGCGCAGCGGCACGAAGCGTGTGTGTGTGTGTGTGTGTGTGTGCGTGCGTGCGTGCGTGCGTGCGTGCGTGCGTGCCTGCGTGCGTGTGTGTGTGTGTGTGTGTGTGTGTAAAAAACCAACTGGCTGTGGGTTTGATCCCCACTCGAGTAGATGAAATATTTACTTAAATTTATATTTCTATCTCTTCTCTCTGGTGTCGAGGTTAAGCGCGGCGTTGAGTTCTGCCATGCAACACGCAATGCCTCCAGATTTCTGCAGAAAGTGGGGAACGGAGTGTCTTAACACTAGGTTCCCTTTGCCTACCCTGCTGTATGCGGGATACACCAACAAATATGTATATACAATATATATCCACCAAACTACCTTATATTCAAATACATACATTATCAAACATATAGTTAGTTATTACTCTGATAGTAATCACAAAGTCTCCAGTGATAGGAATTTCTTGCAAATCTACATTGTCTTGTTTTTGATCAAAATAAATCACAGCTCCCTTGTGACTCTACTTGAGTTATAATACTGCTTAAATTTCTCTAGCTGCATCCAAATAAGTAAAAATATTAAAAATATTTCAATAAATGTAGAAATGTAGAATGTCTTATTTGAATATGAGAAAAAAATGTTTTTTTTTTAAACTTTATGATTCTAGATATTTATTTATCACTACGTTTCATTGTCCATTTTTAGCATTTTTATAAATATTGCGCTTATTTTAAGTGACGATCGAGGAAGCAAAATAATTATACGAATTTTATTGAATCGCCATAAATAGAGGCCGGTCGTGGCGCAGCGGCACGAGATGTGACTGCAAAACCGACTGGTTGTGGGTTCGATTCCCACTCGAGCAGATGAAACATTTACTTAAATTTATATTTACATTTCTTCGTTCTGGTATTGAGGTTAAGCGCGGCGTTGAGTTCTGCCACTCAACACGCAATGCCTCCAGAATTCGGCAGAAAGTGGGGAACGGAGTCTTTTAACACTAGGTTCCCTCTGCCTACCCTGCTGTGTGCGGGATACAGCGTGAAGCTAATTTAATTTTTAATTTTTTTATTGAATCGATTCGACTGTTGAAGGCGGTGTTTTAATTAAGTAATAGCTGCGACACTGTATTGTACTATTGCAGTTGTTATCGTTGTATAATGTTATTGTTATACAAAATTTTGAAATAAATAAACATTATTATTATTAAAATTAAAAGGGTACTTCTGGTTAACCAAGAATTAATAAATTTGGTAGTTAATAAATTTACTGGTAGTACTAGTTCAGGAAAAAATCTGAAAACTATACATTTGTAGCCTTAAATACGCTTGTCTGTTTTTTTATTAATTTATTTAGATAAAGCGGTGTTGATTTCTCAGAACTTTATATCTTATTTTGGATTCAAAAGGCTACACAGTATTTTCAAAATATTGTGTGTTAACTTAACGCGATACTTTGCCTTCTTACTAAGCCTATTTAATATTTTATACCCCAGATAAGAAATTTAACCTACAAATGTCGCGTTTACAGGCACACGCTCGTATCACTGCGCCACGACGCCTTCAAAACAAACATTTAAAATAATATTTTTTGTGAAACTATTCGCAGTTAAAGTAAAAATAACGAAAAATATTTGAATATATAATTATTTCGCGATTACGGTATCACTAAATTTTCAGAACTAGTTAATCGAACTTTATCGAAGTACTGCTGCTCGCGTCGGATTCTCAATTGACGCCAGCTGCCTTTGGCAGTGATCTCGTTCTAGCCATCTCCGATTTAAATGATGAGATTCACATCGAAGGAGACGATAGGAACATAACAGATATGCTGTTGACAGTGCACTTAGTGTTTGCTAGATGACTTGTTAATTAAAATTTTATAATTTATAAATATTGAACATAAAAAAAATATTTGGTATATTAGAGGCCAGTCATGGCGCAGGGGTGAAGTGTGACTGTAAAACCGATTGGTTGTGGGTTCGATTCTCACTCGAGGAGATGTAATATTTTTATATTTCTTCACTCTGGTGTCGAGGCAAACTGCTACTCAACACGCAATCCCTCCAGAATTCGGCAGAAAGGGAGGAACGGAGTGTCTTAACAAAAGGTTCCCTTTGCCTATCCTGCTGTGTGTGGGATACAGCGTGAGGCTAAAAAAATCTTATAATCGTATTATCTTAGACAAATGGCTAATGCAAAACATCGTCGTATTACTTTTATTAACTCTTACTACATGGAGATACCTATAAAGCTGAAGACGTCTTGCCTCGATGGCTGTTTTATTCAGCTGTTTAAATATTACGCATTTCCATAATAGTAAGACAGAAGCGCATTACCGCGCGCTATCAGCGTGCGCTCCATGTTTATTTAAGTAATCTATAAATATTTAACTTATGATGACAATAAACTAAAGTATATTTACTATATGCTATATAATCACCACAAATTGTTCTTCGATTTGTCGATTCGAACTAACAAAAATATTAGAAAATATTAGAACTACAAAAATATAAAATACTAGCGGCTCGCCCACGGCTTCGCCCGTTTAAAATACATGATTATTGATTTAATATGCACAATTGATTGACAACTATAATGACTTCTAATATGATTTTTTTACGATATTATCGTCAAAGATTTTTTGATTGTTTTAAATAAAAAAATACGACCATTGTTGATATTTGATATTTATAAAATATACATAAAGCTAATTGTTAATTACACCTATATATTTTTGTAACTTTATGTTCTTTTTACCTATATAATATACTCTGTTAAATGTGCTGATGTCAGTGAATAATTTAATTTACTCATTCAAAAGCAGCCTTAAATGTTAAATTATTGATTTGAAGGATTCATAATATTCTTTATAAAATAACTGTAATAATTGCATATTAACTCCTGTACAGTTTTTAAATTAGTTACATATATTATATGAACGAACCAACCAAAAAATCTTTGTATTTACTTGATATTTCTTTCAAGATCGTTCTTTATCTCTGTGTTGAATTAATTACGACTTAAACTTAACTGTTATGATTTATGAAGGTAATCTCCACTAACAATTCAATTTTGTTTACTTTATTGTATAAAATATTATATAATAGTGCTTCAAAAATATATATTTTTATCTACAATCATATAAACCAGACGTTTCGAATGTCATTCTGTAGCCAGGGTCATACCAGCGCGATTGCTATATAATATTCGCAGGCAAAGTAATGCCTTGAGTTCATTCAAATGACGATAACTTTTTTTTAATGAACCGATTTTGATGAACTAAACTTTAGTACTCAAGTTGAGTTAAAACAAAGCAATTGGTGAAATTTTCAAGTAAATCGGTTCAGTACTTTCAGAGAAAAATGCGGACAGAAATATGTCGACAGACAGACAGACAGACAGACAAGAAATTCAAAAAAAATCTTTTTGCTTTCTATTATTCTTTTTAAGTGTCCCTCTATCCATTTCAGTCAAAATTACTAAATGTACAGACAAAATATTTTTACTGTCTTATTATATACTAGCGACCCGCTCGCGGCTTCGCCCGCTTAAACCACAAAATTATTTAATTAACACACTGAATTATGTTCGTGTTTTGATATACCTATAATGTATGTTTGCAACGCAATGAAGATTTTTAATGACAAATTTATTAAAACTTTAGGTCGCATTTTCGTACCTACCATGAGAATCTTCACTTGAATTTTTGAAATAAAAACACAACTTATCGATACTTACAATAAAATCCTAACTCATCGGTGGCTGTACATGGAAGATATTACAATTAACATTGTAATAGAACTTGGTCAGTTTGTCTGTTTGTCTGTGAATTTGTTCACGATAATCTCAGAAACGGCTTAACCGATTTAAATCCTTTTTTGTTTGCATTTTGGCAATTTAATATTAGTTTTATTTTAATCAGCTTCACGCTGTATCCCTCACACAGCAGGTTAGGCAGAGGAACCCTAGTATTAAGACACTCCGTTCCCCACTTTCTGCCGAATTCTGGAGGCATTGCGTGTTCTCGTTCTTTCGTGTTCTCGTTCGCTCGACACCAGAGCGAAGAAATGGAAATATAAATTTAAGTAAATATTTCATCTCCTCGAGTGCTTGCACTTCGTGCCGCTGCGCCACGACTGGCCTCAACTGGACTGGACTTTATTTTAATCGGTTCACACAAAGTCAAAACCAGATCCACGCTTTATCCCGCCTTTAGCAGGGTAAAGATTATGCGTAAGATTATGAGATTATGTTGTAATGTAAGGATTAAGATATTGCGTATAATGTGCGACTGATGTGCGAAATTAAAATATTATTAAACGAAATGAAAATATTATTAAATTATAATTCAATCCTCCAAGTGGGGATCGGACCCACACCAGTCGCGTTGCAGCCACAACTTTGGCCTTTAACAAAGAACAGAAGAGAAGCGCGTCAGCGCTCCTTTTACGGAAATAGCATATAGGTAAAATATTTTAATTCCATACCTAAAGAATTTAAGCAATAGTGTAGACGTAAGTTTTTTTTTTTCATTTCACGATGTTTAATCATATCTATATTTCGTGTGAGGCAGTTACGCTTTGATACCAATAACGTAAACACATACTACTACAAAAATACTACTAAAACCTTTAGATTTTAGAACTTTGAACTTTGCCGCCAAAACCTACAGCTCAATTTCGGAATGAGGCGTATGCGGCGGTCTCCCTTTGATAAAAAAAAAAAAAAATGTGCGTGCGTCGTTCTTGACAAATTGTATTTTATTTTACAACGATAATTTTATTATTTATTCGCGGCTTTGTCCGCTTGAATTACATGATTTGATTTTAAGAAATATAGATATTACAAACAGCCTTAACTAATAATTAATTGATTTGGATTAGTACTCACGATATTATTTGCAAAATAACTTATCTAGCTCCTGTACAGTTTTTAAATTAGTAACATATATTATTAGTTAAATATATAATTGATATACAGAATATACGTAGAAAGCACGTTTTTGCTCCCAAAAGTTATTTTTTTATACGTTTCTTAAAAAAATATTAATAACATAAACGAACGAACGGACTGAAGAACCTATTCAAAATATTTCTTTGAATATTAAGTCATTCTTTATCACTGTGTTAAATAATTACGAATTAAGCTAGACTGTTACGAAGGTAATCTTCACCAACAATTCAATGTAGTTTACTTTATAATTAGTACTATGAACAATTGTACTTTAAGAATACGTAAATTTATCAACAGTCAAATAAATAAGACGTTTCTAAAGTCATTCTTTTGGACTTACAATTGAACTGTAACCATTCGAGCATTGTTAGAAAAATATTACAATGTTATGTTAAATTTATTATAAGTATAGATTACACTTACATGACGTAATTAACGTTAAGCAGATAATAACTCAACAATATAATAATTTATTTCTTAATAATTTCTTTTTTTTTTCAAATATAAATATCTTTAAAACTTTAAGTACATTATTTTTTGATAAAGTGTAGCGGTAACCTTTCCAAACTATATTTTCTTTTATGCACAGCGCCATCTATTAAGATCCCATCACAATTCACTATCACTATAGCGTTACGCGTATGGAAGAGAGTATCAAGATTCGTTAGTACCTACTATTGGTCAATAGATAGCGTTCTTGTATCGATTTTTTAATATGTCAAATATAAACTTCTTGAAAACTTAAATACTTATATCTTTAGTATTAAAATGATTAATATTTTTTAGTATTAAAATGATTAATATTCCTTCCGTCGTAATTAGTGGTTAACTCCACAGAACGTTTTTTGCGTTATCAAGATTCGTTAGTACCTACTATTGGTCAATAGATAGCGTTCTTGTATCGATTTTTTAATATCTCAAATATAAACTTCTTGAAAACTTAAATACTTATATCTTTAGTATTTAAAATGATTAATATTCTTTAGTATTAAAATGATTAATATTCCTCCCGTCGTAATTAGTGTTTAACTCCACAGAACGTTTTTTGCGTTATCAAGATTCGTTAGTACCTACTATTGGTCAATAGATAGCGTTCTTGTATCGATTTTTTAATATGTCAAATATAAACTTCTTGAAAACTTAAATACTTATATCTTTAGTATTAAAATGATTAATATTCTTTAGTATTAAAATGATTAATATTCCTCCCGTCGTAATTAGTGTTTAACTCCACAGAACGTTTTTTGCGTTATCAAGATTCGTTAGTACCTACTATTAGTCAATAGATAGCGTTACTTGTGTCGTTTTTTATTATCTCAAATCTTAACGTCTTGAAAACTTAAATACTTATATCTTTTGATAGAGTGAAGCGATTACAATGAAATAAAGACTAAAACCTACCTTGATTTATTTGTAATTTTTATGTATAAAAGTTGCTTAAATTTATTGTGTACTTTTTACGTGATACGTGTTCACATAAACAGACAAACAGACAAACAGACAAACAGACAAACAGACAAACAGACAAACAGACAAACAGACAAAAATTCCAAAAATGTTGGAAATGGATTCTGTTAGTTATCCTTTAACACCCTGGCTAATTTTTTCTTAAATATTTTCAATGTACAGAAACGACTTTTCTACAGATTTATTATAAGTATAGATAGAGATTATTGTATGTGCTGCTGCTGTGGCAATTTTAACATAAATAAACTAAATAGTAATAGAAATGTCCGATCACGACGCGGCGTTTAAAAGGCTGTTAGCAATAAAATGAATGCTACTTCATGCTTGGAATACGCCAGTGAACAATTCAGATGTTTTTGTACACAACATGTCCGTCGTGGCGCAGGGGCACAAAGTGTGACGGTAAAACCAACTGGTTGTGGGTTCGATCCCCACTCGAGGAAATGAAATATTTACTTAAATTTA
The DNA here is from genome assembly GCA_021202915.1 of Heliconius himera. NCBI lineage: Eukaryota > Metazoa > Arthropoda > Insecta > Lepidoptera > Nymphalidae > Heliconius > Heliconius himera. The sequence continues at coordinate 314,469 of JAJHJA010000296.1, forward strand.
TATTTCCATTTCTTCGTTCTGGTGTCGAGGCAAAGCGCGGCGTTGAGTTCTGCCACTCAACAAGCAATGTCTCCAAAATTCGGCAGAAAGTGAAAAACGGAGTGTCTTAAGACTAGGTTCTCTCTGCCTACCCTGCTGTGTGCCGGATATAGCGTGAAGCTGATTTTTTTTCATGTCCCTCACGATAAAAAAATGCATAGCACAGCAACAGATTATAAATGTTATCTCGTTTCTCTGTGGTGCCCAAACGTATGTAGGAAACAATTTCACTTGTTTTTATGTTCTAGTTGAATGAATTCGGATTTTATTTTTGGCACAGTTGGAATGTGATCGATGACATTCAACGTTTGTGGATGTAGAGTCGGTCTGTGCAGGATTTTTTTTCTATTATATATATAGGTTTTCTTTTATTTGCAAGTTAGTGTGCTTTCAGTTTCTACTTGACTATTAGGTTGTTATTTGTTTCGGTGCCTGGTGGTGAAAAATAACGTGTTTTAATAGAGCCGGTTCAAAGTGACAGAAGATGTGACGATTTAGTGTGACGTTTTAACCGATTTCTGTAAAAGGTATTGGTCAATCAATTCGACTGTATTTTTTTATATTTGTTACCTCAGAATTTTTGATTAGGTAAACTGATTTTGATGATTCTTTTTTTATTTGAAAGCTGGTCTGCTTTTCGTGTGGTCTCATTTTAATAAGGCCCATTTCTGAAAATATTATCCATGAGAAAATCTAATTAGTCTTAACTTCGCAGTAATTATTTGAGCCACCGATTTCGATTATTCTTTTTTTTATTGGAAAGGATATATTTTAAGGGTAGTTTGATGAGAGTTTGGTTGGTTCTGATTACGGAATCCGGTCGAAGTTGTTTTTTTTTTTGGTAAAAAAAAATATATTGTTCCTTTAACAATGCTATAATTTTTTTTCCATATAAAAAGCGATAAAATTTCACTTCAAAAATAGCGTAACATTGTAAAATTATCTGCGCTAAGTATTTTATCCAAAATTTGGCAGATCCATTTTTATAAATTATTTTATAATTTGCCAAAGGGCCTACGTACAATTTCTTTATCTCTACAAATCCTAATTTATCTGTATTTATTGGGATTCGGGATCTGAGATAAGAATGTGGAGTTTCAACATAGAAAATAAAACAAGAAATAAAACAAGTTTTCAACATAATTTGAATTTATACTATGTAGAGTCAATATTTTTTACTTAGTATAACCAGTTGTCAACCAATATAGAGTGAAACATTGTTAGACTTCCGGTCGACTTACAGCCAGCGTTGCTCTTAGTGTCTCACAAGAAAACTTTTACTTAAGCCCCATTAAACCCTCATCTCTTTAGTCATTTACTTTACGATATCTGAATTTGTTGAAAACTTCGTAAATATTTTATACTATGCTTTTGTTTACTCTTGGAAATATAAATGTCAAAGTCCGAAGTTATTTAGATTATGTTATTTTTTTTCAGCTTCACGGGATACACCCGCACACTACAGGGTAGGCAGAGGGAACCTAGTTAAGACACTCCGTTCTCCACTTTCTGCCGAATTTTAGAGGCATTGCGTGTTGAGTGGCAGAACTCAACGCAGCGCTTTGCCTCGACACCAGAGCGAAGAAATGGAAATATAAATTTAAGTAATGTTAGCATAAGTTACTTATAATGTAGTAATAGCTGTCACTGTAATTACGAGTACGTCATTTGATATTGTTTCCATTATCGATTGTATTAAGTGGCGGTAGTGTGCTGCGTCTTTTCCGGTGGATTTCCAATATAAGCACAAACGACACGGCACTCGTGTTCATTACGTTCTAAGATATTGTCAAGACAACTTGTCATTACAATTCATATTTCAATATTGTGACTACGAGAGTATATGTGTATATAACAAGTGTAAATAAATTTATTGTAAAAGCTGGATTTTGGTCTGATTTGTTGGTTCGCCTAACAGTTCAGAAGCGGGATTACGAAAGGATATACAAAATTTCCTGCCACGCTCATAAAGTGAACATGGAAAATAATATTGCCCGAGGATAGGGCTTGAGATTGCATGATGCCCGAGGATAGGGCTTGAGATTGAATGATGCCCGAGGATAGGGCTTGAGAATGAATGATGCCCGAGGATAGGGTTTGGGATGATGATGCCCGAGGATAGGGTTTATGGGGCGGATGGTGCCCGAGGATAGGGTTTGGGGTTGAGTGATGCCCGAGGATAGGGTTTAGGGATGATGATGCCCGAGGAAAGGGTTTGAGGATGGATGCCACCCGAGGTTAAGGAGTTAAGCATTCATCTTTCATCATTCGTCCCTCGTCATTCGTCCCTCATCATTCGTCCCTCATCATTCGTCCCATATCATTCGTCTTTCGTCATTTTAATCGTACCCGAGGTTAAGGGTGATGGATGGATTATACCCGAGGTTAAGGGTGATGGATGGATTATACCCGAGGTTAAGGGTAATGGATGGATTATACCCGAGGTTAAGGGTGATGGATGGATTATATTTCAGGTTAAGGATAATGGATGGATTATACCCGAGGTTAAGGGTGATGGATGGATTATATTTCAGGTTAAGGATAATGGATGGATTATACCCGAGGTTAAGGGTGATAGATGGATTATATTTCAGGTTAAGGATAATGGATGGATTATACCCGAGGTTAAGGGTGATGGATGGATTATATTTCAGGTTAAGGATAATGGATGGATGATACCCGAGGTTAAGGGCAATGGATAGATAACATTTCAGGTTAAGGATAATGGATGGATGTTACCCGTGGTTAATGATAATGGATGAATAATACCAGAGGTTAAGGGTAATGGATGCAAAATACTCGAGTTTAAGGATAAAGGGAGCTTGAGAATCAGGTTAGTGAAGTCATTTTTGAGCTCATTAAAGAAAAGGACGAATAAGAATTGATTGATTTTTCGAAATTTGAATTGATATTAAAGTATTTCTTTTAACTTGTTGTAATTGACCGGAATGGAATAAATTCATAGCGAGTCGTTCCCAAACGAGAATGGTTATAGTCATTTTAACAAATATTAGTATAAATGTGTTTACGATGAGACACGAACCAAAATTCTTATAAAATAAAACTTTTAAATCGGTGGGAAATAATGGCTATTGGTTGGTAAATGGTGGAAATGATCACGGTGTAGCAATAGATACAAATAGAGACATACGTAGGTAGGTAGGTAGGTGCAGTAGCTTAAGTTATGAATCCTAAAAAAATGTTTGAAATATTTTTGATCTGAAAATAAAAAAAAAACATATATAAAGGGGAAAATAATGATAATGGTAACTATAAAAAAATATAACGTATAGCTGAATGAAGTGAATCGAATTCAAATTATTCTTTTTATTTTTATTTTTGTAGCAAAATTACAAAAAAAAATGTCTAGTGAATCTATGGTGTAAGTCTTACCATTGGCTCAGAAATATATTTAGATTTATTTTGGCTGAGAAGAGCCGGCAAAATACTCAAGAAAACAGTATGTGAAGATAAAATTTACAATAAAAGTACAATAATCGTTACTTTCCAGTTTTAACATCGACATCCTTTAAGTCCATATATTAATATCGTTATAGTAATATAGGATACAAGCTTTGCCTAGTAATTGAAAATTGGCTGTGGAATTTTATAATGCATACGAACATGGAAATTTAGTATAATGTATGCCTATGTTATATCATATCAACTTGTTGGTATTTGTTTGTTTTTGTATATTATTAATTTCTTGTTTATTACAAGTAGACTTTCAAATTATTAGATTACGCGTACAGCTGACATTTGTTAAGGAAAGTAGAAGTAAACAAAAAAAAATCGGGATGTTTCATATTAATTTTAGCTTGATATTTCCATGTCTTCTTTAGATAATTAGTCCTGAGAGACAGACAGACAGACAGACGTACGTAAGGACAGGACTTAATGCATAAGCGTTTGCAGATATTAAGCACTTATTATTTTTTACATGTGACTGGCAACGGCTGTACGTAAGAGCTGATGGTCAATCTTCGCGTCATATGATTGAAGAGACCTTTGTCCAGTAATGGACGAGGACAGGCTAATAATCATGGTGGTGATGAGGATCATGGTTATGAGGACCATGGTGATGATATGGATCGTGGTGATGATGAGGATCATGGTCATAATGAGGATTATGGTCATGATGAGGATCATTGTGATGATGAGGATCATTGTGATGATGAGGATCATTGTGATGATGAGGATCATTGTGATGATGAGGATCATTGTGATGTTGAGGATCATTGTAAAGATGAGGATCATGGTGAGGATGGTGGTGAAGATGGCAGTCATTATGGTTGTGATAATGTGGTTTGAATATGGGAGTAATGAGGCGAGCGGTGTCACGTTCTTTTATTGTATTTGACTGATCATGTCACAAATTGTGTTGAACATTTTTTTCAAATGAGCTGCTTCTATATGTAAGATTTGTACAATGTATAAAGTAAATGTGTGTCATTAATTATTAGCTGTGGTTGAATTGAAAATAACTTTGATAATACATATGGGACTTTAATAGGAAATAGAATAATTCTATACAGTTTTGCTGGTGCTATTTAGCAGTACTTTTTATATGTTAAGCTTATAAACTATATAAAAGTTAATGAATAAGACCAGTCGTGGCGCAAGGGCACAAAGTGTGACTGTAGAACTGACTGGTTGTGGGTTCGATCCCCATTCGAGGAGATTAAATATTTACTTAAATTTATATTTCCATTTTTTCGCTCTGGTATCGGTCGAAGCTAAGCGCGGCATTGAGTTCTGCCACTCAACGCGCCGTGCCTCCAGAGTTCGGCATTAGGTGGGGAACTGAATGTCTTGAACACTAGGTTCACTCTTTATTTTACCCTGTAGTGTGCGGGGATACAGCGTGAAACTGATTTATTTTATTTTAAGTTAATGAATCTGCTCAGTTTACGAATTTAATAATAACATGCTCTTTTAATGTACTAACATAAGTGTTCGATATGAAAAAGGAATATTCCATGTAGCGTTGTTGGTGTTGTTTAGCCAAATTCTTGTAATAAAAAAAAAATAATAATATGTAATAATTAAATTATAACATGAATGTATATGAACACTGATGGCTCATTGTGTTAATGAGAATTATTGAAATTGTATAAATCTACATAATTATATAATTGTTGTATAAATCTAAAATCAAAAAACTAGAAATGTCTAAAACCAAAAAAATGTTTGCAATGTAAAACATAATTTATAAGTATTTTGTATAATCAATTTAATGGCGTAATGAATTCAGTGTAGTTAATATTTATTTTATTTAATTTCAGTTAAAGAATAACAGGACTCTTTTACGGACATCACATGAGTCTAGTTTTATGTAATAATTATTTTGATTTTAAAAATTACTAATTAAGATAATGTATTTCAAATTGTATAATTTACATATTATGACATGTGAATATCTAATAGTTTTTATAAATATCCTCACTTGTACTAAAATATAATTATATTTTGTAACTGTTGGCACAAAACTAAAGCTATGTAAATTAGGACATTTAAAAATTGTGAACTATTCTTAAATCGCGAAGGGACTCGCGATTAGCAGGATGGCCGAGCTGTTAGCATAAGTTACTTATAATGTAGTAATAGCTGTCACTGTAATTACGAGTACGTCATTTGATATTGTTTCCATTATCGATTGTATTAAGTGGCGGTAGTGTGCTGCGTCTTTTCCGGTGGATTTCCAATATAAGCACAAACGACACGGCACTCGTGTTCATTACGTTCTAAGATATTGTCAAGACAACTTGTCATTACAATTCATATTTCAATATTGTGACTACGAGAGTATATGTGTATATAACAAGTGTAAATAAATTTATTGTAAAAGCTGGATTTTGTGTCTGATTGTTGGTTCGCCTAACAGTAAATATTTCATCTCCTCGAGTGGGGATCCAACCCAAAACCGGTTCAATAGTCACACTTTATGCTATTGCGCCACAATTGACCTCAATTCCTATTTGTTGTGTAATTGAAAACTGTATATACATATTAAATCAGTAAATTTATTCAGTGATTTGAGTACAGAGTTTTTGCGTGTATATTTCTGTGTGTTAATTCGAGGGCCGTCTAAGTTTATTCATGAAGTAAAATCTTAATTTCCATATTTGATAGGATCCAAGTTTAAGAAGTTAAATATGAAGATTTGCAGAATCGCAGGAGTTAGTTTGAATTTGATGCTCCGATGGAAGATTTAGTTTGATAGTAGATATTTGAAAGTGGGTGGATGGTGGTGGAAATTTGAACCAATAATAAAATATCTTTTAGTTTTCTATATGTCACAAATAGATGTCATTCCTGGAACAGTTCCAGGTTGTTTGGAGATTGTGATACAAGTTCTCATTTATTGTATCGAACGTCGACTAAAAATATTTTAGTATTTCACATGTAAATTAAAGTAAGTACGTAAAAGTAATGGTTCTTAGCATTTCGAGTCACTTTTAGATTGTCTAGTAGTTCTACTTGGCAAAAAGTTTCCTACCGTCTCATCTTTTGAAATTTGGATGCTTTTGTATTTCGATAGCCTCGCGAAGCATTCTAGGAATTTATAAATTCTGGACATAAAGTTTATTAAATCTGGTGTATTGGTTAGGTTTATAGTTATATACCACTGATTTTAATACACGTCTATTCTTGACATCAAAAATGTATTGATCATTCAAAATCTTTTTATTATTCAAAACTCATACAGGATCAGGAGGAATCTTCCATTATAAAATATACTGAACAAAGTTGCCGGGACAACTATTTTATAAACAAAGGACAACTATTTTATAATTATTAACAATTTATTAGTACATCATACTATTTATCTCAATACGCAATGTCTCCAGAATTGGGCAGAAAGTGGGGAACGGAGTGTCTTAACACTAAGTTCCCTCTGCCTACCTTGCAGTGTGCGGGATACAGCGTGAAGCTGATTTATTTAATATTATTTATCATCAGTTCAATACATTAGGGGCATATTTTACTTAAGCATTCCAGCGGTCAAAATAAAACGAATCGTAGAATACCAATAACAGTACAATAAAGGCGAAAACATAACACTTGGAGGCCCCATATCTGTTTCTTATCTCCCTTTTATAGCGCAAGGCTGTGTAACATGTGGTGATTGCGAGAATACTGCTGAATATCAGCACATACATATGTATGTACATAATTAATGACCTCGTCTAAGAAATGTTCATACAACTAATAACTATAATACACTTATGCTCTTAGTTTTTGTTGGATCGTCGGTTCACATGATTATCGCCATAACATAATTACATGAGGCCAGTTGTGGCGCAGGGGCACAACTGTATGACTGTAAATGCGACTGGTTGTGGGTTCGATCCCCACTTGAGCAGATGAAATATTTACATAAATTTATATTTCCATTTCTTCGCTCTGGTGTCGAGGTTAAGCACAGCGTTGAGACCTGCCACTCAACACGCAATGCCTCCAGAATTCGGCAGAATGTGGAGAACGGGCAGGATAGGCAGAGGGAACCTAATACTAGGTTCCCTTCCCTGCTGAGTGCGGGATACAGCGTAAAGCTGATTTATTTTATATAATTACATGTGGCCAGTCGTGGCGCAGGGCCACATCAAGTGTGTAAATGCGACTAGTTGTGGGTTCGATCCCCACTCGAGGAAATGAAATATTAATTTAAATGTATTTTCATTTCTCCAGATTGGCAGAAAGGAATCTCTGTTAGAGATAAATTTACCTTTGTTAACATAATTTTAGTTTAATTTCGTTCGAACGTAATAAGCACGAAATCTATGACAAAGCACGGTTCATTTAAAGATAGAATATAATATAATATAGAGTGTAATAGATGTTATCGCGATCTAGTTGAACTAAATGCAAGAAGTTAAACAGGCGGAAAATGGAAAATTACGGTATTTTCCATTTTTCACATTAAGAAAAAAATATTACAAGAGAAATCTAATACACTGTTTACTCGTATTTTTCTCTTCTATTTAGTAATCTTACATTGTTCTATTTTTCACTCCTTTTATAATATTTTAATGAGTGCTTTCGAAGTTTTAAGAGGCACCTCAGAAGTTTGCTGAAACGTTATTAACTACGTTTTGGATTTTTGTTTGGAAATACCATAAAGTGTATTAAAAGTTAAAAAGTGAGATTTATTTTAGTATCGCATTCTAATTTTTTCCATCGTGGAGGTCGAGGTGGTGGGCACATTTAAGGGATTATTACAGAACTTTAACGATACCACCGACCGCGTTGATTTTAATTATATGGATCAATTTATATCATAATTCTGTAAATTTCTATCTGTAATAGCCTTTGACGTGTGAACACGTTACAAACACAGTGATATTAATTCTATAAAAAAACAGCTTCAAGCTGTATCCCGCACACAGCAGGGTAGGCAGAGGGAACCTTCATGTATCTGAAGTAGTAGATTTGATTTTAACATGTAGAAAAGATAAGTTTTGTTATTAGAAACGTGCAGGTATGGCGAAATACTGCTATAAATGTAATATAAGTAACTAACTATAAAGAAATTGAGGCCAGTCGTGGGCAACGGCACAAAGTGTGACTGTAAAATCGACTGTTTGTTTATTCGATCCCCACTCGAGGAGATGAAATATTTTCTTAAATTTATATTTTCATTTCTTCGCTCTGATGGCGGCGTTAAGGTCTGTCAACACGCAATTCGGTAGAAAGTGGGGAGCGAAGTGTCTTAACACTAGGTTCCCTCTGCCCACCCTGCTGTGTGCGGGATACAGCGTAAAGCTGAAAAAAAAACTATAAACAAAATATAAATGACATAATTGACCGAGAGTAAAAAATAATTTAAATCACAATTACAATTTTTAAATCACTGAAAATTACGACAATTATTCACAATCGATGAAACGAATTCAAGCAAAAATCGATTTAGAATTTCAAATATAGTCAATCGCAATTCAATGAAGGCGATTTATGTCAGTCGTTGCTGACCGCTGCTCTGTGCCGGCGGCGGACGGGTTGTTGGCGAGGCTCCAGCGCTCTTGTCCACGAGATAAGGGTCAGTTCTAACTAACAGCGGAAATCTCTCTCTTCTTTTAAAGATGAATCATAGAACTGCTAAACTTATTTAAATTTGTATGTAATGTTTTTGTTAACACAATAATAAGTTTAAGAATTGACTTTAAAAAATGCATTGCAGACATTTTAGAATACTAGCATAAGCAAATTAAGTTAATAATCCTATAGCTCAAGTGAGCGACCAGCGAAGCCGGGAGCGAGTCGGTAGTATCAGATATAACTTGCTGAGATTGAAGTAAGTCTTTACAGTAAATTACATTTAAATTCACTTAGGTAGACTATAATACAAAGATATTTCTGCCTCCAAATCTAAAAACAAATTAACAAATGACATTATTAAATATTAGTATACTAGCGGACCCGGACGCGGCTTCGCCCGCTTGAACTATACGAATGCTTATTAGATATTTTTATAAAATTGTTTTTGAAAATATCTAACTAATTTAAATGAAAAAAAATATAAGTAAACGTAATCATATTAAAATAATAATTAAAAAAAATTAAACAAAACCAGCTACATTATTAATATCATCAAAGTAAAATAAATATTTAAAAGAATTAAAATTAAATGTGTTGTGATATGTTTTTGTAAGTGCATGTGGTTATTTACATAATACTTAAATACAATAAAAAAATATTATATTTTTTGTCTTTCTATTTCCCCGAGCTAATGTGCCAGAATAACTGAACTGATTTTAGTGGACTTTCAGTGATCGATTTTGCTGACCCGGGAAAAATCTTTTACATTACACGTATGAAAATTTACAAAACCGTCAACCGTCACTTTCGAATCAGTGACATCTCCTTAATGGTTTATTAGAATGTTATGCAATAAACTATAATTTCAATCTAGATGAAATGCTAAAAAAAAGTGACTATTATATTCATTTTCATATATAACGATCAATATCAAATTATAGAAAATACATACAACAAAACCCCGATAAATATTATGTAAAGTAAATTAATTAAAATGGTAACTTTTGCTCAACCTTCAGAGATAAACATATACCATCGCGGACTTTTTAAACATTATTTAAAGAACAATATTTTTGTTAAACATTATTTTTATGTATCTCATAAGGTTGAGTCAGCGCACGCCATGTATACGTTAAGCAAGCTAGTTTTGGGTGACGTTTTCTTATAACCACAAACTTTGCAAACCGTTGCTTAGCAACGGTCAGTTGTTATTAACATGGCGGAATAAATTGCCTGTCAAATTGAAAAATATTTTAATATATTAGTATATATCGACAATATTACAAATATGAGAAAAAAAAGTAGCCTATGTTCATCCGGAAACCCTAAAGTATCTCTATATGAGTATTTTATCATAATTGAATTAGCGGTTTGGCCCTGATTGCGGCACAGACAGACAGACAGACAGACAGACAGACTGAGTTACTTTCGAATTTATAATATAGGTATGGAGGTATGGATGTGCGATTTGGGATTCCGGCGTTTTAAAATGATTTGTTTGACTTGAGAAAAACCTTTCATATTTTTTGAACTTTGGTCCGGGCGTTGGGAAAATACTTTAATAATAGGTACAACTAGCAATGTTTGTATAAACTATCAGGCGCTCTGACCAATAAGCTGTGACAAGCGTATAAAAATTTCGACGCAGCTTGGCGAGAACGCTTAGTGGTCAGAGCGCCTGGTCGGTTTCCAGGAGGCGCGGGTTCGAGTCTCGCTGCGTTCAAATTTTTATACGTTTTCTAAATAAGTATTTTTCTTTCCTAAGTGTGGAATAACACTTTAAAAATGTATAAAAAAATATCAAAATCTTATTGAAGTCACCGTAAGAAACCACAAGACACCGTACAAAGTTATCTTTCAAAATATAGTAAAGATTCATTTACTACCCACTGTTTAATTTACTCTGAGATGAGGTAAAACCTCGATTCGACTTTCACTCAACTTTACAAATGTATCTTATCTGTTGCTAGTCTAAAGTAAAGGTTTTACAAAACTGTATTTGCTGCAATTCAGAGAAAAGTATGAAATAAAATTTGTATGCCTTTTAATCACTTTACTTTGCATTTACGTCAAAATGCAAATAGAATAATCCCTAATATGTCTTCGTTTTCTTGTGACGTGTGTGTGGTGGTTGCATATTTGTGTTGTCTCAGTAAGAGTCTAGCTTATATTAACTAACTGAACAAAATCTATATACATATATATGTATAGATATATATAGATTTTATTATATATTTTATATATATATATATATATATATATATATATATATATATATATATATATATAAAAGGACATGTTCCGACTACGGTAAGAACACACAGCCGTAACCGCTGATGGTAGAAACGTAAACGTTTTAACCCTAAAGGAATGAAATAGGGGTTGAAAGTTTGTATGCATTTTTTTTAAATCGGCACCGATTTTTATAAAATTTGAATATTTTTAAAAATATTTTATTGAACACGTGTTTCATGGTTATTTAGAATTCACCCCCTAAGAGTTCGAATAAGTGGTTGAAAGTTTTGTAACTGACATCCCACCCTACACTCAATAAAATATTTAAATAATAATTTTAATATTTTAGTATGGCTCGTGATACGTCTAATATAGTTAGAACTCTTTCGTAGTGATCGTAAGTAATCCGAGATCTTTTAGAGATTCAGAGGTAACAATATAAATATTAAATGTACAATAAGTTTAATATAAATACAATAAAAGATATTATGATAAATAAAATGTCATTGTCTGTCCGTTTCATTCTCTCGTGATATTTCTAAAGAATATCGTAGACGTCCTATCCTCCTCTCTGTTATACCCAGTCATTACTGATAGTTATAACTAAGGGGGATAGTGAGTGGCCCCGCACCCGCAGTAGTATGGATTCGTTGGGTCTGGCGCAAGCGCCAGACCCAACGAATGCCAGTGTGCCAGACCCCGCGAGTCGATGCGTCGGAACTAAAAAAAAAAAAAAAAAAAAAAAAAAAAAAAAAAAAAAAAAAAAAAAAAAAGGTTTAGCCCCCCATTTGAATCGATTGCGCTGGGTCCCAGAGCTCTATCTCTAACCATTCCAAAGATAGCTTTTCGATTAATTAAATCCCACTAGTCGCTTATTAGTCACCCTCATTAAGCTCACGCACAGCCTAATCACTCACTTCCCCGAATTGCTAACGAAGAACCTACGTCACAGTGCAGTGTTGCTGTCTCTTTCTTGCATTACTCATCACCTAACGACGTCACAGTGCCTGTCTCTTTGTCGCTATGTTAAAAAATAAATACTTGCAATTTCTCTCATTTTAATGTGAAACAATATTTTGTTTATTAAAAACTTCCCATTTAATATATATATATTCTTATGAAATCTAAATAGTTCTATTGTATTTTTTATTATACAATGTTTGAAATAATGGCGCGCCGGTGAAACAATATTTTGTTTATTAAAAACTTCCCATTTAATATATATATATTCTTATGAAATCTAAATAGTTCTATTGTATTTTTTATTATACAATGTTTGAAATAATGGCGCGCCGGTGAAACAATATTTTGTTTATTAAAAACTTTAGTTGTTATTGTGAAATTTTAAACCTGTTCAAACTTCTAACAGATTTTGTCATTATTACTAATGGCATTGTTTCTTTATTACTCATAAGTCATAAGCATTAGTTTGAATATTATCGTTATCATTTGCGGTAGTTTAATAGGTTTGTTCATTTACATTGTCTAAGTTAGTATAAAACGACTGTGTATCTTTTTTGGATTCATCACTAAGTTGTTCAGTGTCTTCTTGTTAAGAACTGCTGTGCGAGTGTTGTCTAGTAAGTGCTAACCACATGGAAACCATTATGGATGTGAGTATTACTTTTTATTCATGTTATTTTGTATTTTACTGTGATTATTTACAACGTGTGTTTTTTACCACTCTCTAACGTTTTTTAGATAGCATAGAAATTTATTTTATTTTTATACTCATTTTCCTTTGTATTCATTGTTGTAGCTTACGCGCTGCGTGGATGGGAATAATGCAGAATACGAAGGAAACACGTATAAACAGTATTACTTCTCAACATCTGACGATGAACCTACCTCGCCATACCCTATCAAGATACGAGAGAGATCAAAGAGCAGTGACTCTCTAAACGAGTTCTTTCAAGAACCTCCGAAGATAAAAAAGACAAAACTACATTCTTCATCGGTGGGGCGAGCGACGAACGATGGTACCTCATATCTTACTACCAACGAAGATGACAGATCCAATGCAACACATCTCATAAAAATTGAGATATTTGAACTGAAAAAACTGGTTGATATACCACCGGAGGAGCACTGGAAATATGCAGATGTGAGAGTCAAATATTATAACAAGAAAAATAGCAAAAATAGCCACCACCAAATTACACGAAAGTTGGTACATAGTATCACCAAAGAAATTTCTAGTGCACCAAACCTAAAAAAATATCACTTTAAAAAAAAGACTAAATAAATTATTATACTAAAATTTTACTTTGTTTTATTTTCATTTTAAAGGCATTTTAATAAAACCAAATAATATTTTTTACATTAGCATTTATTACATAATAAATAATGTTTCATACATATTTTTTTTACATAATGCTATCCTTATTTAAAATATTATAAAAGATTTGAACATATCGTTTAATAGAAGATCATTATTATTATTTGTATCTTGATTAAACATTTCAACAAAGTTAGTGAGAGACATACCTCTACGCTTAAGATATATATATACAAGACAGTATTCACCACAAAAAGAAGAAAAAACATTTTGAATTATCTTATTGCTATATATCCATCTACTTGTATTTCGCTTTAAAAATGATAAATGATAACTATTTGGTTTTCGACCAAAAGTATCGAAATATTCTCCAATTCCATTTGTACCTATGTAAATTGCTATCCAATGTGAGCCTGGTTTTGTATCAGGATCTAAATTACTGATCAAATAAACAGGAGTTGACATATGAACCGGCAATCGATTAGCAGCAAAAACATTTGACGTTAAGGTGGGATGTATTGCTTTTAAACATTTACTTATCTCTAAAGTATTCATGATATTTACGTTTATTAAATAGGTCTCGATTTGATATATATTTTTTTATTTATTTTTTAGTCGTTATTGTGAAATTTTAAACCTGTTCAAACTTCTAACAGATTTTGTCATTATTACTAATGGCATTGTTTCTTTATTACTCATAAGTCATAAGCATTAGTTTGAATATTATCGTTATCATTTGCGGTAGTTTAATAGGTTTGTTCATTTATAAAGAATCTATATAAGCCAAAAACGTTTCTAACATACTCACTTTTAAACCGTCTTGCGGTACATTAATTCGTGTTGAGTTAAATAGTAGTTGAAAATGTCGAACTGTGATCATGTTACTAGTGTGTTTTTTACTAAAGAACAGGAGATTGAAAGTAATTGCTGGACTGACAAGGAATTGGATGAAATTTGCGAGATTGTTGAATCAGCAGAATGTGCTATGGAAGTTTTCAACGATAAATTCACAAGTATTGAGTCAAAGACTTTTGATTCACAATTTGATGAAGCTTTGTTCAACATAAGTGAAAGTGTGGAAAAGCAGTAAGTAATAATGATTATTAATGTTTTTTTTTTTTTTATTTATTTCTTCTTTTTCCTGTTTAAATTTATGAGATATTGAATTTAAAACTTATTTTTTCTTTGTTAACCAGCTTACAAGTTGGCAGAGGCTTGAAACGCGTAGCTCAAGATAACAATAAAAAAGTTGTGAAAATGAGACGTCCAAGCGAACCTTCAACTTCGAGGGATTCAGAATCATCAGTTCAACCATTAAACATTGACATGATCAAGTGTGAGGTATGCAAAATACTTGTTAAAAGGAGATATTTAGCAAATCATTACCGAAGCAATACTCATAAAAATAATGCATTACGCATTCATCACAGTTTTCCTAATGTAACATTAATCGAAAAAGCATTTGGAAAACGTGTTTATACTTACAGAATAACTCCACTCTCCGTTAGTGATGAGCTTTTAGATTTTAATTTGTTTTTAAATTCCGTCAGAGATACTCTTTTTACTTTAGTTAGTGAGAGTATAGTAGCTTTGAAAACCTTTAAAGTTAATTTTATACTCCAAGCTAATTTTATTCAACAATGTAAAGAATTGGCAAATACTTTTGATTTTCAAACTCCGAATGTCGTTATTAACGAATCTGTTAATCTAAATGAATTTCTCGATTCTTTAAATGAAACATTTGCAAACAAAATAACTGAATTTGAAAAGAAAGACAGCGGTTGGTCTATTCAGAAAATATTAAGTTTGGATATGAATGTGAATAAATTTAATCCACTTCGCGGATCTTCATACATTGATTTGCCTCACGACATACGAAACAAAAAGGCAGTAATAAATGTAAAAAATAGCGATGTTCAGTGCTTTAAGTGGGCTTTACTCTCAGCATTGTACCCAGCAAATAAAAGTTCAGATCGAGTCTCTTCATATTCAAAATATGAAAACAAGTTAAATTTTGTTGGTGTTCCTTTTCCTGTGAAGTTAACAGACATTCATAAAATCGAAAAGTTGAATAATTTGAGTGTTAACGTTTATGGACTGGAATACAATGGTTTGAGTAAGTCTAACTCTGTGGTTGGTCCATTATATTTTACAAAGTGTCTCAAACCTATTCATATTAATTTACTTTACATAACAAGTGGAAGTAATGGCCATTATTGCTATATAAAAAACTTATCTCGTTTAGTGAGTCATCAGGTTACATCAAGAAATAATGCCATTTACATTTGTGACGGCTGCCTTATTTATTTTAACAGTCAGGAAGCTCTCGATAGACATAGATTGAATGATTGCACACATGTCAGAACCGATCTTCCAAATAAAAATATAAGTAAAAAAAACTGGCGTGGTGAAAATGTACCAAGTGATAAGATAAAATTCGAAGGTTATGAAAAGAAAAAGAGAGTACCCTTTGTGATTTACGCAGATTTTGAATCTTTTCTCAATCCAATCGATTCATGTTCCAATGATCCTTTTAAATCTTTCACTACCAACGTTCAAAGACATGATGAGTACAGCTTTGGTTATTACGTCAAATGTTCATATGATAATAAGCTTTCTAAATATGTTACTTATACCGGCGAAAATTGTGCTAACGTATTTTTGACAAGTTTACGTAAAGATATAGAAATTATTTGTAGAGCTAATTCGTTTCAAAAATGTCCTCTTCCTCTATCAGAAATAGACAACAAAACAATACAAGAAGCTTCTATATGTTACATATGTGAGAGTGAATTAAAGGACGAACGATTTATCGATCACGATTGGCATTTAGGTACTTTTATAGGTGTATGCCATGAGAATTGTAGCAAAAAAATTCATAACACCTCATTTATTCCTATAATATTACATAATCTGAGTAATTACGATGCTCATTTTATTGTACATGCATTAAATTTTGTCGAAGGTGAGGTACAAATCATTCCACAAAATAAAGAAAAGTATATTTCTTTCTCAAAAATTCTGAATGTAAATGGTAAAAAGGTTAGTTTGAGGTTTATTGACTCTTTTAAATTTTTATCGAGTAGTTTAGATTCACTAGCTAAGAATCTTAATGACGATGAGTTCCGAGAAACGAAAAAACAATATCCCTCCGATAAAGACTTTCAGTTGTTAAAGCGGAAAGGTGTTTATCCATATGAACATATGACTTCGTTCAAATCATTAGAATTATCATCTTTGCCATCAATTGAGTGTTTCGCTAGTACATTGACTGGTGAAAGCATTTCAGTTGATGATTACAATCATGCTCAAAAAGTATGGTCTCATTTCCACTGTCAAAATATGGCTGACTATTCTAATCTTTATTTAAAAACTGATGTAATACTTTTATGTGATATTTTCGAAAATTTTAGAAATGTTTGCATGAAGACTTACGATTTAGATCCTGCTCATTACTATACCGCTCCAGGGTTAAGTTGGGATGCTATGTTAAAATATACCAAAGTTGAGCTAGAATTATTAACAGATTTTGATAAAATTGCTTTTGTCAAATCCAGTATTAGAGGAGGCATATCGCAATGCAGTAATCGCTATGCAAAAGCAAATAATCCACACATGAAAACTTTTGATAGTAATGATCTTATTTCATATTTAATTTATCTTGATGCAAACAATTTATATGGGTGGGCTATGTCTCAATATTTGCCTTTGTCTAATTTTGAATGGGAAGATCCTTATGTAAATTATAATGTACCAATCACCTCTGATATTGGATATATTTTAGAAGTAGATCTAGAATACCCCGATAGCTTACATGATGCTCATTCCGACTTTCCATTGTGTCCAGAAAATATTTGTGTAGGTAATTCGAAAGAATCTAAATTAGTTACTAATTTATATAACAAAAAAAAATATGTTATACATTATAGAAATCTTTTGCAATGTGAGAAATATGGTTTGCGAGTACGAAAAGTTCATAGAGTATTAAAATTCAAGCAAAAACCTTGGTTAAAAAAATATATTGAATTAAACACCCAATTACGAACTTTAGCAACATCCGACTTTGAAAAAGATTTTTATAAGCTGATGAATAATTCTGTATTTGGAAAGACAATGGAAAATATTGAAAAAAGAGTAAACGTAAAGTTAGTAACACACTGGAAAAATCATGGAAAAATCAAAGGTGTTCAGAGTCTCATTGCTCGCCCCGAATTCCACAGTCTTTCCATTTTTTCTGAAAATTTGGTCGCAGTCCAACTTCGCAAAACTAAATTGTTTTATAATAAGCCTATATATTTAGGTTTTAGCATATTAGAGATATCCAAGACTTTAATGTATGACTTTCACTATCAGTACATGAAAAATAAATTTACCAACATAAAATTGTTATATACTGATACTGATAGTCTGATATACCAAATATTTTGCGATGATTTTTACAAAGAAATTAAGGAAGATTTAAATTCATATTTCGATACTTCTGATTATCCTTCAAATAATCAGTTTCACTTTCCTCAAGTAAATAAAAAGAAATTAGGATTTTTTAAAGACGAGAACAACGGCAAAATTCTTACTGAATTTGTTGGATTGCGATCAAAAATGTATGCAATGAGTGTTGAAGATCGTACTATTACCAAAGCTAAAGGGGTTAATAGAAGTGTAACTAAGAAATTAAATGTTAGTGACTATAAGTCATGTTTATTTAATAAAAAAATACAACTCGCTGAAATGTATAGATTTAGAAGCATCAAACATATTATATTTACACAAAAAAATAATAAAATTTGTTTGTCATACAACGACACCAAGCGACATATTATGCATAACTCAATGGATACATTAGCTTGGGGTCATTATAAGTTAAGATAGTATTAAGATATCATTTTTATTGTATTAGTTAAGAAAATATAATAAAATGTTATGTGTTTTTTTATATGTACATATTTAGTTTTACCTTTTAACTGAATAGACGTATCCTACTGCATTTAACATGTTTCATTTTGAACACCCTTTCACTGCTATTATAGCGGGTCCTAGTGGCTGCGGAAAATCAAAGTTCGTATGTGATTTTTTGAAAAACATAAATCATGTTTGTAATCAAGAATTTAACAATATCTTATGGTGTTACGATGAAATGCAACCATTATACAATTTAAATGGAGTTAATTACTATCAAGGAATTCCTGACTTGAACATGTTTGATGGGAAGTATCCTCAATTGATTATAATCGACGACCTTATGAGAGAATCTGATGGGCGCATAGTTGATATTTTTACTAAAGGGAGTCATCATAGAAACTTGAGTGTATTCTATATAACGCAAAACTTGTTTCATCAAGGGAAAGGACAACGTGATATATCGTTAAATTCTAGCTACATTATTTACTTTAAAAATCCTAGAGACAAAACTCAAATACGTTTTCTTGCTCGTCAAATAGTACCTGAGAATCCTAAATATGTTGAAGAAGCATACAAGGATGCCACTAGTAAACCACATGGATACTTAATGATAGATTTAAAACAAAATACAGATGATATTTACCGAATGAAAACTAACATATTTCCTGATGAATATACTATTTGTTACATTCCTAAGAAGGGATATAAATACAATAACTCTAAAGACAATTCCATCATTATTAAACAATGACACATAGAGTAAAGGCACATAAAGAGTTTTTAAGAGCATTACATTGCTTAAAACCAAAATATAGAAAAGTTTTACTTGGCGCTTGTAATAAAGAAGAAATCGATTGTATTTGTGAGTGCATATACAATGTTTTGAAAGGGAAAATTCCACTGCAAGACGAACACAAAAATAAATTAGATAAGTATAAGAATGTTTTAAGAAAGCTTGTTTCAAAGACAAAGAACAAAGCTAGAAAAAATATTATAATACAAAAAGGTGGAAATTTCTTACCAATTATCTTGAGTACAGTTTTGGGTGCACTATTTAATTCATTGATTTAGAATAAAAATGGAGAACGCAAAGAAAATGATATTAATTGAACCTGAAGCAATAGAGAGACTTAAGAAAGATAATGCTAATACTACCGTTAACAATTTATCACAACTTGATGAAGAAATGAGTAAAGTTTTAAAAACTAAATTAGACGACAGAGAGAAATGGTCACTTTATCAACAAACTCTTCAGAGATATTTGTATTTTATTGCTAAAGATCGAAAACCAATAGAAATACCCTTAGTAAATTTTGGTGAGTCGGGAAATTATATAAAAGAAGATGTAACAACAAAGAAAACTGCAGACATTAAAGAAGAGCCTATGAAAACACACGAAAGACCGATTAATGAGAATATTCCACACAAAAGTAATGACTATTACACTAAATCTCAACTGCTTCAACTCATACCAAAGACATATAAAATAAAAGGTGAGCTGTTAATTGATATTTTATTGAAAAATAAAAATAAGATTAATTGGAACGATGACGGTACAATTTTTATAGACAACAAGAAAGTTTATAAAAGTAATATTGTTGACTTAATCAATGATGTTGTAAGACCACTCAAAAACAGTTCGCCACATGGTTGGGTAGAATTTTCGCAAGTTTTGAAGGATTTAAAAGTACCATTGAGTTATATAGGAAATCCAAAACGAGCGACTTTCATAAATGTCATGTCAAAGACACCTGATTTTGGGAAAACATCACAAGCTGTGACAGAATCTTCAAGCACCGCAAATCAATTAACTCCCCAAACATATCCAAAATCGAACGAAGAAAAAGTAAAACGAAAAATTGCTTGGGAAAGATGGACCCCTTATTAGAAATCAAAAATATTTATTATGATGTTTCTAATCCTGCTGGTTATAGTAGTTTAAATAAATTATCTGAAGCAATGAAAAGTAAAATGACTAAAGAAGATACAAAAAAATGGTTGGAGTCTCAAGAAACTTATACCCTACATAAACCTGTTCAGCGACGATTTTCGAGAAATAAATATGTTTTATCTAATATTAGCGATCTTTGGCAAGCTGATTTAAGTGACATGAGAAATTACAGTGAATGTAATGATGGAAATAAATATATTTTATGTGTTATCGATGTTTTTAGTAAATACGCATTTGCTAGACCTTTGCAAAAAAAGAACTCTGAATCTATAAAAAAATGTTTTTCAAGTATATTTTTAGAAGCTAACACTATTCCCAGACACTTACAATCTGATAAAGGTACTGAATTTATATCGAAAGATGTACAACAGTTTTTAAAAATGCGAAATATTAATTACTATACGACGAACAATCCTGATATCAAAGCCAGTATTGTTGAGAGATTTCAGAGAACATTGAAAATGAAAATGTGGCGATATTTTACACATAAAAATACTTATCGATATGTTGACATTTTACAAGATTTGCTTTATTCATATAACCATAGCATTCATCGAAGTATTAAGATGCGTCCTTGTGATGTTAATCAAAATAATATAATGACAGTTTGGCGTAATTTGTATGGTAACACAAATAGTCAGTATAAAACCATTCCTAAATTTCAAATTGGTGATCATGTTAGAATAACAAAATATAAACACATATTTCAAAAAGGATATGAAACAAATTGGAGTGATGAAATATTTATAATTACATCAGTCATAGAGAGATCACCGTGGTTAGTGTATACTTTAAAAGATTTAAAAGATGAACCTATAATAGGAACATTCTATGAAAAAGAGTTACAAAAAGTAACATATGATCCCACTACAAAACACAAAATAGATAAAATTATACGTACTCGGTATTCAGGTCTCACAAAGGAGTTGTTCGTGAAGTGGAAAGGTTATCCGAATAAATTTAACAGTTGGATATTAGCATCGAGCTTAGAGTCATGAATAACGAAGATTTTTATTTAACGCTACTTAGTAACAGCTCATTTTTATACTTTCCTGATAATAAGACAACACACTTTTCAACAAAACTTCCAAAATCTATCAAACTAGAAGGAGAATGGTCGGTAGGAATTGTTGAATTTCAGTATCCATGTACTATGTTTACTGTTCAAAGTAAACAAAATATAATGTACATAAGTAAAAAAGCGCAGGTTCCCAATGAAGCTGAACCACAGATTGTTACTTATAAAAATCATATCCCAGCATCTAGTTATGAAAATATAGATGATGTTCTATCAGCACTGAATTCTAGAGAATCATTTAAACTACGCTACGATAAAATTTCAAAATACATCACTTTAACCGGAAATATCGATGACCTCATTTCTCTTAAGTTTTCTTCAAAATTAAGTCTTCAGCTTGGTTTTGATCCTAATACTGATGTAAGAACTAAAACTACAGGTAAATTTCCAGCTAACCTTTACTTAGGTTTACCATCACAACTATTAATTTACTGTGATATCGTAGAACCTCAAATAGTGGGAGACGTAATGTGTTCATTGTTACGGATTATTTCCTTGGATCCAGTTAAATATGCATATGGATCGAACAAAATGCACGTTTTTTCGCCACCGCACTATATTCCAGTAATGCGTAGAGAGTTTGATACAATTGAAATAGATATAAGGTCTAACACCGGAGAAAATATACCATTTGAATTTGGAACGAGCTGTGTTAAGTTACATTTCAAACGCAACTAATTTAAATAAAATGATGTATGAGAAACGTAGTGATAATATTTGTCCATATCAACAATATTACATGCATCAAGCTGGAACTGGAATTGGGGTTATCTATAAAGGTACAACACATCAGCGTGGTCATGGTATTGGAAGTTTTTTGGGTGGATTGTTTAGATCAATTCTACCTCTATTGTCAAATGGAACAAGAGTGGTTGCAAAAGAGGCATTGAATGCTGGTGTAGGACTTTTATCAGACATGGTACAGGCAAAACCATTAAATGAATCAGTGCAAGAACGTTTTAAGAAAGCTACTTCAAATTTAAAAAGAAAAGCTGATGATAAAATAGATCGAGTGATGACAGGATCAGGTAACAAAAACAGTAGACGTCGCCTACAAAGTCTCATTCAGTCGGAGAATCTAAAAGGAAGAACATTAAAAAGAGCTAAAAGAAATTTTAAATTAAATTACAACGATATATTTTCAACAAATAAAAATAATGTCGTTTTTACATAATCATTCTTGTGAATGTGCCAAATCCGAACTGGATTTATTCGCTTTACCATCAACTCAAACAAGCATAGAAAATGGACAATGGATTCACTACAAACCAATTTCATCACTCAGCGACGATGGACCATTAGAATTTCAAATTCCTGGATCTGGTGATGATTACATTGATTTGTCACATACATTAATTCATGTCAAAGCAAAAATAGTAAATCAAGATTTAACACCTCTTGAGGATACAACTGTTGTAGCTCCAGTCAATTATTGGCTTCACTCTCTTTTTAGTCAATTAGATGTCTATTTAAATCAAAAACTTATGTCTCCACCAAATAATACATATGGATATCGTGCTTACATAGAAACTCTATTAAATTATGCTCCACATGCGAAACAATCACATCTTACATGTGGATTGTGGTACGAAGACACTGCTGGGAAAATGAACAATACTGATGAAGCAAATAAAGGATTCACAGAAAGACAAAAATATGTAAAGGAAAGTAAAGAAGTGGAAATGATTGGACATTTACATGGAGATATTTTTAATCAAGAAAAGTTTTTGATAAACGGTGTTGAAATGTGTGTAAAACTAGTTAGATCAAGAGATTCTTTTAACCTCATGGCTTCAACAAATGATATAAAAGTAAAAGTATCAATCACTGATGCTACTCTTATGATTCGTAAAGCTCGAATAAATCCGAGTGTACTGCTTGCTCATCAAAAAGTTTTAGCATCTACAACTGCAAAATATCCAATCACAAGAGCTGAAGTAAAAGTCTTAACAATTCCATCTGGTGTTCAGGGTAAAACACTTGACAATGTTTTCCTTGGACAGATACCTAAACGGTGTATTATTGGATTTGTTAATAACACAGCTTTTAACGGTAGTTATACTAAAAACCCATACGATTTTGATAACTTTGGTATTAATACGTTTAGTTTATATATCGATGGTATGCAAATACCATCAAAAACTTTACAACCAGCGTTTAGTAATGGAGTTCATACTCTTATGTATCATACACTATTTACGGGAACTGGTATTCACTTCTTGAATGAGGGTAATGGCATCAACAGAGATAGATATCCAAAAGGATATTGTCTGATGGCTTTTGATCTAACTCCTGATTTAGCTGCAAACACCTCTTCACATTGGAATTTAATCAAACATGGGAGTGTTAGGTTAGAAGTAAGGTTTGAAAATGCTCTCACTCAAACAATAAATTGTATTGTTTATGCTGAGTTTGATAATTTAATTGAAATAGACAAGAACAGAAACGTTAGTGTAGATTTTAGTAGTTAATAGATTGTAGGTCTTCTTATAAAATAACATTCTCCATTTCATATGTTATATATATTTGATAACTTTTGTGTGCTGTAGACGTAAATATCATGAATACTTTAGAGATAAGTAAATGTTTAAAAGCAATACATCCCACCTTAACGTCAAATGTTTTTGCTGCTAATCGATTGCCGGTTCATATGTCAACTCCTGTTTATTTGATCAGTAATTTAGATCCTGATACAAAACCAGGCTCACATTGGATAGCAATTTACATAGGTACAAATGGAATTGGAGAATATTTCGATACTTTTGGTCGAAAACCAAATAGTTATCATTTATCATTTTTAAAGCGAAATACAAGTAGATGGATATATAGCAATAAGATAATTCAAAATGTTTTTTCTTCTTTTTGTGGTGAATACTGTCTTGTATATATATATCTTAAGCGTAGAGGTATGTCTCTCACTAACTTTGTTGAAATGTTTAATCAAGATACAAATAATAATAATGATCTTCTATTAAACGATATGTTCAAATCTTTTATAATATTTTAAATAAGGATAGCATTATGTAAAAAAAATATGTATGAAACATTATTTATTATGTAATAAATGCTAATGTAAAAAATATTATTTGGTTTTATTAAAATGCCTTTAAAATGAAAATAAAACAAAGTAAAATTTTAGTATAATAATTTATTTAGTCTTTTTTTTAAAGTGATATTTTTTTAGGTTTGGTGCACTAGAAATTTCTTTGGTGATACTATGTACCAACTTTCGTGTAATTTGGTGGTGGCTATTTTTGCTATTTTTCTTGTTATAATATTTGACTCTCACATCTGCATATTTCCAGTGCTCCTCCGGTGGTATATCAACCAGTTTTTTCAGTTCAAATATCTCAATTTTTATGAGATGTGTTGCATTGGATCTGTCATCTTCGTTGGTAGTAAGATATGAGGTACCATCGTTCGTCGCTCGCCCCACCGATGAAGAATGTAGTTTTGTCTTTTTTATCTTCGGAGGTTCTTGAAAGAACTCGTTTAGAGAGTCACTGCTCTTTGATCTCTCTCGTATCTTGATAGGGTATGGCGAGGTAGGTTCATCGTCAGATGTTGAGAAGTAATACTGTTTATACGTGTTTCCTTCGTATTCTGCATTATTCCCATCCACGCAGCGCGTAAGCTACAACAATGAATACAAAGGAAAATGAGTATAAAAATAAAATAAATTTCTATGCTATCTAAAAAACGTTAGAGAGTGGTAAAAAACACACGTTGTAAATAATCACAGTAAAATACAAAATAACATGAATAAAAAGTAATACTCACATCCATAATGGTTTCCATGTGGTTAGCACTTACTAGACAACACTCGCACAGCAGTTCTTAACAAGAAGACACTGAACAACTTAGTGATGAATCCAAAAAAGATACACAGTCGTTTTATACTAACTTAGACAATGTAAATGAACAAACCTATTAAACTACCGCAAATGATAACGATAATATTCAAACTAATGCTTATGACTTATGAGTAATAAAGAAACAATGCCATTAGTAATAATGACAAAATCTGTTAGAAGTTTGAACAGGTTTAAAATTTCACAATAACAACTAAAGTTTTTAATAAACAAAATATTGTTTCACCGGCGCGCCATTATTTCAAACATTGTATAATAAAAAATACAATAGAACTATTTAGATTTCATAAGAATATATATATATTAAATGGGAAGTTTTTAATAAACAAAATATTGTTTCACCGGCGCGCCATTATTTCAAACATTGTATAATAAAAAATACAATAGAACTATTTAGATTTCATAAGAATATATATATATTAAATGGGAAGTTTTTAATAAACAAAATATTGTTTCACATTAAAATGAGAGAAATTGCAAGTATTTATTTTTTAACATAGCGACAAAGAGACAGGCACTGTGACGTCGTTAGGTGATGAGTAATGCAAGAAAGAGACAGCAACACTGCACTGTGACGTAGGTTCTTCGTTAGCAATTCGGGGAAGTGAGTGATTAGGCTGTGCGTGAGCTTAATGAGGGTGACTAATAAGCGACTAGTGGGATTTAATTAATCGAAAAGCTATCTTTGGAATGGTTAGAGATAGAGCTCTGGGACCCAGCGCAATCGATTCAAATGGGGGGCTAAACCTTTTTTTTTTTTTTTTTTTTTTTTTTTTTTTTTTTTTTTTTTTTTTTTTTTTAGTTCCGACGCATCGACTCGCGGGGTCTGGCACACTGGCATTCGTTGGGTCTGGCGCTTGCGCCAGACCCAACGAATCCATACTACTACCCGCCACTTACCGTGGATTCCGGCCATTCGGCTCTAAACCCTCCGGGACGGATCGGAATAGTTAATATTTGTGATTCTTATAATGGAAAACCATAATCGCAAAAGCGAAAGGTCAATAGGCTAGGCGGCCGATCATGTGAATCCACTTCAAGTAGAAAGTAACTAGAGGGCATTACATTAATATACCCATTTAACTTTCGTGTATATTTCTTATAACTATATATTTACTAATCGTATCTTAATAATATTGAATTCTGTACGTATAATGTGACGTGTTTAATGTTTCTTATTTCCGTATGAATTCGTTAATATAGTATAATTCGTATTATAATTATTACCTTCGTGCCCTTATTATATTCGTGCCCTAGTTTCAATATTAATATAATTTATATTCACTGTTATTGTAACGCCTCTTTTAAACAGAACCGTCGTAGAATAACACGCACAGCACACACCCTGCAGCTGTTTGTCTGAACTGACACTAGACTCAGAGTTGTGGGAATGTAATATAGAAATCATTAATTGAAAATACTCAGTTATCGCTAGGACAGCCAGCGACTCCAAGTAGACATGATTCTACTACCAGTTCAGTAAAGAACCTCAGTGCTGAGAAGAACTGGCGGAAGAAACTCAGCAGCAGAATCCAACAATACTAAAGCAATTCGCTTATAACAAACATGCCAGCACCAGTGACGCCCGGCTATATATTATAAGTATGTCGTCGACATCAGTCGATTGACGCATTATATTATCTACGATAAAACCAAGTGTTAGACAAACGGGCGGACACTACTACATACACCAGAGTTCCAGGACATAAAATAGCATCGCGCACCCGTATGCGACGGGCGGACACTACTACATACACCAGAGTTCCAGGACATAAAATAGCATCGCGCACCCGTATGCGACGGGCGGACACTACTACATACACCAGAGTTCCAGGACATAAAATAGCATCGCGCACCCGTATGCGACGGGCGGACACTACTACATACACCAGAGTTCCAGGACATAAAATAGCATCGCGCACCCGTATGCGACGGGCGGACACTACTACATACACCAGAGCTCCAGGACATAAAATAGCATCGCACACCTATCCATCATATACCAAGTGTTAACGTTGACGCACCACAAGGCACCGCTAAACTATCTAAATATAATATATATAAAATTAAATGCCACGGCAATTCACTTAGCCAAGCACATTAGTACCAACGAAGCCAAGCAGCAGTCGGTTCTGACTATAATATTAGTTAATACTAAAACAAGGGTCAGTGAACTCTAACAGTCGTATAAATCGTAAATAATTAATATTTGGTTAATGTCTAATGTCTATTGTATTTAATTAAAGTAATATATAAAAAATATTGAAAGATTACTTTTATTGTAGGACATTAAACAGACTCATATTTATATGATATTTATATAATATATACTAAAACAAGGGTCAATGAACTCTAACAGTCGAATAAATCGTAAATAATTAATATTTGGTTAATGTCTAATGTCTAGTATATTTAATTAAATTAAGGTAATATATAAAAAATATTGAAAGATTACTTTTATTGTAGGACATTAAACAGACTCATATTTATATGATATTTATATAATATATACTAAAACATGGGTCAATGAACTCTAACAGTCGTATAAATCGTAAATAATTAATATTTGGTTAATGTCTAATGTCTAGTATATTTAATTAAATTAAAGTAATATATAAAAAATATTGAAAGATTACTTTTATTGTAGGACATTAAACAGACTCATATTTATATGATATTTATATAATATATACTAAAACAAGGGTCAATGAACTCTAACAGTCGTATAAATCGTAAATAATTAATATTTGGTTAATGTCTAATGTCTAGTATATTTAATTAAAGTAATATATAAAACATATTGAAAGATTACTTTATCGTAGGACATTAAACAGACTCATATTTATATGTTATTTATATAATATATACTAAAACAAAGGTCAATGAACTCTAACAGTCGTATAAATCGTAAATAATTAATATTTGGTTAATGTCTAATGTCTAGTATATTTAATTAAAGTAATATATAAAACATATTGAAAGATTACTTTTATCGTAGGACATTAAACAGACTGATATTTATATAATATTTATAAATTGTAAATATATATTTTGATATAATAGTTTTATTTCATATTATAAATTATACTATTATATTTATATTTCCTTTTATAGTAACATGTTAAATATTTATTAATATATATAGAAATTACATTAATAAGCTATTATAATTCACCAAACCTATTTAACTTTCATTTCACAATTCCCATACACGCATCTAACGAAGATGGCGGCAGGCATTCTGCGTACATTAATTTAATTGTAATTTTATATACCTCGTAAAAACATCTTCATGTATTTATTTCCATTTACTATATAAATAATATTTATCGCTGGATATTGACGGCATTAATATCACTCTTCTTTATTTTAATAATAATCTATTAAAAACTTACCGACGAAGTATTTCAATACAAACAATCGTAAATAATGAAAGCACTTATAACTTATCTTAGCAACCTCAAATACTTATATCACAATTGAAAACACAATCTCACATGCTTTTTATATACATTAAATATAACTAGATATATGTTAATTATAAATTAAAACTTCTCGTAAACATTTAAAACAGGGGTTCCCAACCTTTTCTTGATCAAGGACCACTTTTATATTATTCTTGGTTGCAGGGACCACTATGCATGTGGATATTATAAAATTAACTGTGATAATTAAACAGAAATTTCGCCTCACCATCCCCAGTCATAAAATTAAAATCGTTCGCGGACCATATTTAGGCTTCTGCGGACCACTGGTGGTCCGCGGACCACTGGTTGGGAACCACTGATTTAAAACATGCATCCTTCCTCAGACGCGTCCGCCATCTCCCCTCTCTTTCTTTTCCCTTTCTTTTCTCTTTCCTTGACTTTGACGTGGACAGTAGCTTATTCAGCCAACATGATATTTTACAATAATTAAAATATTAATTATGCTACCATTTATTTTAAATTATAATACATAGCGTTTCATTATAATTATTAAATTATTTTTAATAAATATATTTTATATCTGAGTATTTTACCTACGGTATATTACGTCACTTCAATATTACTTGTGAACGGAACGCGTAATTAAATAACTGAACTAAACTATTATTTATAAGATTGTATTTACCTTAAGCTATAATTAAATAATATTATAATTTATATTTATAATATTTTTTTATAAATGTTTTTTTTTTAAACTAATTATATTATTTACCAACATAATTTAGTTCTGGTATGGATCGTTACAGTTTATATGGAAAAGTATTTAGATCGCCACCGACTTCTATAAAAAAATAAATTCAAACTGTTAAAAATATTTTATTGAAAACGTGTTTCGTATTTTTTTTAGAATTCACCACTAAGGATTCAAATAAGCCGGGGAAGCTGCTCGCGCAAACTAGTACAATATAAAAAATTATAATAGCCTCCTAATACATAATAATAAATTAACACTAATATGAGAAAAGATCTTAAATATCTTTAAAAAACCTCTTACTTGAAAAAAAATGTATAATAAATACAACAGCATATTTAACAGCTTATATACCAGAAAGCTAAACTATGAACAGAACCTTTAACCTAATTTTAAACAGTTCATTAAAAAGCGACTCGATTAACGAGAAGCAAACTTGTCATAATTTTAATGAAGCTTTAAGCCACTACCTTTTTGGAATCAAGTTAAAATCCATTAACTATTCGCGCTTAAAATTTGCTTGAAATCAACTTTTAATTCCACACTTTTACAGTTTCAGGTGTTAAATTCCATCGTATGACCCACTTTGCTAATGCTAAATTTAAAATTTTATTTTAAATGAAACTATTTAACCGGATTAATCGTGTATATTTAGTAGCCCGACGACGTTTCGAACACTTTGCAGTAGTCCGTGGTCACACGTGGTGGTAGACCGAGGTGGCGTTCGTCTGACAGTTGACATGATTATTATAGTTAACTACCGCCAACGATTTCTTAATTGCCTCGCGTACTGCCCTGGATTCATGCAGAATGAGCTGATAGTATGATGTGTCTGAAACTTTAGTGATTTTAATTGTTTTATTTAAAATGTGTAATAATCATGAACACCAAAAATCTTAAAATATATATTTAAATTTGAGGCTGTTGTGACGTAGTTGAAGGGAGCCTGACTATAAACGCGACGATTATATTTTTATTTTCTCTTCCTGGTAAAAAGACAATGCGCGGCGATGAGTTCCGCCAGTCAACGTGCAATGCATCAAAAATGGGGGAAATGGGATATTTTGCACAAAGTTTCCTTTGCCTACCTTGCTGTACTCAATACAGCGTAAAGCTAAAAAAAGACCATGATGTAGGTCATGGTCACAGGTCTCAGGCAGCAATACGGTAATAATGCAGTTGTAATATGGAAACAGTAAATTTAATAGGCACTTTCCTTATATTCACTTTATTATAAACCAGCTTCACGCTGTTTCCAGCCTATAGCAGGATAGGCGGAGGGAACCTAGTGCTAAGACACTCCGTTCCCCACTTTCTGCCGGATTCTGGAGGAATTGCGTGTTGAGTGGCAGAACTCAATGCCGCGCTTTACCTCGACACCAGAGGAAAGAAATATACATTTAAGTAAATATTTCATCTCCTCGAGTGGGGATCGAACACACAAACAGTCGGTTTTACAGTCACACTTTGTGCCGCTGCGCCACGACTGGCCTCAAATTCATTTCTTTTTTATAAACACTTTACTAAAATTAAATTATATAAAGGGATATATTATACATATACCCATTTCTTTAAATATTTCTCATTAGACATTAAAAAGACGTAATCCTTTATAGATTAGTAATTTATAACGTTCCTTTGTACAATAAATAATAGTAAAATTTCATTAAGCTGTCTATTTTCAGGGGCTAGTTAAGGAATGTTGGCGGAATCACGTGGTCGTACATAACCTGATTACCCCTATCGAGTGGCTTTGATGTGTAATCCCGATTGTAATGTCCTGAATTTATTGGAAATGTCCTTTGTTAGAACTGTGAAACACGCACGAATAATGATTTATAACACACAATCACAAATGATTTATAACTATAGGAGCTAGTTCAAAATATTTGACTGCCCTAATGCTCTGATTGAATAAATATCGAATTTATGTGGAAGAAATAAATTTATTTTTTAGTTTGATAACAAATGTATAGAAATACACGTTTAAATTATAGGTATATATTATTACTAGTGGGCGCGCGCGGCTTCGCCCGCTTATTTGCACCCTTAGGGATAAATTCTAAAAAAACCACGAAACATGTGTTCAATAAAATATTTTTAACAGCCTGAATTTAATTTTTTATAAAAATCGGTGGCGATTTAAAGATTTTTCCATATGAACTTTCAACCCCTTATTTGAACCCTTAGGGGGTGAATTCTTAAAAACCATGAAACACGTGTTCAATGAAATATTTTTAAGAATCTGGATTTAAAATTTTATAAGAATCGGTGCCAATTTAAAAAAAAACCATACAAACTTTCAACCCCTATTTCATCCCTTTAGGGTTAAAATTTTTCAATATACCTTCTTAGTGGATGTCCAGAATATGAATATAAACATCTGCCCAAATTTCACGTTTCTACCATTAGCGGTTGCGGCTCTGCGTGCCTCTTACCTCAGTCAGTCAGCACAAGTACTTTTATATATATAGACTAGAGGGCGCGCGCGGCTTCGCCCGCTTATTAGGAGTGAATTCTAAAAAAACCACGAAACACGTGTTCAATAAAATATTTTTAAGTCTGAATTTAAATTTTTATAAAAATCGGTGGCGATTTAAAGATTTTTCCATATGAACTTTTAACCCCTTATTTGAACCCTTAGGGGGTGAATTCTTAAAAACCATGAATCACGTATTCAATGAAATATTTTTAAGAGCCTGGATTTAAAATTTTATAAGAATCGGTGCCAATTTAAAAAAAAATCCATACAAACTTTCAACCCCTATTTCATCCCTTTAGAGTTAAAATTTTTCAAAATCCCTTCTTAGTGAATGTCCAGAATATGAAAATAAACATCTGCCCAAATTTCACGTTTCTACCATCAGCGGTTACAGCTCTGCGTGCGTCTTACCTCAGTCAGTCAGCACAAGTCCTTTTATATATATAGATTATAGAGCAATGCAGCATCATGTTAGGTGTGTAATTATGTCAGTTTATTTCATAATAGAGAGGTCAGTTGTCGCAGGGGCACAAAATGTCCAAAGCGTTGTGGGTTGTGGGTTCGATCCCCATTCGAGGAGATGAAATGTTTATTTACATTTACATTTTCATTTCTTCGCTCTGGTGTCGAGGCAAATTGCGGCAGTGAGTTCCGCCGCTCAACACGCAATGCCACCAGAACTCGGCGGAAAGTGGGGAACGGAGTGTCTTAACACTAGGGTCCCTCTGCCTACTCTTCTGTGTGCGGGATACAACGTGAAGCTGATTTATTTTTTTAAATTTAAATTCATAATGGAGCATCACATAGTATATTATATATATGCAGTAGTAAGATCAGCATCTACATTGTTCTCTATCATTAATAATCATGAACTCAAAAGATACATAAAAAATAAAATAAAGAGTAAAAGCGACCGTTGTATAAATGATACAGAGACGTGGTTTTTATTAATACAACTTTACTCTTTTATAAGAAGACGTATTGAGAATAAATTTTCTGAATGACCGGGTTCTTTAGTTATATGATCAAAATTTAAAGCGGATATTGAACTTATATATTATATCATACGAGAGAAGCCTTCGAATTAACATCGTTTGTAAAGTAAATTTAATTGATCTGATCCAATTCAAGCTGTTTAAACAAACTTTAACAGGAACTAATTGTTTGTACATCAAATTATTGATATTATTACTATAAACTTTGGCTTAGTTTTCTCAGACGATTTACTGTTAAATATTAAATTTATTTAGAAATATTAAAATTTAAAGATATTTTTGATTATAATATTTATTAGAATGATGAAATGATTGGGTTTTGTGTTTTCATACATCACTTTTCAAAATTACACAGTAAAATTAAAAACTATCAGGTATAGCTTAATATTCAAAAATATATTTTGTTACCCTGAGGGAGCAAAGAGGTGGTGGGTTTTTAACTTATTATAGTACAATTTTTTTTTGTTTAAGTCACTTGCAAAAAAGAGCATATTTTATTAGTAGCTGTGGAATTCAAAGCCACAATACAATCAAATATTTTTATAGTTTCTATAACCTGTACAACGTAAAATATATATATACCACCTATAATATTTTTTTAGTTTCACGCTGTGTTCCGCACATAGCAGAGTAGGCAAAAGAAATCTTATGTAAAGACATTTCGTTTTCCACTTTCTTCCCAATATTTTAGATTACGTGTTGAGTGGCGGAATTCAACACTGCGTTTTGTTTTATTACCACAGCGAGTAAATGAAAATATTGAATTCCCCCAACTGAGAATCAAACTCACGATCGTCGCGTTTACAGTCACACGCTTGTACTCCTGTGCCACCGGGGCCTCAAATAGAATATTATCTTTATATGTACATGTAATATAATAGATTTATATATTTTTTTTCAGCTTCTCGCTGTATTCCGAACATAGCAGAGTAGGCAGAGGGAGCCTAGTGTTAAGACGCCGTTCTCCATTTTCCACCGAATTTTCGAGGCGTTGTTGCATATTAAGCGGTGGTATTCAACGCCGCGCTTCTGCCCTGATACCAGAACGAAGAAATTAAAACATTATTAAATAATAATTCGTTCCCCCGAATGGAGATCGAACCCACAACCGTCGCGTTACACTTACATGCTTGTGCCTCTAT
This sequence comes from Heliconius himera, assembly GCA_021202915.1. NCBI lineage: Eukaryota > Metazoa > Arthropoda > Insecta > Lepidoptera > Nymphalidae > Heliconius > Heliconius himera. The sequence continues at coordinate 348,658 of JAJHJA010000296.1, forward strand.
ACCACGACTGCTTCTAAGTCTCTGTAGTAAATAGTCACTATAATCCTCATATTCACAGTAAATATAAAAAATCCACGTAGCTAAAGTAAACATGCAATAGACAGGTAGTGGAAGGTAACGAATCGTGGGCTCTTTGAAGTCGCCGCCTCGTTCGCGTCTCCTTTAGTTTCCTTTAGAGCTGATTGAGCGCAGCACTTTGTATGCATACGAGAACGTCTGCAGTGAACTCTTGGGGATTTAGTTTATCAAAGAAGCTCTAAGCTTTTAGGCGAGTTTCCAAAAAATATGGAGAATACGTTTTTTTTCCCGACTGCTAAGGAAGGGTTATGTTTTTCGCGCGTATCTTGTATGTATGTTATATTCTTTATTACCTCGTATCTCCAGAACCGCTGAACGGATTTACATATTTGAGGTATCGTTAGATTTGTATTAGCAGCCCAAGCGTTCTTAGATAGGTGACGTTAATAAAAAATAATCATGGCGGCTGTGATACGCCATTGGACTAAGTGAAAAAAAAAATTTTTGGTTCGAATACTACAATATGGGTATCAAACTCAAGAGCTCAATTTCAGAATTTCAAAAAGGTATATCATGATTATCATTATCATAATAAGTTCTAACAAAAAAATGAAAAATAAAACTTTATTTGTAAAAACAAAAACCCCGACTGCATCAAATTAAAAAGAAAATAAACAAGCCCAATAGTTTATTAGGATTAACAGTCGGGACCTATAAGTAATTCTTCAATCAATAAAATCTTTACCAGGAACTCCGCATAATTTAAAGAGGTCCCGCCTGCCGCCATACATGTCACTGTCACACGCTTATTTTGCAGCGATACACTAGTATGTTATAATGTGGTTCGAATATTGCGAACTATAAACTATAGAGTACTTTATGTAAGTAATGCAGTTTATATTAGGATGATGCTATTAATGTGACCAGTCGTGGCGCAGCGGCACAAAGTGTGACTGTAAAATCGACTGGTTGTGGGTTCGACTTCTTCGAGTGGGGACTCGAAGAAGTGAAACATTTCTTCGCTCTGGTGTCGAGGCTAAGGGCGGTGTTGAGTTCTGCCACTCAACACGCAATAATATTACAGTGTGAAGCTGATTTAATTTTAATTTAATTTATAAATGAATATATCTATTGGAAACTTAACTACCACCTGGCGGAATAGCATAGCATCCGGCAGTTAATGAGAGGGTGTGGGTGTCATCAAATATCGTCATTCGCTCTCCTTCAGGTGAATAGCAATATTTAAATGATTTTTATTTCCTCGCTCTGGTAAGCACGACGTTACGCCACTCAGGACGCAATATTTAAAAAAATTAAGGAAATATCTTAAGGCGAAGTTCCTTTTGCATTTTTTCTGCTATGAAAAAAAAAGTTTAATAAGAAGTCGTCTCCTTGTAAGGACATTTTGTGTTTAATGTCGCTTTTTGTTTAATTTTAAAGCAATTAGTAAAAAAAAATCTTATATTAAACTTTCCCTATAAGATATGGCTTTAATTTATTTCTTTTTCATCTTATACTTCTTTATTTCTTTAGTCGTGTAAAATACAAAGCTTAAAAGTATAAAAGCAAAGACGATAGCAAGCAAACAAAAGGGGTTAAGTCTGTTGTATTCTTAAGAATATTTTTGTAGAGTTTTTATCATTTTGTCACACAGAAATATACTACGCAAAAATATTATATAATATTTAGTAAATTTATTTTTTAAAATGTTAATATAGATTTTACTACAGTTCGCTTTTTATTATAAGAATATCGAATGGATATTTCAATACGAAATATAATTAAAAAGTAGTATTAGTAATTTGAAAAATATGTCGAATTTACAAACTTATTTCCGTAATGATTTTAACTGTGGAAGCAACTGTCAACATGTTTTTAGTTTACATAATTTTTTGAATAAAAAAAATGCTTGAGGTCAGTCGTGGCGCAGTGGCACAAAATATGACTGTAAATCCGACTGGTTGTGGGTTCGATCCCCACTCAAGGAGATGAAATATTTATTTAAATTTATATTTCCATTTCTTCGCTCTGATGTCGAGGGAAACGCGGCGTTGAGTCCTGTCACTCAACACGCAATGCCTCCAGAATTAGGCAGAAAGTGAGGAGCGGAGTGTCTTAACATTATGTTCCCTCTGCCTACCCTGCTGTGTGCGGAATACAGCGTGAAGCTGAAGTATAATAAAAAAGTAGTAGTAGTATAATTTGAAAAATATGTTGAATTTACAAACTTATTTCCGTAATGATTTTGACTGTGGAAGCAACTGTCAACATGTTTCATGTGCCATGTTTTTAGTTTACATATTTTTTTTGAATAAAAAAAAAATATTCTCAATCGCAAATTTTACTATTTTTCGTGTAAGATTTTATGCTGGTCTCTCAGGGGACTCATGTATCCTCTTTGGTCACATGTCGCCACATTCATACAAATATCCATAAATTTGTATAAATGGAGCATCAATCACAAACGTACATACGTACATACGCATCGATAGGGAAAAGTTTGGGGAAAAGGTGTTTCCTTGTAGTAACACGCGTCAGTGGAGTGACTTTGATAAATTATTTACTTTCTGAACGATTTTGTCGTTTAGTACTTATACATATTTATGTGGCATGTTTGCTGTTTTCTCGGTAATTACACAGGATGGATGTGATCTGTATTGTAATATTCATATTTTTTAACCGACTTCTGTAAGAAAGGGTTTATCAATTCGACTGTATTTTTTTATGTTTGTTAACTCAGAACTTTTGACTGGGTGAACTGATTTTTATTGTTTTTTTTTATTGCTGTGCTTCCCGTGTGGTCCCATTTTTTTGACCATTTCTGACAGAGATATCTATGAGAAATTCATATTAGTCTTAAATTTGCAATAGGTATGTGCGCGACAAATGGAGGAATAATCCAATATCACGCTAACCGATTCCGATTATTCTTTTTTTTATTTGAAAGGATATCCTTCAAGGATAGTTTGGTGAAAATTTGGCTAGGTTCTTACAAAATAAACTTTGAAATAAATTCGTCCCAGTGGATTAGTACAAGTTCTCAAAGACCAGTGCGGGGTGACAAGAATTTAATTAAAAGTTTTTTCGAGTTGTTCTATGTATATATTCGTGTATATATAATTTTAAGTTTTAGAATTTCTTTTGTATATAGACAAAATGTATTTGCAGCACTGATTGTCTGTGTATACAGCATGCTAAGCTGACTTCTACTTTAATTCTAACTTTTTATTATGCCGGTAAGTAAGCACAAGAAGTTTGTAGAGCGGTCAGCCCTTATTTTCTTAATTGTACGTTTCACATATTTTAGTGCCCTAGGTTTGTAACAGTATGTACCTTGAGTATAAGTTAAAAATTAATAAATAAATAAAATAAAATATGCATGGCAATACACATAAATAACATAGTTAATTATGAATAATACAAACTATATATTTTTAATAAAATATTAATCAAGACGAGTTCGTGTATTGTCGTCCCGAGTGTCGCGACCGTCATTCTGTCTATATAGGTGGGTGCAGAACTCGGAAGGCAGCGGTCGAGTCAAACTATCAAGTACTACGGTACTAATATGTATGATGCACAGACTCGTACCAAATGTATTATAAATTTAATATAATAATTGGAACCCTATAATGGTCGTTCGACCGACGATCGACGATCTTTTAGTATCGAATTTTTTATAAAGGCAATATATGTGTAGGAGCGACACATATTGTAGTTCAAAGTGATCTTTGACCATTATTATAATATTGAATGTTGCTTGACGTCGCGAAGGCTGACGTGATGGGCTTATGCGAACTGTTATAGCGACATTAACTATCTCGTGGCTGACGCCGTCTCACAGTACGCTGCGTACTGCGAGACGGCGTACGTAAGCTATGCTTGTATGGCGTTGGTTGTTGACATATTGTATACCACTTCCACGACTTGGTATACGACTAGTAGGTGTGCGATGCTATTTTATGTCCCAGCTTCGGTGTATGTAGTAGTGTCCGCCTGTCTCATACGGGTGTGTGGTACTATTTTATGTCCTGGAACTCTGGTGTATGTAGTAGTGTCCGCCTACGGTGCGAGACACGACTGTGGGGTGTGTGCCGTGCGTTTATTTAACATAGCGGCCGCCTTGCGGTAGTGCGTTCGTTCCAACGACTTATATTGATCTCACAAATCAATCAACATCACGAGTCACTATTCTAATTCAATCTTAATATAAACAAGCGTAACAAGTACCTTCAGAAAGATCACACACAAACGTCCCGGAGAGTTCAATAACACTGTTGCAGCCGCAGTCTGGTAGGAATTCACGGTGTAGGGGCGGGGCGGGGCCCGTACTCTTTCTTCCTTTTATTATAACTAGTTCGCAGTTATAGTGGAGAGGAAGATAGGACGCGCTCTTGGCTTATCTTCGGACGAGCTTCGAGTTATGACAATGTTATATTGTCGAGTCTACAGTTATCTAAATAACTGACACAAGAACAACTTCTAATGGCAAATGTCTTATTAAAGCGATACCTTCTAATGGCATAATATGAAATTTTTAACACTGTTTCCTCTTAATCTTTAAAAGATTTTGGGTCCTTCACGATCACAACTATAAAGAGTTCTAACCACTAGACACATCACGAGCCAAGGCATTATTTATTAAATAATATTTTAAAAGGTGTTTGGGATATCAGTTACAGGTATGTTGGCTATAGATCTTGTTTCGATGGATATTATTTTAATATGTATAGATATTTACGATTCGATCTTTCGCTCACGAAAAAAATATAATCCATTCTCACGTTCCCTCTGCCTACCCTGCCACGTGCGGGGTACAGTATTAATCAAAAGAAAAAAATATATACCTACATGTTTACTTACTTATACAGGACATATTTTTGAAAATTTATTAAGAAAAACATGTTTTACAAAATCTTTATTCTTAATAAGCATACACGTTTGAAATTTATACACTTTTTATTGGAATGTCTTATGTTTCACTTCGCAATATTTACTCATACAAATTTCGCGAACTAAAAATTAGAGTGTAATGTAGATGCATAGCAGCATAATATGTACAAACTGACTGTGCAAAGGTTGTTTGCATTTTTTAGTTTTTATGTTCTATAAAAGCTTTTACAGGAACGCGAGTTCAATTAAAACTTCTCTTTTTGGTCCGTGTTTCTTAATAAAGGAAGTTGATTGCTCAATTTTCATATTTCAGTTTTACTGTAGAGAATTTTCAGGTTTCGTTTAGTAAAATGTTTTCGATATTGGCATTATATTAAACGTAAATGTATCTGTTGAAATTTTTTTTAAAGCTTTATATTTATGTTATATTTTTTGCGTAACGTATTCAATATTTTAAACTAATATGCATGATTTTTGTTCTGTTATTGAAATAAGAGACCACTTATGTAACATTTTATACAATCGAAATATAAATATATTTATTGTAGGTAGTTTAAAACAGAACACTTTCTTTTAAAAATTAAAAGTTTTGTAGTTTTGTATATGTTCCCGTACCTTTTAAAGAAAAAGGAACTTTAAAGATCACTCTTTTGTCCGTCTGTCTGTCGGTCTTTATGTCTGTCTGTTATCAAGAGCCATTACCCACTCAGATCAGCAGCCCCATGATTTCCTGAAAAAAAAAGATATGGCCGTTTATATCGCAAAAAACGCTTATTTCGACACTACTTCCGGTTGACTTCATCTACAGGAAGTTCAGTAAAATATCTGACAACTTTCATACATTTGTGGTTAAGCCCTAAAAAATAATAGCCTTAATTAGTAAAAAATGCGTACTTCGACTATAAAAGGTATCAAAATTAATAAGGTACTTCCGGTTATCATAACATTACAAACTTTGACACCTAGTATACTACACATAAAACTACACATTTGTGGTAAAATCCTAAAAAAATGCTTTAAAAGTGGGGGAAATATGGTATTAAAGCCGCTAATTGAAGTGAAGTATTAGTTGAAAGGGCTCTGGCTTAGTTAAGCCTTAAATTTCAGAAAAAGCTTATTACATAAAAGACCTATTTAGAAAACGTAAAACATTTTTTTATAGGTGTGCAATAACACTTTAAAAATGTTTAAAAATATTTAATAAATAGCATTCTCTCTTGCCAGATGATAATTCTTAGTAATTATCTTTGGGCAGCGGAAATTTATAAAAATTCCCTACAGAGATGCTAACAACATAAATAAGTTGTAACAAGCGTATAAAAATTTCGACGTAGCTTGATGAGGACGTATAGTGGTCAGAGCGCCTGGTCGGTTTCCAGGAGGCGGCGAGTCCCGGTACGTTCAAATTTTTTATACGTTTTCTAAATAAGTATGTAGGCATATTGTTTTTATTTCTTCATTATGTGCCATAATCGATATTGTTTACTCTTTAATACTTTGAAAATATGTATATAAATAGTTACGTTATAAAATCATGCCCCTATTGAACATACTAGATTTGAACCTACACACACCTCGTACAGTAAGTAAGCCAGTATCAATAATGTCAACTGAAAGTGAATCTAGTCCTTTCATACCCAATTCCACTCAAAGCTTATTAAAGAACGGATTACCATTGATGTTAATGGAACCTCGTACGTATTTTGCCTTGTTTTATAATTCAGCCAGTAACTCTGAGCCTCGCGGTAGGTACCTAACGAAATAATTATAGTGTGGATATACGAACCACCTACGGCGAATAGGAAATTATGCATATTGAACATTACACCAACGTAGGATATTCCAGACAGAATATATTATGGAATATTAGAGGGATTGATCAAAATTATGCATTCATAGCTATTGTATTGTATAATACGGTGATGATTTAAATGGTGTTAATTTATATAATTGAAGATTAAATTAAATGTATTATATCTACTAGAGGCCGGTCGTGGCGCAGCGGCACGAGGTGTGACTGTGAAATCGACTGGTTGTGGGTTCGATCCCCACTCGAGGAGATGAAATATTTACTTAAATTTATATTTCCATTTCTTCGTTCTGGTGTCGAGGTTAAGCGCGGCGTTGAGTTCTGCCACTCAACACGCAATGCCTCCAGAATTCGGCAGAAAGTGGGGAACGGGAGTGTCTTAACACTAGGTTTCCTCTGCCTACCCTGCTGTGTGCGGGATACAGCGTGAAGCTACTTTTTATCTACTATCATTGTTGAGTGTACATAATTATATATAGACACAAGAGATTTGCTAATCTATATATCTCCCTACAGAGATGCTAACAACATAAATAAATTGTAACAAGCGTATAAAAATTTCGACGTAGCTTGGCGAGAACGCATGGCTTAGTGGTCAGAGCGCCTGGACCGTTTCCAGGAGGCGGGGGTTCGAGTCCCGCTGCGTTCAGATTTTTATACGTTTTCTAAATAAGTATTCATCAAAATTAATTCACTCAGTCAAAAGTTCTGAGGTAACAAACATAAAAAAAACAGTCGAATTGATAACCTCTATTACAGAAATCGGTTAAAAAATAAAAATTTGTCTAAACTTTGTGCATTTATCTCAAGTCAACACATATAAATCAATCCTATCGACAATTAATATAAAAATAAATATCATTAGCGAATATAAACCAATCTCCTCCATTCAGAATAGATAAAATTGCATTTCCGTTTTATATAACTTCTACAAACCGTAATATGAAAGTTATGCAAGAACAATAAACCACCAAGAACCAGCAATAAGCCGCGGGCAAATAGTTGACATATTTCATACTGTAAAGACAAGTAATATGCGATGCATTATAGAGTCAATGCGGGAAGTCTTACTACTTGTGACAGATATTCAATATGACTGCGGAAGCTCTACTTTGTTGTATAAGTCGGAAGCAATCAGTGACAGAACTCTTAATGGTAATTTAAATATATATATATATTTTTAAATATCACTATTGGTTTCTTATTTACCCTAAATAAGAAATCAACTGTCCTAGTGATATTTACCAGGTGCTCTGAACGTATGGCTTAGAATTCCAGGAGGCGCGGGTTCGAGTCTCGCTACGTTCAAATTTTCATACGTTTTCTAAATAAATATTTTTCTTTCCTAAGTGTGGAATAACACAATAAAAATGTTTAAAATGACTTAGTGATATTTAAAAATAAAATAATTTTTTAAATTACCATTAACAGTTCTGCCACTAATTGCTTTTGACTGATAAAATATTTTTTTTTACTTTATGAGTGTCTGAGTAAAGTTATTATAATGAGAAATTTTTCATTTTGTACTCGCTACTCTGACGGGTCATATGCATTGAAGGGTTTTTGGCATAAAAATTCTGCATAAATTAAAATAATCATGATTTTATGTGTTTTATAATAGTGTAGTAATTAAGCTTTTAATTAACGTACAATCAAATTATTATATTCAAGTTTAGCTACGAGACGTATCTACGCTTAGACGTAAGCTTAGAGACACCAGTTGTCCACATTTTACCCGAATCCGAGACATTATGAGTTGAGAAGCAGAACTCAACGCCTCACTTTGTCAAATACCTACTGTCGCGTCACTCAAATGCTATTCCATAATAATGTGTATTCATGTTTTGTAAAGAAAATTCTATAAAAAATCAATAATTTATAATTTAAAAGACAATATTATATTTCCTACATACATATGTATATGTTTTTAATAATATCACATTTGTAGATTCAAGAATGCAAGATTTCCCGGTGGAGCTCCGATGTGTGTTCAATGTAGGTATGAAGTTCTCTCGTAAGTTCGGAACAAACTTCATACATAAACATCTTTAAACGATGCTTTGGTCGTCGTGACTTTAAAGTAGATGTGTATTTATATATTTTGTATACGTACACATATTATTTTAAATAAATAAATAAATCGGCTTCACGCTGTATCCCGCCCACAGTAGGATAGGCAGAGGGAACCTTGTGTTAAGACATTCCGTTCCCCATTTTCTGCCGAATTCTGGAGGCATTGCGTGTTGAGTGGCAAAACTCAACGCCGCGCTTAACCTCGACACACTAAATTTAAGTAAATATTTCATCTCCTCGAATGGGGATCGGACCCACAACCAGTCGGTTTTACAGTCACACCTTGTGCCCCTGCCTGGGGGAACAAAGTGTCTTAACACTATGTTCCCTCTGCCTATCCTGTTGTGTGCGGGATATAGCGTGAAGCTGATAAAAAAAATAAGAAGTTGATAGAATATATTGTGAGCTCTCTTATCCACTTACCACCATTTCGAGGCGCCATGAAGTAAAAGTATGTAAATATTTGAAGTTTTATCGGCAGTCCAAATAATCGAAAGCCATTGTGGACATTGGACACATAAATGTTTATTTTCATTTGTATACTTGCGTGAACACATATTTACATACCATTTTTTTTAAGGTTTTTGTTTTTGTATTTAAATCATTTCTTATGTCTGTTATTTACTTTGTTGCTTAACTTTCATACTGTGAAAAGATAAATTTCGTAAATTAATAATTATTATAAACTAAAGTAAACTAACTTCACGCTTTATCCCTAGCGGGGTAGTCAGAAAGAACGGAGCGCCAAACGCTACGGTCTCTACATACCTCTCTTGCCTCGTCCACTGTCATCAACCTCTTCATACATGACCTACGGGGGTCCTCATGCGTGACCTTCCTCAAGTATCTTTGATACTGTGGTCAACCGAGGTCTCTTCCTACCTCTCTTACCACTCACTTTTCCATCATAAATCTTTTTTGTCATTCTTTCATCACTTATTTGTTCGACGTGCCCAAACCAGCTGAGCACGTTCTTCTTCATTCTCACCGTGACATCCTCGCTAGTACCTGCTATTCTTGTGTAATAATTATCATACTGATACTAAATGGAGTAGTAGCTGTTATATTTTATATAAAATATTTTATTTATAAATAACAGTAAGAATTTTGTTCGCCAGAAAGGAGCTCATAGTGTAGAAATATCAAAAATATTTTGTTTCACAAACTTTATTAAAGTCAACATATTATAAACCTAAAGTTCCAGTTGTTGTTTCCTATTCTCTTTAAGAACACGTTAAGAGAGCATAAATAATCTATTCAAAAACGACTCGATAAAAAAAAAAGTTTTTTAAATTACCATTAAAAGTTCTGCCACTAATTGCTGTTGACTAAAATAAATTCTTTTAATTTATGAGTGTCTGAGTAAAGTTATTATAATGAGATATTTTTCATTTTGTACTCACTACTCTGACGGGTCACATGCATTGAAGGGTATTTGGTATAAAAGTCCTGCATAAATTAAAATAATAGTGATTTGATGCGTTTTAGATTAGTGTAGTAATTAAGCTTTTAATTAATGTAAACGTACAATCAAATTATTATATTCAAGTTTAGCTACGAGAAGTATCTACGCTTAGATGTAAGCTTAGAGACACCAGTTGTCCACATTTTACCCGAATCCGAGACATTATGAGTTAAGAAGCAGAACTCAACGCCTCTCTTTGTCAAATACCTACTGTCGCGTCACTCAAATGCTATCCCACAATAATGTATCATGTTTTGTAAAGAAAATTATATAAAAAAATCAATAATTTATAATTTAAAAGACAATATTATACTTCCTACATACATGTGTATATGTTTTTAATAATATCACATTTGTAGATTCAAGAATGCAAGATTTCCCGGTGGAGCTCCGATGCACGTTCAATGTAGGTATGAAGTTCTCTCGTAAGTTCGGAACAAACTTCATACATAAACATCTTTAAACGTTGCTTTTGTTGTCGTGACTTTAAAGTAGATGTGTATTTATATATTTTGTATATGTACACATATTATTTTAAATAAATAAATAAATTGGTTTCACGCTGTGGTAGAAGGCAGAGGGAACCTAGGATTAAGACACACCATTCCCCTCTTTCTGCCGAATTCTGGAGGCATTGACTATAAAACCGACTTGTTGTGGATTCGATCCCCACTCGAGGATATGAAATATTTACTTAAATTTATATTTCCATTTCTTCGCTCTGGTGTCTAGGACAAACGCAGCGTTGAGTTCTGTCACTCTACACGCAATGACTCCAGAATTCGGCAGAAAGTGGGGAACAAAGTGTCTTAACACTAGATTCCCTCTGCCTACCCTGCAGTGTGCGGGATACAGTGTGAAGCTGATAAGAAAAATTAAGAAGGTGATAGAATATATTGTGAGCTCTCTTATGTACTTACCACCATTTCGAGACGCCATGAAGCAAAAATATGTAAATATTTGAAGTTTTATCGGCAGTCCAAATAAAAGGTCGCTATTGTGGACCTCGGACACATAAATGTTTATTTTCATTTGTATACTTGCGTGAATGCATATTTACATCCCATTTTTTTAAGGTTTTTGTTTTTGGTATTTAAATCATTTCTTACGTCTGTTATTTACTTTGTTGCTTAATTTTCATACTAAGGCCTCCTGACCAACGAGTATAAGCCGATTGCACGCGCTATTTATGGTAAAATAAATAAAGCTATTAACCGCAAGTATATGATGACATTTGGTGCACAGCTCTGCGATATCCGAACTGAGGTGTTATACCGCTATTTATTGAATTCAATTAACATTTATCACGGCTTGTGGTAACTTTGTAAAAGTTGACATTGTATTTTATTAAGGCTTTACTATTATTGGTCTATACTACAATGTTCCATTACATAAAAATCGAGTAAAATCGAGGCCGTCCTTGCGAATTGGAGTTAGTGTATTTCAAATGAATAGCTTACCGCGGTATAGTTTAGTTATGAAAAAAATAACTAGCAATCTTCAATCAATCAATATAAGATCCTATTATTTATAAATATTTGACATTTTATATGTAACTAGAAGGCGCGCGCGGCTTCGCCCGCTTATTAGGAGTGAATTCTAAAAACACCACGAAACACGTATTTAAAGATTTATCCATATGAACTTTCAACCCCTTATTTGAACCCTTAGGGGGTGAATTCTTAAAAACCATGAAACACGTGTTCAATGAAATATTTTTAAGAGTCTGGATTTAAAATTTTATAAGAATCGGTGCCAATTTAAAAAAAAATCCATACAAACTTTCAACCCCTAAATCACCCCTTTAGGGTTAAAATTTTTCAAAATCCCTTCTTAGTGGATGTCCAGAATATGAAAATAAACTTCTGCCCAAATTTCACGTTTCTACCATCAGCGGTTACGGCTCTGCGTGCGTCTTACCTCAGTCAGTCAGCACAAGTCCTTTTATATATATAGATTTAAATAGTCTTGATGGGCTTGAGGCCAGTCGTGGCGTAGCGGCACGAAGTGTGACTGTAAAATTGACGGGGTGTGGGTTCGATCCCCACTCGAGGAGATGAAATATTTACTTAAATTTATAATTCCATTTCTTCGCTCTTGTGTCGTGGCTAAGCGCGGCGTTGAGTTCTGCCACTCAACATGCAATGACTCCAGAATTCGGCAGAAATTGGGGAACGCAGTGTCTTAACACTAGGTTGCCTCTGCCTACACCCTGCTGTGCGCGGGATACAGCGTGAAACTGATTCATGGGCTCCTTATTATATATTTGTTTAACTTTAACAAAATGTATACGTAGCAAAAGGCGTTAGGTATACGAACATTTTTCATATAGATTACTGTAGTAGCGATGTTATATGTTTTTTAAGAAGGGAAACTCTCTTATATGAAGTTACGTGTTAGTGCATTTGTGGAGATTAGTGTTAATTATAAGACAGAAAGAATTCAAAGACAGAACTGTAAGTAAATTTATTCTTAAAGAGAACTTTAAAAAAGTTGAAAAAACAGATTAGATGATGAAATCGTTGTGACAGAAACTTTTCCACGGTTAAGTTTTAGCAATTCGAACTTAAATTTTGTTGAATGAAATAATTTATATTTCAAAGTTACTTATTAAGAAAACGTATAAAAATTTGAACGTAGCGGGATTTAAACCCGCGCCTTTGAAAACCGTCCAACTGCTCTGACCAACTAAGCCATACGTTCTAGAAGAACGTTTTCTTTATAAGTATTTTTCTTTTCTAAGTGTGGAATAACATTTTAAAAAGTTTTAAAATATTTCAAGTTATCGTTTTTGCAGTTTGTGTTTTTCCTTCTACCTCGTATTTATCTTTGAATTAAGCTCATTGCAAATCCCAAAGCAGAGTTGGTTTTATCTCAGTAGAGTCTTCATTGTGTAATGCTTAATGAGCGGTTGCTATTGCTAATACGTCTTGCACAGCTTTAGAGTGACTTGGACTTGCAAAATCTCTAAATATGAGATGGAACTTGAAATGTTATATTTATTTAATATAATATTTCAAGTTTCATGAAATTAATATTATTTATTTTATGAAATATTTATTTACATTAATCTTTTCATTTCTTCGCTCTGGTCGAGGCAAAGCGCAGCGTTGAGTTCCGTCACACAGCACGTGATGCCTCCAGAATTCGGCGGAAAGTGGGAAACGGAGTGTCTTAATACAGCGTGAAGCTGATTTAATTTTTGTCAACAATGATTGTGCAGGGCTTTAAATAAACGACAAGACGAAACAATGTTTAAATTGAGCTATGAAATAAATTATAAAAATGGTAAGCTTTTTTTTATATCTTCCACGAAACACGTGTTCAATAAAATATTTTAACAATCTGAATTTAAACTATATAAAAATCGATGACGCTTTAAAGATTTTTCCATACAAACCGTCAACCCCTATTTCATCCCTTTAGGGTAAATTTTTTTTAAAATTCCTTCTTAGTGGATGTCCATATTATGAAAATAAACATCTGTCCAAATTTCACGTTTCTACGCACAGCGGTTACGGCTGTGCGTGCGTCTTACTTCAGTCAGTCAGGTACATGTCCTTTTATATACATAGAATAGATTATCATATAAACATTCTGCTTCAAAACAGTTAAAATTTCCAACCACTTATTGTATTTAATACTAGTTTACAACTCTGAACAAAGCTCATTAGATATAAAAGACATAATTACATCACTATTTCTATAATACTAAGACAATTTGTGATAAAATTAAGCTTCCGCGTGAGCTAATTCAAGCACAAATTAAACTTTGTCGTGGTATATATAATTGGCCGCTCTATTATTTGTATACTAGTTTTAAGACTAGTTGCACCAGAGTCCACTTGATAACTACTGTATTTTCAGAATAAGGAACTATAGAATTAGTATGAAGCCGTCGTGGCGCAGTGGAACAACCCATGACAGTTGTGGGTTCGATTCTCACTCTGGCAAATTAATGATTTAATATTTTTATTGGTTCCCTCTGGTAACAAAGCGTCTCAAATATTTGACGATGCGTGTGGAACGGACTGTTTCAACACAGGGTTCCCTGTGCTATAAGCGTAATACAACGTAAATACAACGTGAAATTAATAAGGCAAACTTTATCAGCCGAACCTTGATAATTATATTTATACTTATTTCGTATAATTAATTATGAATAAACGTACGTAACGTAAATAATTTCGAAATTAAAACATTATTATTATATTTTAATAATTGTAATCATGAAAATTTATGTAATATATAAATTAAAATTAAAAATTAAATTAGCTTCACGCTGTATCCCTCACACAGCAGGGTAGGCAGAGGGAACCTAGTGTTAAGACACTCCGTTCCCCACTTTCTGCCGAATTCTGGAGGCATTGCGTGTTGAGTGGCAGAACTTAACGCCGCGCTTAACCTCGACACCAGAGCGAAGAAATGGAAATGTAAATTTAAGTAAATATTTCATCTCCTCGAGTGGGGATCGAACCCACAACCAGTCGGTTTTGCAGTCACACCTCGTGCCGCTGCGCCACGACCGGCCTCAATATAATATATGTTTTTATAATAACAATTATTAAAATTTTCTTTGTGTGGCTACTTATAAAGGGATGTTATAAGTTTACCTCGTCTGTGTACGTACAGATATAACAGCTGATGAACGATTTTTATTTAGTTTGTTTTATTCGAAAGGTGATTTAATATAAAGCTCTCAATTGTTAGCCTTGATACAGGAGAATAAAAAAATATAATGATGTTTAGCCGTTTGAAAATTATCAGCGTTTTTATATTAATTTGCTTAGATTTTTAAATCGGGATATTTTAATTATTAGTTGTTACTTTAAGCTGTAATTTCTCTCTTATACTTACAGTTAAAAAACTTACCTGTAAACTAACTTCAAAAGCATAAGCTCTTAAACTCTCGATACTTCGCCAAGTAAATATATTCTTATTTATTCTGAGTATACGGAAATGAAACCCCGTGCATATTTATAATAGCAGCTCAACGTCGCCACACCACACTCAAATATCCACATTTGTAACATTGATAATACAAAATCCTGAATTATTATCTAAAGTAAATTTTGCGCTTGTAGGTCTGCATTTAGGGTTGTGAATAATATAATTTTCATTATACACATATGGTTAAATTTAGTATAATTTCTATTATTATTGAATTTGAAAGTAGATATATAAGCAGTAGATATCTTGTATTTTCAAACGATTTTTTTAGCTTAACGAATAAATCAAAGGATGTTATATGTATGTTTCCAAAGGTGAGGAAATGAAAATATTAAATAAACCATTCTCCCGGGTAGGACACGAACCTATATCTTTGCGTATACATAAAATGTAAAGTATTTACATTTACTTAAATACTTTTTACTTAAGTAAAAAGTATTTAAGTAAATGTTTTTCAGTACCTATATTTTTATATTGTAAAGTGTAGTGAAGATTATTAAGAAGAACGTTTAAAAATATTTGTTACTATTAGCGACAACCTTACAAGTAGCAGCTGTCACAGATTGCCATACAATGAACTAAATATTTTAGCGAGTGTAAGAGCGCGTGTACACTGCTATTATTAGCTCATATTTGTTATGTAAATTTCGAATAAAGTTCACTGCATAGGTAACGTTAAATGCTTAAGCCCAACAAAGCAAAATACAGTTTATACTGTGTAATAATTTATTATTACGCAGAAAATAAGCTGTATGTATATGTAATTAAATGTAATTTGAAGCCGTCTTAGTCCAGGGGCACAAGGGTGTGACTATACTGCGATGATTGTGAATTCGATCCTCATTCGAGGGAATAAATTATTAAAATTAAAAAATAAAAAATTAGCTTCATGCTGTATCCCGCACACAGCAGGGTAGGCAGAGGGAACCTAGTGTTAAGACACACCGTTCCCCACTTTCTGCAGAATTCTGGAGGCATTGCGTGTTGAGTGGCAGAACTCAACGCCGCGCTTAACCTCGATACCAGAGCGAAGAAAATGGAAATATAAATTTAAGTAAATATTTCATCTCCTCGAGTGGGGATCGAACCCACAACCAGTCGGTTTTGCAGTCACACCTCGTGCCGCTGCGCCACGACCGGCCTCATGATGATTATTGTTTATTAATATTTTCATTTCTTCGAAATATTCAGCGGAAAGTGGGAGACCGAGTGTTTTAATACTAGGTGCTACTCTCTGCCTACCCTGCTGTGTGTGGAATAAAGCGTAAAACTTTATGTGCATCATATTTATTTCTGTAGTACTTAAGAGTTCGACTCGAACCTTCCAACCATTACCCACTCTACAGACGAGATGACGGTTGCGACACTCGGGACGTCAATCCATGAACTAATCTAGATTAATATGATATTAAATATATACATATATATACATAGATTGTATTTATTCATAATGAATTATGTTATTATATTTGAATGCTTATTTTTTTATTTATATATTTGTTTTACAACTTATATCCAAGGTACATACTCTTACAATATTACTACATGTCAGCTTTATACAAGAAAAATGTCAACCAGATGTTAAAATATATACCTTTTTACTGCTCGATTCAAGCATCGTTGCAGTGCTGTCACATTACTGTGATATATTTTGTTCACATTCTGCGAACTTCATACTTGTTTCGGCATTCTAGTTACGTGAGAATACACTTTAGTATAAAATTGAACAATGTCAAATACAAAAATGCTTTAATGCGGAAAGTAGTGGAACGAACTATTTAAATTTTTCTCATATAATAGTTGTAAGTAGAGCAATATTATTGATAATTGTTATTTACAAATGTACTTAAATTTCTTATTATAAACAGTATAAAAAATAAGCCCCACTGCACTTATACGGGATACTTTCGATTGACCTAGAATCATGAAATTTGGCAGCTAACATCTACAGGTACATTTGTAGTTAAATCCTAAAACATAACAGCCTTAAATAGCAAAAAACGTGTATTTCGACACTATAAATGAAATAAAAATTAATAGGGTACTTCCAGTTAATCTAGAATCATGAAATTTGGCAGCTAACATCTGCAAATAATACTACTTCAGAAAAAAATCTAAAAACTACATATTTTTTGGTAAATCTTTCAAAATAATAGCCTTAAAAAGGGGGCAAAATTTGTTATTAAAACCGCTAGTTCAAGTCAGGCATCAAGTGAAAGGGCTCTGGCTAAGCTAAGCCTGAATTTCAGAAATAGCTCAAGATCTTCAATTTTTTACGGAACCCTCGGTGGGTGAGCTCGACTCACTCTTGTTTGGTTTTTTGTTTTAAAGTGCCTTTTTACTAGTATAATGCAATTTTACAAGCGAAAATGTGACTCGAATTACTGAAACAAGTTATGTCCAACACACTCCATTAAAAATAGCTCGAGGTGTCTCAACTTTCGGTACTTGAATATAACAATACCATTTTAATTTAAATTTAAACAAAAATAGTTCTTATTGCATAAGCATAACGTTGCTTAAGAATTTCTCAGCGTTTGCATTGTACCAAAGTTTGTGCAATATTTGTATAGTCGAATAACAATTTGTTGTAGTAATGTATGCGACGGATCTAATGCTGATATATTAAACGTGAACTTTGAGTATTCTATGGACACATTTATTCTGTTCGTGTTGTTCTAAAGAAATTTATTGTATTTTATTTTTATACGCTTAAATTCAATTCTAAATGTATTTATTTACGTGAACAATATTCTTGTGTCGGAATTGTTTATTTTTATTTTAGTTAGTTAGAACGATACATTACTAAAATTATCTATTTCTTTTTCTATTTCAATTGAAAAAAAATAACAAATAAGCATCCCAAATCTCGTATCTTTAAATTGACAATCAGTTTAAACTTTTTACTTATATAAGTTGACACCTCTATGTTAATAAGAAAAAAAAAGAGACAAATAACTGCAGAGCTATTTAACAAAATCACATAACTATATTTTAAATTACTAACGTGATGAGGAGCAGTACAACTTCTAAGGAAATTGATAATTATTGTATGTGGAAATATTCGCTCGCTAGCTTTCCTTCGAAATAATACACTTCATCGCAGATCTCCATGTATAATTATAGTGAACGTGAGATTTAACCAGAAATGTTAATAATTTTTTCAAGCTATTGGTTGGAAACAAGAAATATCCAAAAGAGTTTAAAGAGAGAGAGAGAGAGAATATTGCCGACCGATACACAAAAAAATAACTTAATTTTTTCCTCAAAAATATAATTTAATTTAATTAGCTCTACGAGTACTTTCAAGTATAGGTCTACCTAAAAATAGAATTACAAGAATTATATTATGTTCTTAAAACGATTAATAAACTTTTTAGGTCAAATTAGAATACAATCCTGAAGCAAATTTATGACCAAAATATCTCTATTTATAAAAATTGATAGTTTATATTTATATGTCATAATCTCTATATATAATAAGACAGTAAAAATATTTTGTCTGTACATTTAGTAATTTTGACTAAAATGGATAGAGGGACACTTAAAAAGAATAATAGAAAGCAAAAAGATTTTTTTGAATTTCTTATCTGTCTGTCTATCTGTCTGTCTGTCTGTCTGTCTGTCTGTCTGTCTGTCTGTCTGTCTGTCTGTCTGTCGACATATTTTTGTCCGTATTTTTTTCTGAAAGTACTGAACCGATTAACTTAAAAGTTTCACCAATTGCTTTGCTTTAACTCAACTTAGGTACTAAAGTTTGGTTCATCAAAATCGGTTCATTAAAAAAAAAGTTATCGTCATTTGAATGAACTCAAGGCATTAGTTTGCCTGCGAATGTTATATAGTAATAGCGCTGGTAAGATTCCTGGCTAAAGAATTACATTCGAAACGTCTTGATTATATGACTGTTGATAAAAATATATATATTTGAAGCACTATTAAACAATATTTTATACAAAATAAAGTAATCAAGGCCAGTCGTGGCGCAGCGGCAAGAAGTGTGACTGTAAAACCGACTGGTTGTGGGTTCGATCCCCACTCGAGGAGATGAAATATTTAATTTTGATTTTGATGAAAACTTAAATTTATATTTCCATTTCTTCGCTCTGGTGGCGAGGTTAAGCGCGGCGTTGAGATCTGCCACTCAACAAGCAATGCCTCCAGAATTCGGCAGAAAGTGGGGAACGGAGTGTCTTAACACTAGGTTCCCTCTGCCTACCCTGCTGTGTGCGGGATACAGCGTGAAGCTGATTTATTTTTATTTTATTATAGTTGTCAATCAATTCTGCTTATTAAATCAATAATCATGTATTTTAAGCGGGCGAAGCCGTGGGCGAGCCGCTAGTAGCTAATAATAGCAGGCCCTGTTCTATATGTGTCACTGATATCATAATATATTGTCCTCTAATAACTTCTACAACCATAACAAAATACAATATGCGGTATTTTTAAGTCAGACTCTGGTCGTTAAACCAACCTGTGTAACTTTATATGACAACTGTCATTTCCCACGTATTTTCACGTAAATTGGGCTTAAAATAATTTGTTAAAGCAAACATTGAAAATTTAGATTTAATTAACAGGAGGACAAGCAGTGGGAGCAGATGGAGCTACTGCCGAGATGATCAAATATAGTAGGCCACGCATCTTGATCTGGTTCTGGTTTTTGTGTAATTTATACTGAAAATCAGGAGGGGTCCCAGATGATTGGGGAGGTGCAGTCATCGTGTATGTGTATATAAAAAACTGCGTAGTCAAATTTTTTATATACATTTAGCATTTTTTCTTAATGATAATTATTTTGTTAACATTTATATTTGTTATAAAATACACAACTACCGTAGCCACTACCAAGCTATCCTTATTCCACTAGAAAGAAAAAAAGAAAGGTGATACCGATATATATAATTAAAACAGTTCTGATTTTGACATCGACATGCATGTGATCCGTCGTTGCGGTCGCGGCTGCGTTCAGCTGACGAGAACACAAGAGTACATCATCATGCTACTTTCATATTATACTGTTAATTAATTCCATGATATAAACTAATTATACAAAAGTTTGTTTAGTGTGAATATATTTACATACGACCTATTTACTTATTTATGAGGCTATTGGTTTAGACCGCACTCTGGTAGTTATTATCGATGTAGGTTATTTTCAATAATATTTCTAAATAATATTGACGGCTGCGTTTCGTTTAAATGATTGCTGCTGTTATTTGATTTATTAAAAATTAAATTAAATTAAATTAGCTTCACGCTGTATCCCGCACAAGCAGGGTAGGCAGAGGGAACTTAGTGTTAAAACACTCCGTTCCCCACTTTCTGCCGAATTCTGGAGGCATTGCGTGTTGAGTGGCAGAACTCAACGCCGCATTTTTAATTAATTATATCTAAATTTGATTTATTAATTCAGTATTTTTGTATATTTTTGAAATTCCATTCTTGGTCCTAGAAAGATAATCTACGTCAAATTGACTCCTCCGTTTTATAAATATTGCTCTCGCTTAGTAAATATTACGAATCAATTGTTGTGTGATTGCTTGCGTGAGACATATGTATTATTAAGAGAAGCATAACTGATATTGAATTACAATACCTATGTGAGTCAAAATGGCGCATGACTATCTTTTACGTGACTTTTAAGATTTTAATATATTTATACTTGGATATCTTATTTTTATACACATTAATACTTGAACATATACATTACATATACAAGTACTACTTACATAAAATGATTATGACGATATGATAATTATTACGAGTAGGTTCTATTTCCACTCGAGGAAATGAAAAATTTGTTTACATTTATATTTTTATTTCTTCGCTCTGGCGTCGGCAAAAGCGCGGTATTGAGTTCCGCCACTCAACACTCAATGCCTCCAAAACTTGGCGGAAAGTGGATAACGGAGTGTCTTAACACTTGGTTTATGTATGACAATGTGTTAATGCTATTTAGGATCTCTTCGTTCTATCTAATTTGCTTAAAAAATTGCACAATTGTCCAAATGAGATAATATAACAATATTTCACTGTATGAACATTTTCCTCTACCTATGCCAATACTACGAGAAAATCCTTTTAAGCATAATTTTAAAAGTGTTTTATGATGTTCGAGTAATAACCGTCTAACTAGAAGATTTATAATCAATATAATCTATAGATATATTGTCTAGGAGTAGGTATTTATTTATTTCTGTACATTAAAATCTATATATATAAAAGGACTTGTGCTGACTGACTGAGGTAAGACGCACGCAGAGCCGTAACCGCTGATTGTAGAAACGTGAAATTTGGGCAGATGTTTATTTTCATATTCTGGACATCCACTAAGAAGGGAATTTGAAAAATTTTAACCCTAAAGGGATGAAATAGGGGTTGAAAGTTTGTATGGAAAAAAATTTTAATCTGCACCGATTTTTATAAAATTTGAAATTCAGACTCTTAAAAATATTTCATTGAACACGTTTTTCATGGTTTTTAAGAATTCACCCCCTAATTGTTCAAATAAGGGGTTGAAAGTTTATATGGAAAAATCTTTAAATTGCCACCGACTTTTATAAAAATTTAAATTCAGACTGTTAAAAATATTTTATTGAACACGTGTTTCGTGGTTTTTTTAGAATTCACTCCTAATGAGCGGGCGAAGCCGCGCGCGCCCTCTAGTCTTATTATACTTTACAATAAGTAATTATATAAAGCATAATATAGCAATATATATTCTATGTGCTGGTAAAGTGTATAATATTCAAGATTCATCAGAAATCATTCATCATCATCATCATCATCATCATTATCATCATGATCATCGAGACCATTTGTTTCCTTATCTGCTTAGATAAAGTGCACCGTGGAGTGCCAAAACGCACTTGACCTAAAACATATTTGTACATACATATATTGGCTTTACACTTTTATAAAGTCTTGTTTTGTTTAAACTCTTATTTGATGTTATATTAAAATAATTCAATACAAATATAAGCAGTAGTACACGCAATGCCTCCAGAACTCGGCGGAAAGTGGGAAATGAAGGAACGGAGTGCCTTAACACTAGGTTTCCTCTGCCTACCATGCTGCATGCGGGATACAGGGTGAAGCTGATTTAATTCAATTTTAAGTATAAGCAGTGGTAAATTATACGATGTTGATGAACTCAGCCGAAATATTTCTAGCCATTCTTTTTTGATACTAATGTAAAAGCATTAAAATATTGAGGCCAAACTGGTTTTTATTAAATATGATTTTCCATTCATAATTTTTCTTTTTCATCTATAAAATAATTATTAATTTTGCCTGTGCCAATACCTATTCGACGTTGCTATATTTATTTCATACTGACTTTCTTTTTGGGATTCCGTACCTCAAAAGGAAAAACGAAACCCTTTTAGGATTACTTTGTTTTCCGCCTTTCAAGATCTATTATTCTATGTCATCGCAATAAAAAGATACAAGCATTTATGCATCGTTATAACTTCATTTGCTATGAAATATGCGTAATCAAAACTTGTAGGGTGCTTCCCGTGGAACTACCATTATGAAATGATGACATGGCAAGAAGAGAGAATTTGCTGTACAAATAAAGCAGGTTATATAGCAAGATAGCCAAAAGGAACATAGAGTTAAGCCACTCCGGTCCCCACTTTCCCCCCGACATAAAATAGACATGTACATAAATTAACTGGCATATAATAAATACAATTAAAGATGAACTACCGAAAGCGTGTTTTCATTACGTCTAAAAACATAAATTAATATTTAAAATTTATTATTGCTAGATATTAACATTTAGGCCTCTCGTAATATCATGTATTTTATTAAAATAACTTCCATTAAAGTAATACGTTTCATAATATCCCCTCATTTGAATTTAATTGTTTCAGAAATATCAAAAAGGCCAGTTGTGGTGTGGTGGGCACAGTGTGCCTGTCAATCGACTGGTTGTGGGTTCGGTCCCCACTCGAGGTGAGGAAAAATTTATTTACATTTATATTTTTATTTCTTCGCTCTGGTGTCGAGGGGCAAGCACGGCGTCGAGTTCCGCCACTCAACACTTAATGCCTCCAGAAATTGGCGGAAAGAGGGGAACGAAGTGTCTTATCACTAGGTTCCCGTTGTCTACCCTGCTGTGTGCGGGATACAGCATGAAGCAGAAAAAAAATCTATGCTGACACAAGCCAGACAATAACAGTGATATGACACTATAGTGCAGATTTTTTTATACATTTTGTATAATTATGTAAGTATTTATTTACATGTAGTATTTGGTTTTTTTGCGTTAAAAGATCTTTTGTCTAATAGTATTATATACATCATATTTTTCTTTTATAATATAAATTTAGAAAATTATTTTGTTCATTTGTTAGATGTTACAAAATAGATATTGAATTAGATACTGATAACAAACAACACCATATTTCTTATAAATAAGTGAAATTAAGGCCTTTTGTAACAAAAAATAATTGAAAATTATAAGGTGATATTTCATCAATTTTTATTTCACATATACATTTATTAAAACTAAGCGAAGCGAAGTTATTTTCTCATTAAGGAAATTTAATGAAGATAATCTTCGGCTTGTATAGCATGTAATTTGGACATATATTTTTCGAGAAAATGTGAAATTAAATGTAAAATGACTTCAACGCTCTATTTACGACCGCAAGCCTAGGCTCGATTCCCCCGGGGGGCGCCCTTCCCGCCGATGACGTCCTATTATAGCCACACGTAGTGTTCATGATTTAATGTATCAATCTGTTGGCAAACGCAGCATAATGAAAGTATTGTAGGAGGTATACGGGAGAAGCCGCGAGTGGGTCGCTAGTATTTGATAAAAACACACCTTTGTTTAATTTACCGCCATGGATATATAGTATACAGATTTATTATTAACAAAAACTGATTATAAAAGATATCTAATTAATTAAATAAAGTATCTTTGAACTAAAAAAAATGTTTCCAGATAATAACATCGAGCTCGTCTTATCAATGTAATTTACGAACGTTTTACGTTCTATTGTTTCGAGTTTTATGTATTATTTTTATGTTTTCACAGTAAAAGGTAATAAATTATTTCTAAATAATAGCTAATTATTCACATGAATTTGTTCTCAGTTGTACTTATTGATAACAATATTTTCATTATTTGTTAATTTCAGAATCAGGGAACCTACTGTTAAGTCACTCCGTTCTGAAATCTGTATTCTCGAGGTATTGTGCGTTTAGTGTGATATTCGTTACCAGAGCGAGGAAATAAAAAAAAAATAAAAAAAACACGATTGTCGCGTTTTATAGTGGCTCAGCAAGACCTCATTAGTTTAATTTACAGAAGAATAAATGCTCTTTGGGCTTTACTAGACGTTAAGTGTAATGCGCCATTTTTATATCATAAATCTAGCAATAATAAGTTTCACACTACATTGTATAATGTAAATATAATATTAATATATAAATTGTACAGGGAACCGATACTGAAGTGTATTTGTCTACAGCTGTTGATGTGGGAAGCTGGTATTAATAAATATGAAATTACACTTATGCAAATACTAGGTGACTCGACTACGTGTATAGGACCAGATTTAATAGATTTCTTTACATATGTCCTTCGATATGTTCTGACAATGTATTTGAAACTATTTATAAACTTTTTCAGCTATGTTAAGGAAATATAAATGAAAATGTAATGATCTGTATATTTATTAATATACATAATATTAACTGTTTTTGTATTCGCGACTCGCTTTGCTCTACCAGAGCTGGGTGCGGAATGTCGTCATTCTGCGTTTTATTCACCTATAATGCTGTTACTTTCAGGAAAAAGATAAAGTCTGCCATATTAAAAGGCCGTATACTTATATTATATAATAAAAAATGGAATTTTTATTGGTTCACTTTGTTTTTCGCTAAGACTCTCTTATCCTGAAACGCCTGGAAGTATCAAGCTAGAATTTGAAGCAAAGTTAAAATTAAATTTCTAAGTCAACACAATCAATAGATACGACTATTTATGCTTCAGGTGAACCAGAATGCCGTGTGATCTCGGCCTAGAATAGGATCATCCTGGTACTGGTGGTGTCCCAAAAGGCGACTAAAGTACGTGTGGTAGAGTCACGTCGCCAGCAATGGCAACACGCATGGACAGACTCGACCGGATCATTACCACCCTCGGGCTTTAAAACCGGCGTTAAGTAGTGGTTTTATGCCACTGCGTTTCGCATCAGATAATGCCGGGCTCCGGTACGAATATTTGTTTATATATCCCGCACACAGCAGGGTAGGCAGAGAGAACCTAGTGTTAAGACACTCCGTTCCCCACTTACTGCCGGATTCTGTAGGCATTGCGTGTTGAGTGGCAGAACTCAACGCCGCGCTTTGCCTCTACACCAGAGCGAGGAAATGGAAATATAAATTTAAGTAAATATTTCATCTATTCGAGTTGGGATCGAACCCGTAACAAGTTGGTTTTACAGTCACACTTTGTGCGCTTGCGCCACGACTGGCCTCAATTGTTATTTATTTGTTTTAGTATTCATATCCAAAGTACATACTCATACATTCTGTTCTAACATATATTAGCTCAACTATATAAAGAGTATTTTCTTCGTCTCCGTGCGCAAATCTTCGTAAATTTCTACAAATTATACATACAAAAACTCTTATAGTAGGTATTTACGTCCTATCACTTTTAAAACCATGTGTTGTTATCAAGTAATAAAAATAAAGAAAAATAAATCTTACTACAATAATTTATGACTGAATTTGTTCGTTTTACGTGATACAATACATAACAAATTATAAATGACGAACCCAATGAATAAGCTTGCACAGCTCACCTATATATATGTCTGGTAATACTTCGCAATCGTCATTCTAGATTGGATTGAATCACTAGTCTCGTATACAAAGCAATACAAAGCAGTGTTAATAATGAAAATATTCAGTTGCATTATCCTGTTAGTCGCGATCGCTATGGCCAGCGCTGATAAGCCACACTACGACGTCAAGGACGCGCCGGTATTGTTCGAGAAATTTGTAAAAGAGTACAACAGGCACTACAAGAGTGAAGCTGATAGGAAGGAGCACTATGACGCTTTCGTGAAGACCTTACATCAAATTAACGAATCTAATGCCAAAAGTGGCACTGCTACTTTCGATATAAACCAGTTCGCCGATTATACACCTGAACAATTGGAAAAAATGAAGGGCCTCGCACGTGCGTTTTATTAGTAGTTTCATAAATATACTGATAATGTCTCGTTAAATTTTGTAGTCTATCTATCAATACAGATTCCATCGTATCGTAAAATGAAGAGTGCAAGAACTAATTATATCATTGCATTTCGAAATCGCGAAAAAAACTATACTTTTATTTAGATTTTTGTACTTTTTTTTGTTTTTTTTTTCTATCGGTGATATTATTATCTACTACTTAGTAAAAGTGAAAAGAATGATATTTTATTACATAAATTTACTGTGCTTCGTAAGTTTTTTTTAGCTTCACGCTGTATCGCGGGATACAGCAGAGAGCAGCAGCGGGATACGGCAACAGGGGGGACGCAGCAGAGTTGTCGGCTTCGAGCACTGTTTGATTGGGAATCGAACCAACGACCTCGCATTTAGTGTTACACTTTGTGCCCCATGCCCCAGCGCCGAGTCTGGCCTCGCTTAGCTAATATATCACTTTATTGTGTTTTAGAAAAAAACTAGGTGTTGTTGTCGCCAAACCAGGAAAATGAAAATAATCTGATTTCCTCTTAAATCGTTCTTAACAATAAAATGTCAGATACATAATATTATAATAAAATTAATGTAAATATGAGTTGATATTAAACGAAGACTCAAAGAAATTAAGTAAAGTATTTCAACGTGAATATTTCTTAATTAGATTTAATTTTCTTTCCAGGGCACTAAGTTCCAGAACATCCTGACTAGAGACCTGACCTGACCGATATTTGTGTATTTAGGACTATGTACTCTTAATAAATTCTATTAATAATGTCTTCCTATTTCTATAATATTATAAAATAAAGTCGCCCTCCGCCTCTGTCTGTGCCTTTCTAAGTCTCCTTCTTCTAAACTACCCAACGGATTTTGATGCGGTTTTCATCATTAGGTAGAGTATTTATCAAGGAAGATTTATATATCATTTATTATATGTACATTTTTAAGTAATTTGATATAAATACGAAAAAATTGTATAAAGTCCTATCCGTTGAGACACTTTCGTAAATGCGCTGCTTTAATGGTAAGTATTACATGAAAATAATGTAGTGGAGTTTTGTTCCTCTTAACAATATCTACAAAAAGTGAGGGATGTTTGTCCATAATAATATTAATCCTTATCCTTTTAAGCTATTTATTAAATTTCTACACTAAACGAAGATAAAATTTGTTGTTTACAATATTTCGAAATTACAAATATTTTTAGAGTAAAACAAATTTAATTATTGACACATCACGTCGGCTATAAACAGCTATATCGGCTCCTGTTTTATTTATCCCTTATTCTCAGCATATAAATAAGTACTCATATATTGCTTACCTTGGCCATTTAATGTAGATCAAAATTTACTTTACGGTTTTTCATTTAATAAGTACTTTAGAAGATTAGTAGCACAGATTTAATTTTACGTACTAAAAAATCCTTGCTGTAAAACGGCTCGACGCCCGCTACGCGTCCCAATGCGCCCCGCGATGTTTTGTTTTTAAAAGTGGATCCGCCGCACTTTCCTGGCTTCTTTCCTGACCTACTGTCGAACTGGCTGGCAAAGAAGAGGCTCGCCCTCAACGCCGTCAAGATACAGGCAATTATAGCCTTCGCAGAGCCTGCAGGGCCAGCAGGTCTCCCGGAGCAGCAGAGCGACCTACCTGAAAGTCGTTATTGAGAGAAGATTATCGATCGATCGATGACAGAGCAATTCACGTCTACCTCTAAGAACGAATCTATCGCTCTACAAGACGTAGGTCAGGCCTCCCAATCTGACCTATGCCAATACCAATCAACGAGGAATCCTGCAGGTGGTCAGAACCTCACCCTCCAGCGAATGTGGCACCATATTACGTGAAGAACACCACGCTTCACCAGAACCTAAAAATAGAAAGCCTAGAAGTACACATCGGCCGTCTCGCATCCAACACCTTCTACCACCCTGATGTATCGTGTCATCTGCACCTAAGGAACATCACATCGCCAGAAGTCGTCTTTTGAGTGACTTTCCATTTTCCCCCGAATCCGACTACTGAGTAGTCACCTCAGTCGCTGGTCGCTTAAGCTGGGCTTCCTTCAGGAAACTGAGGGTCTCAACTGGCTGAGCTGAGCGCCTAGGTGGCATTTAAATCATCCTTCCAATACCCCTCTTCCGCATCCTTCTTCCTGTGTCTACTCTAGGGCAGATACAGACCCCAAAGAGCGACGCACCCATATTGATGAATGCCGCCTGAGACCACGGCCAGAAGGTTAGCGCACTGACGCCGTTCCTCAGCGCCACAAGAAGGAAGCTAGACGAGATAATATACCTGGCTAGCAAAGCAGATATAGAAACGATTGCACGTATTTTGGAGCTCTCCAAATAATTATAATGTATTATTTCTGCGCAACATAGTTGGGTATATATTTCGTTTAAGCAGTTTTGGCTAAGAGAATAGTAGGTAAGATTTTTTTCATTTAAGTATTCTGTTGTTTGTGGTTTTGTTTAAGTATTTGTCGATAAGTTGTTTTTTTTTTTAACAATTTAATATCCTTATGGGACCTACGAAAATGCAACCCTAAAGTTTTAATAACTTTCACATTAGTAATCTTTAGGTAGGAGCAAACATCATTATATATTAAAACAGGAATGTAATTCAGTATATTAAGTAAATAATTCAGTATTTAAAGCAGGCGAAGCCGCGAGTGGGTCGCTAGTATTATATAAAGACATAATATTTTTTTCATTTATAATATTAAAAAAAATATATTACATTAGAAAAATTTTTTTAGCTGAACCTACTATTATGATTTATACATTTGTACAACTTAACTGCACTATGGTTGTGGGTTCGATCCCTACTCGAGGAAATTAAATATTTACTATTTTCATTTCGTCGCTCTGGTACCGTGTCAAAGTGCGGCGTCGAGTTCCGCCATTTAACACACAATGCCTCCAGAATTCAGTACCCTGCTATCTGCAGTGTACAGTTGAAAATGTAACCCTGACTCGCTAAAAACTATTGCCACGACTAATCGAGAATTATACAATTCAGTATTTTTTCACAAACTACATAATAACATAACGAATTCTCGCTAAAATATGGGTTATAAAGGCTTGATTGATAAAAAAATATATAAAAAAAATAATAATTCATCTTGTTTATCAGCATGTGAAATGTATACGCAAAATGATCTGTTTCCAAAGCTCTGAAATATCATCTCCTCCATGATTTATTACCAATACCGACATTGACACGCGTTATATCCCCGTGTTATACCCAATCGGTAAAAAAATCTGTTTTGTAATGAATGTAACATAAATCAATGAATATTAATCACATACATGACAAACTCAATATGAACGGGTCGGCTTGCAAAATTTCCGCGTGTTCATTTAGTTCTCACTCGAGGAAGTCGAGGCAAAGCGCGGCGTTGAGTTCCGCCACTCAGTATGGCATGCCCCCAGAATTCGGCGGAAAATGGGGAACGGAGTGTCTTAATACTAGTTTTCCTGTGCCTACTCTGCTGTGTGCGGGATACAGCGGGAAGTAGATTTTTTAAATTTATGTATCTATGCTATGTTTATTTTTTTCAATCAAATTTGTGTAATAAATAAGTAATAGAGAAAGCTAACTTAAAATTTACCTAGAATAAGAAAAAGAAAATTAAGTTTAAATGCTATTTTGGTTAGGTAGAACACACAAGGTGGATGTGAGATTAAAAATAATACTTATTTTATTTTCTTAAGTGATTTAGAAAATAAAATAAAAAATATATATCTACATTATATTCATAATACAGTTCTACGATTTGTGCAATCAAATCCCAATTCCATTTCTATTCAAAAAAAGCATGGCGTAAAAATATACTGTTACTCAGTATATAAGCCATAATCTCAATATCGTCAATAAGGAAAAGATACTTTGACGGTTATAGAAATCGTAAAAAACAAAACTTTTATGATGCCACCAATTTATATATGTGAAAAGTTATGGCATCCATCCATTTGGTTGAGCTGCTATCAGATGAAAGCTGTAGCCGATGAAAATGCACTTGATGCTCTTTTGATACAAAAGCATAAATAAATTTTAAATCTTGATCTATTTATAGTACACAAGAAGAATCTAATTGATTTAATAAAAAAAATATGATTTTGAACATAATAAACATCAAAAGAATCAAGTCGATTTTCACCAACACCAAAATCGATAATTAAATTAGTATGTACTTTAGTAAAAAAATATATTGCTTAGAGTAATCAATATTTTGTATTGGCTTTTCATTTTTGCATCACTGGGAAATGCATTTACGCAAACCGCCAAAGTAGAAGGTAAATAGTGCCTTACGTTCGGGCCATAGTATAGAACTCACTCGTGAATCCCAATCCTACCCACAAAAACCCAGCGGAAATCATATTATAAGATAACGTTTACATACATGTAAGAATTTCGACATAGAAAACAATTCGTTTGTAAAGAGTTCATTTAAATAACGATAACTTTTTTTTTAATGAACCGATTTTGATGAACTAAACTTTAGTAGTTAAGTTGAGTTAAAACAAAGCAATTGGTGAACGAACTCGGTGATGGAACTCACTCGTGAATCCCAATCCTACCCACAAAAATCCAGCGGAAATCATATTATAAGTGTATGTTTACATACATGTAAGAATTTCAACATAGAAAACAATTCGTTTGTAAGGACGATCTTTACTGAACGAGCTAGTACTTAGAATAAAACTCAGAGCAAATGCGCGCTCAAGTGACGTTTATAAACCTCTTAAAAAGTGTGGTAAACTGCTGACTTCCAGAAAGCGTTATTACAGATAAGATGTTAGTATGTGTAATGTAGTTTTTATTGGTTTTGTTAATCGATTTACCTTATATAAATGCATTTAGATATTGAATTTTCGAAGCTATTGAATTTGAGACTAAATTAAAAATCGGAAAATTATCGAAATTAAACAACATTTTACTTTTTCAATATGTCACTAACAAAGATGGCAGTGTACATAATGTTTTCATATAATATTACGATATTTACGGACAAGATTTGCAGCAGCAAGCATTGATTTTCAGTTGAGGTAAACCACAATTTTATAAAAAAATATATAGAAAAGTTTGGCAAAACTATTAAATTATAAGAAGGTTATCACAATCTGTATATTTAAGAGGACATATTCCAACTGAGGTAAGACGCACGCACAGCCGTAACCGCTGTGCGTAGAAATGTAAAATTTGGAAATATGTTTGTTTTCTTAATCTGGACATCTATTAAGAAGGTATTTTAAACCTAAAGGGATGAAATAGAGATGTATAGATTTTTTTTTAATAAGCATCAATTTTTATTAAATTTGAAATTCAAACTCTTAAAAATATTTCATTGAACACGTGTTTCATAGTTTTTTTAGAATTCACTCCCTAAGGGTTCAAATAAGGGGTTGAAAGTTTATATGGAAAATTATATAAATCGCCACCGATTTTTATAAAAAAATAAATTCAAACTGTTCAAAATATTTTATTGAACACGTGTTTCGTGTTTTTTTATAATTCACAATATAATAGTTAATAGTGCAAATAAGCGGGCGAAGCTGAGCGCGCCCACTAGTTGATATATATGATACCTTTATGAAAACTTTAAGGATCATAAATCAAATAAATACCGTTTCGGGATCCCAAAAAGTTGGACTCAATCGTTACGCGGATTTAACTGATGACCAAAAGAGCATTACGAACGTTGAGCAAATTGCTAAAATCGATCCTGAATTAAAACTTTAAATGAAGGCGAAAGTGCTCAAAGTTGAATCATTATTTAAGTTTATAGATTAATAACATCTAATAAAAATTGAGCACTGGCACAGAGTGTGACTGTAAATCGACTGGTTGTGGGTTCGATCCCCACTCGTGGAGATGAAATATTTACTTAAATTTATATTTCCATTTCTTCGCTCTAGTGTCGAGGCAAAGCGCGGCGTGATCTGCCACTCAACACGCAAAGCCTCCAAAATTCGGCAGAAAGTGGGGAACGGAGTGTCTTATGACACTAGGTTCCCTCTGCCTACCCTGCTGTGTGCGGGATACAGCGTGAAGCTGATTTTTTATTTACGTATGTTAGCATTTACTTAGCTCTTAAATGCTTTCTAAATGATATATTTGTTTATTAAATATTAATGTTAGAGGAATCTAATACTCCTGTAGTTGTCATATAATTTTAAACGTTCTATCTCTCTTTACATAATTTATCGACTCTATAATGGATAGTCTCTAGCAGCTGTTTATAATTGTTCAACTAATGGCCAGGACATTGAGTCCTAACTTGGGAATAGTTTAATGTGGTTTGTCGAAGTTTGAAAGCAGAGTGCCTGGTTGTTATATCTTTGTTCTGTGATATAATTTATTTGATATATAGCTATTTTCACAACAAAGGAAAAGTAAGAAACGAAAGTTGTAAATATTATAATCGATCGGTAGTTAATGGAACTGGTTTGTTTATGATTTTGACTACATTTCTCGAGACAGCAGCGAAAATCTAGTGAGATATAATTCCATTCTCTATTTTCTTCCCATATTAGTCACAAAAAACGATAAAACTTCTTACTTTTTTGATCGTTTTTCGATCGAATCGAACCCACAACCGTCGCGTTTACAGTCGCAAAACCTGGATCTAGTTAGTTTTTTTATATTCAGGATCGATCTCAATGAAATTTAACTTTAATTTTATTGCACTTTTAGCTTAAATAGGTCACACTGGGTCTAATGGTTAGCGGTTAGCGGTTAGCTCCTCCCCTTCTTGGACCTGGACTCTCGAACGAATATTGGCCTTTTAACCAATAATCGGAAAGTGTTAGGCCTTTTTTTCATCATCTAAGGCCAATTTAAGTCTAAGCTATGAAAATAAACAAGTATAGTTATGGAAAATACTATTGTTAATTTTTTTTTCAACTCTACGCTGTAATCTGCATGTAGCAGGGTAGGTAGAAAAAGCTGAGTGGCGGAACTCGACGCCGCGTTTTGAATCGACACCTAAGCGAAAAAGTTAATATATTAAATATTTAATTTCTTCGAGTGGAAGTCGAACCCACAACCTGTCGTTGTTACAGTCATACGCGCCTAGACTGGTCTCAACTTATATTTTTTTTATTTTTTCGTCAAAATTATGAAAAGTAATATGTCAAGCATTTAGTTTAAACATTATAAATATTTTAAAGCTTTAGTTATAATTTTACAAAATGAAATTTCGAAAAAATACACGAACAATAAAAGTAATGGGAAAATGAAATTAAATCAAAAATAGCCAAATCGATATTAGCTATTAAAAGTAGCTGAAACAATCTATTTTTGAAAATAAATATTACGAATTCTGGTACAACATTTTCTAATACAATTATTTTCTGCCTACTCAATTTTTTATGTTTATTTTTACTGACAAAAATACTCAATTTTATTTGTATTAATTTTCTATTAAGATAAATTTTATAGTAGAATTCTCAAAGAAATGTTTTTGACATCTCTTAAAAAATTTTTTGTTAGAGCTAGAAATTTTAATATAAAGTCAGAAATTGGAACTGCTTCAG
This sequence comes from Heliconius himera, assembly GCA_021202915.1. Taxonomy (NCBI): domain Eukaryota; kingdom Metazoa; phylum Arthropoda; class Insecta; order Lepidoptera; family Nymphalidae; genus Heliconius; species Heliconius himera. The sequence goes on from JAJHJA010000296.1 coordinate 382,631, forward strand.
TGAACTTTTAACTGTTTGAAAATCTATCTAGTTGTAAACAAACCGGGTATTGTGTCAAGTTGCAAACAAAAGCTTTTCATCTACCTCATACTTATGACTGCTTCCAGCTTCAGTCCTAACTTTGAAGCGAGTGGTTTATTTTTCATCGTTTAAAACTATTTTCTTGCTAAATAAAACAACGTATTTAAAATTATTGATTAATTCTTTTTTTTTATAGCTTCACGCTGTATTCCGCACACAGCAGGGTAGGCAGAGGGAACCTAATGTTAAAACACTCCGTTCCCACTTTCCGCCAATTACTGGACGCAATACGTGTTGAGTGGCGGAACTCAACGCCGCGCTTTCCCCTCGACACCAGAGCGAAGAAACGAAAATAAATATGTTAATAAATATTTCATCTCCTCGAGTGGGGATCGAATCCACTACCAGTCAATTTACAGGCAGAGACTGGCTGGCAGGCCTCAATTCTTAAAATTATAAAATGAGAGTAGTGAAAACATAATAAGATAAAACGAAAATATAACGATTTCACGAATATTTCAATGTCATAAATTAGCTCAGTGATTTTTCTTTTATAGGCCACAGTAATAATTAAAAACTTTTCTGCAATCTTTCCACAGGCAGGAGCCTACCATATTATTCTTTAGCCGCGTAGTACTCGTTAAGTACCAGCGACATTATCATCAGAATGTCGGCTCATTAACTCGCAAGTAAGCGTTCCTTTTCATAAATTCACTTTTTAGAAAAGAAAGCTTGATGAAAATGTAGACATTACTGAGGTTTAAATTGAAACTTTAGGATTTTTTAACAGTAGAAGGAAAATTCTAATTTTGTCTTCTGAGTTGTAGCATTTTGAAGTATCCATTCCACATTTTTTTTTTCTTTTTTTCAGCTTCACTCTGTATCCCGCATATAGCAGGGTAGGCAGAAGGAACCTAGAACTTAGAAGAATCCCCTGATTGACACAAATCCACTGCTTTGTCCACAGTCTTTTTCATCTATATGTACCCTCTTTTACACGAGCTAACAATATTATTAATATTTCGTTACTACTATTTTTATAATGACAAATAGTATTTCGTAAATTTTATCTAAAAAGTATGAAATCCTTCATTCCACATGATACTATTAAAAGAGATTTTTTGTATGACATTATGTCACATAGAGGAGGAGCCACATTCAGTTTAATGTAACGTCATACAGCCTATAACGGCGGACGATCTAGATGCTTCTAACAATTACTCATTTGTCAATATAATATACTAAGTGGTTTAGGAGTTATGAGGGAACAAATGAACATATGTACATATATATAATAGTCAAAATCATAAGTCTCCGGTAGTTAGGTAAATATATATTCTCTAAGCTGACCCTCAACGTAATATATACTATCACCTTATATTTCTAATATAAATGGTAATGTGGCAATTTTTAAAGACTTAACGTGACCGTAGGAAGTCAGAAAGTACTTTGACACCAAATAAAAATAGCTTTACAGTGAAATCTGTATGATAGTATCAAGGATTTTGTGTATATCATAACAACGGTTATTTCGAAAAAAAAATGTTTTATTTACTCTAATATGTGTTAGTTAGTAATTACAAAAATGTAAAATAGTGTAATAAAATATTTACTATTTTCATATCAAGAAGGGTTTCTTAAACGTCTTGTTATTCAGTAGTAAATCTTTTCGTTTTCATACTATGTAAAATAAATTAATCCAAACTCAACAATATATTCCTATATTACTACAAAGAAAACAGAACTGAAATAAAATGGCATAACTCAAAACACAATACGTTTGTAGTGGTCCTTCAGTGTACACAAACGAACTGTTAGACCTAATATACTGAAAGGATTTAGCAATTTTCCAACCCTAGCTCGACCGTGGGGGAACAAAGGCTCTCGGCTACCACGAGTTTGATTTAGTAGATGACAACGTGCATTTGAGTATTATGATGATAAATGTGGTCGAAATTTACTTTACGTACGTTCATACATCACACAACAAGCTGGAATGGCATTTATTAGTACTTTTTAGAAAACGTATAAAAATTTGAACGTACCAGAATTTGAACCCGCGCCTCTTGAGAACCGTTCTAGCTCTGACTGCTAAGCCATACGTTCTCGTCAAGCTACGTCGAAATTCTTATACACTTGTTACAAATTATTAATGTTCTTAGCTTCTCTGTAGGAAGATCTTTACAAATTTCCGATATCCAAAAATAATTGCTTAGAATTATCATTTGGCAAGAGTGAATACAATGAATTAAATATTTTTAATTATTTTAAAGTGTTATTCCACACTTAGCAAAGAAAAATACCTTTTTAGAAAACCTATACAAATAAAGCGTATAAGAATTTCGACTCACGAAACCGAAGTAATTAATATGAAGATGCGACGTGTTAATTAGAAGCTGTAATCAATTATGTTTCAATTAAGAGATCACAGCCGCAGTGTTAAATTAGCTGGGTAATTGGCTATGTTCTACTTAGGGAAACCACCATGCATGGATTTCCTTAAATAAAAAAATAATAATAAGTGAAAAGTAACTGATGTACATGTGTAAGGGAAGCTAATAAGACGCTAAATTAGTGTTACCTGCTGACGCTACGATAGTGTATTGAAGATATATCAGAAGATAAGGACAAAATTAACGATAACTTATCGATATTCACTATATCAGTTACTATAATGTCAGTTACTATATTTTTAATCAGCTTCACGCTGAATCCCGCACACACCAGGGTAAGCAGAAGGAACCTAGTGTTAAGACACTCCATTCCCCACTTTCTGCCGAATTCTGGAGGCATTGCGTGCTGAGTGGCGGAAATTAACGCCGCGCTTTGCCTCAACACCAGAGCGAAGAAATGAAAATATAACTAAATAAATATCTCGAATGGGGATCGAACCCACAACCAGTAGATTTTACAGTCACACTTTGTGCCACTGCGCCACGACCGGCCTCTTTAATAATTACTAAATTTTGTTCTGAAGAGATGCGAAAATAAAGAACAACGTTTTATTATATACTAGCGACCCACTCGCGGCTTCGCCCGCTTAAACTACTGAATTATTAATTTAATTTATTGAAATACGTTCTTTAAATAAACGACACAAACAGCAGAATACTTAAATGGTAAAAATAATAAACAACATAGAAGGTAGTCTACCTAATATCCTTTTATTTAAAAATACTTAACGAAAGATGAAATCATATATCTATGTTGCGCTGAAATAATACATTATAATTATTTAGGGAGCTCCAAAATATGTGTAATTGCTTCTAAATCTACTTTACTATAGAGCTAACATTGAAGCTTTCTCTCGTCCAGCTCCTTTCTTCTGGCGCTGGGGAACGGCATCAGGGCGTTGGCCTTCGCGCTGTGGTCTTAAGCGGCACTCATCAATATGGGTGCGTCGTCGTCGTGCGTCGGCCATTTGTCTTTGGCCCTAGGACTGTGTACCTGCCCTAGAGCAGATACATGGAGAATGATTTTTGGTGCGATTGGAAAGATCATTAAATGCCACCTGAACGGTCAGCTTAGCCAGTTGAGAGTTTCAGGGACGTCCAGCTTAAGTGACCAGCGACCTAGGTGACTGCTCAGTAGTCGGATTCGGGGAAGGATAGCACAATACATCAGCGCGTAGTAACGCATTATATCCGAGTTGGACTCTTTCTATTTTTAGGTTGCGGTGAAGTGCATGGTGTTCCTCACGTAGTATAGCCTGGGTCACTCGCCAGAGAGTGAAGTTCTGGACCACCTGCAGGGTTCCTTGTTGATTCGTACTGGCGTAGGTAAGATAAGGCCTGACTCCCGCCATGTAGCGCTACAGCTTCGTTCTTAGGGGTAGGTGGAATCTGAAGAGTGGTCGTAGCAGAAACATTTCAGTCCTCGCGGCTTTCTTGACTTGCCCTATCAACGAAAGTCTTCTGTCAATAACAACTTTCAGGTAGTCGCTCTGCTGCTTCAGGGGACCTGCTGGCTCAGCGAAAGATGTAATCGGCTGTGTCTTGGCGACGTTAAGGGCAACCCTGTACTCTGTCAGCCAGTTTGGCATCAGGTCAAGGGCTCGCTAGAGTATCTTGGTTGTTTGGTGGGGATTTAGAGACTTCGAGAGGGAAATATAGTCGGCGTAGAGCGCCAATATCGTAGCCGTCTGCGTTGGGATGTCATCGGTGTATAATGCGTAGAGGACAGGTGACAAAATGCTGCCCTGAGGAACACCGGCAGCGATCGAGTAGCTGCTACGCTCTCCACTCTCACGCAAAATGTCCTGTCAGGTAGGTAGTCGGTAAGGACATACGCGACGTGATGGTGCCGGCTCTGAGCACCTTATAAAGTAAAGTCGAAAGCGGGTGGTACGTCGACGAACTATTGTAATCTTCTTTCAGTTAGTCGCTGCTGCAGCGTAGTGGCCCACTCTGGCCACCTATAGATTGATTGAGTGCCCACTCGCCAAACTGCTTGCTTCGTGGTGCTAGAGAAGTGGAAGGAATAACTTCGCCACCGCGCTGATGAGGGTTATAGGTCGGTAGCCCTCAGGGCGTCGTCGGCTCTTCCCAGCCTTTGACAACATGACCAGGTCCTCCTTCTGCGCCCGGGGGAAAGGAGCTAGGCGGCCGTGACGGATGCACTTTTATAAGCAAACGACGGGTAGTGGGGTCGAGCCATATCGCAGCAAAGATTTTTAGTTATGTAATTTTATTAAAATGAAAAATAGTAAATTACAGTTTTTATCTAAATTAATTGGTCTAAGTAACTAATATACTTATCTATATGCTGAGAGTAAGGGATAAATGAAACATGATTCGATACAGCTGTTTATAGTCTGCGTTATGCATTTATAATGACAATTAAAGACGGACAGACGGACAATAAAGGGATCCTAATCCAAGTGATAAGGATTCCGTTTTTTTCCTTTTCCAGAATTCAAAAATGGATTATTTTTTAGTTTGGTTATCCATACTGTTGTGCACAAAATTATTATAGATTTAAGTCATTTGGGAATTGATTTGATTTTGCTTGCAAGAATTATCATATTTAATAGAAAAATGTTTAGTTATTTCATATTTGTCTAGGTAAACTGTAACTGCGCGCACACTGCAAACGTAATTTTTCCCACATAAATTCCGCAAAAAGTCCGGGTTAAAATATAGCTTCTATTAGTTATTACAGCGCATTTAAGATAAGATTATTTTAAAAAGTTGTTGAATTCTATTAAAATTATAAAAACTACCAACATTTTTATAGTTAATAAAATATTTTGTCAAATTAAATAAATGTCTATGTTTCTCATCTGAAAAACACTAAAGGATGAAAAAATATTAAATATATATAAATATATAGAAACCACATTAGTATCGATACTGTACTGGTAATAATAATTGAAAAAATAGATAAACTACAGCACATATGAAACAGTATATCTATAGAGGAATTACACACTCTTTTTATTTTTTTTAGCTTCACGCTGTATGCCGCACACAGCAGGATAGGCAAAGGGAACATAAGACACTCCGTTCCCCACTTTCCGCCGAATTTTTCGAGGCATTGCGTGTTAAGTGGCAATACTCAACGCCGGGCTTTTGCCTTGGTGCCAGAGCGAAGAAATGAAAATATTAAGAAATAATAATTCATATCCTTGAGTGGGTATCGAACCCACAAACGCCGCGTTTCAGTCACACTCCTGTACCCCTGGACCTCGACGGCGTCTACTCTTTTTATTCTATCACAATAATATGTATATTTTTTTGATGTTCCTCTTTACTACGATAATACGAACTTTGAAAATTAGTTATTGTCCCATAACTCTAACAGTAACACATGGTATCGTAAACTTTTTTGTAGATCTTGATGTCTTCTATAAAATTGTAGTACATCACTTTACTCTATTCTTAATAATTTCCACAGCGTACGCGATATAAGGTTTTTTAAATATTTTTGTACACGTTAGTCGTCTAATTGTAAAAGAATTTTCAAATCCCCTCCCGTAGTTTCGGGGCCTATTCAATTCAAATAAAGAAACAAAGAATCTAATCGGTTGTCTTCATAATTTTAGTGATATCGATGCACGATCCTCTCACCCTCGCAGACTCACTCCGCTATGGTGCGCGAGGCCATACACACCGCATTATTTTATTATTACATGATTTTCTTTAGATTGCTATTTTTAAATTCGTTATATCTTTTGAATGGAATGTCCTATTTTCATAATTTAAAAAGTATTTTAAAGATATTAAAATATTTTTTAATAAAATATCATTTAATAGGATAAGGATTAATACAGAGGTATGAATAACATAGTTTGATTATTGTCAGCACTTTCGTCAACTTATAAAATATAAAAAAGTTGTTATATTGGCATAACTACAGTAGTTGGATATATGGTATCGCGGACTTTTTTATAGACCTTGATGCGTTCTATAATACTGTAGAACATTGTTTTGTTCTATCATCAATAGTTTTCGCAGCGCACGCGATGATAGAATTTTAAAGATCAATTTCTTCACACCTTGGGTTACATTATTGCATTTTTCTTAGGGATCTCTACTTTTTTTGAAAATGTAATATAGCCTATGTGGGACAGTGAAGATGCAGCTTTCTAATAGCGAAAGAATTTTTGAAATCGGTCCGGTAGTTTTTGTGTGAAAACGATACAAACATACATACAAAAATACAAATCTTACCTCTTTATAATATTAGTATAGACAAATGTAGAATATTTATTGTATTTATCGGATAAAGTATGTGAAATAAAAATTATTTAGATATTGAGATAAACTTATTCTTATTTCAAATATATTATTAACACGCATAAACACTCAGCAAGATGAACGTGTTTAAACACAATATAAACACGATTTTTTGCCGTAATAATGAAATGAAATAAATGTTAGGCTGCGATGGGAAGATGAGGAAAATGATGGAGCGACTGCCATTTAGTCTAAGAATATCGCGTGAAAAATATGTATATTCACTGATCTTGTTTACATTGATGTCGTAATCCCTACGAGCGTGAAATGTTTTTTCGCTGCCATATTACATACGTGTGTGCGTTCGTACGATATAAACCAAATGGAAAATCAAAATCTTATCGCACTGGCACATAAAGTTTCAATTTGAAATTTAACTTTTTTTTATGGAAAAGATAAGGCAAACGAGCGTTCGGGTCACCTGATGGTAAGTGACTACCGCCACCCACGGCACCAGAGGAGCTACAGGTGCTTTGCCGGTCTTTAAGGTGGAGATAACTGTGTCCTCCTCAGAATTTAAAAGGCGGCCTGAGTTTGGAGACTCAGGGAGGAATTCTCCAGCACCTACTGTCGCTATTATATTTCAGGGAGGAGTGGGGGTTAGGCGCCGGAGCCCGGCATTACCTGATGCGAAACGCAGCGGCATAATGCCACTACTTAACGCCGGTTTTAAATGCCGGGGGTGGTAATGATCCGGTCGAGTCTGCCCATGCGTGTTGCCATTGCTGGCGACGTGACTCTACCACACGTACTTTAGTCGCCTCTTACGACACCACCAGTACCAGGATGATGATATTCTAGGCCGGGATCACACGACCAGTACTATATACCGTTAAATAATTAGCGAAGTGTCACAATCAACGTACTACATGTCGCCATTGTATTAAAATTGCAAAACATTATTATTTTAATGGAGTTTTTTAACGAAATGAATTACTCTCTTGATATTTTTGTTTCTGAAAATATTATTAATTTATCATCAGCTTATGGGAAAATATCTCTCTTTTACGAGTTAGCACAACAAATATTTTTATTTAGAACCAGCTTACATTATTTTACTATAAACAAAATATTGAAAATGGAAACATGAAAACGTCTATTAGGGAACGAAACGATGTAAGAAAAGAAATTTCATTTTTATTCTCTACAATTACTACCAAAAAAAGTAATGTCATAGATAATCAAAACTCAATAAGCTCTATCATAAATAAACTTTAATAATATACAGCATTTTTAATATCAGAATTTTTAATATAATTTATTTTATTGTATACAAAATTGAGGCCAGTAGTGGCGCAGGGGTACAAAGTGTGATTGTAAAACAGGCTGGTTGTGGGTTCGATCCCTACTCGAGGAGATAAAATATTTACTTAAATTTGTATTTCCATTCCTTCGCTCTGGTGTCGAGGCAAAGTCTGGCGTTGAATTCTGCCACGCAACACGCAATGCCTCCAGATTTCGGCAGAAAGTGGGGAACGGGCTATCTTAACACTAAATTCCCTCTACCTACCCTGCTGTGTGCGGGATACAGTGTGAAACTGATTTATTTATTTATTTTTATTGTATACAAAGGCAAACTTTATGAAAACATGCCATTTTATACATATTGTTAACCTTCGAAATCATCTGTTATCATCATAATATTACATTTAAACTTTACGCATATTTAATACACCGTGCACTGATTGGTGAGGCTTGTGTAAATAAACCACAAGTTTTGTTGTTTTAGGACTAATGAGCTCTTTATATTTTCGTCACGATACCTAGACACTGATACGCTCGTTGAATATGTAAACGAAGTGCTTTACATTTACAATGATTTCTCATTTATTTTGGAGCTAAGTTGCTTAATTTCAATATATTCTATTACTTTACGTTGTAGCTGCAGTATTTACTGTTTTAAATTTTATTAATTTCTTATTTTGTCTTAATATTTTTTATATACTAATATATATTAAGGTTATGTATTTCATTTTTTTTTATCATTACAGTGTGATGATTTTTTCCGCTCACAGCAGGTTGGTTAGAAGGGACCTAGTGTTAAGACACTCCGTTGTCCATTTTCCGCCGAATTCTGGAAACGCACGCAGCACATATACACTCTGATATTCTTGTCTATCATAGTCATCTTGTCACAGTCGTCATATAGTAAGTATCTACTTACTTACTAAGGGTTGAGGGTGCTACTTGACGGGCTGAAATAAGCTTTTGTAATTATTCAATATATATTTTTTTGCTGATAATATAAAAAAAGTAGTACGTTATAACGATCCAATATATACGCAGCAAATATAACTGTTCTAAAAAACGTATACACGTTTTTCGTCGTAATAAACTAAGGCTATAAAAACCGTAGACACGTGTCAGAATGATTTTCTTTCGTCTCTGGGGAACAGCTTTGAAATATATTTACAGAACGGGAGTTTTGCTCATAGTCTCAACTCCATAAATCAAGAAGAAAATACTACGTTTGAGCTTACGATACGAATGATGCTATAAAACCGCGTCTCTGACATGAAATAATTTGTAATAAAACCTTCGAAGCCAGAAATATTATGAATATATTAAGATATTTTTCGAGAAAATCTTCTATCCCGCATTTAAATATCAGTTAGTTTACATATTTGAATAGGCCAGGTATGTATAGGCCAGTAGTGGCGCAGGGGCCCGAAGTGTGACTGTAAGACCGACTGGTTGTGGGTTCGATCCCCACTCGAAGAGATGAAATATTTATTTAAATTTATATTTCCATTTCTTCGCTCTGGTGTCGAGGCAAAGCGCGGCATTGAGTTCTGCGACTGAACACGCAATGCCTCCAGAATTCCGCGGAAAGTGAGGAATGGGGTGTCTTACCACTAGGTTGCCTCTGCTTCCCCTGCTGTGTGCGGGATACAGCGTGAAGCTGATTAAATTAACATAATTTCTAGAAAAGCAAGAGATTCAGACGATCGTAAACCTGTTTTTGGAGTCTCTAACATAGAATGCTTTTTCATTTGTCTCGGACGTCAACAAACCGCGACAAGTATTTACAACTTCGATTACATCACAATGTACACGCAATCTGTACAAATTGACTGTCAATCAGTATTTTCGGTTCCGGTTTGGTTCGATTTTGCCATAATATTCGAAAGGACGGCGATTTCAGTTGAATTCCCATGGGGACTTAATAGCATTTTTAATATTTTTAAAGTGTTATTCCACCAAAAATACCCGAGCAGGTCGATTTCCAGGAGTCACGGGTTCGAGTCCTGCTACGTTCAAATTTTTATACGTTTTCTAAATAAGACTTTATAGCAATTCGTACGTTTTTATCTCTTGGATATTTTTGAATTTGTTTGTATAACGTGATGATCTTTGGAATATAATAGTTACTAAATTTAGTATAAACTACCCCTGAGTTACCATATAATAAATCTACTCTCGCTTTATCTCTAGAAGGTGGCGTGCAGAAATTATATGAAATGATCGAAACTTTCAGTCGCCTAGAAACAATTTTGCAAATTGGACGCAATTTTCTACTAACTACTGCCTAAAGAGGAACCTACTAATGACCGGACGGTATTCGGCCACATTACTTCAATCCCCCAAAAAGTTTTCCATCTAATGGCTTTCATAAATTATTGTTTTAGACTTAAATTAAACATACAACTATTTTATTACAATTTCAAATATTTTGCTAACTGAGGCAAAAGTGTTATAATGGTTTTGTAAATTGTTTACATACATATCACACTCAATATTATGGCTTCACGCTGTATCCCGTACACAGCAGGGTAGACAGAGGGCACCTAGTGTTAAGACACTCCGTTCCCCACTTTTGCCGAATTCTGGAGGCATTGCATGTTGAGTGGCGGAATTCAACGCCGCGCTTTTGCCTCGACACCAGAGCGAAGAAATGAAAATATAAATGTAAATAAATATTTCATTTCCTCGACTGGGGATCGAACCCTGGCCTGGCCCAATGGTTATAATAAAGTTTTTTTCAATTATGACCTTTCAAATTGTACATAAGGAAATGACTGTGTGAAATAGCTCTATACTTACTTGGTTGCTCCCTAATACATTTTAGTAAATACGTATATTTCTTAATATGAATGAGGTTTCCCATATAGATACCATCGTGGCAAAGTAACAACTTCTTACTGTTAACGCGATAGTTCAGTTTCCACTATGAAGAATAAAAATATTTTCAGGGCAAGGGCAGGGCACGACATCGAGTTCTGTCACTGAACTCAAAATATCTTGAACTCAGAGGAACAGGGGAAGAACCTGTGTTTCCTACTAAAAATAATTTTAAGTAACTTTTATAGAGTTGTTGTAGCGTTTGGCGCTCCGTTCTCTCTGACTACCCCGTTGGGGATAAAGCGTGAACCTAAGTTAAGTACAAAGTTGTAAATCATATTTTATATTTACTAATTAAACCACACATTCCTTCTGAAAGCAGCTAAATGAACTCTATCGAAGTACGCCTAACACGTTCAGAACTTTGAAATGTTCAAATAGATTTTACAAGGTTCTGAGTTCTATGAGAACTTAGTTACACCTGAACTTTGGTTGTGTATCTTTTGAGAGGTCTTAAATCCTATATACTATAATATATTAAGTATACTAAACTCTCTATATAATTTATATAATTTGATTTATATTGACTTGAATATTATCCTGTTAAAAGGAATAGACTAAATCCACAAATTCAAAAGTAGTATTTAGTTTGAAAATAATTAAAAAAAACCTTTACTTAACAAACTATTTGCGGTTCCTATTCTATATACTTTGAACTGGAAAGCTTTATTGGTTCAAACTTTAGGACTGAACTAACGACGACAACCTCTTTGCATGTGCTGTTTTCAGGCAACGAGTAAGTAATTAAAGAAACTAATTAAAACGACGACTTTACTTGGAAGTGTATTATGTAAATGAAACTTAAATTTGTTTAAACGTAAAACAACTACAACTACAAACGGTAGAGATACTAACTAAAATTAAAATTTAATTTAAAAAATCAGCTTCACGCTGTATCCCGCACACAGTAGGGTAGACAGAGGGAACCTAAGAGTGCTAAAACACTCCTTTTAGATTTATTTTTTATACATTTTCTAAATAAATATTTTTCGTTCTTCAGTGTGGAATAACACTTTAAATTAATAAATAGCATTCTCTCTTGCCAGACGGTAATTGCTGATTTATTTTGATTTACATTTATTCTAATTTCCTGAAAAACATTATTCGTAAAATATTAGTCTTTTAATACATTTACAATGTGTTAAATTTTTAATAAAGGCAGTTTTAAGGCAACCCTACGTCTTCTTTGTTTTATAAGTTTAATTTAATTTATAAGAATAAGATAAAAGTTATAAACATAAATAAATTACTTTTTAAAATGAAAAGCTTTTTCTAATGGTAACACCAAATACATTATCTTAGCCAAAGCCTAAGTGCCACTTTATATCTTGTTATCTTAGGACACTTAGATTCTTGGGTGAATTTAATATTTTTGTATAATCTTTATTATAATAATGTTAGCATTATTATTATAAAGATTGTACAAAAAATATTATAAATGAGTGGATTTAATATATATTTTTTTGTATACAAAAAATATGATAAATCTACCCAAGAATCTATTTAGTTATACAAGATATAATTATTTTCAAGTTATTTCTTGGTATTTCTATAATTATATTGTACCACAATCGTTATGTTATTGAATAAAGTAATAACGAGAGTTTATTGTGCGTGGCCAATCAATAATAATCTATTAATATGCTAATTAATAGCGGATCTTGTGCATTGTTCATAAATATGTACTGTTCATAATTTTTCAATTAAGAGTTTCTTTTTTTATCTTTTAAATTAAAAATATTTTAATTTTTAAATATTATTTAAAGTTTTTGGGGAAATTTAACGATACTTGCTTTATATCCTTAGAGTAAACCTATGTTGAAAAATCCCTAAATATACGCATTATTATAAAAGGATCTATATGAGTCTATTTATGTATTGTATTTCTCGTTTCTTTGGCGACAATTGTGGGTTCGATTCCGACTCGGTCCAATGAATTGTTTATTAATATTTTCAAGGCAAAATGCGGCGTTGAACTACAACACTCAATACGCTATGCCTCTTGAATTTGGCGGAAAGTGATGAACGGAAGTATCTTATTAGGAACAGAGTGTCTTAACACTAGTTTACCCTCCTACCCTCTCCCTGCCTACCCTGCTATTTCAGGGATACACTGTGAAGCTTATAAAAAAATGTAAATATATTAAAAAAAATGTAAGCAATTTTAGAAATTGTTAATAAAAGTCATTGAATCTGAATGTTTAAAAAAAATAGTTTTATTTATTGGAATGGTTTATGAACTGTATTACACATACACACGCAGATCCAAGCGACCAGTGCCTTCATAAAAGATGTAGTACATCAAATATTTACTATACAAGAAGAGGATTTAAAACGTAATACTATAAAGAATTGATATGTGTGCTCGCTTTATTTGAAATTCAAGTGAAATAGAAAAACTAATTTAAGCCCAATTGAGCTTTACAACTCAGATATCAGTCAGAGGCCACTCGTGGCGCAGGGGCACAAAGTGTGACTGTAAAAGCGACTGGTTATGGGTTCGATCCCCACTCGAGGAAATGAAATATTTATTTAAATTTATATTTCTGTTTCTTTGATTTAGTGTCGAGGCAAAGGGTGTATTTTAGTTCTGCCACTCAAAACGCAACACCTTCAGAGTTCGGCGGAAAGTGGGAAACCAAGAGTAATATATGTTCCCTGCATAGAAGGTAAAGACATTATTAGTGTACTCAGCTTTCTGCGCTTACTAATATATATATATATATGTTTTTTTTCAGCTTCAGGAACCTAGTATTAAGACACTCCGTTCCCCATTTCCTATCGATTTCTGGAGTCATTGCGTATTAAACGACGCAACTCATGCGGCGTTTTGCCTCGACACCAGAACGAAAAAATGAAAATATTAAATACTTCGATTCCTCAAGTGGGGATAGAATCCAAAACCAGCCGATTGTATTTATTTATTGGTCAGAAATGAGGTTAAGCATTTATAACTCTCTTATTAATGTTCAAAATGGATTAATAACAAGGAAAATCTGGATAATTAGCTAGTTCTACTCCTTATACTGTGACTAAGACCGACAACCCATATTTTTAAGCGTCGACCGACTGACACGCCGAAAAATCGACAATATATTTGAACTCCAACAGTATGTACCGTATAAAATATTTAAAAACAAAATGGAGAATTAAATATTACATTTTTAATTTGGCTCTGTTTATATTAAATAGAAGAGTTTGGTAACTAAGAAAATGCTAGTTATTTGCTATTGTATGATAAAATAAATTCTAGAGACGAGAAGGATTTTATCGTCAAATTCTGCAAATGGTGAAAATAGCTTAGGACATTTTCAGGACAAGCGACGCGTCAAACTGTGTAGTTTTTTTTATATGAATATAAATAAAAGTGATACTTAAAGCTAAATTGCGAGATCGTATAGTTAAACATTCTCCATTTCAGTTACATTAGCGTTTATGTAGAGGCCAGTCGTAGCGCAGCGGCACGAAGTGTGACTGTAAAACCGACTGGTTGTGGGTTCCACCCCCACTCGAGGAGATGAAATATTTACTTAAATTTATATTTTCATTTCTTCGCTCTGGTGTCGAGGTAAAGTGCGGTGTTGAGTTCTGCCACTCAACATAGAATGCCTCCAGAATTCGGTAGAAAGTGGGGAACGGAGTGTCTTAACACTAGGTTCTCTCTGCCTACCCTGCTGTGTGCGGGATACAGCGTGAAGCTGATTTAATTTATTTTTTGATTTATTAAGCAAAGAAAACAAATATTTCTCAAGTAAACAGTATTTTTTACAGCCATAACTCTTAGTAGAGTATAGCTAAAGACTACTCACTTTAATGTAGTTTCAGCATCCATGTTGGTATAAAATACGTGTCTCTATTTACACGAAAGTAAGACAAAAGACGCGCGTAGAATTTTTCACTGGAATGTAATTTTCTTGAAGGAAAAATTTAGGAGCGATATCGGGCGACGACAGTGACGTAAAGATAAATTCGATAGTCGATCGGTTTTCATTATGTCTAAGTTACGCTCAAACATTCACCAATTTATAGTTTTCTAAACAATAAAAATTATTTAATATTTTACGGTATCGTATTATAGGAAGTATACACGAAAATTGAGGTAATTATAAAAGTGATAGGATCCTAGCACATTCTATATCAGGCAATTAAAACAGCCTAATGAGTCAATTAAAATGACAAAAAAAATGTTATATAGAATTTGTTAGGTAACATTAGAACCAGTTTTCTACAGAATTAAATAAATGCGGGCAATTTGAGAGACTGTTTATCATCCAAAGAAAAGTTGTAACGACGCTCATACACGCTGAAAACCGAGTTTAATATCCAAGATTGTTAACTGTACTTACCATTAAAGAAATAAATTACAAACAAATATATTACTTATAGTACTATATTAAGAAAGTATAAATTAGTATGAGCATAATACAAGGACATATTATGAGAAAAAAAAATCATTTATTGATTTCTTGATTGATTTATATTTAAAAGTATAATTGTCACCTTCACACTGTAAGCCACACACAGCAGGATAGGCAAAGGGAACCTCTGGGGGTATTAAGACACTCCGTTCACCAATTTTCGCCGAATTTTTTAATGCATTGCGTGTTAAGTGGAACTCAACGCCGGGTCCGTGCCGATCACGGCACGGGCCCGGCATCTGGCATCAGCCAGAGCGAAGAAATGAAAATATTAATAAATAATATTTCATTCCTTCGAGTGGGGATCGAATCCCCCAACGTAACTCATAGTAAAAGTATAATTGCAATAAACATAAAGCCAATATATTTTTAAGTGACAATATTTTCTTGCCTAAATCTGTTTTCAAGCTTTTCGAGCATGTCCAAGCCACGTTTCTTTTAAGCAATAAAGACAGGAAACGTACGAGACGTCGACTCCCATTTCTTTTTTAGACGGATTTAAAGTGTATGCAACACAACATTGCAGCTTCCGTACCTTTTAAAGAACATTCTGAAGATTTATTCCAAAATGTTGCTGCTGCTAAAACTATACGTATTTATTTGCTATGTAAATTTTATATATATATTTGAGGCCAGTCGTGGTCCAGGGGCACAAAGTGTGTCTGTAAAACCGACTGGTTGTGGGAATCGAACCCACAACCAGTCGGTTTAACAGAAACTCGGTACGGTACTCCAGAATTCAGTAGAAAGTGGGAATCGAGTGTCTAAACACTAGGTTTTCTCTGCCTACCCTGCTGTGTGCGGGATACAGCGTGAAGCTGATTTTTCTTTTAAATATTATAGTTTGAAAGATTAATACTAGTACAAGTTGTTTGTAAAAACAAATAATGAATACAAAAAGCTTTGTGTTAATTATAATAATGAAAAGTAAAAACAAGATAATTTTTAAGCAATTATTTAGTTATTTTCATACGAAAAAGCAGAATTTATTGGAAATATTATGAAACATGTGTCTGAATATGAATTTATAGTCATATATCTAGTCTATATCTTACATATTTTTATTTTCATTTTATGTTCAAATTTACAAAACACTAGAAAGTGCTATATTTCATGTTAACAAAGAATTTCCCCAGAACACATTTCCTTAATAAAATAAATGTCGGCAATTTGCGAGAGCGTTTATTACCTAAAGAAAAGTTCTGACGATGTTTGAAATCGCTATAATTTAACAGTGGAATATGAACGCATAAAATATATATAGACTTATTAGAATTTATTTAAATATTTAAATTAATTTACATAGATTAAAATATTTACCAAATTTTTGTTCATTATTTACTTATTTACTATGTAAATCTGTTATTTTTGGATTAGGTGGCAATTTGTGTTACGTTAATAAATGTACCTAACCTATCATAACTTCTAAATACACCAAACAATAAGTAATATACATATTTTTAAAGTTACTAAATAAGATCTTTTAGAACACCATATCTATGAATAATGAAAAACCATAGTCCATATTTTATTATTATATTATTTATAACTTAAATAAAAATGAAATCAGCTTCACGCTGTATGCCGCACACAGCAGGGTAGGCAGACGGAACCTAGCGTTAAAACACTCCGTTCCCCACCTTCTGCCAAATTCTGGAGGCGTGTTAAGTGCCTCGACACCAGAGCGAAGAAATGGAAATATAAATTTAAGTAAATATTTTAATCTCCTCGAGTGGGGATCGAACCCACCACCAGTCGGTTTTACAATCACATTTTATTCCGCTTCGCCACGACTGGCCTCATTTATAATTTTGTTAAAAATATAATTGTAATAGATACATGTATGCGATATAAGCTATAAAATTTTATATGCACAATATTTTTTCACTGTTTTTGCTGCAACTACGCGCAAATCGACTTTTAATATTCCGCCGACACGCTCTTATCCGCTTCGAAATTTTATAATATTACCTCTACAAAATCAATTTTCTTAGAAAGCGTTGAGGCAAAGTTCATACCTACGGAAAGTCACGCATGGCGAAGGATATATAAGTTAAACAGTAAAAAAAATACAGTCGAATTGATAACCTCCTATTCCAGAAGTCGGTTAAAAATAAAACCTAACGATTATTAAGTAAATAATTTGAATTTATTGTAAAATATTATATTTGCTACCTAGCCTAAGTCTAGTGTATTATTTGAGAAAATAAATGTTCTTGATTGTAAACTTTCTCATATGTGATTATTTTTGTACTACAACATGTAAATAAACTGGTCATTTTTAACGAAACACTTTGTAAACAAAACACTGTTTATAATATTGATTTTATTCTGTTTACGATAAGCTTGTATGTATGTATGTATATAAATTACATAAACTAGTAGTAGCAGTTTCAAGAGATGATCTGCGGTATAGAATGAAGACGAGGCCTAACTTTCCCACTTAAATATTGGTTCACGTAAACCTTTAAGATTAGAACTATTCAATTTCAATATAATCACAGGGATTTCCTGTTTAGATGCAAGTTTTCTCAAAGGCTTAAGTTAGTTTTGAATTTTGTTTGTATTCAGAGGGCAATTGTGCCATTTTGAGGCTTCGTTGTATAACTAAACTACAGCAAACTGTTTTGTCGTCGCAATAGTTTCAGAATTTGATTTCCTGGAAAAGGAAGTATTTTAATGGAAAGGAATTATATATAAGATTAGATATAATATCTTTAGTTATATTATATTTTAACTATTTACTCTGTGTAAGTCTATAATAAGAATTTTAGAGTCGGGTTTAATACACGGAGATACATAAGAAGTAAATAAATAAATAAGCTTCACGCTGTATCCCGCACACCACAGAGTAGGCAGAGGGAACCGAAAAGAGATACTCCGTTCCCTACTTTCCGCCAAGTTCCGGAAGTTCCGGAAGCATTGCGTGTTGAGTGGCAGAACTCAACGTCGTTCTTTGCCTTGATACCAAACTGAAGAAATGAAAATATAAATGTAAGTAAATATTTAATTTTCTCGAGTGATGATCGACTCTCTCTCGACTCGATCGAACCAGTCGATTTTACAATCACAAGACTCTGCGCCAAGACTGGCCTCATAAAAAGTATAAAAATAAATAATCTGTGTAAAACGTCCTCAATATTTCAAAGGTTATGTAGGGATGAGTTACTCCGTTATCAATTATCAATTCATATTCAAAATATTGTTTATTCAAAGTGCAAGTACTTTTGCAGGTACCTTTGAATCTTTGAAAAAGATAAAAGTACATCTGGCAGAAAAGCAGTTCTGCCGAGAAGAGAATCAAAAATTCCTCTTTTCAAAATGTTAGTCAAAATTTTGTTATATAAAATTAAATCAAATCAAATCAGCTTCACGCTGTATCCCGCACACAGCAGGGTAGGCAGAGGGAACTTAGTGTTAAGACACTCCGTTCCCCACTTTCTGCCGAATTCTGGAGGCATTGCGTGTTGAGGGGCATAACTCAACGCTGGGCTTAACCTCGACACCAGAGCGAAGAAATGGAAATATAAATTTAAATAAATATTTCATCTCGAGTGGGGATCGAACCCACAACCAGTCGATTTTGCAGTCACACCTCGTGCCGCTGCGCCACGACTGGCCTCAAATTTTGTTATATAGTTACACATATTACTAGTTTTCCTGTATATGATTCGATTAAATATGAATAACAAAAAAAATGATTTATGAATTCATTATTAAACCGTTTAAACTTATGAGTTTAAAAGATAAAGGATTTTTTTTACTTTAGGCACACTTTCAAGATACAGCAGTCAGCTGATAGCAGTTTCCACTTTTTGTCCAAATTTTAAGACAATGCAGTAGTGGAACGACAATCGTTCGTTCAAACGTTCTCTTGTATTTTGAGAACGTATGGCTTAATGCTCATAGCGCCTGGTCCGTTTTCAGGAGGCGCGTGTTCGAGTCCCGCTACGTTCAAATTTATACTTTATAATTTATACGTTTTCTAAATAACTATTTTTCTTTTTTAAGTGTAGAATAACATTTTAGAAACGTTAAAAAAGATTCACTTTCAATCTCACGATAGAACAATTTCAAGCAAGATTCATATAACTACAGTGATGTAAAGATATATTTGATGGGCGATCTAATTTTTCATTACACGCTACGTGAAATCCATTTTCGATTTTTTGTTGTAATTCGGAATATAATGTTGGTATAAGGATTTATTTTTATGTGTAAATATACGAAGATATATGTATATATATAAATAAATGAATTATCTTTTTGATTAATTTTTTGCTTTGTTTTAAATAAATTACACTCAAAATATTCCGATAATTAGGTATTGAACCATAAAACGTTTAAAGTCCAATTTTGAATCGATTCATTTGAAGCGAGTGATGTGTTAAGTTCACTGATGTGCTTTCGTATGCAATTGTAAAAAAAATTATATAATGATATATTTGAATCCATTACCTACATATTAATAAAAATATAACTTTACAAGCTTCCTGCCCCTCACCTTCTAAATTTTAATATTGGTAGTATGGTAGATTTGTTTAAGTTTTCACATAATTTTATTTTTACTTATTTAGAAAAATACTTATTTAGAAAACGTATAAAAATTTGAACCCGTGCCTCCTGGAAACCGACCAGGCGCTCTGACCACAAAGCCATACGTTCTCATCGAGCTACGTCGAAATTTTTATACGCTTGTTACAACTTATTTACGTTGTTAGCATCCCTATATAGCGAGATTTTTACAAATTTCCGCTACCCAAAGATAATTACTAAGAATTATCGTCTGGCAAGAGAGAATGCTATTTATTAAATATCATTAAACATTTTTAAAGTGTTATTCCACACTTAGGAAAGAAACATACTTATTTAAAAACGTATAAAAATTTGAACGTAGCGGGACTCGAACCCGCGCCTCCTGGAAACCGACTTTCCTACATAAATATATGAAAAGGTTCTGACCATTTATTTGAGTGTATCTGCCACTTCATTTTCCATCTGCTATTGACCACTAGGGATATATACATGAAAAAGAGTCGAAATAATATTGGCGAGATATTGGGAATAATAATGAAGCTGACTGCTACAGGATTGTTCAATATTTTTTTATATTTTTTTACCTTCACACTGTATTCCACATAAATTGACTAAAACTCACTTATCGTCTATACAATTATATATTTTATCTCCATAGAATCTATTCTTGAAATGGGGATTATTGTTTTGTGTTTGTATAATATGAGTCGAGATCCAATTAAATAAAAGCTACAAAATTATTTTAATATTTATATTATATGAAAAACTATTTTCTTTAACAAAATTTGTCTATACTCGAGTTCAAATTTACAGTTCATCTTGGCCAACGCTTTCTTTTTTCCCGTACATTTAGGATTTCTCTCGGGTATTATCTTCGGGACAAGACGCTTGTGTTTACGACGGCGCGGCCCGTCTCAGCCAATCGACACGTAATGTTTCTAACTCGAAAAGCAGAGATCAGAGTGTCTCCGCACTAGGTCTTTGCTGTTGTAATTAAACATGCGAAATAAATTAAACAATAAAATTATAGACATTGAGGTTTGGATAGTTCCACTGAAATAATACGAGAATATATTACTATATTCTCAAGCAAAAGCATAATTCCAAAGGTTGTAATTTCATGTCTTTCCGTATTTGAAATTTTCCTCGTCGACCGCAAATATGTCGAAATCTTTCCCTTTGCCCCGGTTCAATGTGGGATATGAGAAGATCTTGCGTATAGCTGCATTCTTTACTTCTTTACAAATCTGTTATGGATGTTTTATGTAAGTAGGTGACACAATGTTTGTTTGTGAAAAATTCAATCAGAATATGAAAAATTCGCTCAGAGAAATGACTGTTGTTTTGCAATTATATTATAGAACAATTTATGTAAAAATAATGTTTTTTTGGCTTCATGCTGTACCCCGCGCATAGCAGGATAGGCTGAAGGAACCTGGATATTGAACCCACAACCTGCTGTTTATAGCTGAAAACAGTGTAAATAAATGACATGGACTTAGCTTCAAATCTTTTTTCGTTTATAATCATCGGTCAAATTTAATATATTAACATAATATACAAACATTACACGGAGTCCAATTAATTTATCGATGCATCACAACTCAATGAAGTCAAGAGGCCAAAACTTGTCAAGACAATGAAATATAAAAAAATAAAAAAAAATGCTAGTAGCTTTTGCAATTGGAAATATTAAGAATTTTGGAACATAAGCCCTCAGAAAAAGAAATAAGATAAAAAAAATTGCATCTCATTGGCATGGTTATTACATTTCTTAAATATTCAAGAATATGAAGAACTATGAAAAGTTAAAGCTGAGATAAGAATATCAAAGTTACACGCGAGCAGAAGTTCCTACCCTGCAAGATAATTTGGAAAGATGCCAAGAAGTAAGTGCTTATACTATTAATTTTAAAAATGTGATTATACTCTGACGTATATTTTATACGCCAAATTTTAAAGTAATTTTTGGTATGTTTTTTAATAGTATTATATATTTCAATCACATTATTATGTTTTCTATTTAGGATAGAATCAATATTTTTCGTCTTATAAAATAACTATGTAAGTGGTGTTGACTAAGCAGCCACTCAAATCAAGACACTACATTCTCCGCTTTCCGTCTGAATTCGAGGATATCATATGTTGAGCGGTAAACATGAGCAATCCAAAATAAAGTATTTAATGATAATCCAAAGTAATTAATGATAATACTACAGACTGTGTGACTGTGCCTTTGTCATTAATAAAATATAATGTAAAAGAGAATTTTGTACGAGCGAGTTCTTTGTACGAATCTTGTGTTAAATGTACTAATAGCAAAATGAGGGCCACGCTAGCCGCGTGCGGCCACAAAGAAATATAAATGTTCTGAAGGTTGAAAAACGCTATGAGATTCATGGAGGCTTCTACTGCTCATTATAACGAGTACAATGTTATACAAAATTATAAATGAACTGAGTAAATGAAATATCCACTTGCATGCATTTCTATGTGCATGTGTGTTCCAATTTAACCCACTGTGGGTTACACAAAAAAAACAACCTGGTATTATATAGCCTTCCATAGTAAACTTAATGTCCAAGACACGCGTCTCGCCGTGTGATCCCGGCCTAGAATAGGATCATCCTGGTACTGGTGGTGTCGTAAGACGCGACTAAAGTACGTGTGGTAAGGTCACATCGCCAGCAATGGCAACACCCATGGACAGACTCGACCGGATCACTACCACCCCCGGCATTTAAAACCGGCGTTAAGTAGTGGCTTTATGCCACTACGTTTCGCATCAGGTATTGCCGGGCTCCGGCGCCCAACCCACCTTAAACGCCGGCAACGCACCTGTAGCTCCTCTGGTGTTACATGGTGTCGTGGACGGCGGTGATCACTTACCATTAGGTGACCGCGCGCTCGTTTGCTTTATCTTTTCCATAAAAAAAAGACAAAATAAATAGAGACAAAACAAGATTTAGTCCTTGCAATAAACACGTTCAACTGAATGATGTTTTCAGCTTTATAAAATTTGTATAGAAGTTTAGATGGTTCTACAGAATACTAGAATATATGTTTACTGAATATAATTATGTACGAACAACTTCATAGCGTCGCAGCAATAATATAATGAGAAATATATTTGTCGCAATAAATAAGATTTTATCACATAATAACTATCAAAATTATACTATCGGAGCGCGGCGGCGTCAACGACTGTTCGTCCGGTCGTAGTGTCGTATGATTGGATTGTGTGTGAACAAACATTTTGATTACCGATAAAAATGTTCTGTGCTTATTATTCTGTGCTTATATGCAAAAAAATACCATTATAGGTTCATCTTGTTGTCCGTCTGTCCGTCAATCAAAACTGTTTACCTCAAGATCGCATGAAGATATCAAGTTGAAATAAATATTAAATATTGATTTCTATCATATCTTTACATTTGTAATATTTTTTTTCTATGAAATATCTGTAAATTCTCACTTTTCGGACTTTTTTGTGTGTTTGCATTAAAAGTTCTTAATTCGTTTTTGATTCGGTTTTGATTACACGGCGAATGTGTCACAAAACGAAGCAATATCGATGCAGAAATACTCGTAGCTTTTAATTGCGTTGACTAAGAAGCTTGATTTTCTTTGTGCTCTAAGAGACTATATAGATATTAACCTGAAATTAATATCAATATTATGATATCTCCCCGCGATTGCTAGATAATTAGTCTTGATAAATAAACAACAAAGTGATTCTATGAGGTGCCCGTTTTTATGTCAAAAGGTAACCCTAAAAACTAAATCAAAATCGGTTCATCCGCTTGGAAGCTACGAAGCTACAGACATACATACAGATACATAGATATTATTTACACACGTACACGTTAAACTTATAACTTAACTCTGTTTTGCGTCGGTTAAAAATAATATTTAATCGAAAGGCGCATTTGGTGAGGGTCAAACTCAACACGCAATAGTACAAGTTTGGGTTTTCCTAGCGTGAAATGTTGACGTTTAAATAATACTGGTTACTGGTATTTCATGGTTTCATTCTATTAAAAAATATATTTTTTTATGTATGATAATACATAATAATAAAGAATCTCTGCTACGAGCCGTTTTTGAAAATATAGTAAATAAAAACTAATTAATCAACTTAACAAACCTTGATAACACTCAATGTTTGGTAATCAAAATGAATATATAAAACTATTACATATTGCTTTTAAAAATCCACCATTTTCAGATATTGAAACTCAAATAAAAAAGTTGAGAGCGGAGTGTCTTAACACTAGGTTCCCTCTGTCTGTGTGCGGGATACAGTGTGAAACTGATTCGTGAAGCTGTAACCCAAATTATTCTCACGTCAGTGTAGAAATTGTAATATTTTATATCTTTGTTGATACACACAGGTATAAGTGAACTCTGCTAGGGGTTAGTTAGTGTAACGCATGAGGAATAAATTACTTTTGCCCGATGTTTGTCGCCTGTCAGAGTTCAACACCCCCGATCGTATCAACTAGACTGTCGTTTTAGGTTATGTTAAAATATCTTTGTTTGAAAAATTATATTTTCATATTATACTTATTATATGATATGCCTCATTTTATTTTTAAATATTGTTAAAATGACGCATTTTTATTTACTTTATTGTATAAAATACAGCATTCTTTACTTAATTATAACATTGTAATTGTTTAATTTTACACATTTCGTCATTAACTCCTTCCAAAATACTTAAGGAAACGATGCAAATTTACGACTAATATATTTATATAAAATTTTGTTACTAAATTGAAACAAAATCGAATAATTCACTTATCTAATATCTAATAAATAAAAAAGCTCGAAAATTTCGACCTATACGTACATGGATGGAGGATTATGTGTTACGTAAACTATTACCGTGGGAGAAATGAGGCAAGGGAATTAGCTTCCAGCCATTTAACTTTATCGCTAGTTTATAATGTACTTACTGATTGCGTCACTTCCGCCTTCACGTCAGCCTTCCGTCAAGATGTCTACTACTAACTAATTAATGTTTTAAACTCACATAGAAATATTATTGTAATAGCTTTCTATATTGAACAAAATTTATAAAGCTTACTAAATACTCACAAAAATATTATTTTTTAAAAACTTTTCACTTATAAATTTTCACACATTGTCAAAGTTTTAAAACTGGAGGACCCCTGCAGAGATCGCACCGCGCATGACGTTACCCTGACGCCTCGCGGGGAAAGGACACTCGGTGAACGGACTCGGAGCGGGAAGTACGACTCGCTCCTCGCCTTTCTGTGATGGAATATGGACGCGTCCGGTAACAAGTAAACAACGCGCTTGTCAACAACATAATATATTAGTTATAAATTTTTGACTGAACATACTTATTCTGATCGTGTTTCTTTAACTAAACTGTTTTATATATTATACAGTTTCCTATAGTAAGTGATATTAAAAATGAAGAGAAGAAAATGGTTTTTGTGATTATTTTATGTTTGCTAATATGTCATTAGTTTGACATATGTGATAGATATTAAATATTGAGTGCAGTGCTCCAAAACGTGACGATGAAAGTTTTAATAGTGGTAGCGCTTTGCGGTAAGTACTCACCTTATGATAATTGAGTAAACAAAATATCAGTTTCACGCTGTTTCCCGCACATAGCAGGGTAAACAGAGGAAATTTAGAGTTACTCACTCACAGACACTCCGCTCCCCACTTTCCACCAATATTTCCAAAACATTGCGTGTGTGAGAACAGAACTCAACGAGTGAGTGGCAGAACTCAACGCAGAGATTTTGCATTCATTCCAGAGCGAAGCAACGAAAATATTGATAAATAATAATTCATTCCCCCGAACTGGGATCGAAGCCACAACTGTCGCGTTAGTTACAATCTTGTGCTGTAACGCCACGACGCTTCAAAACAAAAAATGTTTATATATTTTACGTGAAGCTGTCTTAAGATATTAAGTTTAATTAATATAGAAACCAATATTACATTTAATTTGCTATTATTTATAAACTATTTTAATATTTTAGGCAAACAACACTAAGAAATAAATTTAAACAAATATTTCATATAACTATCTAGAATTTTTCATATATCAAAAAAGACTTTTAATTATAATCTTTTACTTTAAGTATAACTATTAATGTCAAGTGTTTAATACGTTTACTATATATTAGAGAGACAAAGTAGAGTCATAATTCGTAAAATTGTAATGATTCCATTTTTATTGTTAGAAGGTAAATAAATAAACCGTGGTAAAATTAAATAATAAAATAAATCAATCAGCTTCACGCTGTATCCCGCACACAACAGGGTAGAAAGAGGGAACCTAGTATCATATTTTTGACACACCGTTGCCCACTTTCCGCCAAGTTCTGGAGGCATTGGCATCATCGTCACAAATTCGGCAAAAAGTGGAGAGCCGAGTGTCTTCACACTAGGTTCCCTCTGCCTGTCCTGCTCTGTGCGAGATACAGCGTGAACCTGCTTAAATTTCATTGCTATAGCAAAATCAATGAGCAATAATCAACATTTTATTATAAAACGGTAGTCGGTACGCTTCCTCTTTTTGATTTACTTATATATTTACAAGGAAAATGCTTACGCATGTGTATGAAACGTGTTTCCGCGACTCGACAGATGTTTACCGCGGGGATATTGGATTTTTTCACGAAAATGGTAATCCATTTTTTTATTATTTCGATTTATTGAAATTCACAAATTTGTCTACATTATTTTGGTTATGACAAATTTATATTTGTCATAACCAAATTTAATTTAACTACTTTATCTTATATGTAGTGTTATCACTACATAAAAAAATAAAGTTATGAAATATAAAAAAAAAATCGACTTTAAAAGATTTTTTCTCCGCACTCTATCCCGCACAAAATAGAAATAATAGACAGACTGATGTCACTTTGTGTTTAGACACTCCGTTCCCATTAAGATACGGACGTATCTCGTCCCCCACTTTCCGACGAATTCTGGAGGTATTGCGTGTTGAGAGGCGGAACTCAGAGCGTGGCGTTGAGATAGCGTAAGAGATGACTCACAAGAACCACTCTTCTTGATTATCTTAGAACTAAAGATATTCAAATTCTATTTACCTAAAAGCACCGTGTCTCAAATAATTCAAGCAAAATCACAGAGCCAGTGGTATATTAATATTCAGTGACTATAAATAACTATATGCAAGAAGTTTGCGTTATTTGGCTTAGTTGCAAAAGCAAACATGAAAATTGTTACTTTGCATAATGTATAGTTAACTAGTAGATCTTCTCTTTTAATTCGCAGATTTGTGGTCTATATGTAGCGATATCAAGTAAACATAATTTCTGAAATTAATTCTATGAAAATCTGCTTCACGCTGTATCCCGCACACAGCAGGGTAGACAGAGGGAACCTAGTGTTGAGACACTCCGTTCCCCACTTTCTGCCGAATTCTGGAGCCATTGCGTGTTGAGTGGCAGAACTCAATTCGACACCAGAGCGAAGAAATGGAAATATAAATTTAAGTAAATAGAGTTTCATCTCCTCGAGTGGGAATCGAACCCACAACCAGTCAGTTCTACAGTCACATTTTGGCCAGCTATTAAAAAGCTCTTTTTATTTTTTTATTATATGAAAAACTAGTCATGTTAGGAAATAAAGGTTTGAAGAAGTCGTGGCGCAGCGCAGAGGCACACTATTCCCACTCGGGGTAATTAAATATTAAATCTTTTGATTTCCTCGCTCAGGCAAACGAGGCACAGGTGGCGACTCGAGTTCCCCCATTCAACCAGCAACGCCTCAATAATTCGGCGTAAAAATGAGGATATGTTTTAATGGTGAACGGAGTGTCTTAACATGATGTTCCCAAGTTTTTTTCCAACAAATATGACGTATCTATCTATATTAATTGGCATTTTATAATAATCATGTATTTTAATGTAATTAAAAGTTGAGGCCAGGCGTGGCTCAGGGACAGAAAGTGTCCCTGTAAACGGGACTGGTTGTGGGTTCGATTCTGGTGTCGAGGCAAAGCGCGGCGTTGAATACGCAATGCCTCCAGAATTTCGTTGGGAAAACATTTTATATGTGTGTATAAAAATTATAAGTATATTTTTCTTAAAATATTATCACCACATCCTGAATCATAAGTATGTTGAAGAATTTATTAAATTATAAGACTTACACTTGCTGTGCAGCTTGCGGATGGAGCTGAGAGAAGCTATGTTGTGTAAATTTTTGTAATATTTTACGAAAATTTTGCAAAATTTTCTGTTTTGTCCACACGCGCTGGGTTAGGTCAGTCAAAGTTCAATATGTGCGCGTTAATCTCAAAACTATCCACAGCTTAACTCTACGGGACTCATTTTGACCATTTACTTAAAAACTACAATTACAATTATCACCAAACTACTTCTCTGCGATTATCGTGTCATCCACATATGTATATGCTTCATGTTATATCCTTAGTGGAGTAGTCAGAGAGAACGGAGCGTCAAACGCTATGGTCTCTGCATACTTCTTTTGCTTCGTCAACTGTCACAACCTCTTCATACATGCCCTTCGGGATATCCTGATGCTTTTTACGTGGGCTTCCTTCAGCATCTTTGATACTGTGTTTTTGAAGGTCAACCGTTTAATTACCTAAAAATGTAAACAAGAATCAAAAAGTTTAACTTCTAATACAATCAAGTACTTTATAACTACTTGGCCTTTCAGTTTACAATATGCATTATAAACATAGTGTACTACCACTTAAAATTCGCTTTTAAAATTTTAAGGCAAGTATTCAATATTGTGTAAGAGGGTTACTGTAAATGTGATTATAAAAGCGGTCTATTTTAATCCCGTTAAAGTTCAGAACTCAGAACAATATTCATGGAGTTCGTTATCATCTGTAAAATAATTAAAATATGAATTTTCATGAAAATTCTTCAATTGGTGGAATTGAATAAATTTCGTCTTTCCGGCGGCTGACAGAAAGCTAAATGTGATTGTGTTTTTTTTTGTAGCTTTTTAACAAAATGAGGCTAAGAAAATAAACATTTTCTTTTTTACGTTATTTTTTCAAAATTCATCGACCTTTGTTTAATTAAACTGTTATTATATTTAAAAAATAAATAAATCAGCTTCACGCTGTATCCCACACACAGCAGTTATAAATCAAAATCAAAATGTAAATATAAATTTAATGAAATATTTATTTTTATATTATGTTCTACTAATAAAACGAGTAAATTGTTTTGTACATAATGTTTTTTTAATTATTTTTACATAATTTAATACCAATATCGTTGTGAAATCCTATTTCCAAATGCTATTATTTCCTTAGTCAAAATAAAATTTCTACGACATATTTTATATTACATTGTCAACAACAAAGTAAATTGCAATTCCTCTTAAGAGCGGTTGCGGACCGGGGTGCATCATGGAAATGAGGCCATTTGAAATGATGGCGGTCGGTGTTTGCCTGTTTGCTCACTTTTTACTAGTTTCACGTAGTTTTATGCTATTGTGAATATTAAAGTGGACTTTTGTATCTTGTATTTGAATTGATGAAATTTAAAATACTTACAAAAACCAAAGAAGTTCTTAAAAAAAATATTTTTTAAATCTTTGATTTTAATTTTGTATTAATTTGATTGTCTTACTATAATATTTTAATCAGTCAATTGTAAACTATACAAAACAACAATTAATTAAGTATTTTTTCAGTGGAATGCCAGTACTAGATTAATTTATAAATTCCCACTTTTCTTTATTTTAATATTTTTAAATTATACGGTTAGGACTGTTGAATTATTCTTATACGAAATATATAGAGGTATTATAATTTTTACTGATCACTATTTATCTTGACTCTTAACTTAGTTTTCAGTACATGTAGCATATCATCCACTATCCGTGGATTTAAAAAGAATATACATAAAATAATATTTATTATACAGAAAATATAATTTAAAAATAGGTTGATTCGTCTTCAGTAGAAGGCCTCTTACTTACATATTTTGTAGTGGAACTCAATGCCGTGATTTGCCTCGTTACCGTAAACGTCCGTGTTATCAAATGAAAGTATTAAATATTTCAATTCTTTGAATGAAAACCGACAACCTGTCGTTTTACAGTCGTAAGCTTGTACTCCTGTGCCATAAGTGGCTTTAATTTCTTAGTAATAATTTTTAATAAGATAATTTAAATAATAAATGAGGACTGTTGAAAGTGAAACTATTAACACTTTGACAATTGATGTTTGTTTATATGTTTTATAGTACAAATATAAAAATTGGCACAACTTATATAACTGACTAGAGGGCGCGCGCAACTTCGCCCGCTTATTTGCACCCTTAGGGGTGAATTCAAAAAAACCACGAAACACGTGTTTAATAAAATATTTTTAACAGTCTGAATTATTTTTTTTATAAAAATCAGTGGCAATTTAAAAATTCTTCCATACAAACATTCAACCCCTTATTTGAACCCTTAGGGGGTGAATTCTAAAAAACTATGAAGCACGGGTTCAATGAAATATTTTGAAGAGTCTGAATTTCAAATTTCATAAAAGTCGGTTTTAAAAAAAATCCATACAAACTTTCAACCCCTATTTCATCCTTTTAAGGATAACATTTTTCAAAATCCCTTCGTGGATGTCCAGATTATGAAAATAAACATCTGTCCAAATTTCACATTTCTATGTATAGCGGTTACGGCTGTGCTTGCGTCTTACCTCAGTCAGTCAGGTACATGTCCTTTTATATATATATAGATTAGAAATTAACACATTACTAAAAACAAAAGAGAATTTGTTATGTGATAGTTAAAAAAAGGCCAGATAAATTTAAAAATTCACAATACCTGTCAATTGTATTTTATTTGTTTGTCTGTGACGTACGAACTGTCGATGAAAGGTTTAATAGTTAATTCTGTCGCACTGTGACATAGAAAGCCGTGTCTGAGCTCCTGGCACTGAGCCAGTCGACCATTGTACTTTACTACTGCGATTATTTTCACTGTTCTCTAGAATTCAACGTTTAGATAAAGATGAAAGAGTTTCGGTGCAAGCTGACAGTAATGGCCGTTTAAGTTTTAAGGAGTTAAGATTAGCTTTTTTTATGGAAAAGACAAGGTAAACGAGGCAAGGCAAGGTGGAGATAGACGCGCTTTTTGAAGGTACCCATGTCATATCGACCTGGAAACGGTTCCGCTGGTAGGCTGTTCCACAGTTCCGTGGCGCGTAGAAGGAAGTTCTTAAGAAGCCGCACAGTAGTGGAAATCCCACGTATCGAGGTCATGTGGATGATATTTAAGCTTATGTAAATACTGAAAAAATTGAGGCCAGTCGTAGCGTAGGGGCACAAATATTTTACTGTAACCGTGGCTGGTTGTGGGTTCGATCTACACTCGAGGAAATGAAATATTGGTTTTAATTTATTTTTTCATTTCTTTGCTTTGATGGCAGGATTCTTTCTGATTCAGGACAAAGTGTGGCGTTGAGTTCCGCCACCTAACACAGAATGCCTCCAGAATTCGGCAGAAAGTGGGAAACGGAGTGTCTTAAGACTAGGGTCCTTCCTACCTTGCTGTGTGCGGGATACAGTGTGAATTAGTAGTATCGTCTCTTCTTAGTATCTAATTAATTTTTTGATAATAATTAAAATCTTCAACTAAAAAAATAACGAGAACCACCGAAAAATAAATTAGCGAAATGGAAACAGCGAAAATAAAATGAGAAAATTCAATTAAATTTAACTTTTGTTGAAAAATGTTCACTACGTATTTCAACAAAAATAAAAGAAGTAAAAGTTTTTAGTTATTTATATATTTTATTTTGTTTCTACTCGACTAAAAATAAAATAATTTTTAGATTGTATATAACGATACAAATGTAGAGAATTATTTTCTTCAAATGTATCCTACTATATATATTTATTGTAATAAAAAGTCGACGCAGTTGTGAAATGTCTCTATATAAGTAATGATTGTGAGTTAGATTCCCAATTATAGTGTCTATCTGACTAAATTTGACAGTATGCTTAACTTTCCCATATGGCGTTATATAACAAATCACTATTGTACGAAAAGATATACCTATCTACCTACTTCTCCATAGCATTCATCTTTCTTTCAATTCTTCTTCCGTAACACCCACGCCTTGCCTTATAACAGCGTCAGCGCCGGTCCCAACAGTGCTGCTGTGCTGACGTTTCGCCATTACATCAATGCAGCCATTAATCCTGTTACCGACAACAACATACATTTTACAAGATTTTATACGATATATAAATCAGCTTCACGCTGTATCCCGCTCACAGCAGGGTAGGCAGAAGGAAACTGGTGTTAAGACACTCCGTTCCCCACTTTCTGCCGGATTCTGGAGGCATTGCGTATTGAGTGGCGGAACTCAACGCCGCGCTTTGCCGCGACACCAGAGCGAAGAAATGGATATATAAATATATAATATATATTTATACAAATTTGAACTATAAAAAGTTATTTTCAATCAAAAGCATATAGTAAATTATGTATCTTACAATATGGCGCCACTTACAAGAGAGCCAATAGTGAGCGCTATAATGTATAACTCAAACAGAACAGGTGAGTTCGATTATTGATTTCATCATACCCGCTATTTATCTTATAAAATAACTTAGATTACCTCTGTACTCAAGTTTAGGAGCTTTTAATACAAAACTAATAGCTAAGAGGCCAGTCGTGGCGCAGCGGCACAAAGTGTAACTGTAAAACCGACTGGTTGTGGGTTTGATCCCCACTCGAGGAGATGAAATATTTACTTAAATTTATATTTCCATTTCTTCGCTGTGTTGTCGAGGACAAGCGCAGCGCTGAGTTCTGCTACTCAACACGCAATGCCTCCAGAATTCGGCATAATGTGTGGAATGGAGTGTCTTAACACTAGGTTCCCTCTGCCTACCGTGCAGTGTGCGGGATACAGCGTGAAGCTAATAAAAAAAATGATAATTGCTAACCTGTAAAGTTACAATGACGTTCACTCACAACTTTCAACAAAACATGAAACTTACGTTAATTTCAGTTTAATACTCCCAATTAACTCGCTCTACGTCGTAATGGGACGCAATCACCGCGCTGTGTTCGTCTGATATTGCTACGTCTAATAAAACTAGATAAACATCCTTTAATAAACGAGCTTACGTCTACGATTTGAACAATCCACGAGCTTTTTGGGAGATGTTCAAGCTTTTGTACACCAATGTGCCTGACAATTTGATAAATATAAAAATATAACGGAATAATGCTAAATAAATACTCATGCAAACACATACACTAATACCTGCTCACATTTTATTCTTATAATGACCACAGAAACTTTTATTAGTTTGTGTTATTTTTTAAAACGCGACATCCTATATCTGTAAGCAGATATAGGATGATATCTTCTTATAGATATAGGGTGTGGCGATATGAAGATATTATGAAGATAAGTTTTAGCTCTTATAGCATGTAATTTTGATGTATAATTTTCGAGAAAATATAAAATTAAAATAATTCAAAAGGCTTTTACAGAGTGGTATAACTATGTTTAAATTTAAAGTAGTGAAGACAAAAACACTCTGTATAGTAAGCTTTTGTTAAGCCTTTTTAATTAATTTTGTATGTACTAAAGTAATGTTATAATTATTATATTTCCTATTATAAATGACCTTGTTCGAATTGGACTACTTATCAAGGGAATACGTTAGTATAAATGACAAGGCCCTGTGCGACCATAATGACAGTTTTACTAGCGCACGTGTGACAGTGGTGATAATACTACAGACAAGTAAGATATTGTCATGAATTTATGTAATTTATACTTTTGTTTCTTATAGTAGAGTAAAAGTAGACAGAGAGCGCCTATTGTCAAAACATTTCGTTCTCCGCTTTCCACCTGAAGCCGATACGTTGCATGTTGAATGAAGGAACCCAACGGCTCATTTTGTCTTGTCTTGCCAAAGCGAGTTGGAACTGAACCCACGACCATCTCGTTTAAAATTCGGCGTTTTATTTTTATATTCATTAAGATATTCATTGTATTTGTTTTAAAATTAACATTACATAATTATATTTCAATTTAATTATGTAATAAAAGTTTTGTCTTTATACTTCTATAATATATACTGTGAAAGTATCCTTTTAATAATTTATTTATATGTAAATCAGCTTCACGCTGTATCCCGCACACAGCAGGGTAGGCAGAGGGAACCTAGTGTTAAGACGCTCCGTTCCCCACTTTCCACCAATTTCTGGAGGTATTGCGTGCTGAGTGGCGGAACTCAACGCCACGCTTTGCCACGACACCAGAACGAAGAAATGAAAATATAAATGTAAATAAATATTTCACTTCCTCGAGTGGGGATCGAACCCACCAACCAGTCGATTTTCAGTGACACTTTATGCCTCTGCGCCACGACCACCGGGTTAAATTAATTTAATTCTTAAAATTACTTCTTCTTTATTGAAAATCACATATTTTAAAACGTGCTGAAATGAAAAGGATATTGAGGTTAAGTTGGTAATGTTCACAAATTGTAAAATACGCGTTCACGCTATCGGCCGCTTTACAGTCAGTGTGCTTGAACATGTGTAACGTCTATCGAGGTCGCCAAGTCGCATAGGAATTGACTATTTCTCGAAATGGAACGATAAATGCTTTCGTATAGTGGATATTTCTTCGAAACTAATTAAAACAATTAGATTTTTATATAATTTTGTTTTTTCTATATAAATCAGCTTCACGCTGTATCCCGCACACAGCAGGGTAGGCAAAGGGAACCTAGAGTTAAGACACTCCGTTCCCCACTTTCTGCCGAATTCTGGAGGCATTGCGCGTGGAGTGGCAGAACTCAACGCCGCGCTTTGCCTCGACACCAGAGCGAAGACTTGGAAATATAAATTTAAGCAAATATTTCATCTCCTCGAGTGGGGATCGAACCCACAACCAGTCGGTACAGTCACACTTCGTGCTGCTGCACTACGACTGGCCTCAGTTTTTCTATATAAATGTAGTAATTGATTGTGTAATATAGCTTTGCTTCAAAAGATACAACCATCAGGCTGTAATTTAGAATCTCTTTAGCACGTATAATTAACAATATATATTAAATTTTACCTTCACTATTTTTCTCGTAGTTGTAGGCAGAGAGAACCCTCGTACCATTCTAACATTCTCCGCTTTCTCCTTGATTTGTGTTCTAAGTGGCGTAACCCAAAGCTTTGCTACTTTGTTGAGAAAACAGAATTTTTCGAAGTTTAGAAAATAAATTGTTTTCCTGGAAAAGAATTGAACCCAAAATCATTGCAGTTCCAGTCAAACGCTGACCCACTGCCTCTAAAATGATGTGGGCCAATACTTTCATTTCCGTTCCACAGAAACTAGAACGATGGATGAGTGTACATTGTTCGTACAATGTGGTAGTATGTGAATCATTCTAGTATGATAGGTATGTTAAACCTGTACTGGAAAAAATACTTTATTTATTTGGAATAAATTTTAATTTATATATTCTATACATGAAATGCAATCCTTATTCTATTTGTTTCATTTTCTTTATCTCTATGAACGTCATACAATAACAACAATACAACTGGCGAGGTAGGCTTTGAGGCAGTCGTGACACAGGGGCACAAAGAATGACTGTAAAACCGACTGGTTATGGGTTCGATCCAAACTTGAGGAGATAAAATTTTTCTTAAATGTATATTTTCATTTCTTCGCTCTGGTGTAGAAGATAAGCGCTGCGTTGAGTTCAGCCACTCAACACGCATTGCCTCTAGAATTCGGCGGAAAGTGGGGAACGGAGTGTCTTAACACTATGTTTCCTCTGCCTACCCTGCAGTGTGCGGGATACAGCGTGAAGCTGATAAGAGAACCTAGCGATAATAAATTATTTATTTTTTTTATTAAATTATTAATTTAAATTGAATCTGCTATATATATTTCATTGAATTAACAGAAATTATAATTAATCAAAGTAAATGAATTATGTCATATATTTAAGACTGGCTTCAACAATGGAAAGTGAAAAATACTCAGCAAGCTAACGATAGGAAGAAACGTTGGCGTGTAGCCAGCATTGGTGACAATTCCACCTTTTTGCTTTGCTGGTAAAATTTCTTGAAAAATGTTTTTATATTACAGCAAGATAGCAAATATAACCTTAAACGTGTTTTTAGTTTTAACTATTAATGTCATTGTGAGGTTAGTTGTGGTGCAGGGGCACACTCGAGAAAATGAAATATGTATTTAAATATATATTTCCATTTCTTCGCTTTGGTGTCGAGGCAAAGCGTAGTGTTGAGTTCCGCCACTCAACACGTAATGCCTCCAGAATTCGCCGGAAATTGGGAAACGGAATGTCTTAACACTAGGTTCCCTCTGCCTGTACTGCTGTATGCGGGATACAGTCTGAAACTATAATTTTATTGCCAATTTCTTTAATATTTAATTTTTTGCTGTACCTAGTATAAACAGTAATATAAGCAAAAAGCAACAATTTCACAATTACATATTTGAAGCTTTATGCGAATATATATAAATTTATTTCCATATTAGATATACTTATCGTAATGAAATATTGCGGAATATAAATATTGAAATGTTGCAGAAAATTCCACATTTTACTTCAAAGACTACCTAGTTATGCACTCACCCAAACCCTCAGTATTAGGTTAAGCGAGATTATTCCGCTGGCTCAGCGAGACCATCGGAATATTCCCATTATTGTTATAAGCACTTTTATTGTTTCATAAAAATTCATGTTAAATGTCGCAATACATTATAACTTTTGTGTGAGAAATAATTTTAACTTTAAGAATTAATATTGTTGTGATCTCCAAATCGATCAGACGTATTAAATAGTTTTAATTTAAATAAGTATTTTATTTTTAAAAAAGTAAATTCTCAATTAGAAAGTTTAACTGGCGCAGTCGGTAGGATAGTCTATCATAGGTCTGCGTGTCTTGTAGATTTGGGTGTCCAAATTCGCCCAAAAATCGCGAGTACAGTGCGAATAGACTTAGGCTATCCACGAACCAAATAAATAAGTTGAACAAGAAGATGGGATCAGCGATCGGTCGGTGAGTAAAACTCTTTGCCTTCCTTTTTCTTATATTCCCACATTCTATTTGAGATTTACAATAGATATAAGTGGCGTTATTTTGGGATTGAACGTCTCGCATTATAACGTATCTGGTTTTAATATAAAACTCTATTGAAACTGTAGTTCTAAGAAAAGTATCTCCATAGACTAATTAACGTCTAGAAGTAATATAATTAAAATATTTTAATAATTAAATAAAAATAAAAAATAAATAATTAATGATCTAAAAATCGATCGTAATTGTGTTTTATGTATTGTGAAATAAAAGAAAAAAAAAATTGAATTTTATTGTGTTTTATTTTCCTACTATTTTTATATTTTTAATTTACTGTGTGCTATTTTATATATGTTTTTGTAATATGTGTTTTTGATATACTTTATATTTTTGTGTGTTTTTAATTAGTTAAAAATAATTGTAATTGATTTAAAACTTCAGAGCTCTCTATTAATTTTTACTCTACAAAATGGAACAATCGCGAGAAATTCCTTTAGCGTCAAATAGCGTAGTACCAATACCCAATGAAATGTTACGATTAATTCCTCTTTTCGGTGGTGACAAAAGAATATTAAATTTATTTTTTAGGAAATGTGAGTACATTATAAATAAATATCGAGGTCATCAGCATCAGAATATTTATGTTTTACATGCTATAACTAGTAGATTAATAGATGACGCCGCCGCGTTGTTATCCGAGCGTGAGGATGTAGAGACTTGGCCTGAGTTAAAAGAATTATTAGAACAACATTTCGGTGACCCACGTAGCGAAGAATGTATAAAAATTTCCCTCGAATCATGTAAAATTAAAACAGGGGAAAGTTATTTAGAGTTTTGTAATAGAATACAAAATATTCGGTCCCTGTTAATATCTAAAGTAAATTTATCGGCAGACGAAGAAGTTAGAAACGCTAAAATTACTATTTATAATCATACAGCATTAAATGTTTTTCTCTATAATTTACCAGAAAATATGGTGCGTATTGTGAGACTTAAATCACCTAGTACATTAGAACAAGCTCTATCGATAGTTTTAGAGGAGGTTAATTTTCACGAACAGTATCAACTACGTAATCGCTTTCTTAATAATTCAACGGCGCCGAGGTCAACGCCTAACGTCGCAGGGTCGTTATTTACACAAAATAATATTACCCCTCCGCAAAGATTTAATTTTGGAATCCATACTAATAGACCTCAATTTTCACAACAACCAAAATTTGAATATAAATCGCAGCAAACAATATTAAAACCTCAACAATTCGGGTATAGGCCTCCCCAAAATCCACAATTCGAGTATAAGCATCCACAAAATCTTACTATGACACCACAACAGTTTGGTCAAAGACCACCTCAGAATAACCGCTTAGAATCAACTGACATATCTATGAGAACGGCACCCCCGCGACCTCAAATAGCGCAACAAGGTTTTAGGTTAAATGAAACTGATTTACAAAATGAAAATTTGGAATACGACTATTACTATGATTATGATCCTTATGACTATATGAATTACGAACAGTATGATGAGGACGTGACTTATACACCTATTGACGAAATAGACAACTATACTGTAACTCCACCCATTGAGGAAAATTTTCAAACAGAAGCCTCGCAAAAGAAGAAATCATAGAATTAAATTGTGACCCAAATCTTAAATTACCTCATATTTTTATTCCAGAAATTAATTCTAAATTAATGATTGATACTGGTAGCACTCGTTCGTTTATTAGCCCCCGCATTGCTTACCATTATTTTCCTAATTTTATTAAATACGAACCATTTAAAGTTATTAGCACACATGCCTCTAGCCAACATAATGAAGTAATTGAAATTCCGCTATTTCCGACTTTTAATACTATGGACTATCATAAATTTCATTTATATGATGTAGATGAACGCTACGACGGACTTATTGGAAATGATTTACTTAAACAATTAGACGCAATTATTGACCTCAAACATTTACTACTGAGAACTAAGACTACTGACATTCCTATCATTAATAATTTGAATTATCTCGTTCATTTACAACCCCGGTGTGAACAACGAGTAAAGATCCCTACTGATTTACATTCGGGAGAAGCATTAATTGAATATAAAGAGTTTACACCTGGTATACGAATGCCTTCTGCAATAGTAAATTGTATTAATGGTTATGCATCAACAATAATTCAAAATACTTTAGATAAACCTATGACTTTGACTATTTGTAAAGCGTTTAAAACATCGGATATTAATATTTCAGAATGTAATCTCATACAAAATAATAATGAAACAATGACTGACACCGACGAAATATTGAAACAAAATTTACAAAAACTTAGATTAGACCACACTAACGAAACTGAACGTACTAGAATATTACAATTATGCCACGAATACAAGGATATATTCTATTGTGATGAACTACCGTTAAGTTTTACTAACGAAGTTAAACATAAAATTCGTACTAAAAGTGAAGATCCTATTTTTATTAGACCATATAGGCAAGCTCCTGCGCAAGCAGACGAAATTAATAGACAAGTTGAAAAATTACTCCAAGATAATGTAATAAGAGAATCACATTCCCCGTGGAATGCACCAGTTCATTTAGTTCCCAAAAAGCGTGATGCATCAGGTTTAGTAAAATGGCGTATGGTAGTCGATTATCGACGACTTAATGAAGTGACTGTTGACGATCGTTACCCACTACCTAACATTACTGACTTACTGGACAAACTTGGTAAAAGCTTATACTTCACTACGCTTGACTTAGCAAGCGGTTACCATCAGATAGAAGTAGATGAGGAAGACATAAAGAAAACGGCTTTTAGCACGCAATATGGCCATTATGAATTCCTTAGAATGCCGTTTGGTTTAAAAACAGCCCCAGCAACATTCCAAAGGGCTATGGATAGTATATTAAGAGGGTTACAGGGAATACATTGTATGGTCTATTTAGATGATGTCATTATATTTTCCGCTAGCTTAGATGAACATATTCAAAAATTAAGAACCATTTTTGACCGACTCAGACAGACTAATTTAAAAATTCAATTAGATAAGTCAGAATTCCTACGAAAAGAAGTAATTTACCTTGGACATACAATAACTAAAGACGGTCTTAAACCAAACGACGATAAAATTACTGCTGTATTAAATTACCCAATACCCAAGACGACAACTGAAATAAAATCGTTTTTAGGTCTTATTGGATACTATAGGCGGTTCATTAAAGATTTTGCTCATGTTACAAAACCATTAACGTCTTGTTTAAAAAAACGAAATAAAATTGTATTAGACAAAAATTATATTGATGCATTCAACAAATGTAAAGAACTTTTAACAAATGCACCCCTTTTGCAATATCCTGATTTTGATAAAACTTTTATTTTAACTACTGATGCTTCTAATGTCGCGTTAGGAGCAGTTCTATCCCAAGGTCCCATTGGTGGCGATAAACCAGTAGCGTATGCTAGTCGTACCTTAAGTGACACGGAATCTAGGTATAGTACAATAGAACGTGAATGTCTTGCTATTGTTTGGGCCATTAAACATTTTAGGCCATATCTTTATGGTAAGAAATTCATCATATACACTGATCATAAGCCCTTAACTTGGCTGAACTCACAAAAAGATACAAGTAGTAAGCTTACTCGTTGGCGCCTTCGACTTCAGGACTATGATTACGAAATAGTTTATAAAAAGGGAAAACAAAATTTAAATGCAGACGCGTTGTCGAGAATTAGAATAAATGCCACACATTCAGACAATGAAAAAGAGTCTATGATAGTTAATTTCGATAAGAAAGAGAAAGGGCTACGGCAACGTAATGACTCTAGTACAATATCTATATCAGAATGTAGTTCTAGTGAAAAACCTATAACCCTTTCCGATTCTGAAACCTTATCAGTGCCGAGTTCACCTAGGACATGTGACTATCCAGTTAGGTCACCGTCTGAAACATCCAAAACAGACACAATTCATTCCGCTAATATCGTAGAATCGTTAGGTATACCAATATTACACGAAGCTATAGACACAAAGCCAAATCAAATTCTAGTATATACATGGTTTAAGAATGAAATACAAGTTCGCGATCTTTCACGTGAAAAGCAAAAAGTATTAGAAGTATTTTTACCCACTTATAATAGAGATTTAGTTAAACAGTTTTTAAAAGAATATATTAAACCAAAAACCAAGTATTTCATTTACTTCGAAAATAATGAACATCGGAAACAGTTTACAAGTATTGTCATAGAATTATTTAGGAAGGATACCGTTCTATTATTCGAATGTACAGAGCGAGTAATTTTTATAGAAAATGAAAAAGAACAAAGAGCTATTGTATTAAAACATCATCAAGGCAAAACATGTCACCGCGGTATTAAGGAAACTCTAGCAAGTATACGTAGGAATTATTTTTGGCACAATATGCAAGAAACCATTTCAGCTATTATTAACGCTTGTGAAATATGTTGTAAAATGAAATACGATAGAAAACCTTTTAAACCTATTTTACAGTTGACTCAAACACAAGACGCCCCGTTTCAAGAATTATTCATTGATCTTTTTCAAATAGAAGGAAATTACTATTTGACTATTATAGATGCATTTAGTAAATTAGGTCAAGCCATTCCAATAGATAATAGATCGACCGCGGAAGTAGTGCGTGCACTTATGAAATATTTTTCATTTTATGGTACCCCTAAAAAGATTAGTTCCGATCCTGGTAGCGAATTTAATAATGAACTAATGAAAGAATTTTTGAGTTTACATAAAATCGAAATTCATATCGGCTCCCCTAACAACTCTAATTCGATGGGTTTAATTGAGCGTTTGCATTCTACTATTAATGAAATTTATAGATGCGCGAAATACGAAGAGAAATGCACGGATGCAGCATCAGTGATGATGTATTCCATTATTGCCTATAATAATTCTATCCATTCTGTCACAGGTTTAACCCCTTTTGAAGTAGTATTTGGTCACACGGATTCAAGTAGTTTATTTGATATAGATTTAGAGAAACAATATATACAGCAATTGGTTAGAGATCATGCAAAACGTTTAAAAGTATTATATAAACACTTAGCCGAAAAAATGATTGAAATTAAGCAGAAAGTAAAGGAAAGTAGAGGTGGTGAAGATGAAATAGATCTTCCATTAGGAAAAATTATATTTACGAAAGATGTTAATAAACGGAAAAGCCAGGATAAACCGCGATATCATAAAGCCAAAATTATAGGAAAAGATTCAAATAACGTTATACCGATACAAATTGGTCAAAGAAAATCTAAAGTTCCCGTTAAAAATATAAAACGCCCTCCGCAGGTGGTGTTTGCTGATAATGATAATAATGAGATCTATGCTGGCCCTTCATCATGAAATAATTATTTCTCATCTCGCAAATGATCAAACTACAATGAGCAACAAGTTTACTTTAATATCTAAAATGCTTGATAGTTTTATAAATACTACTGAAGTTTTGAATCAAAATTCTGTTGTATTAGATGAGCGTTTAAAAAATTGTTGAATATGATAAAAGAGTTAGTTTCTAAGGATAATCATTTAGTGTATACCACATATATAGTTTTTTTAATTTGTTCATAAGTAACTTTCATATTATATTCATTAAGTTAGGAGAAATAGAAACTGTATTAGCTTTCAGTAAAATATCTATATCACACAGTTTTAATATCTCAAACTGAAAATCTATTATACACGCCGAGTGCGGAAAATTTGGTAAAACTAGAGGAAACAATTAATATTAAATCATATATTAAGCAAAACCAGATTACGTTTATAATGGAGATTTCAATTACGGATAACATTACTTATAACTATTATAAATTATATTCCTTACCTATTTTTCATAAACCAGAAAATAAAACCTTTTCCATTATCCCTAAATATCCCTACCT
Organism: Heliconius himera; assembly: GCA_021202915.1. Classification (NCBI taxonomy): domain Eukaryota; kingdom Metazoa; phylum Arthropoda; class Insecta; order Lepidoptera; family Nymphalidae; genus Heliconius; species Heliconius himera. Next base: position 425,465 of record JAJHJA010000296.1, read on the forward strand.
GTTGGCAAAGGGTACGAAATACTTACCGATCATAGAACCATGCCGGTCACTCGCTGCTGGAGAACAATTCTTGTGTAAGGAGCATCACCAAACTCTTTATCCTGAAATAACTTGTATCGAGCAACTCTTAAAATTCGAAGGAACAAAGAGAGATTGACATAGAGAATGTAAGAGAATGTCCAAAGAATCACATCTACAAGTTGGATACTATTTTCAAAATTTAGAAACACTTTAACTAAAACCTGTAATGGAGATGTCAATAAATATTCTATTATTGGGACTTACATTATGACCTTAGACGAACCATGTAATGTTGAGTTTTGCCACAGCTGCCTATGAGTGGAGCCCCTGTATCATCCAGTACACGCGTACTCAATATGAGACGAATCAGTTTAGATGAAGTGAAATATATGTCAGCGCTACTAAAGCAAAGTGTTTTCAGTGATAGTGAAATCATTAATAGTGAAAGAAATCCTAGAATCAGTGAAATTTTAATTTACATCTTTATATTTTTATTTCTTTTATGTATACTCTCATTTTTACTTTATATTTTTCGTTATAAAATCTTACATATTAATTGTTCGCGAAATCATCGGAAAGTTATTAAAAATGAACAACCCGATAATTTCGCACTTGGGGAGGGAGGAGTTATGCACTCACCCAAACCCTCAGTATTAGGTTAAGCGAGATTATTCCGCTGGCTCAGCGAGACCATCGGAATATTCCCATTATTGTTATAAGCACTTTTATTGTTTCATAAAAATTCATGTTAAATGTCGCAATACATTATAACTTTTGTGTGAGAAATAATTTTAACTTTAAGAATTAATATTGTTGTGATCTCCAAATCGATCAGACGTATTAAATAGTTTTAATTTAAATAAGTATTTTATTTTTAAAAAAGTAAATTCTCAATTAGAAAGTTTAACTACCTACATACACTATAGTGCTTATAAATGCTTTTTATTTGTTAATGCGGCTTGTTTGCGTAAAGTTATATTCAGATAGGTTAGATGGCTTTAATTTATTATATTATTTATTTTGCAGTGGTACAAAGTGTGATTGTAAAACCGACTGGTTGTGGGTTCGATTCCTACTCGAGGAGATGAAATATTTATTTAAATTTATGTTTCCATGTCTTCGCTCTGGTGTCGAGGCTAAGCGCCACTCAATACGCAATGCCTCCAGAATTCGGCAGAAAGTGGAAAACGGAGTGTCTTAACACTAGATTCCCTCTGCCTACCCCGCTGTGTGCGGGATACAGCGTTAGCTGATTTATTTATTTTGTATCTTTTATATTGTTTGCTTATAACTAAAAGAAAACATTGTGTGGTCGCACAATGTTTTATACTATTTTTTTTATGGCTTTTAAGTTTTCCAATTATGTCACGTAGAATAAAAGGCACTATAAAGATTGGTGACTTAAGTCTTAAGAAAATAATACTTATACTTATTAAGAAAACGTATAAAAATTTGAACATAGTGAGACTCGAACCCGCGCCTTCTGGAAACCGACCAGACGCTCTGACCAATAAGCCATACATTCAAAATAATATTTGCCGAAATAATTGTCTAAACTAGGTACTTGCCTACCCTGCTGCATTCGGGAGATGTGAGAAGCTTAGGATAATCACTTTTTAACTCAATTGTGGCACTCTTAAGACGTCACTTAAGAACTTGATGGTTTCGAGTATGCTCTCAGGGTAGCAATCACACGCACGGATTACTCGCCTATTCTCCTTCGCTTTGCTGGCTATAATGATAAAAATATAATACTTTTTTTTTATTATAGCACTTAGAAATGTTCTTTATAATATTCTTATTAAATGTAATAAAAAACATTCTTTTGTTATTTTTTGTGGTTCTAAATTTCAAAAGAACGGAATGGAACCCTTATTGTCCTTATCTTTGTTTTCCATCTGTCAAGTCAAACTAACTAATTAATATTAATTTATGTTTATCTACGCCATCAAAAAATATATATTTATTTACATTTATATTCTCATTTCTTCGCTTTGGTGTCCAGGGGAAACGCGGCGTTGAGTTCCGCCACGAAGTGGGGAACGGAGTGTCTTAACACTAGGTTCCCTCTGTCTACCCTGCTGTTTGCGGGATACAGCGTGAAGCTCATTTAATTATTTTTTTAAAATAATAGTTAATAAATAGCCGTACAGTTTTAGCGGGTGTAGCCGCTGCTAGTAATAAAAATTTAAATACTATGAGGGTAAAAAGAATCTTATCGATATTTGAATAGTAATTACTCGGCGCGTCGTTTATCCTCAGAAGGAAACTTAAACAAATTACACTGGCAACCCTCCATAATTATTATTCAACTTTTATCCTTGTTGTATCGAGTAAATTTGTTTCGAAATTACTTTTATTAAAAGCATTTCTTTCCCTCCGTCGAAGTTCCTCCAGAGTGTTAAAGAAGAGTAAATGGACTGGAATTTCCGTTTGAGGAATAAATTATGAAGCAGTATTATCGTAAATAAGCTCATAAAAATATGAACGGTTAATTGAATTGCATTGTCAAGTTAATTATATAACTATTTTTGTTTAACTTTTTAACCAACTTCTGTAAGAAAAGGAGGTAATCAATTCGACTCTATTTTTTTATGTTTGTTACTTCAAAACTTTTTGTTGGGTGAACAGATTTTGATGATTCTTCTTTTATTTAAAAGCTAGTGCTTTCCGTGTGGTCACATTTTTATTTCATCTATTTCTAACAATGGTATGTATGAGAAAATCATATAAGTCCTAAATTTGCATTAGGTGGTATTTGCATGTGCGCAACAAATGGTCAAATAACTCAATTCACGCCAACCAATTTCGATCGATGATTCTATTTTTATTGGACTTTTTAATGGATTTTTAACTATCCTCAAAGTGTATCCTATGCTTTAAGGATAGTTTAGTGTAAGTTTGGTTAGGTTGTGATTATGGGATCCGGTTAATGAAATCGGTTTTTTATGGTTAAAATTATAATTATTATATAACAAGATAAGAAATATAACGTTAATATTTCCATAATATTGATATTACTATTTTGTTGCCAGTGTGTTTATTTTATTTTATTAAATTAACTCTTAATGTAGTAGTTGGTAAGTATATGATTTTTATCACTTATTATATTATGAAAATATTGAAGAGCTTTATTTAAAAACCATTTTTTTTATTTTTGAAATGTAAAATTAACACATTCTAGTTTCAACGTTTCGTATTACTTTGACCTGACATTATAATAATATTCAAAATTTACTTTCCTCCCTCTGGTAACCACGCAAAGCGTGGCGTTGAATTACTGGAGTAATGTCTTAATAATTAAGCGAAAAGCGAAAAATAGAAGTGACTTAACGAGAATTGAAGTGTTTTGACACCAGGTTCCCAAGTTTCCTCTGCCTACCCTGCTATGTGCAGGCTACAGTGTAAAACTAAAAAGTAATATTAATAATTAATGAAATTTCAACAAGTTCGATAACTAAATTTTTTTTTGGTTTGAGTGTGACTCTTTCGGCTTTTACGTATATAGAATGAGTTTTTAACACGATCCCAACTTTGCACCTTAATTCAGTCTGTCAGTTTGGAACTGCACAAACTTTAAATTAAATAAACCGGACAAGCGCGGGTTAGGCTCCCAATAGAGGGTTCCGTACAAACATTGGAAGTCTAGTAGTTTTTTTGAAATTCAGGTTTAGTTTAGCCAGAGCCCTTTCATGTGATACCTCACTTGAACTAGCGGCTTTTAAGGTTGTTATTTTTGGGATTTAACCAGGAATGTAGTTTGTGTTAGCTGGCAAATTTTATAATTCTAGGTTAACGAAAGTACCCTATTAAGTTTGTTTCCCTTTAAAGTGTCGAAATATGCGTTGATAGCTATATAAACAGCCATACTTTTTTTTACGTAAATGTAGAAATACGTTTTTTTTTTCAGGAAATCGTGATGCCGTAGATCTAGGTATATGATTTGATTCAACTCGATATATCTAAGCATTCCTGAGATAAAGGCTCTTGGTAGACAGATAGATAGATAGACAAATAGATACACTGACGTACAACAAAGTTATCTTATAAGGGTTCCTTTTTTCTTTAAAACGAAACGAAATCCTAAAAAACAATAATTTAGCTCGTGAAAAACTAGTTCCAAACTTTTTAATTTAAGCGTTATAAAATATATGAAGTTAGTGCTTTAGATGTGAAATATGTGGATCTAGGCTGAATCGTATTTAATATGATGTTTTTTTCATAATATAATCTCCGTTTTTTTTTTGTGATACAAATTATAATTTAATTTTTAAATTCAGTAAAAAAAGTTCAATAAAATCACTATTTTAGTTAGTAGCAATTTAAAAAAAAATGTAAATAAAAATGCTTTAAATTCATTATTACATGTAACTTTTTATTTTTTAACCGATTTTGATAACACAAACACTAAATATTAAGTTAAGGTGGCCAAATTAAAATAATGAAAACTGCATTTAAATTGCTTAATCCATTTCTGAGATTAGCGTGAACAAACGCACAGACAAACAGAGAAAAAAATAAAAATCATTTTTGTGGGTTTTATAACATGGATAAATGCGCCCAGTCACAGTCTTTTTGATTTACCATTTGCCACAACCATCTTCAAACAGTCGGAAGAAAGTTGTAAGTTCGCTGGTACTTAACTTTATTAGGTTTGATATTTGTATTTATATTTATGTTTACGAATATCTATATATTAATAGTTAATCAAAAACTTTGGACTTATTTTTTCGAAAATTTCGAGGACAGAGGAGTATGAAATTGTACAGTTTATATATAGAAATAACAATTTTCAATAATAATGACAACGGAGTGTCTTAGCACTAAGTTATCTCTGCCAACCCTTGTGTGTGGGATACAATGTTAAGCTGATTAGTTTATTAATACATTTTAATTTTTGAACGAATTACGTGTATTTTATTGTACTAAAAATCATTTAAAATCTTAATACATTATTTAGTTAATATTATCTATTATAGAATTATATTTAAATTCAACTATGATATTAAATATTACTTTAAATTTCTATCTCATAAGAACCAAGTAAGTGTCGCAGTATAAGATCATTCCACAACAATGATGTAATATCATACAAACGTGAACAGAGTGAGGAAGCCCAAACGAATTATTTAAATTGATAATATTCCACTTTCATACTTTATGATCTCACACAGACATGTTATTCCACCTACGTCTCAAATCGAGCTGAAATTTGGATTAGGATTTAAGTCGGTCGGTAAGGGGAACGAAGTGTCTTGACACTAGGTTCCCTGTATGCGGGATACAGCGTGAAGCTGATTTATTGGATTTTATTTCAATTAACATAAGATCGATCCTGTATATGTGGAATATGTCATGAACCTGATATTTATTAAGACTATATTATACAGTATTACTGTAAAAAGTCCAATAGTTTAGGTTCAAGTTATATCTTTGTTCACAAAAAAGTAACCATCGATACATTTAAAAAAAATGGTTTTCCGATTTTTTATTTTTTTTATTTTTAGGATCAAGTGCCCCAAAACGAAAATACCCTTATTATACTTTGTTGTCCGTCTGTCCGCCTTTTAACGCCATTTATCTCGAGATTACGGTGAGATATAAAGCTGAAATTAATATCAAATATTCAGATCTACGGTCCCTTGGAGCACAAAAAAATCTAACTTATTAATCAACGCAGTAAAAACAAACGAGCATTTATGCATCATTTTTGTTACTTGCCGTGGTTTGTCAACTTTATTTTACAAGCATTTTAATAATTAAAAAAAAACAACATTTATTAACCATAATAATTGAGGAGCTATAAAACAGTGGCTATTTTACACAGAGTCTTATCTAAATTGAAAATCTTCTGGAGTGGCATCCCGTTTGCTCTGAAACATATATTTATTGCCAGCGTTATTAAGCGAGAATATATATTAACATATCTATGTTAATTAAAATTAATTAAAATTAACATAGATATATTTTCAATGTTTTATTGATTGCTTATAAATTATTATTTTTATTATGATAAACAGAACTCGAGATTGTTTAATAGATTGTATAATAGATTATAAAATACATCGAGATGTAGGATGCTCCAATGGTTATTGACACCTTTTCAAGCATCCTCTTTATTTATGTAAAAAACAACTATGTTTATAATTTGCGAGCACTTCCGGTTTTCCTAGACATGTGAAATAACTAAAAAAATTCTATTAAATACGATAATCAAATTAATTTCCAAAATACTTCGACAACATTTCGATTTATTTAATGCATAACCAAACTAAAATAATTAATTCACTTTTAGGGTTATATACGTGAAAAGGAAAAAATGGAACCCTTATGGGATCACTTTGTTGTACGTCTGTCCATCTGTAAAAAGGATTTTACTTGAGTTCGCATTGAGGTATTTCGGACGAAGTAAAATCTTACAATACAAAAAAAGAAAAATCTGAAAAGTAAAATTTTATAGATATTTCATAGAAGAATTCATTACGAACTTATATTTGTAGTTAATTTCATACATATAAGAGCATATGTCCGCAAACTTAAATTTGTTAACTTTATATATATATATATATATATATATATATATATATATATATATATCTGTGTATTTATTTTACCTGTATTAAAACTTAATATATTTTGATAACCATCGAATTTGTCTATCACTTAAAAAAATAGTACTCAGAATAATCACATAAACAATTAATATAAAAGTTACATCATAGAAAAACTACGGCCTATGGTACTACTATAGAGTTAGAACTTAATAACGGAGCACTTAAGGCAATTGAATACATGAGGATGAAGGTGATAAGGCATTTTTATGGATTTTTGCTGTTCTATACATGAATGATGTCATGTGTTATGTGCACACTAATAATTTTAGACAATGAAAAAACCAAGTTGATAAGATATTATGTACAATTTTTTTTTTATATCACGTTTCGCATTTCAAAGCTTTTAACTCGATTTTTTCAAAATTAAGATTTTGCTTCATATAACTTCCATCTACTCACGTCTTCAATTCTATACTGTGTTTGTTGACACCAAAGCAATTTGACTCCACTAGCCTTCTTTTTTACTTAATTACAATTTTAGTATTAACTCTAATAGATCGTTTTTGGTTTGCATCCCACTAATATTATGAAATTTTAATGTTTCTGGAGATGGATGTTTGTTCCACTTTCATGTAAAAACTACTGAACGAATTTAGATGAAATTTTACAGTAATATATCTTGTACATCACAATAATGTATACTTATTCATGTACGTAAACCTACAATTTATGTAAATATGTTAATACTAGAGGGCGCGCGTGGCTTCGCCCGCTTATTTGGACACTTAGGGGTGAATTCTAAAAAAACCACGAAACACATGTTCAATAAAATATTTTTAACTGTTTGAATTATTTTTTTTATAAAAATCGGTGGTGTATTAAAGATTTTTCCATACAAACTTTCAACTCCTTATTTGCACCCTTAGGGGGTGAATTCTACAAAATCATGAAACACGTGTTCAATGAAATGTTTTTAAGAGTCTGAATTTCAAAAAAAATCGGTGCCGATTTAAAAAAAAATCCATACAAACTTTCAACTCCTATTTCATCCCTTTGGGGTTAAAATTTTTCAAAATCCTTTCTTAGTGGATGTCCAGAATATGAAAATAAACATCTGCCCAAATTTCACATTTCTACCATAAGCGGTTACGGCTCTGCGTGCGTCTTACCTCAGTCAGTCAGCACGAGTCCTTTTATATATATAGACTAGCGACCCGCTCGCGGCCTCGCCCGCTTAAACCACAAAATTATTTAATTAACACACTGAATTATGTTCGTGTTTTGATATACCTATAATGTATGTTTGCAACGCAATGAAGATTTTTAATGACAAATTTATTAAAACTTTAGGTCGCATTTTCGTACCTCCCATGAGAATCTTCACTTGAATTTTTGAAATAAAAACACAACTTATCGATACTTACAATAAAATCCTAACTCATCGGTGGCTGTACATGGAAGATATTACAATTAACATTGTAATAGAACTTGGTCAGTTTGTCTGTTTGTCTGTGAATTTGTTCACGATAATCTCAGAAACGGCTTAACCGATTTAAATCCTTTTTTGTTTGCATTTTGGCAATTTAATATTAGTTTTATTTTAATCAGCTTCACGCTGTATCCCTCACACAGCAGGTTAGGCAGAGGAACCCTAGTATTAAGACACTCCGTTCCCCACTTTTTGCCGAATTCTGGAGGCATTGCGTGTTCTCGTTCTTTCGTGTTCTCGTTCGCTCGACACCAGAGCGAAGAAATGGAAATATAAATTTAAGTAAATATTTCATCTCCTCGAGTGCTTGCACTTCGTGCCGCTGCGCCACGACTGGCCTCAACTGGACTGGACTTTATTTTAATCGGTTCACACAAAGTTAAAACCAGATCCACGCTTTATCCCGCCTTTAGCAGGGTAAAGATTATGCGTAAGATTATGAGATTATGTTGTAATGTAAGGATTAAGATATTGCGTATAATGTGTTACTGATGTGCGAAATTAAAATATTATTAAACGAAATGAAAATATTATTAAATTATAATTCAATCCTCCAAGTGGGGATCGGACCCACACCAGTCGCGTTGCAGCCACAACTTTGGCCTTTAACAAAGAACAGAAGAGAAGCGCGTCAGCGCTCCTTTTACGGAAATAGCATATAGGTAAAATATTTTAATTCCATACCTAAAGAATTTAAGCAACAGTGTAGACGTAAGTTTTTTTTTTTCATTTCACGATGTTTAATCATATCTATATATCGTGTGAGGCAGTTACGCTTTGATACCAATAACGTAAACACATACTACTACAAAAATACTACTAAAATCTTTAGATTTTAGAACTTTGAACTTTGCCGCCAAAACCTACAGCTCGATTTCGGAATGAGGCGTATGCGGCGGTCTCCCTTTGATAAAAAAAAAAAAAATGTGCGTGCGTCGTTCTTGACAAATTGTATTTTATTTTACAACGATAATTTTATTATTTATTCGCGGCTTTGTCCGCTTGAATTACATGATTACTCTTTTAAAAAATATAGATATTACAAACAGCCTTAACTAATAATTAATTGATTTGGATTAGTACTCACGATATTATTTGCAAAATAACTTATCTAGCTCCTGTACAGTTTTTAAATTAGTAACATATATTATTAGTTAAATATATAATTGATATACAGAATATACGTAGAAAGCACGTTTTTGCTCCCAAAAGTTATTTTTTTATACGTTTCTTAAAAAAATATTAATAACATAAACGAACGAACGGACTGAAGAACCTATTCAAAATATTTCTTTGAATATTAAGTCATTCTTTATCACTGTGTTAAATAATTACGAATTAAGCTAGACTGTTACGAAGGTAATCTTCACCAACAATTCAATGTAGTTTACTTTATAATTAGTACTATGAACAATTGTACTTTAAGAATACGTAAATTTATCAACAGTCAAATAAATAAGACGTTTCTAAAGTCATTCTTTTGGACTTACAATTGAACTGTAACCATTCGAGCATTGTTAGAAAAATATTACAATGTTATGTTAAATTTATTATAAGTATAGATTACACTTACATGACGTAATTAACGTTAAGCAGATAATAACTCAACAATATAATAATTTATTTCTTAATAATTTCTTTTTTTTTTCAAATATAAATATCTTTAAAACTTTAATTACATTATTTTTTGATAAAGTGTAGCGGTAACCTTTCCAAACTATATTTTCTTTTATGCACAGCGCCATCTATTAAGATCCCATCACAATTAGAAGAGAGTATCAAGATTCGTTAGTACCTACTATTGGTCAATAGATAGCGTTCTTGTATCGATTTTTTAATATGTCAAATATAAACTTCTTGAAAACTTAAATACTTATATCTTTAGTATTAAAATGATTAATATTTTTTAGTATTAAAATGATTAATATTCCTTCCGTCGTAATTAGTGTTTAACTCCACAGAACGTTTTTTGCGTTATCAAGATTCGTTAGTACCTACTATTGGTCAATATATAGCGTTCTTGTATCGATTTTTTAATATCTCAAATATAAACTTCTTGAAAACTTAAATACTTATATCTTTAGTATTTAAAATGATTAATATTCTTTAGTATTAAAATGATTAATATTCCTCCCGTCGTAATTAGTATTTAACTCCACAGAACGTTTTTTGCGTTATCAAGATTCGTTAGTACCTACTATTGGTCAATAGATAGCGTTCTTGTATCGATTTTTAATATGTCAAATATAAACTTCTTGAAAACTTAAATACTTATATCTTTAGTATTAAAATGATTAATATTCTTTAGTATTAAAATGATTAATATTCTTTAGTATTAAAATGATTAATATTCCTCCCGTCGTAATTAGTGTTTAACTCCACAGAACGTTTTTTGCGTTATCAAGATTCGTTAGTACCTACTATTAGTCAATAGATATCGTTACTTGTGTCGTTTTTTAGTATCTCAAATATTAACGTCTTGAAAACTTAAATACTTATATCTTTTGATAGAGTAAAACGATTACAATGAAATAAACACTAAAAGCTAGTTTGATTTATTTGTAATTTTTATGTATAAAAGTTGCTTAAATTTATTGTGTACTTTTTACGTGATACGTGTTCACATAAACAGACAAACAGACAAACAGACAAACAGACAAACAGACAAACAGACAAACAGACAAACAGACAAAAATTCCAAAAATGTTGGAAATGGATTCTGTTAATTATCCTTTAACACCCTGGCTAATTTTTTCTTAAATATTTTCAATGTACAGAAACGACTTTTCTACAGATTTATTATAAGTATAGATTATAGCCAAAGTATCCAAGTTATAAATATGGGACGAAGCCGTGTTTGGGTCGTTTTTAGATGTCACAAATATTTTTATTTATCTTATAAAAGAATTTTCCTTGAGAAAGTACATTTATTTATCTAAATATAAGAATATTTAGATAGAAAAGTCATCAAAATTAGTGAACCCAAGTAATTGCTTGTCAGTTTGCGCCGAGCCTCGTGATCTTTGCAAATATTTGTTAACATCGTTTATTACGTTTGCTCTGTACATATTTCGTGCTATTTGAGTGGAAAAAAATTAGCCACAGAAGTTTATTTCAGTAGCAATTCACTTTGTCGAGACGTTCTGTGTAATAAATAAAATATATAAGAAATCATAAATTTGCTTTCTACGACGGCAATATTTTGTCATAAAATTACATTTTTCGACATTATTATTGTTTCGCTTTGAAAATTGTGGTTTAATGGATTTTAACATTACTTAAGTGTATATTAAATTATCAGCTTCACGCTGTATCCCGCTGTATGCACGCTGTATAACACCTCCTCGAGTGGGGATCGAACCCACAACCAGTCGGTCTTACAGTCACACTTCGTGCCGCTGCGCCACGACTGGCCTCAATTTAATCAACTAAAGTTCTCAATTAAATTATGACTTTTAATAATCTTTGAGTTTTGAAAATAAAATTATTATAATTTCTTTATCGAACATTTTTAGTACACAATTACCTTACCACTTTGACTATATCAAGCTTTATCACAGATAGAAAATTTTCATTTTTTACCTTTTATATTTTTCATTTTGTATTTAATACCGTGTAGGTACATTCCTGTATTATAGTACTATACTGTAGTAAATAATGCATATAGTACTTTACTTATACAGTTTTTTGCATTGTAGTTACCTAATTTCACCACCTACGATTACCTATGATTCGATTTCTTAAACGAGGAGTATGCGTTGTTTGTTTAAACACAGTATCAAAGGAAGACCATCACGTAAAAAGCATGAAAAACCCCAGATGAGCATGTATGAAGATATTGATGACAGTGGACGAGGGGAAATAGGTATACCTAGACCATAGACAGACCATAGACCATAGGCATAGCAATTTTGCATACCTAGACCGTAGCGTTTACCGTTCCTTTCTTTCTCTAGCGGGTAGTGACCCGCTAGAGATATAGCGCGAAGTTAATAAATAAATAGAATGGTGGCGAACTAAGCTTACGTATATTTACAAAGTCCAACCCCGATTGACCTTTGCAAACATTTGTTTTACTCGCTTATTATGTATGCTAGGTACATATTTGTGTATAACATTAGCATTTCTATGTTTAGCTTATTTTTGAAATAATTTATTGTGTTTAAAACAAAAATAAATTTATCTACAATGTAAAGCTGAAGTTTCTATATAAAACATTTAATAAATTGAATCAGCTTCACGCTGTATCCCGCATACACCAGGGTAGACAGAGGAAACCTAGTGCTAAGACACTGCGTTCCCCACTTTCTGCCGAATTCTGGAAGCATAGCGTGGTGAGTGGCAGAACACAGCGCCGCGCTTAGCCTCGACATCAGAGCGAAGAAATGGAAATATAAATTTAAGTAAATATTTCATCTCCTCGAGTGGGGATCGAACCCATAACCAGTCGGTTTTACAGTCACACTTCGTGCCGCTGCGCCACGACTGGCCATGATATCCATTTAGTTTTGTTTATATATTCATCCATTAAGCTAACGTTTGAAATACGCTCAGACGTCGCGCCGTTTGTGTAAATGTTGAAGGCACTTTAACATACGCGATGTTCCTCTAACAACGTAGTACGTCGCATTTCAATACTTCTAGTGTTTACCGCTCAGTAAGCTAATGTTAGCTTTACATAAAATAATAATATTTTGTTAGCAGTGTAGCATGTATGTGGATTTCACATAACATAATACATAATTATTTAAAATACATATATATTTCAAAAATTTACATGTGGAAACTATTAACCTAGGATTATTTTTTTATTTCAATGAATTAGCTTCATGTTATATCCCGTGTATATAGGCAGAGGTAACCTAGTGTTAAGACAATCCGTTCTCCACTTTCCGTCGAATTTTTCTAGGAACTCAACTCCCGGCTTTTGCTTTGGTGACAAAGCGCGAGAGATTAAAATATTAATAAACAATTATTTATTCCTCCTTGTGGAGATCGAACCTACAACCGTCGCGTCGCTGTGTCCATGTCTTTCCTTCAATTCTAAACCTTATCTTATATCACATTATAAGCTTTCACACAAATTTAAATATTAAATAGAAAATAGCCAGAAAATAGCAGGGGCACAAAGTGTGAGCAAAAGCGATTGGTTGTGGGTTCGATCCCCACTCGAGAAAAATATTTATTTAAATTTATATTTCTATTTCTTCGCTCTAGTGTCGAGGCAAAGGGCGTCGTTGAGGTCCGCTCCTCAACACGCAATGCCTCCAGAATTCGGCGGAAAGTGGGGAACGGAGTGTCCTAACACTAGCTTCCCTCTGCCTACCCTGCTGTGTGCAGGATACAGTGTGAAGCTGTTAAAAAATCTAGAAATTAACTGTCAAAATGCGGCGTTGAGTGCTCAACACGCGACATCTCAAAAATTGATCGAAAAAACAGGGACACAGGATAAAACAACCTGTCAATATTAATTTAATTAATATTTTTTAACAGAGTGGCTTCATAAAATAATATTACATTGAATCAACCGAAACGAGATCCCTTAAATAAATATTAATTTTGCGTCTTACAATTTTAAATGACAACACGAAAGTAAGTCAATTTTACGTTTTAATTAAAAACGGTCTTAATAAAATTGCGGATCATAAAAACCAAAGCTGATGGTTTATTTTAAAATTCATCATGATTATGTTTGAATATGATGTTCTATAAATATCTTTATTTGTAATTGTTTTTGTTATATTTTGTTATTAATAAAAAAAAGCTTTATCCATATAAATTTCCACAAGTTGAATCGCTGAGACTCACATAATTAAATATATTTGTGGTGAGAATAACTAGTTTTTACGTTTGATACATTTAACCCTTAATTAGGCTCATAAAGAAAATCACCCAATTAGGCGCATGGGGTCTTAAATGACCCCAAAAAAATATTGGGAAAGGAGTATCAAAAAGGAATAAAACTTAATGGATTTCTATAGTAATTAATAAAGTTCTTTAATATATTTAACTTGAAGAAACAAATACTTACTGGGACATTAAAAATATTAAAAAAAAAGAAAAACAGTAAACCTCTCTTTAAACAACTTTTTTTGGCATAGTCGAGATCAACTTAAAAAAAATAATTTACTCAGTCTCATCAGCAGATTCTTTTGTTCTGCATCCGACGCAGTAAATCCTTGAGTGTTGCTGACAAATAGATTTACGACACTTGCAACATTTTGTTAGCACTTTTTTTGTCGTCCTTTCTAGGACATGATGAACAGCGTCCACGCTTAGCTGTCGATTGATAAACCGCCTTGTTCATAATTATAAACTCCACGGAGCCGTTTTTTTGTTGTCGCTGGTACAGCACGTAGTTGTATGCGACATTTTTGGTAATCTTTCACAAGTACCGCAGCTATTTTCTTTAAGAAAATGTATGTGTCATAGTCTTCTCAGTACTCGCTTTGTATGACAAATGCGTTAATGCCAGATATGTTTATAAGATGAAAAAATACAGCCAGTCGCCATCTTTTTGTTCTTCTTCCAACATTATAATTGCTGCAAAGTTTCGTCTTCGGAAACCAGCAACATCTTGCTCTTCATCAAGCACTTCATCCAGCCATTGCAATACTTGTTTGTCGTTAAGCATTCAAATAAAAAAAAAACTAAAAAAAAAGGAAAAAGGATAGAAAAAAACTCAAAAATACATAAACAAATCATATCGTATCAAAATACACACATACAAATAATATACTAATATAAACACAAAAAATAATCACAAAAGTAAAAACTTACCTTCGCCAAAAATTGGAACGTAACTGGGCGCATGGGGTCAGCTCTCTAAAGGACAGCGATGTGTGCGCACACGTTAATGTTCTGGATGCGACTAATTTGTGTACCCCGCGGGGAGTGAGGAAGCTAGAAAGAGTGTTATCACCCTCTGAAGACTGTAAGCCATTATTTTTTGAATTTCAAGTGGCCCTGACCCCATGCGCCTAATTAAGGGTTAAGCTTAAAAAATAAAAAGAAAAATAAAAGTAATGCAGATAACAGCTTGTAAGAAAAGAGATTGTAAAAAAGTAAAAAAATTAATCAAATCAGCTT
This sequence comes from Heliconius himera, assembly GCA_021202915.1. Taxonomy (NCBI): domain Eukaryota; kingdom Metazoa; phylum Arthropoda; class Insecta; order Lepidoptera; family Nymphalidae; genus Heliconius; species Heliconius himera. The sequence goes on from JAJHJA010000296.1 coordinate 440,618, forward strand.
CACGCACTCATCAAGTTAGATAGAAGGAACCTAGTTTTAAGACACTATGTTCTCCACTTTTCGCCGAATTTTGGAAGCATTGTGTGTTAAGTAGTGGAACTCAACGACGCGAGTCCACAGCTAAATATAATAAAAAAAAAATAAAGCAGATAAAAGAGATTGTAAAAAAGTATTGTCTGAAATTCCTAAACTATATATTATTATAATTTCTAAATAATTTGTTACAGCTTTAACATCAGCCCATAAAATAACTCAACTGAAGGTCCCACTGTACGCGGATCCTCGACGAGCAGCTGAGCTCAGCTGTCACTTTGAAATGGACGATCAGAGACTACACTCCGTCAAGTGGTACAGGGACTTGCACGAGATATTCAGATACAGACCCTCACAGAAGGTAACTTTTATATGTACTTTCTAACTTTTACCATGGATCATTCACGGAAAACGTTGCGAGCTACAAGCCTAAGATATGCTTTCATAATAATAATTTTAAATTTTTTGCCGTGTGATCCCGGCCTAGAATAGGATCATCCTGGTACTGATGGTGTCGTAAGAGGCGACTAAAGTACGTGTGGTAGAGTCACGTCGCCAGCAATGGAGACACGCATGGGCATTTAAAACCGACGTTAAGTAGTGGCTTTCGCATCAGGTAATGCCGGGCTCCGGCGCCCAATCCACTTTAAAGGCCAGTAACGCACCTGCTCCTCTGGTGCTGCACAGGGTCGTGGGCGGCGGTGATTACTTACCATCAAACCGCACGCTGGTTTGCCTTGTCTTTTCCATAAAAAAATCATTAAATAATAATTTTAATTATCCTAGATAGTAATACTATTATACTGCAAAGTTCTGAACCTTCATACTTAATATTGATAGACTATATTTTATCAGATTTTGATACCACATTATAGTTTATAGGAGATATTTTACTTAAATATTTATTATCTCTACAGGTTCCAATCCAGCTGTTCAATGTAACAGGGATAATGGTACAAGGCGGCGAGTGCCAAGTGGACTCGTGTACGATGCGCGTGATGCCGCCACCCGTCGCTGCGAGCGCCGCGTACACCTGCGAGGTGTCCACAGAGGGGCCCAAATTCCAGATAGCGAGACAAACGAAACATATGACTGTAGTTGGTGAGTCATCTTTATATGATTTTTTAAAAATAATATTTATGCAAATTGTCACCTTATTTTTTTTTACGTACACTTGCTTATATTATTTTTACGAGAATTTTTTCCTTAGTCCCTTTCAATCAAAGTCTAACCTTCAAGGATCTCAGGAGTAAGATCGCTTTTAGTTACATAAGGGACGCAAAGATCAAAGTCCGCACGATCGCCTCTATTCTGGTAAACGTCTGTTGCAGAAAGGCCCATAACACTTATCGTGGACGAGGCCTCAATGAACCAATTTGAGGCAATCGTAATGGCAGCCATATTATTGAAGACCAAGACACTAACACTTATCGGGGATATTAACCATATTACCCTTTATCGACAGATTAAACCTCTTACAAATGCACTATATCGGCCCAAACCTCGTGACGGCTATTAGTCAAAATCTGTGCTTTCATCCCACTAAATTCCCTCAAAACTCTGTACCTAGTCCATTAATAAGCATTTTGTGATTTTAAGGAAAGTTCGCCCAAAATGAACTTCCTTAACGCTTACATGGCGTGTGCTGTTACCTTATGAAACAGAAAAAAAAACATAAAAATATAATCATTGTTTTTTGTTTATATCGTTGTTATATACATAATAAAAAGTAATTTTAATCAATTGAGATATTTTTATTCATTGTAAATAGTTAGGTATTTTCTCTAATATTAAGAATTTCCTTCAGTTAGTTTTATTTACTTTGTTTGTTCATTTCAATTACTCAGATATTTTTTTTAATAATAGGATTTGTTTCTTCTTATTGTTCTTTTTCGACTTTTTTTGTAATCAAAGAAAACTAAAAATTGTCTAAATATTTGTCTTTCATCACAAAACCAAGTGTAGAACATTATCATTATAGTATTGAAAAATTCACACGGTACATACTCGTATGTACATATGCGGTAGCGAATGTAAATTTTTTAATTGTAGAACGATGCATTTCACTTCTATTTGTTACTTCATGAATATGTAAATGCTTAAATCCACAATATTTTCCATATTGTAGATTTAAGAGAAGTTTATACAGTAACTAGAATATTGGGAATATGAAATGAGTACGCTCAGGATTTGAAACAGTTTGTTGTTATTAGTACAAGCCTGTTACCGAACAGAATAAATAACACATTCGATAAAATAGGTTAAGATTCATGTATATTAAGAATGAGGAAGCATCTGGATAGAGAAGAGAAGAGAAGAGAAGTTCGCTTTGGGGTACATAATAGTCAAAAAAGATGATTTTTAAATATAAAAAATAATAATTCTGCTATGCCTTCAAACAGCTTCACGCTGTATCCCGCACACAGCAGGGTAGGCAGGGGGAACATAGTGATAAGACATTCCGTTCCCCACTTTCCGCAGAATTTTTCGAGACATTGCATGTTAAGTGGCGGAACTGAACGCCGGACTTTTGGCTTAGTGCCAGAGCGAAAAAACAAAAATATTAAGAAATAATAATTCATATCCTTGAGTGGAGATCGAACCTACAACCGCCGCGTTTCAGTCACACCCTTGTGCCACTGGGTCACAACGGCCTCGTTTTCAAACAGTCCTAGTCAGTCAACAAATTTCATTAATAAAAAAATAGAGATTTAAAAACAACTATAAATCTTTATCAGTCTCATTTTCGACGAAGTCATGTAAATGGAAATGTAATTAAATACATTATCATAAATTATAATATACAATATAACAGGTATTAGTGAACAAATACTGAGTAAATAAGAATTAAAAATAATAAAAATAAACTGGATTTTATTGAAAAAAAACCGATCAAGTGTGAGTCGGACTCGCCTAACCAGGTTTCCGTAGGTACCAATTTCAGAATTGTAGGCCAACAGGAAGTACAACGTATAAAAATTGACAAACTTAAGTTTATACTCATTTTGTATGATACTAATTACAAATATATTTTTGTATTAAACTTTTTTTTTCATGAAATATCTATATATTTTCGCTTTTAGCCTTTATTTGTATTGTAAGTTCTCACTTCATGCCTAATTTCATAACCGTAGGTCCTCGAAAAGTACCCTATAGGTTTGAATTACGCGGCGAATTTCATACAAATTTCTATAAAAAGGATTCTTAAATATTGATATCTTTCTCTGTACTCTAAGATATCGTACTTAAATATTTGATATGAATTTCAGCTTTATGCCTGCATGCGATCTCAGAATAATAGATCTTAACAGACGGCTAAGAAAGTAATTCTATAAGGGGTCTATTTTCAGCTAGCAAGCTACGGATCCCTAAAAATAAATTTGTCTTGAGTTTACTATTACAAAATAGTAAATTCAAGTCAATTTTTACAAAACTGCTGTATTAATTATCAAATTATGTTTATTATGACATTCTTACTGACCACTGTTATCGCGGATTTTCCATACAAAAATGTTACTCTACTCTCTTAACAACTGAATGCCGTGATATAAAGCAATTCTAATAAATTTGAGAATATGGACACTAAGTCTTTAATTGCGATGAAGATCTTATTTAGTAGATAATTTGTTTATGTACTTTTGAAGCCATTATTAATTTAACCGATTCCTTAACTTTTCTGAATAAAATTCGCTTTGGAATACATAATAGTCAAAAAACTAATATAAAAAAGATGTATCAAATAAACATTGAAGCACTTACTGCTAAATCTATCTAAATTAATCATTTATTTAATAGCAAGAACTTATATTTAAAAATCAAGCGTGGATTCGATAAATCAATATTTAACTGCAAAGTAGTTGTTCAGCGGAAACCACTCACCCAATTCGACAACAACTTTATTTTGCGTTACTTAATGCTTCTATTTTAACGTAAATTGGTAATCTGAAGCTTTTGACTCCAACTAGAACTGCTTGTACCGTTCCTGCCTAAAACTTTAATTACGATCACAAGCTCACTATAGCTAACTAAAGCGGTGTATGTTACTGGAGTGCCTTTAAAGCATTAACTAACTCGGTAAGTTTCTGACAGTTTAGGTAACTTCCCGTATTTCAGCTGATTTGAACAACGGAACTTTATTGGATCTTTAGGATTTTTTATTTTTCGTAAGCTTCTGTTGTCTGTAAATAAGAGATGATAGGATAAATTAATTTCCAACGTAATTAAATTTGTTTATTTGGTAAGTGCCCTTGGTTTTATTAGCAAAATGTAAATGCTGACGATGCAGCATGTCGCCAAGCGAAAAATGAATATGGGACCGTTATTGATTGAAATGGAACATTTTTAAATAACTTTTATTGTATTTTTGTAATATATGTTAGTTTTCTCCTTGATAGGTAGTTTGAAAAGAAAGACAAATGACGAGCAATTCTTATAGCCTAAAAATAACTTTTAAAATATTTGAAATCCAAACCAGCCTAAAATGCGCCCCGGTGAATGCGCCCATTACAAATGAAAAAAATAAAGAAAGAAAACATTATTTTAAAAAATCATGACATTAATAAGACAATTAGGTGTAATAAGCATCGAGATTTTTTTTAACCTTTCTCCTGTTCCATAATAACAGAATAAAGAAGTTCAATTGTTACGAATAATTTGTGAACACCCAAAGGCGATCTAACTGGTAATGAACTCAACACTCGTTAGTGGATTCGAAATTTAATTTGTATCAATGTTCATACTGAAGTCTATTTTCCTTGCAGCTATGCCGGACAAGGACCCTACAATAATTGGTGCTCCTAAACTAGTGAGGCCCGGCGAGCAAATGCTCCTCAACTGCTCCTCTGACTACTCCCTGCCGCCCTCTGATATTAATTGGTACATAGACGATGAGATTGCAAAGGTACGTTTGAGATAATATTATTTTTATAATATTTAAGTTACGGGTGAGCAATGATAATTGGTTTGGTGTGTAAGTATTAAAGTTTATTATTGAAATTCTATTTGTAGCAGCGTTCTCCACCTTTTTTGAAAGAGATGAAGAAAGGACGGAATGCAAGATCAGTGTAAATGGTATGATAATAGAACAAGTGAATGAAGTGATATACTTGGGAAGTATGTTCAGTAGAGATGGAAGATACGACATGGGTGTGGAAAGGCGTGTTGCTGCCGGTAATAGTGTTAACGGAGCCTTAGCTGCATTGATGAGACGGCGAAACGTCAGCACAACTGCGCGTTTGGCCGTATACAATGCAGTGTTGGTACCGAAGTCGTTATACGGCAGCGAAACGTGGATATTACAAAAGAAAAATGAAAGAAAGATGAAAGCCGTGGAAATGCGACCTCTTCGTAAGATATGCGGAATCAGCTTAACTGATCGAATCCGCAATGAAGAGGTACACAGAATGGCAGGTACTAGCGAGGATGTCACGGTGAGAATAAAGAAGAACGTGCTCAGCTGGTTTGGGCACGTCAAACTAATGAGTGAAGAAAGAACGGCAAAAAAGGTTTATGATGGAAAAGTTAGTGGTAAGAGAGATAGGGGGAGACCTCGGTAGACCTTCGAAAACAAAGTATTAAAGTTACTGGAGAAAGGTTACGTAAAAAGCATGTGGACCTTCCGGAGGGCAGGTTTGAAGAGGTTGATGACAGTGGACGAAGCGAAAGGGGTATGTAGAGACCGTAGCGTTTGGCGCTCCGTTCTCTCTGACTACCCCGCTAGGGATAAAGCGTGAAGCTAGTTTAGTTTAGTTTTAGTTTATTGAAATTTCAGCACATATGAGACCAGTCTTGGCACAGACGTGTGGGTTGTGGACTTGATTCCCACTCGAGGAAATTAAATATTGAATATTTTCATTATCTTCGCTCTTCAGGCAAGGAGCGACGTTGAGCTACTCTACTCAACACGCAATGCCTCCAGAATTCGTCGGAAAATGGGGAACGGAGTATCTAAGCACTAGGTTCCCTCTGCCTGACCTGCTGTGTGTGATACAGCGTGAAGTTGATTTATATATCTGTTTATTTAAATAAAAGAAAACATCTATTTGGTCGAGAATAATAATCGACTAGCGTAGAGACTAGACTAGCCAGTGGATACGGGAGTTAGGCATAGAATTAAAAAAAACGTAGCTGAGTTTAAAATGAGCTGAATTTAAAACTATGTATATGTACGTCCACATAGTCTAAGCGTCCAAGCAATCTTATTGATGTAACTATATGGCTTTATAGGGAATCTACATATAAATAAGTGAAGCAATAACTTGGTACACCTTTTCACGAACGATATGAAATTAAAATAAAAAATTAAATCAACAATAAAATATGAAATTAAATATTATATGTTTATGTTTAAATTACAAAATTTCTGCCAAAACTAGATTTTTTTGTCATTTTATGCTAGTAGTAGGAAAGCAAGGTTAATAGATCACGCTTATAGTATTCTGCAATGGAATTCTAAAGAAGAAGCCAAGCTAATAATACATAGGCAGTGCACTCAAAAGATAAGCCAATTCGATTTAACTGTTTCCCCTTTAGCTTTCTTAACGGAATCAGAAATACCATCTGGCTGGTTAAGGAAGACCTTAGTCGATGAATTAACAAATTCAACAAGTGCACATTCAGTGTACTTCGTCATGTTAAACTTTCATATTTATTAAAAAAAATAAATAAAATAAATTAGCTTCACGCTGTATCCCGCACACAGCAGGGTAGGCAGAGGGAACCTAGTGTTAAGACACTCCGTTCCCCACTTTCTGCCGAATTCTGGAGGCATTGCGTGTTGAGTTGAGTTCATATTTAGTATTTAATTATTCATTTCATTGAGGTCGTACGTAGTAGCTAAATATGGATGGCGTTTGACTGTAAACGCAATAGTTGTAGGTTCGATATTCATAAGGGTTTTTTTCAGTATCATATAAGTTCTTTAAAGAGTGTAAAATTATTTTATAAACTATTCTTTTTTTAATTTTAGCCTGATGAAACTCTCATTTTACCTTAGAAGTTTGAAAGTACATGAAGTTTTTGTTGACTTGTTGAAAATGTAAAATGTAAAATGTAAAGGCGTAGTCTACCAAGTTGAGAGATAAAAAGAAAGGAAGAAAGAGATATTAAAATGCTATAAACTTTTCGTTTAGTATTCGAGTTAGATGAATGTTTAAACAATATTTTCCTGACAACTTCATTTTATGTTCTACGTAGATAATGACTTCTTTATATTTTTATTTTTAATAGCGTTTTACAGATAGTGATAAAATCAAATATAATAAGTTTTTTTTTTATTTATTTGAACGTAATGGGACTCAAACCCAAGAGAGTTCAATTTTTATACGTTTCTAAACATTTTTCCTCCCTTAACTTGTAAATAACAACTTAAAAGCATTTTTACGGAATACAGATTCGTAAATATCTAGTGTATTTCTGACACAGTAATATTTTTTAGGTAATCGTTCTCCTTCTTCGTAAATAGCTTAGGGCAAACTATTTTCGCGTTGGCGCAGCATGTTTTTGACATGAGGATTGACACATATATTATAATGAGTACAAAATAGAAAAAAGACTTAATAAAAGCCATGTGATTGCATCGAAATGTAATAGGTAATTATATTGTAAATCTTTCAATTATAGTTATTAATGTTTTTTTTTTTTATTTAGCTTCATGCTGTATTCCACACATAGCAAGGTAGAAGGGAACTTCGGAACCTAGTGTTAACATACTCTGTCTCTATTAACATACTTCAATTCCCCATTTTCCACCGAGACCGACCGAGAAAACCTAGTGTTAAGATACTACTCCTTCATTTATTTTCAATGAATAAAAATTTATGTCCGCCACATTCGTTTTTTTAGTAAATAAATATAAATAAAAACTAGACTAGATCAAAAAAATATACTGAAAAAAAAAAATATACTGAAAAACAAAATAAGCACAGAACAAGAAACAAAATTTAAGAAAGAATAACAAACACAATATACGCATAAAGAATTAATCTAGCTAAATTCAAAGAAATTATTAATGTAAAATTTATAAACTAGGATGTTTTTCTTAGAAAAATTGGGTCATCTATCCTGCTTTTACCATAAACAATAAAAAAATTCAGAATTCGGTGTGTAACTGATATTCCAAACACCTTTTAAAATATTATTTAATAAATAATGCCTTGGCTCGTGATGTGTCTAATGGTTAGATCTCTTTATAGTTGTGATCGTGAAGAACCCAAAATCTTTTAGAGATTCAGAGGAAACAGTGTTAAGAACTTCATATTATGCCATCAGAAGGTATCGCTTTAATAAGATATTTGCCATCAGAAGTTGTTCTTGTGTCAGTTATTTAGATAACTGTAGACTCGACAATATAACATTGTCATAACTCGAAGCTCGTCCGAAGATAAGCCAAGAGCGCATCCTATCTTCCCTTCCACTATAACTGCGAACTAGTTATAATAAAAGGAAGAAAGAGTACGGGCCCCTCCCCGCCCCTACACGGTGAATTCCTACCCGACTGCGGCTGCAACAGTCTTATTGAACTCTCCGGGACGTTTGTGTGTGATCTTTCCGAAGGTACTTGTTAAGATTGTATTAGAATAGTGATTCGTGATGTTGATTGATTTGTGAGATCAATATAAGTCGTTGGAACGAACGCACTACCACAAGGCGGCCGATATGTTAAATAAACGCACGGCACACACCCCACAGTCGTGTCTCGAACCGTAGGCGGACACTACTACATACACCAGAGTTCCAGGACATAAAATAGCACCACACACCCGTACGAGACAGGCGGACACTACTACATACACCGGAGCTGGGACATAAAGCATTACACACCTACTAGTCGTATACCAAGTCGTAGAAGTGGTATATAATATGTCAATGACAAACGCCATACAAGCATAGCTTACGTACCGCGAGCATACTGCGAGACGGCATCAGCCACGACATAGTTAATGTCGCTATAACAGTTCGCATAAGCCCATCACGTCAGCCTTCGCGACGTCAAGCAACATTCAATATTATAATGTGGATCAAAGATCCACAATATGTGTCGCTCCTACACATATATTGCCTTTATAAGAAATTCGATCCTAAAAGATCGTGCCATCATAGGATTCGAATTATTATAGTATATTTATAATATATTTGATACGAGTCTTTATGTGCATCATATTCATTTGTACCGTAGTACTTAATAGTTCGACTCGACCGCTGCCTTCCGAGCATCACCACCACCTATATATACGAAACGACGGTCGCGACACTCGGGACGAGAATACACGAACGCGTCTCGATTAATATGATATTTAAAATATATAGTTTTTATTATTCATATTTAACTATATTATTTATGTATATTGCCATGCATATTTTATTTTATTTATTTATTTTTAACTTATACCATAGGTACATACTGTTACAGGTGAAAAGTGAAGAACAGCTTAGCACTAGGTTCCCTCTGCCTACCCTGTTGTGCACGGGATAAAGCGTGAAGCTGAATAAAAAAAAATATATATCATAAGTATGTGTTGTATATAAAAATATTTTATATGGCTGTTTAGTTTCTCCAAGATACACAAGTGGACGGACATCTCTTCGTATCTTGATAGAGCGCAGTTGTTGAAATAAATTGAATACCATTATACGATTCCGGGCACTATTGTGAATTGTGAATTGAAGAGGAAATTGTATGACTAAAGATAGTCATTTAGTTAGTTAATACGTGGTAATAGAGTTGTTAAATAACAAGCTCAAACGAACTAAAATTAATATAAACTATATTTTCTGATAGAACAAGCTTATATTATAGCTATATCTGACTTTTTGATATAAAGTGTGTAATTCATCGTCATTCGAGTTTTGCCGTCATTCAGTTTATTTTATATTAATTTCCAACCTTAACATCAAATCCCGTTTGCCTCCGAAATCTTTTATGGATGTACAAATGGAGGAATAGGAGTACTTTCCCCAAGGAACCTATATATATATATATATATATATATATATATATATATATATATATATATATATATATAGACCTACATGCCACGGATATCCTAAGATATAGTGAAGTGAAATTGTAATGATCTTAAAAAGGCACTTTGTGATGTTTATGAAACTGTAAACCGGATTGCCATAAAATGTGATAGCAATAAAAATGACACTAAAATATTTAAGTATTTTATGACTCAGTTTTAATGCTATAAAAATGTTCATTATTTGGTGCTATATTTTTGGTTGTATACCATTTATTGGTTTCTTCTCTTTACATAGTTTGTGTAGTTGGGCCTCGCCTCGGGCAGCTAGTATATCTATTTAAGTGAAACGTGCAATGCCTTATTACAAGTGGATGCGATTGTCAAATTAGGAACACGAAGACATAAAAAGTCATATGTTTCCAATGTTAATTATTTGTATTTTTTAAATTTAAATATTTGTATTAATTTTCGCCGTATTCTAGGCCGGGAAGGCCTAGAATAGGATCATTCTGGTACAGGTGGTGTCGTAAGAGGCGACTAAAGTACGTGGGATAGAGTCACGTCGCCAGCAATGGCAACATGACCGGATCATTACCACACCCGGCATTTAAAACCGGCGTTAAGTAGTGGTTTAATGCCACTGCGTTTCGCATCAGGTAATGCCGGGCTCCGGCGCCCAACCCACCTTAAAGTCCGGCAACGCACCTGTAGCTCTTCTGGTATTGCACCGGTTCGTGGGCGGTGGTAATCACTTACCATCAGGTGACCCGAACGCTCGTTTGCCTTGTCTTTTCCATAAAAAAAAATAATAATTTAATTCAATTATTAAGGATCTTTTTTAAAATATTCGTACATTTTTTTTTTGTAAACATACAAGCCTATATTAATCTCAAATTAAAATTAAAATGTAATATTTACAAGTAGAGAGAAAGAGTAAAAAACATTTTCTATAGTAACATTTATTTCACTTAACTCTAAAAGTTTAAAAGTGTACAAGTATTACTTTAAGCACACACTTGTTTCACCTCCATAAATGTTAACACACTCTACAATGCTTTTACTACTCTGTATGCTAGTATGAAAAATAGAACATTAACATTGTAAATTTTCTCTGAAGTTTTTAATGGACTTGCATACATTAAGCACTCTAATGAATAACGATCTAATTAAATAGATTCATTCTATTTACATTTGATGCGACCTGCAATACTTTGCCAAACTAAAGAGATTTTGATTGAAAATCACAATTTTCTTGATTTATTTAAATAAAAAATAAAATAAATCAAATCAATAACTCAACACGCAATGCCTCCAGAATTCGGCAGAAAATGGGGAACGGAGTATCTTAACACTAGGTTCCCTCTACCTACCCTGCAGTGTGCGGGATACAGCGTGAAGCTGACAAGTATTTTAATATTAAATCAAGAATCAAAATGACGATGATGTTTTTATCTTGCTAATACTAAAGTTATAAATTAAAAAATTCAATTTATAAAACAATTTTTTTAATTTGATCATTTGAAAATATAATAATTTATCATTTAATTTGATATGAATTAGACGCTATAATTTAAAATGTATTTGGTAATATTTTGGAAACAAATGGATGAAAATACTTAATAAATAAATATTACACAAGATTATTTTAAAATAGGCAAGAGTGAGTGGTAAGAGAGAAAGGCTTTCTCCTGATCTGGAGAGATAAGAGACCGGACCGTAGCAGATGTCGCTCCCATCTGTCTGGTTACTCCGCTAAGGAAAAAACGTGAAGCTAGAGACATACAAAAAATAATCAATTAAGAAAATGGATAGGTGCTCTCTAAGATGGAAATTTGCAATATTAGACTTCTGAGGAATTGTTTTTGGATTTGATAATTTTTATGAAACTTTGATACTACAACTGCTATGAGGTTCAAATTTTGAATAAAAAATATTTATAGGACGTAGAGGCTCACTAAGATGGAAATTAGCAAAATTCGACCGATAAGAGGTTGTCTTTGGAGTTTATAATTTATATGAAACTTCGTCACTACAAGTGCTAGGAGTCTCAAATTTTGCACACGGATTTTTAGTAGATAGGCAGATATTTTTTGGAATATTGAAATGGGATTTTCTTAAATGATAAGTTGTAAAGTCTATTCAATATATTATATAATGTATTTTATATTCTACACATGTAATAAAAGAATAGGCCCGTTAAAGCATCGATAATACAGGCTAAAAACCACTTAGCAGAATTTTTGTCCAACCGTCAGTCTTTCAGTATGTGAGGGTGTCTGTTAGTTTGTTCGCGAATCATGAAAACTGATCAGAATTGAATTAATTTTGGTAATGGCTCATTAATTTTAATGTCAAAGTGTTCAGCCTTTCACAGATTATTAAATCCCCATTGAATGAAGCGATTGTCACGCCGATGACCCCCAATTTCTTTGCCATTTGATCTTGCTTTACACATTATCGCGATACTGGTAGTCACTCCAAACGTTAAGATCCAATATGATGATACTGGGTGCGACTTAAATAGAGGTGTTCTCAAAAACTGATAACACGATAAATGGGATATTCTTAGTAGTTAAAGGGTAACTAAATTGATCTATGTTTCTTTTACCTCATAAAAAAATATTCCTAGAGATGGTTTAATAGAAAACACAAGTTTATTTCAGCACTGGTCGATGCTTTCCCGAGAAAGTCCTGTACGGTTGGAGTATACAGCGTGCGATCTTGTCTGCATAGTAATGTATGCTAGGGTCCTCTAACATGTCATTGATATGCAGAAGAAGTTTCAGGAAAGTTTCAGTTTCAGAAATGTATTCAGATCGGAAACCGTGGATCCTGATGGTGCATCCAGTTAGTAAGCTAGCGATCCAATAGCATAAATTCTCGGAAATCCTTTATGCTCGAAGTTTTGCAAGGCTTCGATATATCTAAACTGACTGCCAGGCCTTACACTTTGGTTTCAATAGCCACAACCCAGCGATAGATTAGGTATACACCAGATGATCACCAGTGAAGCGACCATGGCGGAAGCCATATTGACGGCCATTGATCAACCGGTAATCCTTACATAAAGCATGAGCTACCTATTTTCATTTCCTCGCTCTCACACGAAATACTCTCAGAATAACGCGCAAAATGACCAGCAAATGACTTAATAGAAACGAAGTAAGTCAATACTCTAAGAAAAAAGTTCGTACATTATATTCATAAAAAACTGCTGAATCAATCTTAAATAACAATTTAGGTTGTATTTTTTTTTGTAAAACAAATAAAAAATCTTATGAGAATTACGCTAATAAAATGCCAAAACTTTTGAAATTTTGACATTAGAAATCACTATTAGTGCGCTGCGTACATAAAATAATCAAGTTTATTGAATAAATAATCGTTTAGTTCAAGCGGGCGAAGCCGCAGGCGGGTTACTAGTACTTACTTATTTATAATCATCAATTATCATATATTTTTTTATTTATAATATATTATTTTACAGACGGAGCCATGGCAACGTCTTGAGCTAAGCGCGCCCCAAGCGGGCGGGCTGCGCGCGTCCTGGCGCGTGTTGCGGGTGGCAGTACCGGCGGCGGCGAGCGGGGCGCTGCGGGTGCGGTGCGAGGCGACGCTGCCTGTGGAGCCGCCGGTGGTGAGAGATGCGGCCGCTACTGTCACTGTGTACTCGCGCACGGAATTGTCAAAATATGTTTCAAACAGAGGTATGTAATGTTTTCTGCTATTGTTGGTTATAATAATTTGATTTAATTAAAAAATAAAAACCAGACAAAGGCAAGTCAAGCTCGCCCATCGAGGGTTCCATAAAAAAATTAGAGGTCTTGAGCTTTTTCGGAAATTCAGGTTTAGCTTAGCTAGTGCCCTTTCACTTCATACTTCACTTGAAATTTTGCCCCCTTTTTAAGGACATTATTTTTTAGGATTTAACCACAAGTATATAGTTTTCAGATTGTTTCCTGAACTAGTACTGTAGAAGCTGCTAGTTGCCAAATTTCATAATTTTAGGAACCGGAAGTTGAGAGACAAGATGTTACATAACAAAAGAAAAAGATTTTTCAATAAAATCTATATGTTGATGTTAAACTTTATAAATATTTATGACGCCAAATACATATATGTAGCGTTATACTAATTTCAAAATTAATGTCAATGAAATCAAAATTTATAAATAACCTACCATCTATAAGCTCCTTATATCTATTCTGAGTAAAAAATCAACGAACATATTTTTCGTAACAATACTTTGGCACCGATTCAGAATGGATGTAAGTCTGGTGGACGTGGTACATAGGTAAGACGGAACAGGAAAACTGTCACAACTACTTGAATAGATTATAAGAAGGCCTATGATTCAGTTCCACGTACCTGGCTTTTAAAGATCTTGGAGTTATATAAGATTAATATAATTTTTAGATCATTTCTGGAGGATTGTATGGATCAATGACAACAATGACTGAGTCCTTTACAGTATTGTCTAGCTCGAAATTCTCTTAGCAATTTGTGAGAGGATTCAGGCTTAGGCTTTCGTCTGCAGTCTGCCGGTAATGGTAAGGTCTTGATCTTATGTGGCTATTCATGGTTACTTGAACTTTTAGTAGTGATATAAGGATGAGATTTGGTGGCGACAAATGTGCGAGCATGCATTTAGTACCGGGAAGTGTGATAAGATTTGATAATATTTGTATTTCAGATTCTGTTTCCTTTAGAACCCTTGGTGAAGGGTTCTAGGGTGAGACTTATAAATATCTTGGAATGTCTGAAGCATTGGGTACTGATGAGTATAACATAAAGCAATTGGTGAGGGAGCATTTATTTGATCGCCTGTAAAACGTGCTTTGCTTTTTATCTCGTGGCAATAAGGTGCGTGCTTTTAACGGTTGGGTTATACCGCTGTTAACCTATACTTTTGACATTGTAAGATGGACACAGACTGAGTTAGACTCTGTAGATCGCCAAATACGTAAATTTTTGACGACATACCGAATGCACCATTCGCGTTTTTCTGTAATGAGACTGTATATCCCGCGTAAGTGTGGAGGTCGGGGTTTTTTGCATGTCAAGAACCTCCATAACCACGAGGTGCCGAGGAAGCTGTCTTAGAAAATATATTGTCAAAACTGACAGTTCTCTCCTCCTCCTCTCCTCTTGATCGCATGGCTGTGTGGAAGAGCAAGGAGCTGATGGTAGATTCCATAGAGCCCTAGTAGGTCCGGACGTGGATACTGCTTCCCCTTTATCTTGGTAACAGTTCAGGGTTCCACAATCTTGTCGAGGAAACTGAAAGTTTTGTTTGTGTAATCATGGACGAAGTTATCAAGACACGGAACTACCAAAGACATATTATGAAAGATAGCACTATCGAAATCTGTCGGGCGTGTCGTTGACCTAAAGAGTTCCTCGGGCATATTGTCTCTGGTTATTCTCATCTTGCTAACGGTAGTATTTGCATAGATACAATCAAGTAGCCACGATAATATACCAGGAACTTACTGTTCAATATGGTCTTGTGAAATTGGAGGTGCCTTACTATAGGTACAATCCCACGTCTATTCTTAATAATGGCTGTGCTTTGCTCTACTGAGATCGGTCTATTATTACTGACAGGTATATTGTTGCCAATAGACCTGAGTGTAAGTAGAACGAGTGGCGTGCCGCGCAGTGATTATTGACGTTACTATTCCACATGACGACATTCTCGTGAAGGCTGAAAAAGTAAAATTATCTAAATAGTCGCAAATTCAAAAATTTAGCCCGTGAGGTTACCGCCACGTGGGATGTCAATGCGACTATCATTGAGCCGATAGTAGTTTCGTTGAAAAGCGTCTACTAATATTTTAAGAGATCATCTCTGGAGCCCTAGCCACCGATGGCTTGGACCCTTGTCCCATCCTCGGAAGAGTGTTTTTTTATATTTATAAATATATTTTTTTACAACAATTTATATTTAAAAATGTTAAATTTATTTCTCTTTTGTTATATAGACTTAAAATGTTTCTTTAAGCTTCCAAACTAAATTTGAAACTTGATTAAAATTTTATAAAGTTATATTTAAGTCTCAAAGAAAGATAAACGCCCAGGGTGCGATTTTGAAAATAAGAAATCAGCTTCTATATTTTACAACGGTGTAGACAATAATATTATTGTTTCTTATCGTAAATTATATTCTGATATAGTATATTGTTTGGCCTTATTCAACTAATAAAGTCAACATTTTGATAAGGAATAATAATCGCTAAAAAATATGTAAACGTATTACATTTAGATGCTTGGTTATTATTTTAGATTTCTAAAAAAAGCTGGCTGTTGGTCCGATTTCCACACAGGGCATTGATCATACTGATTAAATAAAAATAATATTAATTATAATAATACTTAAAATTATTTTCATTTCTCCACACTAGTAGGCAAGCATGACGATATGATTCCCCACTAAATAAGCAAAATCATGAACTTCCAATTATGCGAAAAAAAATATTCCAAAAAGACTCAAAAGAAAATTACCGATTCGTATATACTAAAGTGTCATTCATATTCACATGGAATTTTGGATATCAAATATATGTATAATTATATATGACCAATATGTTTAATGCAGAACGTCCTTGGAATAAACAAAAAACACTGCCAAATACTGTACTATAGAACATTAATGCTTCAAGCAGCCCCGGGGAAATTAGAGGTTTAATAATACTACTTCTGAATATATTTAATATTTATGAGATATTCTAATGCTAAATGCATTGTCTGTTTTAACTTTGTTGTTATAAAGTTTGCTTAGTAATTTAGAATCAGAATATTTTGGAATACTTTTAATATTTTTTTCAGCTTTACGCTGTAACCTGTATTAATACACTTCGTTCCCCACTTTCTTCCGAATTTTGGAGGCATTGCGTGTTTAGTGGCGAAACTCGAAGCCGCGCTTTGCCTCGCCACGAAGAAATGGAAATATGAAATATTTATTTTCCTAAGGTGGAAATCGAACCCACAATCTGTCGAGTATACCGTCACACGCTTGCGCCATGATCGGCCTCGACTGAACTTTGATTTTATATAATTTAATCAATATTTTAAATGTATTTATTCACAATCAATAACAACATCGAATAATTACTGCGTTATGTTTCCTTACCAGACGAAGAATTGAAAATAATTCTCCCGAGTCCACATCAAATAAATCCACAACCGTCGTGTTTACAGTCAGATACTGTTCCACTCGCCACGACGGCTCCTGATAAAAAAATATATATTTATTATTATTTTGTTGCAGGTACATTCGCTGAAAGCAAAAGTTTTGTAGTCGTTCTGATCTGGACTTTTAGACAAATATCCAAGACTGTGAGCTTATGAGGCTGGGCCTAAATATGTTTTAAGTGATATTAGAATAAATATATATAAAATAACGGCCTCAACAAGATTTTTTTATGAACCATAAAAATAATCAACATTATATTAATGTATTAAACACCTTACTGTAAGAAAAATGATTAGATAGCATATGAACCTTACAATCGAGGTAAGTTTAATTCAATCTATAAATAGATGAAAAGATCAAACATTGTATGAAGTTATCATTTTTACGAAACATTATTTAAAATATTGTCAAAATGTATGTATATAAATAAATAATTTATTAGATAAATTATGTAATAATGTAATTTAACATAATGTGAATAAATATTTAACTCTCAAATCCTAAGCTTTGTCCTGTATTTTAATTAACTTTAGATTTTGCTGGGTAAAGTATTCAAGGAATGTATGTACTGTCGTAATTAGATACCGAGTGAAAGAACTATAAGCTCTAAAGTTGTGAATTTCAATTATTTCATTTTTCACATTTATTTTTATTTTATATTTTATAAGTATTTTATAAATATTGAAGAAATTATTTGTAGATTTACGCAAAATGTAAGTAAACTTTTTTATTTTGAATAAATGTGCTTTATGTATAATGCCTGATAATTTGTATGTTTTGTTTAGTTTTGATAATTTCGCAAAATACGTATATTAATGATGAAAAGTTCGAAAATACACACTTTAATTTCTTTAAAATCCATTAAATTTATTGAAAATAAAATAGTATATCTGGCTATGTACGTATGTATAACCATAAAGGGATTTTACAGGGACTAAAAAGGTGATCAGTGGCTTTGAATCATAAAAGAATGTGCTATTCGGAAAGATACATTTATTAAGATTACTAAAATATATACATTACTTAATATATAATATACGTCTTTATCCAAATTTGTCGTCAGCTGCCGCAGTCTCACGATATTGCTCATAGAAAAGTCATATTTTATCTAACACCAACTACAAGAAAACTTCGAAAATACTAAATTACTAGATTTACTAAAAGTGCCAAAATGTTTAATATTGAATTTATTATGCTTTATTTAAATTAATTGGTATTTTTTATGTTAAATACAGAAAAATGAAATGTAAAAAATTATAGGTATGTAAAAAAGTAATGATGAATCATATTAGAATTGCAGCATTGCAGCTTTCCGAAGACTTTTGTATAGTTTACAATATTACTTGAGTTATTTTTTTTTTTTCAGTCGTGGTGCAGTTGCACAAAGTGTGACTGTAAAATCGACTGGTTGTGGGTTCGATTCCCACTCGAGGAAATGAAATATTTATTTACAATCATATTTTAATTTTTTCGCTCTAGTGTCGAGGCAAAGCGCGGCGTTGAGTTCCGCCACTCAACATGCAATGCCTCCAAAAAAACTCGGCGGAAAGTGAGGAACGGAGTGTCTTTACACTAGGTTGCCTCTGCCTATCCTGCTGTGTGCGTGAAGCTGAATTATTAATAACTTTGTATATTTTTAAACAGTGTTTAATTTTCCAGCTGAAAATATACGAATATGCCACAAAACTGTATGGATTTAAGTTAATTTATGCCTAATCTTTATAATTTTTATAATTTAATAGTAAATTTAAAATATGTATAAATGTAGGCGTTAATCTATGGCTGTGTTTCACTAAGATGATACATTTTTGCACGATATCATCTTTTTATCTTTAATCTTGTAATTGTATATAAATTCACCATTTTTATTATTTTATTCATTAAATTAAATGTGATGCGTAAATAAATTACGATATAAACGTGTTGTATTTTATTTTGAGCCTTTAAGCCTTAAATTTAATAAGTAGCTAAGTATCTGTTTAATACCAATTCATATTATTTTACTACTACATAACCAGATGTAACAGATTTATATAAGAAAATCGATTTAAAATCATTTATTTAATTGTATTTAATAATAAAATTTTAAAGTTAAAAAAAAATCAAAAAGCACCGATGACATCTATAAAGAGATTAACTCTAGGCTGAATCACTGAGGCTGACCACTGGAGGTTGGTAATTTAAATAATTCGTTAATTTTAAGAGTTCAAAATTGGAGGTTAAAGATTTATTAGTCCATAGCTTCTATAATCTATAGTCTAATGAGTCTCCCTGTTGAATAATCTGTAGTAATCGATTTTTCATTTATCGCCTATAGCCGCATACATATTCAGGCGGACTGTCGCCTTCAGTGGCGTTCCGTAATGGATTACTGCAAGATTTTGAAAAGAGGCAAGTAGAATAGAAGACTAAACTTAGATTACATTCTTAATTGAAATATTCATATGATGTATGAGGCACGAAGTTTGACTGTTAAATCGACTGGTTGTGGGTTCGATTCCCACTCGAGACTCGCCTCCAGAATTCGGCAGAAAGTGGGGAACGGAGTGTCTTAACACTAGGTTCCCTTTGCCTACCCTGCAGTGTGTGGGATACAGCGTGAAGCTGATTTATTTATTTTATTTATCTTATAATATTCTCTGGTCATATATCTTATATGCTATTGCATATCATATCGACGACTCTCTTACCAATTATTTGCATCAGTTCCTCTCCACCCTCGAGTGATTTGTATGTAGAGAACAGTATTGTTGACAGATTGGCATCCGCAAGGGATGTCGTTGCAAGCTGATTTCCGGATGAGATGACGTCTGTCTATAAGACGTTTGTTTGTCGGGTTAGTTCTGCATTTATTTATTTAGATTGGATATATTTTGATAATTCCTGTCGATTTTAACTAGATCTTTTTAAATGTTTTAAAGTTATATTCCACACTTAAGAAACTGACTATCTATACTTATAATAAATCTGTAGAAAAGTCGTTTCTGTACATTGAAAATATTTAAGAAAAAATTAGCCAGGGTGTTAAAGGATAACTAACAGAATCCATTTCCAACATTTTTGGAATTTTTGTCTGTTTGTCTGTTTATGTGAACACGTATCACGTAAAAAGTACACAATAAATTTAAGCAACTTTTATACATAAAAATTACAAATAAATCAAGGTAGGTTTTAGTCTTTATTTCATTGTAATCGCTTCACTCTATCAAAAGATATAAGTATTTAAGTATTCAAGACGTTAATATTTGCGATAGTAAAAAACGACACAAGTAACGCTATCTATTGACTAATAGTAGGTACTAACGAATCTTGATAACGCAAAAAACGTTCTGTGGAGTTAAACACTAATTACGACGGGAGGAATATTAATCATTTTAATACTAAAGAATATTAAACATTTTAATACTAAAGATATAAGTATTTAAGTTTTCAAGAAGTTTATATTTGAGATATTAAAAAATCGATACAAGAACGCTATCTATTGACCAATAGTAGGTACTAACGAATCTTGATAACGCAAAAAACGTTCTGTGGAGTTAAACACTAATTACGACGGAAGGAATATTAATCATTTTAATACTAAAAAATATTAATCATTTTAATACTAAAGATATAAGTTCGTTAAAGATATAAGTTAAGCTTCGCTCTGGTGTCGAGGCAAAGCGCGGCGTTGAATTACGCCACTCCACACGCAATGCCCCCAGATTTCGGCAGAAAGTGGGAAATGAATTGTCTTAACACTAGGTTTCCTCTGCCTACCCTGCTGCGTTCGTGAAGCTGAAATAAAAAATGATTTAGTTGATTAAGGAATTAGAATATGTGACCATTAAAAATGAGACTTTATTTCAGAACGAATTGGAAAAGAAAATGTTAAATTGTATTTGTTTAATGCTTATTAGCTGTAAAATGTTACTACGAAAACAGTCTTAAATGAACACAAGTATTTTACAAATATTAAGGAAATTCATTACAGCATCTCAAGCGCTGTAATGAAAGATAAATAAAGCAACTTCGCTATAAAAATATATTTTATTATGATTACCTTGTTAAGTCTGCATTATCTTATTTATTTTCGTATTTACAAACCGTTATGAATTTAGTACTACGTCGTGACTTTTTATATTCCTCAAATCTCTTCCTGGTAGCGTAATTAAAATTTACTTATATAGGATAATTGGTATAAAATGAACATGGCTTTTGTAAGATGAAACGCTGTGTTTATAAATAATAATAGCCTTTTATTTTCTGTACAATTAAATGTTTTTTGGGGTTTCGTACCTCAAAATAAGAATGAAAAAAAAAGCTCCTAAGTCAACGCAATCAAAAGATACGATCATTTATGCATCATATTGGCTGCATTTTGAATGAAATTTGCCGTGTAATTGAAACCAATAGGGCACTTACCGTTTACATAGATATGAAATGAGAACTTACAATATAAATAAAGAAAAAAAACCGAAAATGAAAATTAGAAATATTTCATAGAAAAAGTCATTACAAATTTATAATTGTAGTTTATTTCATACAAAATAAATGTATATGCCCTTAAAAATAAAATTTAACTTAAACGTAAGTTTGTCTAATTCTAAATTGTACTTCCCGGTGACGTAAAATTCTGAAACTGGTATGGCACCTTCGGTGGACCAGTCTGACTCGCAATTTACCAGTTTTTGAATTATTCAAGCAGATAATCAAGAAACAATACTAAACTAAACAATATACAAGACATCTTCAAAAAGGTAATATTAGTGTAGAGACAAAATATATTTAAAAAAATTATATACCATCTTTGTTTGTTGCAAAAGGCGTCTGATATAAAAGGGATATAAAGAGCAAAAAGATCGAATACGAAAATGAAAACGAAATAATAAATAATCTCTATCTCTATATATAATAAGACAGTAAAATATTTTGTCTGTTTAGTAATTTTGACTGAAATGGATAGAGGGACGCTTAAAAAGAATAATAGATTTCTTGTCTGTCTGTCTGTCTGTCGATATGTATGTCCACATTTCCTCTGAAAGTACTGAACCGATTTACTTGAAAATTTCACCAATTGCTTTGTTTTAACTCAATTTAGGTTCTAAAGTTTGGTTCATCAAAATCGGTTTATTAAAAAAAAAGTTATCGTCATTTGAATGAACTCAAGGCATTAGCTTGCCTGCGAATGTTACATAGCAATCGCGCTGGTAAGACCCTTGGCTAAAGAATGATATTCGAAACGTCTGGGTTATATGACTATTGATAAAAATATATATTTTGAAGCACTATTATATAATATTTTATACAATAAAGTAAACAACATTGAATTGTTAGTGGAGATACTTTCATAAATCATAACAGTTAAGTTTAAGTCGTAATTAATTCAACACAGAGATAAAGAACGATCTTGAAAGAAATATCAAGTAAATACAAAGATTTTTTGGTTGGTTCGTTCATATAATATATGTGACTAATTTAAAAACTGTACAGGAGTTAATATGCAATTATTACAGTTATTTTACAAAGGATATTATGAATCCTTCAAATCAATAATTTAACATTTAAGGCTGTATTTGAATGAGTAAATTAAATTATTCACTGACATCAGCATCATCATCATCATTTAACAGACTATATTATATAGGTAAAAAGAACATAAAGTTACAAAAATATATACGTGTAATAAATAATTAGCTTTATGTATATTTTATGAATATCAAATATCAACAATGGTCGTATTTTTTTATTAAAAACAATCGAAAATTCTTTGACGATAATGTCGTAAAAAAATCCAATTAGAAGTCATTATAGTTGTCAATCAATTCTGCTTATTAAATTAATTATCATGTATTTTAAGCGGGCGAAGCCGTGGGCGAGCCGCTAGTGTTATATAAACAGCAAAATTTTGCACTGCGTTCATTTTTTTTATCAGTTGTGTGGAAGAAAGTCTCAAAATTAGTTTGCGACACCGGAGTGCCGTAGATCGTCCCTCGTAAGACCACTCTACATTAATTTTGGAAGTATTTTTGTTTAAGCTTTTCAATATTTTTTAATTCCGATGGGAGCGTAGCGACTGAGTGTGATATTAAGTTAAATTAAAATTGAGCTATTTAATGCAGAGTCACGAACGTTGGTTTTTGATCTATTATAACGGAAAGTTTAAAATTAAGCAATTTACGAGGCCAGTCATGGCGCAGAGGTTCAAGCGTGCAACTGAAAACGCGATAGAAGTAGAATTTCTAACTTTTGTTGTCATAGATTGCGTCACCTACCTGTAATATAATTAATATTAAGCTATTAAAATTTTAATTTTTAAATAAGCATATTGAGAAAATGCCTAATAAATTACACTATGTAGATAGTTACTAATAAGACACGTTGTTCGAAATTATTTTCACACAAACATATTTCATAATACATTATTATGAACCTTGCATTTAACAGCTAATTATAAATTTTAGTTTCAGTGAAATACGATATGGTCCTCGCAAATAATTTTCATCGCAGTATAATTCTACATTATACTTAGTTGCTTCTAGTTGAAGAGGTATGGGCTTCTATATTCAAGGCAGCGTTTGAAAATTATGCACATAAACTAATATGTTGCGAGAGGGCTAAAAGGGAGGTCAGAGGCGACAGTTTAAACCGAAGCTGAAGAGGAAGTGATTGAGACCGGAGTTTATTCCGATCTCTTTTCTGATATCAGAGATTCTGAGAAGACACGTAGTAGGTATTAAAAATAAACGAGTAGAACCTCCGACCACCTGGTCTTTGGTTCTACTTATATGTATAAATACAAAACATGAACAAATACTTTTAGCAAGGTAGTTTAAATTATAACTGGAAGCATAAATAATTGATCGATTTCAAAAGTAAGCCAATTATGATTTTCTGTCGTTTTTTACTCCACAGCTGCCGAATATATTTGAACAATTGATTATTCCGTAACCAATTCAGCATATATCCACATATAAATATTATAAACATAATTTGTAGCCAAAATATTTTTGAAGTATAATTATAGACAAAATTAAAACGAAAATTCAATTAAGCATCTGCTATAAGATTTTTTAAAAACATTACAACCTCTCTCATCTAGCCCTATCCAAGTAGAAAAATAAAGAGGACAGCGACGAGCACAAAAAGCGTCAATCCACTTTAAATCAACGGTTACGGAACCCATTTCCCAATATTTATCATGGAAAGCAGATTAAGCGTTCAAAAGCGGGAGCAGGGCTGTCACTCCACTGAAATTGAAACCACTGAAACCTGTTCAAGGATGACTTTATATTTTTTTAAGTACAACCAGCGAAATTAGACCAAGAAAATACTTTTAACGACTTTGTTATGAGTGGGTTTATGTTAAACTGTTCTTATATGTTAAAGACATTAATATATTACAATAGAATTATAATATACATTAAAATTAATTGGCAGAATTAAGTAGGAAATGTTGAAAACACTAATACTTTTTATTACGAATTTCAGAGTAAAAATATATATTTGTTTAATTATTACAAATAATTCCAAATATCACAAATATGATATAAATTTATATGTATGGTGGATATCATTCAAAAATAAAGTTTAGAGGCCTTCATTACAGCGGGTCACCATGGACGCTCTTCTCATTTTTTATGTAAATTGCGTACAAGAACTTTTATAATACTACCTCCTGACGCCAGAGGACCGCAGTGATTGGTCTACATAAAATTTATATTTTATTATGTATGCGAAATTCAAAAAATTTAAGGCACAAAACTCGAGCATATGGTGTGTTTAACAAGGTCTTATACGTTTGCCACTACCACAATTTAAAGTAGCTTTAAAAAATATACTAACAAGTAAAGCTTATTACACTGTTCAAGAATATTTAGATGATAAACATGTATGGAATTAATGTCTATTGAATGTGATGCAGGATAGCTGCCAGTTAATGTAATAAAATGATATATTATACCATTAACATTGAAAAGAGCAACTGTTGAGTTTCTTGCCGGTTCTTCTCAGCTCTACCTTCTAAGGTAGTTCTACCTTCCGAACTTGTGTTACTGACCGACTGTTAATCCTTATAAACTATTGGGCTTGTTTATTTTTATTTTCTTTTTAGTTTTATACAGTCGGGGTTTCTGTTTTTATAAATATTTTTTTATTAACATTTTCCTTGGCTCTCATATTACCTTTAACATTTTTTTAAACTATTGCTATCCGTCAAAATAAAATTATGATGGACACACAATACTTAATTCCTACAAAATGTAACTTTATTTGGTCTTATATTTTATCCATAATTAGTATATATATTTTTATATATTGTATATATATTTTTTTCTTGTTATAGGTGAAGGCAATATTTTTCCGGGAACTCTTTTAAACATGCATTTTTCTGTTATGTAATATAATTTTTTTTTACCGTACAACCTCTTTCGTGTGTTCTCCATTCAACGTGACATTGGCGAAGTGCTTATGTGCTCAACTGGCACGCTCGGAACGCCATATTAAAAGAAACCAAACCAAACCAAACCAAAAATTAGTAGTTTATTTTGTCAGTATCTTGATAAGTTGGAATGTGTTTTGCTGTAAAATAAAATATATCTGTATAAAATTGCAGAAGGCTTAATTCGCAGTCTGTGAATATTTTATTATTTTTTTAATATTTATTTACTTTTATATTTTCATTTCTTTGCTGGGGTGTCACAACACTCAATGGCTCCAGAATTCGGCAGAAAGTGGAGAACGGAGTGTCTTACCACTAGATTCCCTCTGGCTACCCTGCTGTATGCGGGATACAGCGAGGAGCTGAAAAAAAGACAACAAATGAAAGGGTAAACTATTAAAAAGTAAATTACAGTAGTTGAGCACCAATGCAAAATACGGCTCGCTCGAGAAATATAAAATATTGCATCCAAACGAGGGCACAGCAACAATAAGATGGAAATGCAGATTCCTACGCTATCCGCTCCCGTTAATAGCTAACGCGGCTTAGCCATTTTCTGTTGAAACTCAGCTTTTCAAATTAGCTATTTTTTGCAAGCATTCCTTAAATATATTATGTAAAATATATATTTTTTATATTTTTGTTCAATTTAGTGGCTTTACTTGATTAATGTTTTATATGAATGAGTACTTATTAAATTACATTGATTACGAAACATTTACATAAATGTATAGGTGAGTAAATATATACTCGAGATACTAGATGTTAAAAAAAATCAAAATTAGCTTCACGCTGTATCCCGCACATAGCAGGGTAAGCGGAACCTAGTGTTAAGATACTCCGTCTCCACTTTTTGCCGAATTCTGGAGGCATTACGTGTTGAGTGGCAGAGCTCAACGCCGCGCTTAACCTCGACACCAGAGCGAAGAAATGGAAATATACATTTAAGTAAATATTTCATTTCCTCGAGTGGGGATCGAACCCACAACCAGTTGGTTTTACAGTCTTACTTTGTACGCCACGACTGGCCTCAGTAAAAATATAAAATACTCGTATTTTCTGAAGTTTTTGTACGATATAAGATATTTTAAAATAGGACGAGATATACGCTTATAATCTAGAAAGCCAAAAAACTTATTAATATAATACTTTGCCTCGTATACTCAGATTATTTAGTTTGTGAATACCACCGCATTGTATATTTGTAATGTAAATTATAGTAATCACGAAAATAAGCCTTTTTAAATTTAAATTGCATCGGGAATTGTGTACGCCTTTGCATTTAAATGAAGTGAATGTTTTTTGCATTCATTTTCCTGACAAAATAATTTTACTATTATGCCTTTAGATTCTTTTTTGAAGTTGATTGTGAACTCGGTTCCTAACATTATAAAGTATAAAAGCGCTGCACGCTTTCTATATTCTTTTTATATTTATTGTAGGGAACTAGTATTTACATATATAGCTTATTTAATATGTGTTATTTATATATTTCAATATTGTAATTTATTTATTTATCACTTATATACAAACATACATTTAATTTAATTTATATATTTTATAGTAAGTATTCGTATTTAGTATATTTATATGAAAGCGCTCACTGCCGTCGACCAAACCGGTGAGGCGTTCTAAGATTTACGCCTACCCTCTTGTCGACGGCATATTTTACATATAACAGTCGATGCTTGCCACTCGATGCGTTTTGCATACGTTCATTTGTTTTACCTAATATTTTATTCCAAATTTGTATCTTTCGTGTTCTTTTCTATATATATGTTTGTGGTTTACTTTCTTATATACTGTACCCGTGATTAATTGTGATTTTACCGTTTGTGTTATCAGTGTACGCACATTTAAAGTGGTGTTGATTAAACTCAGTGCTAAACGTGAATAGATTTTTATTATTCATTTTCAATCAACACTACATCTATATTTTATAGCTCTGTATCTTTTAAGAAAAAAAGATAAAAATAAGATTACTTTGTTTTCCATCTGTCTGGCTGTCTGTCTGTTAAGAACTATTATCTCAAGAACGCTTGGAGATATCGATTTGAAATTCAAACAACATACTTCAAAATAAAAAAAATCTTATTTAATTATTATTAAAATATATTAATTATTATTAAAATATAAAGGATATTGGCAAAGAGATTGTGGGAAGAAATTTTCGAGGAAATATTTACGAATCGATTACTAGTCACGATGGTTGTTTATTTTGTAACAGTAGAATTAAATTATATTTTAGTCGTTATTTCAATGGGTTTTCGGTCTTCAAGCAATATTGCCTCATTGAAATATTAATTGGGGATTAGACAACATTGTAACATCTTTTTGAGGCCAGTTGTGGCGCAGGGGCACAAAGTGTGACTGTAAAACATGTAAAACCGACTGGTTGTGGGTTCGATCCCCACTCGAGGAGATGGAATATTTACTTAAATTTATAGTTTCATTTCTTCGATCTGGTGTCGAGGCAAAGTGCGGCGTTGAGCTCTGCCACTTACCACGCAATGCCTACAGAATTCGGCAGAAAGTGGGGAACGGAGTGTCTTAACACACTAGATTCCGTCTGCTTACCCTGTAGTGGGCGCGATACAGCGTGAAAGTAATTTATTTATTTGTAAAATATTTTTAAACATTTTTTATACACCTTGCACGATTTCTTAGTTACTTCGTTATCTCAGTTTCGTTGGCTACTCGGCAAAATAATATTAAAAAAAACCATTTTAAAGAAAATGCAAAGGAAATGGGAAATAGCAAAGGAATTATTATTTTTTTATTTTATTGACTTACGAGAAATTCCATCCATTTCCATCAAAGTATTACCGCAACCTTGTAAGCATTTAAATAATATATGTAAGTACTGTAGAAATAGGTTAATCTTGTTGCCATCATAAATAAATAAGATGAAATATAATTTTATTTAAAGGCGGGTAAGCGCGTTGTCAGAATGCAAAGGGATCAACAGGCTTTCGTATAATCAGGTGGAATTAATATTCTGTTTGTTAGTTTATGTTAAATTTTAGTGGATTTGTATTATATTAATTGTATTACTTTGTCATGGGGCTGTAGAAATAGTTTGAAATGCACTGAAAATAAAGGCCTTATTGTGTTTTAAGTCGTAAAATATTCATCTTTGTAAGTAAGTTTGAATCCATTAGCTTAAATCGTGAAAGCACAGCTTATTTGGATAATTACTAAAACTATATAAAATATTGAAATTATATAAATATTTTTTCTCTATTATCTATTAATCATACTGTATTACATTCAATGACTAGTAATAGGTTACAGATATGAAAGATAAGATTCGATAAAATCAGTGCCATCTTTGAGAAAGTGGAGCATGATCGACATATTAGTAGCTACGACATTGCTGAAGAACTGGATGTTGATCATAACAATTTTACGTCTTTTACGAAAGTCTAGGTACAAGAAAAAACTGAGATTTCAGTACTACATCATCCTACTGAGAGAATACCTAATGTAACGTGATTCCATTTTACCGATTCTTTGTTAAAAATTAACAATTTCGAATCATTTCTTGAACAGTTGATTACGGGTAATGAAAAATAGGTGACTTACGATAAGAATGTGCGAAAAAGATTTTTTTAATCAACAATCTCAAAATTTCTAAAGGAATGGGTTCCATGGCACTACCCATAAGATGGCAACAAGTCATCGATCAAAACGGCACATACATATTATAAATAAATAAAAAAATATACCTAAAAAAATATTTTGAAACTGTGAAACTTTTAAGTAAATCAGTTCAGTACTTTCAGAGAAAAATATGACTATACATATCGACAGACAGACAGACAAGAAATAAAAAAAATATATTTCTATTATTCTTTTTAAGTGTCCCTCTATCCATTTCAGATAAAATTACTAAACGTACAGACAAAATATTTTTACTGTCTTATTAAATAGAGATTTCACAATATCGATAAATAACAATTGTGAAATACGATTCCGGTCAAATTAGTTGCAAATTGTTGAAAATGTGACAATACAAAGTAACATACCACTTTAGTCAGTAGAATACAAAAATAGTTTCAACAGAGTCCTAACTATCGAAATTGTAAAACACACAGAGCCTCAATTGGTAGACAAACAAACAAAATGAATAGGAAAATTTAATTTAAATTGAACTATTTGAAATAAAATAAAGCTAGATGACCTATATCTGACATAAAAAAAAATTTGCTTTACGCTGTATCCCGCACACTGCAGGGTAGGCAGAGGGAACCTAATAATTAGACACTCCGTTCCCCACTTTCTGCCGTATTCTGGAGGCATTGCATGTTGAGTGGCAGAACTCAACGCCGCGCTTGTCCCCGACACCAGAGCGAAGAAATGGAAATATAAATTTAAGTAAATATTTCATCTCCTCGAGTGCGGATCGAACCCACAACCAGTTGGATTACAGTCGCACTTTGTGCCCCTGCGTCACGATTAGCCTCGATATCTGATATTTATGATATATATTTGAATGCACGAACGTAAACCATTGTAATTGCGGTCACTGTAAATATAACTAGGATTTTTTTTTCTATAATATGTAATGGCGAAATTTCTTCGATATAATAATGCAATTTATTTTACTGTAATCAGATAATCAATAAATTTTACAAGGGAACACACTGAAAAACCCATTCTCTGATAAACCCTATGGTATGACAGTCCTACGTTGAATAGAATCGGTAATCGGAGTATTCATAAATCAAATACGATGTCGAAAAAATTATATATTTGCCGATAAAATACGACGTACATTCACATTTCGTCCTGACATTAGAGAAAATTTATATGAGGGAGAATTCAACGGCACGTAAGGCTTGTCATGCAGTGAAAGTACTTTTACGGTTATTTCACTTTAAAATTAACGTTATTCTGACTTGTAGTATACCTTGTACATGTAGAAAGAAAATAATCTAAAATACTAGGCCGTCGTGGCGCAGTGATACAAGGGTGTGACTGTAACGCAACGGTTGTGGGTTCGATTCCCACTCGGAGGAATGAATTATAATTTATTAAAAAAAATATTTTTTCGCTCTGGTACCAAGGCGAAAGTGTGAGTTCAGCTACTCAACCCGCAATGCCTCGAAAATTTGACGGAAAATGGGAAACGGAGTGTCTTAATATTAGATTCCCTCTGCCTACCGCAGGGTATGTAGCGTGTAGCGTATGTTCTTGAACAAGCAATTTCAGTGGCATTGACTGTAATTATTAAATATAAAAAGAAATGTACAGCGAAGAATACAGTGTATTGAAAGAAACACTTATTGGATCACATAGTAACAAATATTGAAGAACTTCAACGGTGAAGGGTATTGTACTGCGGATGCAAAATAAAATTTTATTCTTTAAACTTATATAGTTCTAGTACTTTCATACTTCTATATTAAAGGTATAAATAGTGTTTCTGTATACAAACTATAATCATGTGATTAAATTTCACATACAGTAATATATTTTGCATCACTTTTCCTATACTTAGTATTAAAGTGGAGACCACCGGGGTGCAGCAGCTGTAAACACGAAATTTGTGGGTTCGATGTCTACTCGGGGGAATGATGCTATTTAATTATTTGCAGTTGACAGCTCTAGTGGATAAAATGTAGTGTCCTAACATTGGATTTTCTCTACCTATCTAGGTATGAGTATATGGGGGTAAAGTGTGAAGTGTGAAAAAGGGCATTTTTTTTATTTATGAAAGCATAAGGTTCCTTCAAAAAGTGCGTTTATCTTAACTAGCAACATATCAGTAGCTCCTCTGGTGATATACAGGGTAGTGGGCTGCCGAGATAACTAGCCCACACGCTCGTACGCTCGTTTGCCTTTTCTTTTCCATAAAATAAATGACCTTAATCGCGATATTTCTTTAATTATTTAAAAATATAAAACCAAAACTATCGAAATATATTATAATTTTGTGATATAACATCCACATTCCTCTCAAATAATAAGCTCCTACCTCTTTCGGTCTATCACTTTTCGCATATATAGAACTAAAGTTTTCACCTTGAAGGAGCAAGTTGGCTCCAGCGCGGCATTTCCGTGCTAATTAACGAGCGACTCCGCATTGTTGGGCGCATCTCGGTCTGTTATAGGGTTGGTGCTCTTTCTTGAAATAGTGTATATAGTAGTCTAAGTGATGTTTACTTTTTTTTTGTTTTTAAATTTTGTAAGGTGGGTACCGGAGTGTTTCAATATTAGACCTCTCCCTACCCTGCTATTTTCGGGATACAGCGTGAAGCTGAAAAAAAAAACAATTATTATTTACATAAACTTGTCTAGATAGAACTTGGTTCGATTTATAACTAAAGCTGTTTTTCTAATTGCTTAGAATTTACATCTAATTCTTATTTAAAATTTAGACAAAAATAATCTACTTATCAGTAGGTACGTTCAAAATGTTATAGTTGTTATATATTTATACAATAAATTATTTCTAAAAGATTAACTTGGAATAAAAAATATATTTTTAACAAAAAAAACCGCCTTCAAACAATAAACCATTAAGTAAAAAATAAATTTACTTAACATAAAGTACAACGTACCTTAATTTTGTTAAACAAAAACAATCAAAGAAAGATTTTATAATTTTAAGTCGGTGTCAAGCTAATGCCACAACAACCTTACTTCAATATCAAATTAAGCGTTGTTTTACTTGGCACCGACTTCAAAATTATAAAATCTTTCTTAAATTGTTTTTTTTAATAAACATAAAAATACAGTCGAATTGATAACCTTCTTTTCTCACAGAAGTCGGTTTATAACGTCACACTATGACGTCGATTCTTTAAAAATTTTAAAAAAGAAGTTTCACTTCAAAAATTAAAAAAAAGGTAAAAATTTTAAAGCACGACCCTATACTACTGTGAAATTAACTGCGAAGTTACTTAACCGTAGTTGGAGATGTGCAAGCTTGCTTTTTTTTAATTGAATATATCTTGCACATATTATATATGTGTTATAATATGAACTTAGATCGAAATATTCGTTATATATTTTCAAATATATAATCGAGTGGGATACAAATATAGGACATCTATACTGATATGTTATTTTAAACGATGTTCGCTGGTATCGTTAACAAGAACGATACGTCACTAGTTTTTGAAATATTTATGGTGCCCCTTATTCACCCACGGACATTTAAGCCCCGCCCTATCCTACTGTGCTGGGTATATTGGTAAATTGGTTTTTAAAGTGCCCCGAGGGTACGGGATCTCGGGAGAGGTACGCAAATATAAAAATACCAAAATGCTATTTTAAGAATAGAAATAAGGAGGACCTACCGGAGGGCATGTATGAAGAGGTTGATGACAGTGGACGAGGCGAGAGAGGTATGTAGAGACCGTAGCGTTTGGCGCTCCGTTCTCTCTGACTACCCCGCTAGGGATAAAGCGTGAAGCTAGTTTTTTTTTTAGTTTAGAATAGAAATGAAAGTGTTTTTTGTAGGTCAATTTTTAAAACATTTTCATGGAAATAAATTCTGTTTCACAAGTTTACCAACTACGTTCATTCGTCACAATTCTATTATATTTTTTTTTGTATTCTTTTTATATCCTCATATTTTATTTACCTTATAAATAAGTAATCACAGAAATAAAAGCTTCTGAAAAAATTCGAAAGCAATGAAAATGAAACCATTCTCATTTTCGATCCTTCTTAAGGCCGTATAAATTGTTAGAGACGGTACTAAATCGCTTTAAATCAAAATTGCTGGTGGCTTGCTAAAATAATTCTTAAAACCATGGTTGCAAGATTTGTTTTCAAATAATTATTATAGAGGTCAGTCGTGGAGCTGGGGCACTGTAGAGAATAAAAGATAAAACGTAGAGTTCATAACTATGAAATATAAAATAATAAAAAAAAACTCGATAGTTTAAACAATTCGGGCAAATATATTATTGAACAACTAGACCATTTAAATAATTTTATAATCGATACATATATAAAAAAATCCTTTTTTGCAAAATACAAAGATTAAGAGTAGGTTTAACCCATTCTTAGACCAACATTTTCCAATTAGCCTAGTTTAAAAGAGTAATAACTTATTTCTTTATTTCGAAATGTACTAAATATACATACTTATTTTAGAAAAATTTTTCTTTTTTTTTAGCCTCACGCTGTATCCCGCACACAGCAGGGTAGGCAGAGGGAACCTAGTGTTAAGACACTCCGTTCCCCACTTTCTGCCGAATTCTGGAGGCATTGCGTGTTGAGTTGAGTGGCCGAACTCAACGCCGCGCTTGTCCTCGACACCAGAGCGAAGAAATGGAAATATAAATTTAAGTAAATATTTCATCTCCTCGAGTGGGGATCGAACCCACAACCAGTCGGTTTTACAGTCATACCTCGTGCCGCTGCGCCACGATTGGCCTCTTTTCTAAGTGTGGAATAACACTTTAAAAATGTTTAAAAATACTAAATATACGTTCAGATGTTTCTATTATCATATAATAGTCATATCAAATTGTCACATAATATGTTCAATATAGTGCTATTAAAGGAAGAAGAACTTCATTTTCCTGTTTTTGAGAATCAATAAACCAGTGAGTGTGTCATTGAAGAGTAAAAGACGTAATTCGTTGAGGAAATGGGCCATTTGCCGCCCTTTCTAGCTATTCAGTATTAGCAATTTGGTTGTTGGAAACTATTTTCAAAGCGAAATTGCATTGGATGAGATAAAAGAGAAGAGACCCGATAATTAGCTCCATTTTTAGGTTGAATGTCCTTTCTTTGAATGTTTCATTTCAAAACTGATTTGGATTGCCAAAATCTTATGCATACAGACAAAAGTATAAATACTTACTTATTCATACTCCTTTTGAAAATAAAAATGTTAAACCAGTGATAATATTTAATTTTTAACTAGATCGTCTCTATAACGTAGGTAAGGTGCCGTAATATTTACGCCTACCCCCTTGTCGACGGCATATTTAATTATCGCAGTCGTTGCTTGCCACTCGATGCGCTTTCTATACGTTCCTTTGTTTTCTAAATTCGTGTCTTTCGTGTTCTGTTATATATATATATATATATATATATATATATATATATATATATATATATATATATATATATATATATATATATATATATATATATATATATGTTTGTGGTTGACTTTCTTATATACTGTACCGTGATTGTTAATTGTGATTGGTGTTATCACTGTATTGTATGTACATTTAAAGTGGTGTTAATAAAACTCAGTGCTATTCGTAAGTAAACTTTTATTCTCCTATCATCAACACTACGCAACGTGAAGCTGATTTGCACAAACGTGTGACTGACTATAAACGTGACGTCACCACGACTGACCTTTGATTTTCTATTATATTTAGCAGTATATGAAGAGGAAATCTAATATTAAGATACTACGTTCCCAAATAAGAAAATATTAAATATATAATTTCCTCAAGTGGGAATCGAACCCACAAAAGTTTCTGCACAGTAAACATTATTAGATTTAGAAAAAGATACTTTTAAGTCCACATAAGAATGTAAAAGCAGACTATTATTTTTACTTTCCCGTCAATTTAAAGTAAGCCACAAGCCAATTTCGTATCAGCGCTTTCTCCACAAAAGCAAAGTTAGCGAAGTTAAAAATGAAGTCATTTACTTGACTTAAACTCGTTACTTCTCTCAGTTGACCTCTTCAGCAAAATGGTACATTTTCAGGAGTTATTATGGTTTGTTTTAAATGAATAAGTTAATTTATATTAATATACGAATTCATTCATTTGATATGATTATTTTATTAAAATTACAAGCTATTTACAATAGTTATTTTTTAATTAATTATAAGGATTTTTAATTATTTTCCAAAAAAATACGACCATTGCTATTTAAGATCGTTTCCGTAGTTTTTTATAAATATATGTACGAACCTTTTTCTTAGAGCGCTTTGCAAAATAGTAAAAAAATATTTTTTTTACATTCTTCACATGTTCAAAAAGATTTTTTAGAAGAGTTATTAAAGCAATTTATATTTACTTAAACAGACTTAATGATTAAATAACTGGCCTTTATAAGGATTCATTTCCCATAGAGTTCCGATCACTTTTTGTAATTTTTTGTCACAGAGTATTAATTTAAGCAAAGCACTTTGCCTCGACACCAGAGCGAAGAAATGGAAATATACATTTAAGTAAATATTTCATCTCCTCGAGTGGGGATCGAACCAACAACCAGTCGGTTTTACAGTCACACTTTGTGCTCCTGCGCCACTACTGGCCTCACTAGAAAGTCAATGTCACTTGACACCGACTTCATAATTATAAAATCTTTCTTTAATTATTTTTGTTTAACAAAATCAAAGTCGTTTTACTTTTTGTTAAGTTTATTTATTTTTCACTTTTTATTTGAATTCAGTTTTTTTTTGTTAAAAATCATTTTTGACTTTTAATTTTTGTATGATTTGAGATCAAACTAATAGAAACCCAGAAGGACAGAAGGGCAGACAAAAATTCTGCTGAGTGGTTTTTCGCTTGTGTTATCACGTATCTAATCCAAATATTTTTTTTATAATTTCATTTGCTGTTTTAGTTTTGCTATCTTTTTATTATATGTATAGAATATGAACTAGATTATATAAAAAGTTACTTTCTATTATAATGTATATCCCAAAAAACACACACTTAGTAGGTCGAATTTTGAGAAACTGAAATGCCTTATGCGAAATTTGAGGCTTCCCGAAGTAGTAACAAAGTTTTATATATATTATCAATCAGAAAGCTTAATCCTTAGGATTTGATTTCCCCGTTTTAGTTAGCACCTACGCCCTATAATTAGAGCCCATATAAAATTTGAGGCTTCTAGAAATGTAGTAATAGGTCGAATATACTAAATATCCACCTAAGTTCTATAAACAAAACTCATGCATATATAGCATGTCTAGACACATTACACATAAAACAAAGCATGAACACAATGAGTTCTGGATAGTAGACGCCAACGCCCCTGTTTTATTTAAACAGACTGGAAAATGAAAATAACTTTAATATTAGTGAGAATCCCATGACCATCACTACCCATAAAGTTATAACTTATTTATAGTAACACATAACAATAAAAAATATAGCAGCCCACCCACAAGCCAGTCCCAGATGTGTTTGAGGATGAATAAAATAAGATAACAAAGGGAGATGGTTTGTTTCATATGAATGAATGGGGATACTTATTTATGTACTATATTACGCGTTTGACCGTGTGTGCGGTAAAAAGGATAGTTGTAATGTCTCGTACATTCGGCAAAAATTGGAGAACGGAGAATAAATGAGAGTACAGTGACATTTTACTGATATTATTTATATTTTACGTACAATACATAACACAGCAATCAATACAATAAATAAAATTGTAAACAACAAAGTAACACAGTAAATTGGACTATTTTGAATGTACAACAAAAGTATTTATGTAATACACCACCCAAAACGATCACAGAAAATAAAGATAATAGAATTGTTTTGGAATGTTTTTCGTAAGTCGTTCCATTCTTTCTCGAGATTAACATGTTTATATGTAGGGTTTGGGAAGCCGGTCTGAAATATCCTTTATATAAGGTCGGGGCAAAAGTATTTTCGTATTGTTCATGCATAGAGAAATATTTATATAGCGTTTTGATTGATAGCTTGTTGTCATCTTATGGGTAGTGCCATGGATCCCATTCCTACAGAAATTTTGAGATTGTTGATTAAAAAAATCTGACAGGTAGTGTTCAGTGTCCTTTTGAGGTTAGCTTTATGCTTCCATGCCCGTTCTCCAATGACCAAAAAAGGTGGAAATCTGATGGAGCAAGGTCAGGGCTATACGGAGGATGCATCAACACATCCCAGCCAAGCTCTCTCAATTTTTGCTGCGTGGCTATAGGTAAGTGCGGTGTGGCGTTGCCATGGTGGAACACCACGCCCTTCCTATTCACCAGCTCCGGCCGGTTGTTTCAGGTTGTCATCAGCTGCTGACAGTAGAGTTCAGAATCGATAGCAAACCCGGTGGCAAAAGCTCATAGTGGACGATTCCTTTCCAATCCCACTATACCCAAAGCATCACTTTGTTTTGAGTCAGGTGGGACTTTGCCACGGTCTGTGGGGCTTGTCCATGCTTCAACCACAATCTTTCCCGCACGATAAGAAATCGTAAGTAACCCATTTTCTTCACCCATAATTAACTGTTTAAGAAATGATTTGGAATTATTACGTTTCAGCAAAAAATCGCAAACGAAAACACGTTGCATTAGGTTTTTCTCAGTGAGACCATGTGGTGCCCAAATTTCAAGTTTTTTCTTGTACCCACACTTTCATAAATGACGTAAAACTGTTTTATGATCAACATCCAGTTCTTCAGCAATGTCGTAGCTACTAACACGAGTATATCGATTTTGTTCCACTTTCTCAAAGATGATAGTGATTTTATCTGTGTTAATTAATTTTGAAACTAGTTTTTACTATTACAGTTAAAAGAAAAAAAAGTATTTTTTATTTATAAAATTTGTCATAGTAGTTGAAGAAGAACATATTTGATTTGTGATTATGGGGTCATATTCTAAGAATAAATATAAAAATATATATTTCTAAACAAATTTATAGCATTGGAAACAAATTGATACTATTTTAGCAAACATTGCCTGCTTATATTTCAAATGTAACGGATATTATTAATACACGAAGTCATATTATTCTATAAGCATATTATGTTTAAATTGAAATTTATACA
The DNA here is from genome assembly GCA_021202915.1 of Heliconius himera. Classification (NCBI taxonomy): domain Eukaryota; kingdom Metazoa; phylum Arthropoda; class Insecta; order Lepidoptera; family Nymphalidae; genus Heliconius; species Heliconius himera. The sequence goes on from JAJHJA010000296.1 coordinate 478,965, forward strand.
TAGGTTACTATATTCTGTCATTTTAAAATAGATATATAAAATAACGAATTTTTTAGTCTATTTTTATTTATTGTATGGCTTGATGATATATTTGAAAACAATTTTGTACTTGACAACGTAAGACCTCTCCTTTATGAAGACATTAACTTATTCCATTTGCATAGATATCACTAAAATTATGAAGACAATCGATTAGATTTTGTTTCTTTATTTGAATTGAATAGGCCCCGAAACTCCGAGACCGATATGGAATTTATTTTACAATTAGACGATTAACGTGTAAAAAAATACCAAAAAAACCTTATACCGCGTAAGCTGTGGAAATTATTGACAATAGAGCATAGTGATACTACAACTACACGTACAGAAGACATCAATATCTACAAAAAAGTTTACCTATTAGAGTTATAAAACAATAACTAATTTTCAAAGGAAAATATGCAAACGTGTGTGTGTTCTAGTTAAGTTCAGAGCCGCCATCGTAGTACAGAGGGACATCTAAAAAATATATGTATTATTGTGAAAAAATAAAACTAACACTCACCCTAAGTGTGTTATATACTGTTTTATATTCTGTCATATAGGGATTTCTAATTTAATTGATTCTTCCCTTCTATTAGGGGACATTTCTTAGTAAGGGATTTTAGATAAAATTAAGTTAGAAACACATCAATTCGGTGGGAAAGTGGCTACATTCGGCAAAATAAGATTGATGGACAGCGAGACAACTGTAATCAACCAGAATGAAAGTGGGACAACCCTTATAAAGCCCGTAGTAAATTATTAGTGGCGGCGACAACTGAGTTAACTGATTACGTCGCAAAAGAAATTAAAATAATATTTTTGTATTGGATCCTTAAATTTTTTATGAATATCAAAGGACATTATAAAATAATTATGTACAAGAAATATATACCAATTAAAAAAATACTTGTTCAATAACTATTTTTTAACAAAAACTACAAACAATTTTTTTACTTAAAAAATTAAAACTACAACATTTTTTTGGTTTATCCAAAAAGTAAAAAATAAATTTACTTAACATAAAGTAAAACCTACATTGATTTTGCTAAACAAAAACAATTAAGGCAAGATTTTATAATTTTGAAGTCGGTTTCAAGCTGCTTCTATAATAATACCTAATTTCAAAACTATCCTTGAAGTTGTATCCTATCCAATAAAAAAAAATCATCGGAAACGTTTGGCGTGATATTGAATGATTCGTCTATTTGTCACGCACATACCATATGCAAATTTGAGACTTATGTGATTTTTTCACAGATTCCATTGTCAGATATGAATCAATTTAAAATGGAAACCCACAAAAAGCACTAGCTTTAGCACCCAGTCAAAAGTTAAGGTAATAAGCATAAAAAAAACAGTCGACTTGATAATTTCCTTTACTTACAAAAGTCGGTTTATAAGCACAATCGATTTTACATAAGTTACTAATTAATTTTCAGAATGCTAAATAAAAAGATACTGTCTAGATCTATAGCCGGTCTGGCAGCGGAATTTTTAGTTTTACGATTTGGAAACTTTTACAATGAAAGCGTTACAGCCAATAAATTGAACTTGACACGGTATATACCGCTAAGTAATCAAATGAATTAAAACTAAAATATTAAACTACTTACAAAATCTGTTCTTAACCCTCTGCGACTGACGTGGTAGTCCTATAGACCCCGTAAAATAGAAAATTCTATTTTGAAATTTTATTTAGCTTGAAACTTTATCTCACGTGTATATGTGAATAGGCATAGAGAAGACCAAAAGACAGTGTCTCAGTGTCTTTCCGCCCGATTTTAGAACACTGCGTGTCGAGTGGTGGAGCTCAATGCGTCACCTTATCTACCAGAGCGAGAAATGTAAATAATTATTTCTCCGAGTCGGAACCGTAAACGTGACGGTTGTGGGTTCAATTCCTACCCGGAAATATTTTCATTTCTTCGGTTTAGTAACGAGTTCCGCCACTCAACACGAAATACCTCAAGAATTAAACAGAATGTGGGGAACGGAAGTGTCTTAATAGGAACAGTGTTAAAATAAAAAATGTTTGTATTAGTGTTTGCTAATAACCAAATAGAGTTACAACTTTTTTTCTCATAAAAGTCAGAATATTCAAATCACGTATACGAAGAGGGCCACCGCCTCTTTGACTTCCTACTTTATAATACATCGGAGCAAGCGCCAGGAGCTGTTTGCATCTCATCTATACATATCCTTACTATTTTGTTATTTCCACGTGGAGTTTGAAACTTTGCTTATTCCAGCTTTGTAATATATAAGAAAGGTAAAAATAGACAATATATAATTAAGGTTACCTTATTATCTTACTAATTTTCACACAGTAGGTAAATGTGTGAAAATTTGTTTTTGTTCTAGACTTTTCTATAAATCTTATAAACAATTCATTAAACTGTAGAAAAAAATAGTCATAATTCGTCAAGTGTAGGAAAATTTGCATATTTGGAGCGTTCAGCTAATCTCACTCACTTTCAAAGAATATCTTTCAAAGAACTGCTTACAACGCCTGATGGGAGTTTGAAATTACACAATAAGTATAAAAGTAGGAGCTATATATGTATAAACTGAAAATGTGTTGATTTAACTCAAATGAATTGAGTAGAGACTGAGTTATTATTATGTTCCTAAATAAGTATTTGGTTTAGCTTATATTGCAGCAACACTTTATTAAATTTAGAAACGTATAGAGATATGTTTATATTAAATTACAAGCGGCCCACTCGTGGCTTCGCCCGCATACCATCCGTTATAGATGACAGATTGATACATTTAATTATGAACAACTTGTTTTGATAATTCTGAGAGTGTGCGAGCACTACGCCGCGTCATCAACGGTAAAAGCGCCCCCCGCGCGAATCGAGCCTAAGCTTGCGGCGGTAAATAGAGCGTTGAATTTATTTTCATTTTACATTTTCTCGAAAAGTATACTTCCAAATTACATGCTATAAATGCCAAAGTTTATCTATATAAAAATTTCTTTGATAATAGAATAACTTACCCTCATAAATTTCAATATTCATGTCAAATAAAAAACTGTGAAACACCTTGCAATTTTTTTGTCGAAAAATACCTTATTGTGACTTATTTATAAAGATATACGGTCTCGCGGAATTTTGTGTAGAACTAATAAAATAGAATATTTTTGTAATACAAAGTACTGACATATGTTTAGCTATTTATGCAGCGCATGCGTTTAAAAGCGTTCATTATTTTTTTATTTCGTTATTTAAGGCTAATCGAGACTTACAACGTAATGGTATATAGCCTATAACACTCCTGAGGACTGTTGTACAAAACAAAAAACGTAGATATGACCAGTAGATCCAGAGATCTTAGCGCTTAAACAAACAAACAAACAAACTCTGCCTCTTTTTATATTATATATAAGTTACGCAATTAACTTTTATCTCTAATTTTATTCTTGCAATAATCTGCATCATACGGAAAAGGTAAGTAGTATGTTTTTGTTTATCTCTCCGGTAAAAAAAATCGGTTTAGTTTAGAGATAATACTGGATAACATAAATATTCCAAAATGACGTCGCTTACCCAATAACATGTTTGATAATATGTGTACCTAACCACCTAACCTACCTTTTCTCTACTTGCCGCCGAAATGAATAGTAGAACTCAACGCCGCGCTTTCCTCGTTGGGTGAGGAAAATAAAATATCAAATACTTTTTGCACCATTTTCTCGAATGAAAATAGGATCTGTCATGCATGCACAATCACACGCTTGTACCCTGCGCCACGACTGACCTAAAACCGTACCTTGTGCCTAAACCATATGTATTTTATTAAAAAATCCATAAAAAAAATATTTAAAGAGAAAGTATTTTGCACTACAGAATCAAGATTTTTAGGAGTAGGTACATCACTAAGTTGAAACGAAAACATCAAACCGGACGCTATCTGGGAACTGGCATTTTCAGTTAAAATAACTGACCATAAACTCGATAAAGCCAAGTAAAAAATTGTTCTCTTAGAAGCATAAGGCTAACCAAAAATCCAGCTTTTTCAATTACAGGTTTCGGCTTTGTCCTCGATAATACAGCAAAATGGAAACTAAATGTCTTTTCGTCATTTAAATTTCAATAATAAAAGAATTTTACGTATAAATGTGAATAGATACTTACTATAAAGATTAATCCAGTCTTGTCGCTTGTCTCTACGCGGATACCAAAAGTTTTGAGAAGATTAAGTAGGGGTTATGTAACAACCACATTAATTTTAAACATTAAATGTTGATGCTTTTACAGTGTAATTACCTCCTAGGCGACACGACAACTGTGAAATTTTACACGGAACTTTATTTGTAAAAATATATGTAATATTTAGGGTTCCGTACTTTGTAAGGAAAATTAACCTTCATGCCACTCTGTTGTCCGTCTGTCTGTCTGTCAAGACCCTTTATCTCAGGAACGTTTGGAGATGTTGAGCTGAAATTCAGACGATATACTCAAATCTACGGCTCCATCATTTCCTGATAAAAAACATATTTCTATATTTATTTAGAACTCATCTACAGGTGGTACTAGTTCAGGAAAAAAGTTCTGAAAGCTATACATTTTTGGTTAAATCCTAAAAATAATAGCCCTCAAAAGGGGGAAAAATTTTCACTTTCTCTGAAAAACAACAGTAAGAAGTAGTAGGTAAGAGGCCAGTCGTGGTGCACGGGCACAAAACAAGGGTTCAATCCCCACTCGAGGTAATTAATTATTTTACTTCTTCGCCCTGATGTCGAGGCAATAACGCTGCGTTGAGTCCCCCCACTCAACACGCCTTGCCTCTAGAATTCGGTGGAAAATGGAGAATGGAGTGTCTTAACACTAGGTTCCTTCTGCCTACACTGCTGTGTGCGGGACGCAGCGTAAAGCTGAAAAAAAAGTAATGTTATTTTAGAAAAACTGAGTTTAATATTATTATAACAATAATATAATGAAGTCAAAAAGGGTTAATTAAGATTTCAATTTAGAAATTCAATAGCATACAATTCATATTACATTTTAGCTCCGAGTTAAGCCACTTGTAAATAATAACGGCCCAATTCTATCTAACAAATATTTCTGTCATAATTTATATAAAGCTTAGCTTACAATAAATATTTATTATAGCGAAAGGATTATGTATATTTATATATTTTATTAGTACATTTATATATTTTTAGCACAAAAAGTATTTTTTATCCTTAATCTAGCCTATCATATTGTCATACTAAATCTTTATTTCAATATATGAAAATATAATTTGTCTAAAAAAAAATATTATTAAATTTTATGCAATTTATAATTTTCAATTTTAGTAGTGTACCTATTTTACCATAACACGAAGGCGAATCTACAGTGAACCACCGTAGTAATACACAAGAACTAGTAGTTTAGTAGTAGTAGTAGTTTGTGTTACTTTCCATATATACATAGAGGAATTGAAAATCCAGGAAGAATCGCCTTTTTTCACATTTTGTTGAAATACTTTTTGACAGTACACGGTTTGTATTTTAACGCATCTGTTGTGAAAATAGTTTTTAAAGCATATTTTTGTTTTTGATTATCATGTTTTAGAATACAGATTACAAATTTAAACATTATATGAAAAATATATTTTATCTCTATGTATAATAAAACAGTAAAAATATTTTGTCTGTACATTTAGTAATTTTGACTGAAATGGATAGACGGACACTTAAAAAGAATAATAGAAAGCAAGAACATTATATTTTAATTTCTTGTCTGTCTGTCTTTCTGTATAACGCTAATCTCCGAAAGTACTGAACCGATTTACTTAAAACTTTAACTTATTCTATATTTTGCAATGCCACCATGTCCCGTTAGCATCTGGACGTGTAACGGTGCAAACACCGTCGTTCTCGTTATTCTGAATGCTACTTCTACATCTGAGAGAAATCTCTTTGTCACTACTCGCTTCTGTCTGGGGTGTTTCATATCTGTCCTGCCGTGTGCGGTCAGATTCTTTTCTAATCATTTCTTCAACATAACGACAATGGAATTTTGTCATAGTCCTGATCAGAACCTGCGAGTGCCGCTGCTTTTGCTAGTTCGTCAGGATGTTCGTTTCCAACAATACCCACGTGTACTTTGAGCCAGAACAATCTGATTTCCCGCCCCTGTACTTTGATCTTCCTCTCGCTTTCTCTTATTGTCGTTGCTAGGGGGTGGCCTGAATTAGGATTTCTTAATAATTCCAGTGACGATCTGGAGTCGCTTAAAATATTAACTATTGAGTCGTTGCTGGCTGCCACATTTAGTATCGCCCTGTCTAGTGCGTATAGTTTCGACTGGAAGACCGTGCAGTTTGGATGTAGACTGAATTTTTCACAACCGGTCTCCTTACCTTCACCCCATCGTGACAGGGCTGCTCCCAGAACCAGGACCAGGACTTTTGAGGTTATCGTCATCCGTTAAGTGGCATGCGTTACTGTCGCTAGATTTAGTTGACATTAGTGACTTTTGAGGTTATCATCACTACTGAGGGAATGAGCTACTGTAGTTCTATTTAGGTGACAGTAGTGACTTTTACATTGAGGCATTAATGGAGTACTGTTCATAGCAAAAGGATTGATTGATTCTAGTAGTACCGTGTTTATTTAATTTAATTTTTTAAGATTAACGTGATTTAATCTATAAGGGGAATAAATCGGATTACGGGACTTTGTCACAGGCGACCCATTTTGAGAAGTTAACGAAGCGCTGCGCCGCTCGTAGAATTTTTCGTAGGTGATGTATTTGTGGAACGCAAAAATTTTAAAAGGCTAGTAACGTAGAGTTTAACGTACAGAGAAAATAGTACATTTTATTATAATGTATCGTGACGCAATGCGAGAGCGTCTAATTGTAAAAGTGATGGTTGTGGGTTAGATCTTACGTTCGGTCGTTCAGAGCTAAGAATTATTTTACTTTCGTCGCTCTAACAAGATAAAGCGCGGCGTTTAGTTCCGCAACTCATCACGCAATGCCTCCAGACTCTGACTAAAGTGGTGAACGGAGAACTTTATCACTAGGTTCCGTCTGCATACCATGCTGCGTGCGGGATACAGCGTGAAGCTCATTTGATTGAATTTATTTGCTTCAGGGCGTCGGAACTATACTGTAGGTATACGCGGCGAATGTGGTTATGCATCATATGGATTCAAATACAAGTACAATACGGTTTCAAACTCGAGATTACAAGTTAAATGTTTATATTTAAAAAAATAAGATAACAGCTCATCGCCGTAAAAATGAAAAAAAAACCTAAATGCACATAAATACGAAATGTATTTAACAATATTTTAAAAGTTCCCATATTACAATGTAATCGGTATCTTGAAACTCCTCCATTTCGTGTTGAGAGTTGGTTTTTGGTCTTCAACTTTTCCAACACTTTGTTCGCTTATTGACTGTTCTGACTAAAGTCATAATGTTGTTTGAGCAAAGAGGCGTTGAGAACTTTGCTTCTTTATACGCTCAATTTTAAAGTACCTATTATTCAGATATTTTATGACTTTATTTGCTTAAAATTTATTAAAACTTAAGAAGTTTTGCAAAAACATTAATAAACAATGATTCATTTATCTGTAAACGGAAGATTCTATTGTTTGCATGTTACTTGATGGCACAATAAAGATTTGCGCAATTTTTTCTATGGAGCTCGGCAATATAAATTTAAATATAATAAAAAATTTTGATTCTTACAAATAATCCCATCAAAATTTAAAATATTGATTGTCCTCCCTGTAGTCATGGAAGAAATATTGTTTTTCGCTCACATGTAGATTATTTGATTTATAAAAAGAAGATTTATTCATAAAGAGAGAAAATTATATGTTTTGTAACTAACAATTAAACTAACTGCTAACATTTCAACTAGTAACTGCTAACATTTCAAGAAGCTAGGAGAGATTGAAATACAGAATGTCGTATAGTTATAGGAATTGCTTTTACACTAGAAAAACTCGCAACGCTAAGTCGCAATATATTTGAAACGCTTAAAATGTCAAGGGACAATCCTACATTACTTAAGTTCTGTGGAATACTACTAATTAGGGTAATGTATTTTGGTACATGCAATAGCTACTTTGTTACATTTAGATACTGAAATAATAAAAAGTATTTTTATAATGATACAAGAGGCGAGTCGTCGTTGGTTTGAGGGTTCCATCCCCACTCGAAGAGATGATCACGGTCACAGCAGGGTAGGCAGAGGGAACCTAGTGTTAAAACATTCGGAGGCATTGCGTGTTGAGTGGTGGATTTTAATCAGAGCGAAGAAATTAAAATATAAACGTAAATAAATAATTAAATATAAATTTAAATAAAGATTAAATTGTCTTAAATATCAATTAGTCCTACTTATATTATAAACTAGCGACCCGCTCGCGGCTTCGCCCGCTTAAACCACAAAATTATTTAATTAACACACTGAATTATGTTCGTGTTTTGATATACCTATAATGTATGTTTGCAACGCAATGAAGATTTTTAATGACAAATTTATTAAAACTTTAGGTCGCATTTTCGTACCTCCCATGAGAATCTTCACTTGAATTTTTGAAATAAAAACACAACTTATCGATACTTACAATAAAATCCTAACTCATCGGTGTCTGTACATGGAAGATATTACAATTAACATTGTAATAGAACTTGGTCAGTTTGTCTGTTTGTCTGTGAATTTGTTCACGATAATCTCAGAAACGGCTTAACCGATTTAAATCCTTTTTTGTTTGCATTTTGGCAATTTAATATTAGTTTTATTTTAATCAGCTTCACGCTGTATCCCTCACACAGCAGGTTAGGCAGAGGAACCCTAGTATTAAGACACTCCGTTCCCCACTTTTTGCCGAATTCTGGAGGCATTGCGTGTTCTCGTTCTTTCGTGTTCTCGTTCGCTCGACACCAGAGCGAAGAAATGGAAATATAAATTTAAGTAAATATTTCATCTCCTCGAGTGCTTGCACTTCGTGCCGCTACGCCACGACTGGCCTCAACTGGACTGGACTTTATTTTAATCGGTTCACACAAAGTTAAAACCAGATCCACGCTTTATCCCGCCTTTAGCGGGGTAAAGATTATGCGTAAGATTATGAGATTATGTTGTAATGTAAGGATTAAGATATTGCGTATAATGTGTGACTGATGTGCGAAATTAAAATATTATTAAACGGAATGAAAATATTATTAAATTATAATTCAATCCTCCAAGTGGGGATCGGACCCACACCAGTCGCGTTGCAGCCACAACTTTGGCCTTTAACAAAGAACAGAAGAGAAGCGCGTCAGCGCTCCTTTTACGGAAATAGCATATAGGTAAAATATTTTAATTCCATACCTAAAGAATTTAAGCAACAGTGTAGACGTAAGTTTTTTTTTTTCATTTCACGATGTTTAATCATATCTATATTTCGTGTGAGGCAGTTACGCTTTGATACCAATAACGTAAACACATACTACTACAAAAATACTACTAAAACCTTTAGATTTTAGAACTTTGAACTTTGCCGCCAAAACCTACAGCTCGATTTCGGAATGAGGCGTATGCGGCGGTCTCCCTTTGATAAAAAAAAAAAATGTGCGTGCGTCGTTCTTGACAAATTGTATTTTATTTTACAACGATAATTTTATTATTTATTCGCGGCTTTGTCCGCTTGAATTACATGATTACTCTTTTAAGAAATATAGATATTACAAACAGCCTTAACTAATAATTAATTGATTTGGATTAGTACTCACGATATTATTTGCAAAATAACTTATCTAGCTCCTGTACAGTTTTTAAATTAGTAACATATATTATTAGTTAAATATATAATTGATATACAGAATGTACGTAGAAAGCACGTTTTTGCTCCCAAAAGTTATTTTTTTATACGTTTCTTAAAAAAATATTAATAACATAAACGAACGAACGGACTGAAGAACCTATTCAAAATATTTCTTTGAATATTAAGTCATTCTTTATCACTGTGTTAAATAATTACGAATTAAGCTAGACTGTTACGAAGGTAATCTTCACCAACAATTCAATGTAGTTTACTTTATAATTAGTACTATGAACAATTGTACTTTAAGAATACGTAAATTTATCAACAGTCAAATAAATAAGACGTTTCTAAAGTCATTCTTTTGGACTTACAATTGAACTGTAACCATTCGAGCATTGTTAGAAAAATATTACAATGTTATGTTAAATTTATTATAAGTATAGATTACACTTACATGACGTAATTAACGTTAAGCAGATAATAACTCAACAATATAATAATTTATTTCTTAATAATTTCTTTTTTTTTTTCAAATATAAATATCTTTAAAACTTTAAGTACATTATTTTTTGATAAAGTGTAGCGGTAACCTTTCCAAACTATATTTTCTTTTATGCACAGCGCCATCTATTAAGATCCCATCACAATTAGAAGAGAGTATCAAGATTCGTTAGTACCTACTATTGGTCAATAGATAGCGTTCTTGTATCGATTTTTTAATATGTCAAATATAAACTTCTTGAAAACTTAAATACTTATATCTTTAGTATTAAAATGATTAATATTTTTTAGTATTAAAATGATTAATATTCCTTCCGTCGTAATTAGTGTTTAACTCCACAGAACGTTTTTTGCGTTATCAAGATTCGTTAGTACCTACTATTGGTCAATAGATAGCGTTCTTGTATCGATTTTTTAATATCTCAAATATAAACTTCTTGAAAACTTAAATACTTATATCTTTAGTATTTAAAATGATTAATATTTTTTAGTATTAAAATGATTAATATTCCTTCCGTCGTAATTAGTGTTTAACTCCACAGAACGTTTTTTGCGTTATCAAGATTCGTTAGTACCTACTATTGGTCAATAGATAGCGTTCTTGTATCGATTTTTTAATATCTCAAATATAAACTTCTTGAAAACTTAAATACTTATATCTTTAGTATTAAAATGATTAATATTCTTTAGTATTAAAATGATTAATATTCCTCTTTACTGTGTACACACATTTTATTGTGTACTTTTTACGTGATACGTGTTCACATAAACAGACAAACAGACAAACAGACAAACAGACAAACAGACAAACAGACAAACAGACAAACAGACAAACAGACAAACAGACAAACAGACAAACAGACAAACAGACAAACAGACAAACAGACAAACAGACAAACAGACAAACAGACAAACAGACAAACAGACAAAAATTCCAAAAAGGAAATGGATTCTGTTAGTTATCCTTTAACACCCTGGCTAATTTTTTCTTAAATATTTTCAATGTACAGAAACGACTTTTCTACAGATTTATTATAAGTATAGATATTAGACCCGAGTTTGGTTTTGTTCCTCCTCATTACAAAATCAATAAAATTTTAAATTCGGGAGAGTTCGACTCACATTTTTGACTTTAGATTTATTTAAATGGAAATATAAATTTAAGTAAATATTTCATCTCCTCGAATGGAATTGAACCCACAACCAAAATGATTTTGCAGTTTTTGCAGTCACACTTTGTGCCCCTTCGCCGCGACTGGCCACAGTAAATATGTATTTAGGTTATAGATAATAGTATTATTATTATTATATATTCATAATAATATATTTTCATATAGTTGTAGATATTATACATTTAATTTATAATACATAATTCGAATTCTGTAAATATAGAATACTTGATTAGTAATTTCTTTAAGGTAGGTATGTCATTTGTGGAAATACTTAAATTGATTAGACATTATCGATTACTGTGGGGAATGGAGTGTCTTAACACTAGGTTATATTGCTGCTGATTATTGAAGCTGATTAAAAATAATCATTAAGTGGTACATTAAATTAAAATTTATAGTGTGCATTGACAAAATAAATATATTTTAAAAATCTTTTAATCTTTTTATAAATCTATGTCCTCAATAAAAAGCATACGTGAATATCGATTACATTAATAAAATCAATATAAAAATGAAATTACCAATTTTTATGATATGTAGGTACCTACATAATTATCTATTAGTCACAAAACGTGACGTGCGATAGTTTAACGTTAAATATTAACACAAACTATTTAGCTTTGCCGTATTTTAAATTGAATGTTAATAAAAAATTCAAATTTCAAATACTTAATATAAATACTTATATTAATTATAGCTGCTAGCAATGTAAATAATCGCATACCAGTTGGGATCGTTTGGATATCTAAATTATTAATAATTTATTATAAGGGAAGCGTGTACACGAGAATTTTAGTCGTGAATGACTGACATTGATAAGAAATATTTCTGGGACCCATATCTCCTGCGGCTCGTTACGAATATTAATACGGATCGTTAATCAAACACCCTGTAAAGACAATGACGAGAAGGCTCTAGAGTTAATAATGGTATATTTTAAGATTAATAAGACGTTTTTGCGAGTTTATTAATTATATATAAAAGGACTTGTGCTGACTGACTGAGGTAAGACGCACGCAGAGCCGTAACCGCTGATGGTAGAAACATGAAATTTGAGCAGATGTTTATTTTCATATTCTGGACATCCACTAAGAAGGAAATTTCATCATCATCATCATCATCAAAGGCACTACAGCCGCGGGTGGGCCTTGGCCTGGTCCAGAATATCCCTCCATTCTGCTCTATTCCTGGCTTTCTTCTTCCAATTTTTTATGCCCAGAGTTCTCAGATCTTGCTCAACTCCATCCAACCATCTGAGTTTTTTTCTGCCTCGACTTCTCCGTCCATCTGGTGTACAATACAACAAGGATTTAGGTGTCCTAGACTCACTCATTCTCTCCACATGTGCAGCCCATCGTAGGCTTTAATGTTATTTATTATGCCTGGTTCGTTATACATGTGGTAGAGTTCGTGGTTGTACCGAGTTCGCCATTGCTCATTTTCCAACACTGCCCCGAATATGCGTCTTAAGATTTATATAAGAAGGGAATTTGAAAAATTTTAACCCTAAAGGGATGAAATAGGGGTTGAAAGTTTGTATGGAAAAAAAATTTAATCTGCACCGATTTTTATAAAATTTGAAATTCAGACTCTTAAAAATATTTTATTGAACACGTATTTCATGGTTTTTAAGAGTTCACTCCCTAAGGGTTCAAATAAGGGGTTGAAAGTTTATATGGAATTTTTTTTAAATTGCCACCGATTTTTATAAAAATTTAAATTCAGACTGTTAAAAATATTTTATTGAACACGTGTTTCGTGGTTTTTTTAGAATTCACTCCTAATAAGCGGGCGAAGCCGCGCGCGCCCTCTAGTTAATTATAAAAGTATTGCATTATTTCTAATTAAAAATTATTCATGTTGGCATTTTTTTTTTTTTTTATGTTAAGCTTAAGATATATGTTAACTTTACACACATTGCAGTTCAATATTTTTATGTGCGATGTTATATTGAAACCTGGACGGAAAGTGGGTGAAAGAGTGTCTTAATCGATCTGCCTAGATATGTGGGAAACAGCGTGAAGCTAAAAAAATATATTATGTCCTTATTCTGTACAAAGGTGTATACACAATCTATTTATCACAATAAAAGGCACTTTCGTTGTAAAACGTTTTTAATAAAATAATACAGGATTGATCGATTATATATATAGTTCCACATGAAGCTGCTATCGCCGGCTAGGAAGGTCGTTCTGCTGAAAAACTATTCTGCTTGTTTTCGTTACTTGTCAATCGTGTAAATATAAAGTGTTTTTTATTTATGTTGGCATTTATGTATGTTATGTTATATTTATTGAATTAATATTTTTTTTATGTTATGATTTTTTAGTCTAAGCACAAACCTATTATGTATATATGTGTATAATATACGAAATAAAGTAATAAGTAAGAAGATAGGTAGGAGGAGACCTCAGTTAACTTCCGAATACACAAGAAGGCATGTATAAAGTGGTGGATGACAGTGGACGAGGCAAAATCGGTATGTGGAGACCGTTTGGCGCTCCGTTCTCTCTGACTACTCCGCTAGGGATACAGCGTGAAACTAAGTTAAGTTAAATATACGAAATAATCAAAATAAAGAGATCTTTTTTTTCTTATGTTCAGATTATATGATATTAATCAAATTTGTGATTATATAAAACTAAAATTTTATTTTTGAGGCCAGTCGTGGCGCAGCGGCACGGGGTGTGACTGCAAAACCGACTGGTTGTGGGTTCGATCCCCACTCGAGGAGATGAAATATTTACTTAAATTTATATTTCCATTTCTTCGCTCTGGTGTCGAGGTTAAGCGCGGCGTTGAGTTCTGCCACTCAACACGCAATGCCTCCAGAATTCGGCAGAAAGTGGGGAACGGAGTGTCTTAACACTAGGTTCCCTCTGCCTACCCTGCTGTGTGTGGGATACAGCGTAAAGCTAATTTAATTTTTTTTTAATTTTTTAATAAAACTAAAATTGTATTTTGAGACTACATATATTAAATTTAAAATATTGCTATAATATTCAAAAGAAAAATAATCTGCAATATTGGAAAGACCAACCAGTACAGATAAAACAGTACTAATTTATTAATTGCGTCGTATACACACATTAAAAAGAGAGTTAGTTCGTATGAAATTACAGGATGTCCAAAAATTTTGCTCTTCCAGTACAACACGACCTTTATGATTCATGATCACTGTAACTGACATCCCACCCTACACTCAATAAAATATTTAAAACATCCATCCTTCCTCAGACGCGTCCGCCATCTCCCTTCTCTTTCTTTTCTCTTTCCTTCACTTTGACGTTGACAGTAGCTTATTCAGCCAACATGATATTTTACAATAATTATAATATTAATTATGTTATTATTTATTTTAAATTATAATACATAACGTTTCATTATAATTATTAAATTATTTTTAATAAATATATTTTATATCTGAGTATTTTACCTACGGTATATTACGTCACTTCAATATTACTTGTGAACGGAACGCGTAATTAAATAACTGAATTAAACTATTATTTATAAGATTGTATTTATCTTAAGCTATAATTAAATAATATTATAAATTATATTTATATTATTTTTTTTTAATTAATTATATTATCTACCAACACAATTTAGTTCTGGTATGGATCGTTACATCACACTGTGCTGAAATGAGCGAGCCACTCTGTAATCTGTCCCCGTGAGAGTGTTGCATAAATTAGTGGTAGTTAAAAGCACCGTTTCAATGGAACGAACAAATGAATGGGCAGCGGCGAAGAGCACTTTGTCGAATTTGAGGCTCAAACCGTACGAGTGATAGTGTGAGCCGTGTACCGACTGCAAGCGTTTAAAATTGTGCTTTGCTCCCATGCCCTGTAATTGAAGCTTAAATCGATATATGACACGTATTAACGATTTAAATTTGCATTTTTGTTATCATTGTGCTAAGATTATATTTTATAACATGGTTATAGTAGTGGCTTAAGTAAATTTCTGTTTCTCTTGAACAGAACAGAACACGATAAATACTGATTTGGATGAAAATAATAAAGAAAACAGTGGAACGTATAGAAAGCGCATTGAGCGGCAAGCATCGACTGTTATATGTAAAATATGCCGTCGACAAAGTGGTAGCCGTAAATGTTAGAACACCTTACTGGTTCGGTCGACGGCAGCGAGCGCCTTCATATAAATAAGCTAAATACGAATACTTACTATAAAATACATAAATTAAACGAAATGTATGTTTGTATATAAGTGATAAATAAATAAATTACAATATTGAAATATATAAAGAACACATATTAAATAAACTATAAATATAAATATTAGTTCCCTACATCATATTCAAGTAAACTATAAACTTTTTGTTTTTAAGGAATCGTTGTTTATTGTTTTTGTTTGACTATTGGACGTAAACAGACTTTCACAGAACATTGACTGACAAGCAATTAACATCATTCTTATAATTAAAAAAAAAAGGTTACAACATAGCTCAATATTGCGCTTTTAATTTCAAAGTTAACTATTGAAAATCCAACTAACCATATAATTATATATAGAGCAATCTGTCAAATTCAATGGATTTCTTCTTTCAGGGGGCAAGTGAACACATTTGTTTAAAATTACAACTTAACAAGACTGCTTTGTATAAAATTTGTTTGTATGTCATCTACGCTATCACTTCCATGGGCTTTTGTACGTTTCACCTTTTATCTTTCAAAGCGGGAGACGCAAACAGATATTTCATATTGTTTTTATCCAACAACCAAACGAAACAAACGAGATTTTATTAATTATTTGAGCATATCCCCTGTTATTATTTGTTGTATATACATACTTAATATTTGAAGCATAAAGTTAAATGATGGAATGATAAATATATGCCAGTCGTGGCGCAGCGGCACGAGGTGTGACTGTAAAACCGACTGGTTGTGGGTTCGTTCGTTGTTTATAGTTACACTTTGTGCCTCTGTGCCACGACTGGTCTCTCGAAAATATGTATACCAATAGATATTGGTACACTTTTTATTGACATTTCATTTTTCTTAGTACCTAGTGTCAAGATACTCCATTCTATACATTCATCGCCCACTTCCTAAGATAATGAGGTATTAGCGTCGTTTATAACGCAAATTACAACAAAATAATAAAGGTAAAAATACACCACAATTACTCGCTATAGTATGCACACAAATCAAACTACAATCCGACTTTGTAAAATATTAAACCAACTACTTGCCAATAAAGATAAAAATATTACAGTAAAGTTTTAAATGAATTGCAAGAGTTGCTCGAGCAATAAGATGTAAAATTTGAAGGAATCTAAAGTAGGATGTATAATTTATACTTTATAATGTAATTAATTAACTTATGCAGATGAATAACAAACAAATAAATAATCAATGTCTAGAAAGACAAAAATTATTTATATATAACTTAACTTAGTTTCACGCTTTATCCCTAGCGGGGTAGTCAGAGAGAACGTAGCGCCAAACGCTACAGTCTCTACATACCTTTTTCACCTTGTTCACTGTCATCAACCTCTTCATATATGCCCTCTTCTTCTTCTAGTATCTTTGATACTGTGTTTTCGAAGGTCAACCGAGGTCTCCCCCTATCTCTCTTACCACTCACTTTTCCATCATAAATCTTTTTTGCCTTTCTTTCACTGGCCTCGCTGGCCTTTTCTCCTTTTTCAACCTGAATTCGAGATTGGAACTCAACATAAAGTCTCTAACCTCGTCATCTTTAAACTAAACTATAAGTGGATATTTCAGGAACCATTTATATTACGTTATTACGTCATGTCGACATATGATATGATAAATAAAAATATATTAAAAATGTACGATGTGGCTGACATTTGAAATTAATACTTTCCATTTTTTTTAACTTAGTTAAATCAAATAAATCAGCTTCAAGCTGTATACCGCACACAGCAGGGTAGGCAGAGGGAACCTCGTGTTAAGACTCTCTGTTCCCCACTTTCCGCCGAATTCTGGAGGTATTGCGTGCTGAGTGGCGGTACTCAACGCCGCGCTTTGCCTCGACACCAGAGCGAAGAAATTAAAATATAAATGTCACTTCCTCGAGTCGGGATCGAAGCCACAACCAGTCGGTTTTACAGTCACACTTTTTGCCTCTGCGGCACGACCGGCCTCAAATTTTTATATTGTTTTAAATTAATACTTTCTTATAAAATTGATTGTTCAGAAGGTGTCGTCGCATTTGTCAAATATTTCAAAATGGGAATTCTCGTCGATCGAGCGGCTTTGTCTCGCTTCTATTCTTTCAATTTTCTCGCTTGATTTGTGTTCTATAACTGTTCCGCTGTACGTGCGAAGCGCTGTGGAGAATATTGGATATCTGTCACAAGTCGTAATACTTTTTACTTGCTTATTCGTATTACGTTATATTTTAATATTTAAAATGTTATTACGAATGATTACGAATTAAAAAAAAATCATAATTTACAAATTTTTATACGTTTGATTATTTTAAAATGTATGTATATAATATACTATGACTAGAGGGCGCGCGCGGCTTCGCCCGCTTATTAGGAGTGAATTCTAAAAAAACCACGAAACACGTGTTCAATAAAATATTTTTAACAGTCTGAATTTAAATTTTTATAAAAATCGGTGGCAATTTAAAGATTTTTTCATATAAACTTTCAACCCCTTATTTTTACCGTTAGGGGGTGAATTCTTAAAAACCATGAAACACGTGTTCAATGAAATATTTTTAAGAGTCTGAATTTCAAATTTTATAAAAATCGGTACAGATAAAAAAAAATCCATACAAAGTTTCAACCCCTATTTCATCCCTTTAGCGTTAAAATTTTTCAAATTCCCTTCTTAGTGGATGTCCAGAATATGAAAATAAACATCTGCCCAAATTTCACGTTCCTACCATCAGCGGTTACGGCTCTGCGTGCGTCTTACCTCAGTCAGTCAGCACAAGTCCTTTTATATATATAGACTAGAGGGCGCGCGCGGCTTCGCCCGCTTATTATGAGTGAATTCTAAAAAAATCACGAACCACGTGTTCAATAAAATTTAAAATTTTTCCATATAAACTTTCAACCCCTTATTTGAACCCTTAGGGGGTGAATTCTTAAAAACCATGAAACACGTGTTCAATGAAATATTTTTAAGAGTCTAAATTTCAAATTTTATAAAAATCGGTACAGATTAAAAAGTTTTTCCATACAAACTTTCAACCTCTATTTCATCCCTTTAGGGTTAAAATTTTTCAAATTCCCTTCTTAGTGGATGTCCAGAATATGAAAATAAACATATGCTCAAATGTCACGTTTCTACCATCAGCAGTTACGGCTGTGCGTGCGTCTTACCTCAGTCAGTCAGCACAAGTCCTTTTATATATATAGATAACATCATTTTCACTACTACTCAACACGCAATGCCTCCAGAATTCAGCAGAAAGTGGGGAACACTAGGTTTCCCCTACCTACTCTGCTGTGTGCGGGACACAACGTGAAGCTGATTTATTTTAAACTTTCATAAAACTGCTCTACTAACTTGTTTTTATAATATGTAGAAAGCAATAGTAACTTCCTGAATTTCACAACATTATAAAGTTGCACCGGATGCAATACGCTGCAAGATATCAAATTTCCTATCGAAACTACATTATGAGGAGTACAGGTAACTTTTAAGGTAACTTTGCGAAAACTCGTAACATCGTATACAGTTTAGGGAAAAAGAGTATTTACTATAGATATCATTTGTTATATCGTATATCGTCTTTAAATTTTGAATAATATTTATTTCTGATTCATTACTTTTTTATAGGATATAATCTACATTATATGTAAACATAAATTAAAACTTATTTATAATAATAATTTTGAATATATACTTGACAATTACATAAATTAACATTAGTAACCTGCGTGTTTTTCTTATTTGAGAGCGTATGGCTTAGTTGGTTAGCGCTTGAACTGTTTCCAAAGAGACGCGGCTTCAAATCCCGTTCAAACTTTTGTACGTTTTCTTAATAAGAATGGACGATTTTATAATACAAATATCTATTCTGTGTATTCTCCGCAAAATAACATGAAACTTAGCTAACAACAACTTAAATTGCTATATAATTCTTATAATTACAATGTTTACAAATCTCACATCTACAAGAAATACGTAATTCTATTAACTGATTCAACGAGGCGTTGTTCTTCACCCATTACGGCGTTAACTCAAAGACCGGGCTCACCGTCCATTTACTGAGGGACTAACATTTCAGAATAATGAAACCCGTATACGTATCTCTTAATGCCTTAGTTTTAGAATACCCGTTCTCAGCCTCGGGCACTTCGAGCTATTTAATGGATTGTTTTGTATGGGTTTTGGATATTATGGTATTACATTTTCGCTTGGGTGCTGCTTAATATGTTGCAGTATATTACTTATTGAAACCTAGTAAATATAATTAATTTCTAACTTGTCCGATCTAAATTTTCTGGTCAAGTACTATACGATCACATTATTTGATGTAAAATTGATATATTTGTTATTTATTTTATATTTTTAATATTGTTTTTATTGTAATTTGAACACCACAATTATTATATGCAGGTATCATTTTTGTAAGACATTTTATGATTATGATGAGTGTCATCATTAACCGAAGCAAAAAAAAAACCATTAGAATAGTATAATATATCATAATAATATAAATCATAACCTCTGCTTGAGTCGTGGCGCAGCGGCACAAAGTGTGACTGTAAAACTGACTGATTGTGGGTTCGATCCCCACTCGAGGCGATGAAATATTTACTTAAATTTATATTTCCATTTCTTCGCTCTGGTGTCGAGGCAAAGCGCGGCGTTTCTTTCTGCCACTCAACACGCAATGCCTCCAGAATTTAGCAGAAAGTGGGAAACGGAGTGTCTTAACACTAGGTTCCCTCAGCTTACCCTGCTGTGTGCGGGATACAGCGTGAAGCTGATTTATTTATTTATTTATTTTTTATAACCTCTACTTAGACCAAAAAAAGGCAAAAATATTATTCAATCACATACCACACTCAAAGATCGGTATTCATTTTATTATTCATGCCTCAGCCGTCTGATAATATAAATAGCCCACAGATTCGCTAAGAATGCTTACACAACCATTTAGTTGGAGATATTAAAGGTATTAATATTTATATTCAAGCATAAATAAGTTAGTTTTTGTTTATATAATAAATATGATTAAATTATCGTGGATAAGTTATGTCATTAAATGGCTGTTATATTTATGGATTCCGATCCCACTAAGGGCAGAAAAGTGTACCTATAAACAAGATAAATTAAACTAGGTGAGATGATCTTCTGTTGTAAACAAAGAGTAATGAGTAGAGAAAAGTTTAATTACTTGTAGTCTTGTTAATTTCGTTACTATTTTTTTAATAAGGCAAGTCAAATAAAATCAGCTTCACGCTGTATCTCGCACAAAGCAGGGTAGGCAGAGGGAATCTAGTGTTAAGACACTACGTTCCCCACTTTCTGCTGAATTCTGGAGGTATTGTTGAGTGGCAGAACTCAACACCGCGCTTTGCCTCGACACCAGAGCGAAGAAATGAAAATATAAATGTAAATAAATATTTCATCTCCTCGAGTGGGGATCGAACCCACAACCAGTTGATTTACAAGTGCACTTTGTGCCTCTGCGCCACGACTGGTCTCAAACTTCTTTACTTAACTTATTTAAAAATAGTTTTTCATGTCAATTTAAATCATCGGAAGAACGATGCTAAAAATATGTAGTAATAAACTTATTTCTTCACGCTGTATCCCGCATATAGCAGGGTAAGCAGAGGGAACCTAGGGTCAAGACACTGTTTCCCGTATACCGCGGAATTCTACTTATGTCTCTTATTCGTATCTTAAATCTTGAAAACCGTATCTTGAAAACGAATAAACATTAATATCCTTAATATTATCATGATATACCTACAAATCCTAAATATAATTTACCTAATCATATTATAACGAATTTGTGGAAAAAGGATAAAGCATTTTTATATTTAGTAGCAATATATTAAATTTCTGAGATTATTTGCACAGACTTTATTCACTAAATTAAATCAAGCGTTGTTTTTACTAAAAAAAATGAAAAAAAAAATTGATGAAAACTTAACCTTTTTTTTCTCTCTTCACGCTGTATCCCGCATACAACAGGGTAAGCAGAGGGAACCTAGTGTTGAGACACATTGTTTCTGCCGATTTCTGGAGGCATTTTGTGTTGAGTGGCAGAACTCAACGCCGCGGTCTGCCTCGACACCAGAGCGAAGAAATGGAAATATAAATTTAAGTAAATATTTCATCTCCTCGAGTGGGGATCGAACCCACAACCAGTCGATTGTAAAATCGACTGATTGTAGGTTCAAGTCCACACTCTGTACCCCTGTGCCACGACTGGCCTCAACTATAAATAGTGCATATTGTAAATTGAAGTATTCAATGTTCAAAAACAATAAAAAGGCCAATCGTGGCTCAGGGGCTCAAGTGTGTGACTGTAAACGTGACTGATTTTGGGTTCGATCCCCACTCGAGGAAATGAAATATTTAATATTTTAATTTCTTCGCTCTGGTCAAGTTCCACCACTCAACACGAAATGCATTCAGAATTCGGCAGAAAGTGGGGAATGGAGTGTCTTAACACTTGTCTCCCTTTGCCTATCTTGCTACATGCGGGATACAACCTGAAGCTAAAGAAAGAATGAGACAATAATTAATAATACATTATGAACTAAAGCTAAAAATATTGTAAACATAAATAGCAATTATATGCATAGCTTAACGCAATCTTCAAAACGGAAACGAAAAAAAAAAGAATGAAGTATCTTAGCACTTTAAACATAAACACACAAGCAGGGACTACTTACTAAAAAAAACTAGTAAAAATAAAAATAAAAAAAAAAACTATTTATATTTCTCCCAAGTTAAGTTATATTTAATGCGTAGTAAATTCTTAGTAAAACATAATTAAAATATAAAAGAAACGAACTTTTCAAAGAACTCTGAGAATAAATTTAAATTTTAATTGAAGTACCTCGTTTAAGGCTTTAGAGCATAAAACAAATTCAAAAGATAAGATATAAGATACCAGATGCTATACGTAGCGTAGTTTTTTTTTACTTCAACAACTAAAGTTTTATATACATCTGAATGCTGAAATAGAAAACTGTTTTTAACATTTTTAAAGTGTTATTCCATACTTGGGAAAGAAACTACTTATTTAGAAAACGTATAAAAGTGGTTAGAGCGCCTGGTCGGTTACCAGAAGGCGCGGGTTCTAGTACCGCTAAATTTTCTAAATAAGTATAGAAAACTGTTATAGAATGGATATGCAGATTTAATTTGAAAATGACAGTGATATAACAAATATAAAACGGTTTAATAAGTTATAAAAAAATATGTGTGATGAGACTGAAGTAATTTCCAATTTTAATAATATCTTACTGATGATAAAGCAGTCGTAAATAAGTGGTGGTGGTGTGATTCTCAAAAGTATCTTCTAGTTACTCAGAAGAATGAATGAATTACTTAATATTTCAATTTCTTTGTTCTCGTAATAATGTAAAGTGCGGCGTGGAGTTCCGCCGCTCAACCCGGGACTTTTGTACACGTACAAATATATAATAAAGCGTAATGACGTATATAACCGTAATGACGTATTGAACAAACTATAAAAAATTAAATAAATCTATTCCAAAGCAAAACTGTACTGAGTTATTGCAACTGGCATGCAGGTCATATACGGATGGAATGTGGTGGCAAGAGTTCTGCCGTAGTCTGTGACTAAAATATAATGCTTTTCTACTAGAAAATTGTAGTCAGTCCACAAATACTTATTCTTGCGCAATTCTTGTAAAATAACTCTAACATGAACTAAGTAATATTCTGCATTACTTTTAACCTACCCTTATAAAGTTATATGATCTTTTTACTAAATATAAAAGGAAATTATTATTTTATCCTTCATTAACCCAAACTATTAACCAATTTCACTAAGAGACTCACGTAACTTTAATTCCTACCAATAATTTAATTACGAATCCTATAAGATCAAAAAAAGAGAAGACGTTTATAATCTATGCCGTTACACAGGATCACAGGTTGCCTCCACCTATCCTGTTACACTGTGCGGGATATAGGTTGAAACGAAAAAAAAATCATAATAAATATTTTTACAAGACTTGTCTAATTTTATTTTTGACGAAGTGGCGCATCATTTGTGGAGCAGTGAGAACATGCCTGGCAATACGATGTTTGTGTGCCCTCCGTTTTAATTTAGGTTTGAAGTAAGTGTGACTGGCAATAAGATAGTTAGAGATAGTTAGAACGTCTAAGGAAGGATAGAGAGTTAGAGGTTACACAAAACGTGACTATGAGTTCTACTACTAAACACGTAATATTTCTAAGTAGAAGATACTGTGATATGCTACTAGTTTCTTTCTAAACGTATTTTTTGGAAAATATAAATGTAAGAAAGGTAATAGTAATGTAAAATATAAAAAGGGAAGACAAAAATAATGATTCTAATTTTTAGAAAATCCTAATAATAATATCAAATATTTACAATATATTGACCGTCAGGAATTCCTGACGGTCAATATATTTCAAAAATGTATATCTATGACTATAATGAATCCTTAGAAAAAACCTTGAAGTAGCCCTTTTATAACAGTAAACTTTGTTCACGTTGATGTAGTTAAGTGCAAAGTTGCAAAGAGAACGCGCAAAATTCAATTTCAACTCATTAATAAAGAAGTAAAGAGCAAATTTAATTCTAAGGGTCTATTTATATTTAAAAGATGCTGAGTAAAATGTTTCATTTTAAATATTCACATTAAATATTAGTTGTAGCAAATATAAAATAATAGCAATACAATATAATTATAGCATCTAATATAATTAAGGCAAAGCGCGGAGTTGAGTTTCGCTACTCAACACGCAATGCATGCATCGACAACTTGGCGGAGAGTGGAGAGCGGCATGTCTTAATAGAAACGGTGTGTTTTAACACTACATTACCAGCTTGTCTCTGCCTATTCTGATAAATACATAAAATCTACATTTTCTCAAAGAAAGTAACTACAGAGAAAATTAATGTTGCATAAATTACACAGTTATAAAATGGTTCCCTACCCCCTAAGCCTGGAAAAATCTGTATTTTAGTGTGAAGTGGGTATGGAGTGGAGTTTTATATAATTTTTCATAATAATAAGTAAGTTTTGTAATTATAAGTAAGATAAGGCGTGATTTTTTTTGCCGCATCATACAAGATAGAATTAGAAATCAGAGAGGCATTGCATGTTAAGTGGGGGAACTCCTCCTCGAACGGCCTCGACAACAGAAGAAATGAAAATATAAATTTAAATAATTATTTCATTTTATCGAGTGAGAATCGAACCCACAACTAGTCGCGTTTACAATCACACTTTGTGCCCCTGCGCCACGACTGACCAAAACAGGCACAAAAATTAAAAATTTTGCGTGTTTGTTTTTCTTATTATTCAGACCATCTGAAATGATATTTTTTAAATACTTATAAATTACTAAAATACTTAAATTACGTTTTACTTCGTACATTGCTGTATAGATAACCAAACTGAAATGATTAATATTTTTTCTTAATATATGTGGGCAAAGATAAAAATTATTTATGAATTAAATATATTTTATCTTCACCCTTATAATAAAATAAAGACAAAGCTAATTTAGGAATTTGTAAGTAAATTGAAAGTCGATTTTCTTCAATACTGATGATATCGACATTAAATTAACTTGATATTCAGACCGTTGTCTGAACTTTTCGATCAAACATAACTTTAAAGCATTGTCAAACAATTTGTAAAGCATCTTCATCTTAGATCAACATTTTCAGATAAGTAATTTTGAATAACGTTTATAAATTAGATGAGCTTATTATTCTGATCTGTATACAAATTATATAAATCATATAATTGTGGAAATTGTTCAATTAAATTTCGTTCTTAATATGTGTATATTGTATTGAGAAGAAATGACATTATTATAGAAGAAATAATGTTATTTCGACGTAAAAAATGTGAATGTGTGGCGCAATTTAATAATCATTACTTTACTCAGCATTTAGTAATCATTACTTTACTCAGTTGTATATGTTCAGAATTTCATATTTGATAAATGTAAATGGGCATCTACATATTTCAATGGGATAAGTGAATACTTATAACTATCAAGAGGGTTTGCCAATTCCCAAGATGCCAAGACCAAGCGCAAGGGTAATGACACGACCGATTCACGAGGTCTCCAAACTTGGAGTCGACTTATCGCATAAGAAGCTGGAAGCTTCAAGATCCACAGATTTGGAATTAATATCAAGAAAAAGTTTCTTAGATGAAATGGTGAAGTGTGTTGGCAGAAACTTAGAAATTGTATGAAGAAAGCATTGACAGAGGTATGCAGTAAATGGAAAAAAGGCTTCAGCAAAATGATGGGGGAATTCTACAAAAAGATGTATGACATATGATAATTACATTTTTAACGAAACTTTTCTACAGAAAACAATAATCTTTAGTATCTTGAATTTGTTTAAAGCACTTTTAGCATGTATAATACGAGCAGAGGCACTTACAATACCAACCATTTTATAGTGCTAAATAAACGACATTCCAACTGCCCGCTTGATTGTCAGCAAAAGTTAATTAACTTGGAATTCCAAACGCGACTTTAACTTTTCTTTAGGAGTAAATTTGAAGACTTTCCGAAATATTTGTGCCAGCCATTTTGAAAGACATTTTCTTTGGATAACTCATTAAAATCCAATTTCTGAAACCCGTGCTAGAAGGGTTATGTAAAAGTTGGCCTTTTTTCTTTAATATTTTTACAGAGTTAAAATTTTTTAGCCTATCAACGAAATATCTCCAATAGGATCTTAATTTTTGCAAGTCATACTTACATTGCTTTCTGTTTTATGATAAAATCTTACGCCTTTACAACACAAAGTTAGGTACGTTAAAGCTAAAATGTATTTATAAACCTAGAAAGTACATAATAGTATGGTATGTATAAAATTTACGTACCTACTTAAAAATTGTTCAGAGAAGGGAGATCTCACTTGATTAAAATCTTTTTTATTGAGAACATTTATTATTTAATAATAATGTTCAAAACAAAAATTCTTAAAACTCTTTTGTTGTAGACTTGAAGGAAAATGTTAAAATATTTCTCCGAAAAGAAATATAGAGTATATGCTAAGACTTATTTATTTTTTGCTGGCATAAAAGCTTTGTATGCCAGCTGGAAAATTTTGTGTATGTAAGCTTTTTCTTTATTGTGGAGCCAGAGCTTTGTATTCTAAGCGCTTGTATGGAAAATTACAATTTTTCTTATGAAACATGATAAATTGAATATTATTTTCTAATTATAATCTGTGATAGGACATTTGTATAGATACTTTTATGGGAATATTGTTTTATAGGATTATATTTAGTTAGAAATTATAAAATTCATTCAATTTCATTTTCCCTCAGATAATGAGTAATGGTGTAGATGATGTCTATGTTTTACTCTTTATTTCTACTCGTAATCAGTGAAGAATAAATATATCAGCTTAAAATATTCACCTATAAAAAATAGCATATAATTGGGTTTGTTAGAAACAGAAGATCAGAGTATCTATAATCTATCTCAAGAAGGAGAAAAACGTTAAAATATTTTGCAAGGATCAAGAGCTTTATAATTTTATACTTAAATCGCTTCTTAGAGAGAAATTTAACGATAAAAAGTCGAGTCAACCATAAATTTATCCATACACATGCTTACCCGAGAAAAATCATGTAGTTAATACCGGGGGCGCCAGCGAAAACTCATGTAATCATAATAACTCCCGGGATACTAGTTACTGAACGATATTCCACAAAATATGGCCCGAGAACATGTAAACTGCATATCCTTTTTTTAAAGTTGATGGAAAAATATTTTCTTTCTATTACTGTTATAGTTTAAATAAAAATATCGGTAATAAATATTAGTTTTGGTAGAGAATAGTTTTTAAAGTGGAATAATGCTATAATATAAGCTATAATAATAGGCCAGTCGTGGCGCAGGGCCACAAAGTGTTACTGTAAATCGACGATCTGTTGTGGGTTCGATCCCCACTCGAGGAGATGAAATATTTATTTAAATTTATATTTCCATTTCTTCGCTTCTGGCGTCGAGACAAAGTGCAGCGTTGAGTTCTGCCACTCAACACGCAATGCCTCCAGAATTCGGCAGAAAGTGGGGAACGGAGTGTCTTAATACTAGGTTCCCTCTGCCGTGTGTGGGATACAGCGTGAAGCTGATTGATTTATTTATTTGATTTTACAAAAATAGCCTTTTTGTTTTCTAATTTTGCGCCTTTTTTTAAATCAGAAAATCATCTTTTCGTATAACATCTATGCAGAGCAATGCATCTAAAACGGTGAAACATAATATGTGAATCGTAAATCTTTGTATATTTAGCTTCACGTTGTATGGGTACGCATGTAAGAAGACGCTTAGTGCTAGACACTACTTTCCCCACATTATGATTTTTTGCGGAAGAAATATTTCACTCCATATTCTGACGCAAGGACTATTGGAACCGTCCGTAATCTTATCAAACTGATACTCAAATAACTTTTTTGTTAATGTTTTAGGTATTAAATTGGGTCATTTCGACAAACACACGGGTTCAGACCAGTAATGCTACGTAAAAGTAGGGGTATTAGAAGCGCCGCCTCTTACACTACACTTTGGTGCTACTTACATTTTGAAATTTACTGTAGAAATGTAGAACGGAGCAAGTTAGGTTTCACAGGCTATGTAACACATTAAAAGTCTGCAGTCCAATAAGTACATTTTATTTATTGTCGCTTTATATTAAGTTTTTATTTGTTTATTTATAACTATAGATTCAATAACCTTCAAGCATATTTATAAAATTATTAGGCAAAGCCTAAAACATAAAAGTCATTTTGTTTCTTAAAATATTTAATTCTAAAAATGCATAATGCATACTGCATGTATAAAAATGACAGATTCCAAATTCAAAAGTAAGTGGCTGGACTAACTACATTTTTTATTATTATCGATGACTATCATTTGTATGTAGTAGCGCAAATGTTGTTAAGGTAAGACTTAGTAGAGTATAAATTCTTATTAGAGATTAGAAAATTAGAAAAAACTACTACTACTACTACTGCTACTACTACTCGATAGTAAAAAAGAATTGATAAGCACATTAGACCTAACTTCATTTAATTTAATTAATAATAATAAAGATCTAAAATGTGTTGTAAATTATAAACGTACACAAATTTCATATTTACCATCTAAAACCACTATAACATGATACCGATGAATATATTATAGGATCGAGTCAGCGAGCAAATGTAATTACTAGACGATATCGAGCACTGTACGCCACTAGTTTACAAGCTCTAATAGTTCACCACATACTTCAATACGCGGGAACACTTGATAGTATTTTTTTTTGTTTTCATTTACTTTGTTCGATTGTTAACTTTTTTTGTTAAAAAAAGTCCACCAGTGGTAAGACACTCCATTCCCCACTTTCTGCCGAATTCTGGGGGCATTGCGTGTTGATTGGCAGAACTCAGCACCGCGCTTAACCTCGACACCAGAGCGAAGAAATGGAAATATTAATGTACGTAAAAATTTCATCTCCTCGAGTGGGGATCGAACTCACAACCAGTTGGTTTTACAGTCACACCTCGTGCCGCTGCGCCACGACTGGCGCATTTTTAATTTTGCTTAACATTTCGTTTATTACTTTTTAATAAATTAAAATGGAAGGATTACTTTAAATTAAATATCAAAAAGATTTTGTTTTTTACTTCGTAATATTTAAGAGACTCAATTATTTAAATTAACATTAATATTATTAATAATATCTTTAGAATACAACGGTATGCCCGAATATAGGGTCATTTAATTAAATGCTGCTGACAACCTCAGCTGAGCCTTGTCACGTAACTAACGTATTCATACTTAATTAGACTAACGTGTTATGAAATCACTGGATTATTTATATGACAAGACACTAGCTAGCATTTAGTATAATTAACATGAATTATTAAATGATTACCATAATATATAAACATATATAAACAAACATAAACATAAATAAAGCTATATTCCATTAGAAAGTATCATAAAAATATATTTGTAAAAACAAAAACCCCGACTGCATAAAACTAAAAAGAAAATAAACAAGTCCAATAGTTTATAAGGATTAACAGTTTCATAAATTTAATAAGTGACGTTTTAGTGTTGGAAATAAATCACTTAAATGAATACAACATATAACTCGAATTTCACTAATGAAAATATTGAGAATGAATTTCCGCCGAATTTTGAGAACTAACTATGTATTTTTTTTTTATTTCAAAATAAATATTTAAAATTAATTATTTCAAATATTTCGTCTTTTAATAGACTAGCGGCCCATTTACGGCTTCGCCTGCATACCTCCTATAATTATTTTATTGTGCTGCATTTGCTAACAGATATATTATATCATTTATACATTCCTACACGTGGCTGCATGCGAGGATGTCATCACCGCCAAGGCTGATGACCGCCTCCCCGCGGTACTCGAGCCTAGGCTTTCGACCGTAGAGCGTTGGATTATTTTAATTATACATTTTCTTGAAAAGTAGACGTTCAAATTTCAAGCTATAAAAAAGCGTCGCGGACTTTATTTTAGAACTAATGTTTTTTTTTTTAATACAATGTACTTACATATATTCAATATTTTTTTTAGCGCACGCGCTTAAAGCAATTCAATAATATTCATTATTATTGTTATTTCATTATTTATATACAGCCTATAGCACTCCTGGGAAATGCAACTTTCCAACAAAACAAAAAAAAATTAAATTCGACCAGTAGTATCAGAGATCTTAAAACAAACAATTTTTCCGCTTTATTATATTAATGTAGATATAGATATATAATACAAAATATATTAATACCATCTGATACTAATACCATCTGATAGTCTAATTTAAAGAATGGAAATGCTAAAGGAAATTTAGAGATAACTCAGTGTGACACGATTCGTGCATCAGATGTGAGAGTATTCCGTGGTAGCGTAATTTGTCATTGTTACAAGAAGATTAAATTGTTAAAAGCTTTTGTTATTTCTCTTTGAGGTGGAACAGTTGTAAAACGATGTTTACTTATATATACTATAGGTATTTTTGTTAGTGTATTAACTGACAAACTTTCTACTGAATTAAAAGTGTGTCAGAACGGGGTGGAAAGGTGTGGATTTTTTTTATATCACGCTCTATTCCGTACACAGCAGGGTAGGCAGAGGGAACCTAGTATTAACACACTTCGTTGGGCAGCATTCAGTTCTGTCTCTTTCGAAAATTGGCGAATGGGATGGTGTCTTAATGGAAACGGAGTGTCTTATTACTCGGTTGCCAAGTTCCCTCTGCCTATCCTGATTTATATAATGCGGATTACAGCGTGAAGCTAAAAAAAGTAATTAGTACTGCGAACTTTATATAGCATTCATTAAAATACATACATATGGTGCGACTCCAATCCGTGTAAGCCTACTAGCATAATCAAATAGTCGTTAAACTCGAAGAATGGTTGGTTGGCGAAACGCCAGTTGTCGATACACACCAATACCACCGAGGTCTCTCCATAACTACCGTTAATTAAATTTATTCAGTTCTTTTGACTCCAATTTTTTTGTTTTATAATTGTTTAATAACAAGTTATTGCTTATTTTTTCACTTTGAATTCAATTTTTATTAAAAAACCTTAAAATAAAAATTCTTAAAACTTGATCCAAATCTAACTTATCTACGGTAAGCAAAGAGCATCTTCCAATTAAAACTCCGTATTTACCTTCATTTTATTACTTTATTAATTAGGGACCTTCTTTGTTTGCAGTAATTATATTTCACAATTTAATAAGAGGTAATTAGCTAATTTTCATCTTAAAAGACGTAATCAAAAATAAAATAATAAGACACAAATAAAATTACTTTTACATTTTTTTTCATCTTCACGTTGTATTCCGCGTATAGCAGGGTAGGCAGAGGAAACGTAGTGTTAGAACACTCAATTCTTCCCTTTCTGCCGAATTTTTTGATATATTGTGTGTTTTGCCTTTGTGCCAGAGCGAGGAAATGAAAATATTAATAAATATTAATTCATTTCACCGAATGGGGATCGAACCCACAACGGGGATACGACGATCTCGTTCAAATTATTTTGTAATATTAAGAAGAAAGAAAAGAATGATGAGATGTGTAACTTAGATAATTTTTATAATAAACTAGCGACCCGCTCGCGGCTTCGCCCGCTTTAACTACTGAATTATTCATATAATGTACCTATGTTTGCAAAGCACTTAAGATTACTAATGTGAAAATTATTGAAACCTTAATGCAACCCACATTTTCGTAGCTCCAATAAGGATGTTCCAATTGTTTAAAAAAACACACACCTGAACAAATGACACAAACAACAGAAAACTTAAACGAAAGAAATTATACTTTGCTATAGAGCCAGGCGCAGAATTGAAGCATTCTCTCGTCCATCTCCGTAGTAGCTCCGAACGACATTTGGGCGTTGGTTCTATGGCCGTGGTCTCAAGCGATAACCTGCTCTAGAGCAGACTCAGAGAGAGGCGTGCAGGACGGGATTGGAAAGATTATCAAATGCCATCTAGGCGGTCAACTCAGTCAGGTGAGACCCTCGGTTTCCTGAGGGAGGCCCAGCTTAAACGACCAAGGATCAATGCAAGGCTCATGAGTCGCATTTGGAGGAGGATAGAAAGTCCCTCGGAAGTCATCTGACGTCTGACCTCGGGCGGCCGGATATGCCACGGAGTGCTGCTCCTTAGGTGCAGGTGACCCGATACATTGGCGCAGCGGAATGCGTTGGACGCGAGACGACCAATGTGTACCTCCAGGCTTTCTATTTTTAGGTTGCGGTGATGCGAGGTGTTTCTCACGTAGTATGGCGCCTGCGTCACTCGACGGAGGATGAGGTTCTGGACCACCTGCAGGATTTCTCTTTGAGTGATACTCGCTAGGGCAATGTGATGTCAACAGTGTATAGTGCGTAGAGAGCAGGTGACAAAATGCTGCCCTGGGGAACAACGGCAACGATTGAGTCGCTGCTATACCTCGAACTCTTAACTCTCAAGGAAAAATGTCCTGTTACTGAGGCAAGGAGGCAAAGACATGCGCGACGTACTGGGGGGTGCCGGCTCTGAGCACTTAATGAAGTAGGCCCGGGTGTCAGACGTGGTCGAATACGCGTACTACGTCGAAGAAGACTGCTATTGCTTTCTCCTTTCGGTTGATCGCTGTTACGGCGTAGTGTAACCAGAGTAGTATACCCGCTCGCCAAACTGCTCGCTTCATGGGTGGATGTGCGCTTGGAGAAGTGAGAGGAATAACTTCTCGGACAGCTTGGAGACCGCGCAAACGAGGGTTATAGATCGGTACCCCTCAGGCTGCTATGGGCTCTTCCCAGCGTTGGGCAACATGATGAGCAGGCCCTCCTTCCATGCCCGGGGGAAGCTAGGCGGGTGCGGCGGATCCATTTTTATAAGCAAAATGTCGAGGGCGCGGGGGGAAGCGTGGAAGTCGGCGAGCCGTTACACAGCAAGAATTTTTAAGTATCGTAATTTCAAATCTGTGCTACTAATCAACATTTTGATCTACATTAAATGGCCAAGATAACTAATATACTTATTTATACACTGAGAGTAAGGGATAACATGAGTCGATATAGCTTTTCTCTAAAACTATTCGTAATTTCAAATTAGTGTAAAGCGCAAATTTTATCTTCGTTTAACGTAGAAAATTAATAAAGTATTTAAAAGGATAAGGATTGATACCATTAAGGACAAACATCCCTCAAAATAAAAAATATATTCAAATTACTATTTTTAGACAGAAATATGCTCACTGTATGTTATCCTTAGAAGATACGAATATGCTGTCGCTGACTTTTTTGTAGATCTTATTAAGAGGAATAATACTCTAGTACATTGTTTTCATGTAGGACTTACCATTAAAGCAGCGCATGCGTGAAAGTGTCTCAACGGGTAGGACTTTATACACATTTATCATATTTATGTCAAATTACAATAAAATATACATATAATAAACCATATATAATCCTTCCCTGAGAAATACTCTACATAATGGTGAAAACCGCATCAAAATCCGTTGGGTGGTTTAGAAGAAGATAACGTAGAAAGGCCAGACAGAGAAAAAAATCGTTCTTATTTTATAAGATATAGAGATGTATATAGCGCAAACGTAATGATACGATTATTTTGCTTCATACAATTGATTTGCTTGCTGCTTTATCCTGACTCTACCTGCTGAGTGGCGAAACTGACTTGCAATTGCACTTTATTTTACCATAACTAAAAAAATAAAAATAAAATGAAAAATAAAAAAAAAATAAAAAAACTTATAAAACTTATAAAAGTTAAAAATAAGGTGGTTACCTGTGGTAGAGTCACATGCATGGACAGATTTGACCGGATCATTATCACCCCCGGTATTTAAAACCGGCGTTAAGTAGTGGCTTTATGCCACTGCGTTTTGCATCAGGCAACGCCGGGCTCCGGCGCCCAACCCACCTTACAGGCAGGCAACGCACCTGCAGCTCCTCTGGTGTAGCACGGGGTCGTGGGCGGCGGTAATCACTTAGCATCAGGTGACCCGAACGCTCGTTTGCCTTGTCTTTTCCATAAAAAAAATAATGGTAAAATGATGTAACCTATATACAATACGTTTGTAATTAATTTGCTTTCTTTCTTAAAATAAATTATCTCATAGCGCTTTACAAAGTTATAATCGGTTATAATATATAATGTAAAAACATTTCACCACTAAGAAAAGAGATATTATAGAACACAATCCTAAATTAAGTCTTTTGAACGTTTAAAGAATAAATTACAAATTCCACATGTTCCCAAAGTATTATGTTTCGCAATCTCGTACTGTCCCGTCTCAGAAGAATAAAAATGCTAAAGATAACATTGAGATAACTCAGTCGAACAGGATTCGCGCATTAGCTGTGGAAGTAGGAAATATATATGTACGTGTGATAAAAAATAAAAAGTTGACTTTATTTCCTTCGTTAGTATCGTTATTTTCAAATATAGAGTATCAATAGGTATTTTTTATTTGATTGTTAGTTAAATACGTTTTTGGATTGATATATAGATAAAAGATATACTATAATGGTACTTAAATAACATGAATTAAATATAATAGAAATTAAATTAAGTTAAAACTAAAACCGGTCTAATATGAGTCGAACTCGCATACTGAGGGTTCCGTACCAATTTCAGTATTGTATATCAACGGAAAGTGTATAAAAGTTGACAAATTTTATTTTGTGGACATATGTGTTCATATTTTTAAGGTTTTGAGTAGGTCAGAGTGCTTGGAAAGTTTCCAAAAAGACGTGAGTTCAAGTCCCGCCACGTTTAAATTTTTATACTTTTTTTTATTAAGTATTTTTTATTCCTAAGTGTGGATCAACACTTAAAAAAAAAAAAAAATATGTAATAAATAGTATTCTGAAATAGTACTTACTCTATTGCCAAACAATAATTCTAAGTAAGTATCTTTGGGTAGTTAGCTGTAACAAGCGTATAAGAATTTCGACGTAGCGTAATGAGAACGTATGGCTTAGTTGGTCAGAGCGCTTGGACAGTTTCCAAAAAGGTACGGGGTTCAAATTCCGCTACATTCCAATTTTTATACGTTTTCTAAATAAGTATCATCTATTATATTCACAACACATTAATTTTAAATAATGCTCGCTGACTTACAGTTTTAATTATTCAATGACAACATGATAAATAGTGCGCATTTATGACTGTTTATATTTAATGCTTCGCCATTAGACATATTATTATATCTGAGACTAGCGGCCCCCATGCGGCTACGCCCGCTTGGAATATACGTGTATTTAGGTATATTGAATAAAAAACCAACAAGTCTTAAAGATATACGGGAAGTACTCTAAAGTTATAATTACGCGGTGAATTTCATACAAAATGAAGGAAAGGACGATTCATAAATGCTCATATCTTTTAACTGCGTTGCATTAGGAGCTTCATTGCTGTGCTGCAAAGAATTGTAAGTTTGAATATTTGATATTAATTTTAAATTGATACTTCAACGCAATCTCAAGTTAAATGGTCTTGACAAATGGATATGAGGACAAAAAAGGTGATCCTGTAAGGGGCTTTTTCTTTTGGATACAAAACTCTAAAATGGATTAATTATTTTATTTTGGTTATGCATTACATATGTAAATCGTAATTTAAGTGTTTTGGGAATTGATTTGATTGTCGTATTTAATAGAAAAATGTGTAGTTATTTTTCTATCTAAGTAAACCGCAACTGCGTGCACACTGCCAACGTAGTTTTTCCCATATGTCGTAGAGTATGAATACGTAACGTCAAGTTGTTAGATTTGGGTGTTGGGTGGGAGGATAGCAACACTTTCAGTTGTCAGCTTTTAGGGAAGTGGGGTGAATAATGCGTTGTTCTTATAATAGTGGGAACGAGCGATGCGTACTTCACTTCTCCTTCGAGTCTTATACTTAACGGTTGTATTAAGATGCCGTCTGACTTCACAGCGTTCCACCACAAAATTTGGATAGTCTCTATTTTTTGTGGAGAATAGAGTGTCTTGGCACTATGATCCTCGAGTGTGAATCGAGCCCACAAATTATCGCATTTATAGTTAGAGCGTTGTTGTGCCTCTACGCATCGACAGGCCTCTAAACTCTCTCAAACTCTTTGGAATAAAAAAACATTGGCATTTTTTAACAAAAAAAATTAATGATACACATCTCGTCACAAGAGTGCTCTAAGTTCATCTATCATCTTTTCCTATACGAAAATGAGTATAAAATATATTTTACGAAATTATTTTAATAAGAATAACGAAATATATGTATATCGTTATATGTTTCACGGAATAATATTTCATTTTAACTGGTACTAGTATTCTCAGTATAATGAAAATGAGACGCCAGCTCTATGAATATTCCACTAGAGTTATGACCTGAATTTTAAACTTTAACTCTAAACAATATTTGGCATACACATACTGTTTTTAATTAAAAATTGTGCTCTAATATTAATAATTAATCAAATAGTTATAGCTTTATAACTATTTGATTAATTTAAACCTTTATTTAATTTGAAACGTATTTGGAGGTAAGTATATCGATCCTTCGATTACTCAAAAATCAAACTGACTTAATATTTGAAATTCTTTGCATTGATTGATAATTTATTGACTCAATAAATGTCTTAAACCGACTGGTTGTGGGTTCGACCCAGTTCAAGGAGATGAAATATTTATTTAAATTTATATTTTCATTTCGTCGCTCTGGTCTAGAGGCAATGCACGGGGTTTAGTTCTGCCACTCAACACGCAATGCCTCCAGTATTCGGCAGAAAGTGGGGAACGTAGTGTCTTAACACTAGGTTCCCTCTGCCTACCCTGCTGTGTACAGCGTGAAGCTGATTATTAATCTTTATTTGATATTGAGATTGTTATGAAAACGTTGATATCTTTAACATAAATTTAATTTGTATTTACCTTTGGTAAATATATATTTAAAATATCTTAAGTACCTAAAGACTTGTTAAATTTGAGATTAATTAACTTACTATCCAATAATCTGCTAGCAATCGCTTTTACATACAAACACAAATCATTACAAGTATTAATTCAACCCCCATTTCGATTACATGGCCCTATAGTGTTTGCTTATACAATAGACGGGTCTCTGACCTCGTAAATTAACAAGAAACAAGAGTCGTCGAATTTATGCCCCCGCTCCGACCGAAGTCATGTTCAAATTTCCATAATTCAATTAAACTGCTGTAATTAACAGTGAGTGTGTTATTTTTCTAAACAATATTATGTTTCTTCATAATGTGAATAATACTATTATATACGGTGTATAATAATTGTCTGTTATATCATATCTGTACACATTTTTTTGTAGCTTCGCACTATTAAATTCAAACGCCGTTTTGTCTTGCTGCTATATAGGCAGAAAAACAGACAGACGGACGGACAACAAAGTGATCTTGTAAAGGTTCCTTTCCTTAATAGGTACGGAACCCAAAAAACTACAGGTACTATTCTTGTTTTTTATTTTACTATTAATTCATCAAATAGTCTTTATTGTACATTGTTATTTCGTTTTCAAAAGCCACCTGCAAACGAGTTTCAATAAGCCTCGACTGTTGGACATTGAATATCAGAATAGCAATTGTTAACATTTCGTAAAAGGGCAAACGCCGTGAGCTCTGTCTGCATTACTATTTACACTCTGTTCTCGACTTTTTAACTGTGTAAAGTTTAAAAGCAATAAAAAATCCTTAAAAAGAAATTATCCATGTCAATAAAAGTAGTGTATTGATTTTAATACTAAAGAAGAAAATGAATACTGGATTATTTAATACTGGTGAAATAACTATCAATGAGTGTGATTTATTTCAGACCAATTAAACATATAAGGTGACAATATTATATGAATAAAAATAAATAAATCAGCTTCACGCTTTGTCCCGCATACAGTAGGGTAAGCAGAGTGAACCTAGTGCTAAGACACTCCGTTCCCCTCTTTCTGACGAATTCTGGAGGCATTGCGTGTGTGGTAGGACTCAACGCCGCGTTTTGCCTCGACACCAGAGCGAAGAAATGGAAATATAAATTTAAGTAAATATTTCATCTCCTCGAGTGGGCATCGAACCCACAACCAGTCGGTTTTACAGTCACACTTTGTGCTGCTGCGCCACGACTGGCCTTACAATACAATATTATATGCATTCAGTGTATCTATATAACAAATATAAACTACCGAATATCTATAAAATATTATAGTTTTAGCTGATATTACTGAATTAAATGATAAGTTATTATCGTTTCTAGTACATTTGCTAATAATTTGAGTCGTTTAATTGAATTATGGAAATTCGATAACGGCGCGGCGTTGCCTGGTCAAGCGAACGTACGTACAAAGGGGACTGAAACTATTGCATACATTCTAGGATCCACAATGTAAAGACATTAAAATGGTATAATTTATTAGATTCAAGTACATCATTTCTTTTCTGAAAATTCTGTCAGTTTTGACAAACCGCGAGCTGAGTTATTAGAGATTTGGTAAAAGTGATGTTAAAGTGAAGTTCACAACACAATCAAATCTAATATAAAATAAGTGATTACTGAAAAAAATCAGCAAAAAAGTAGAAAAAATAGTAGTAGTTAAAAATACTAAACAAACGGAAATGCACTCAAAACACATCCAAACGAACGAAACGAGTTAAGCAAAAAAATGCCAGCAAAGTGTCAAAAATTATTGGACAAGCTGTCACATAATAAAACGTATGTAAAATATATCATAATGTAAAATATGATCGATTTAATCGATTCAAATTAATTTCTTTTTGTTTTTTCAGTAAATAATTGATATTTTCTTTTTTTTATACTATAATTATATGGACTAATAAGTGTGTTAAAATTATTAGAGTTCATTAAAAAAGTTTAGTATAATGCACTTTTTAAGCAGCTATTTCATAAAATAAATAAAACGGTTAACCAAACTATATGAGATATGAAAATGGTATCTCTTTTTTGGCATTGTTGCATTGTCACGTATATGTGACAATGAAGCCATTGAGTTGTTGGCCAGTCGTGGCGCAGTGGCACCGGTGTGTGACTGTAAACGTTGTAGGTTCAATCCCCACTCGAGAAAATAAAATATTTATTTATATTTATATTTCCATTTCTTCGCTCTGGTGTTGAGGATAAGCGCGGCGTTGAGTTCTGCCATTTAACACGCTATGCCTCTAGAATTCGGCGGAAAATTGGAAACGGAGTGTCTTAACACTAAATTTCTTTTGCCTACCCTGCTTTGTGCAGGATACAGCGTAAAACTGATTCGTTTTATATAAAGACGACGGTCAGCTCATCGTTCAATTATCATATTAATACATCAACGCTAGTGAACTCCCGAGTAGAAGCTAGTTTTTGCTTCAAAGAAAATATAAATAACTTAATTGCTTCAAAGAGGTCGGTAGTGGCGCAGAGGCATACAGTGTGACTGTAAAATCGACTGGTTGTGTGTTCGATCCCCACTCGAGGAAATAAAATATTTATTTACATTTATATTTTCATTTGTTCGCTCTGGTGTCGAGGCAAAGCGCGGCGTAGAGTTCCGCGACTTTATAATTATCATCATAAATTATTATTGTTAATTAAATCATATCGTATTGAAGTATAAGACAGAATATAATTATATTAAATAGCGAGTGGTATAATGCGAGGTATTATATTATCTGTTACACTTTATATTATCTCAATGAAAAAAATGTTAGTAGATTATGAGAATAAAACCCATTAATCATATTTACAAGTTTTATGTTAAGCTTCAAATGAATCCTTTCATTAATTTTAATTAATAATCCAGCATAAAGCTGTAGTTAAATATAACTAGACTTTTAAGCTTAAGAAAATGTTTTAATACGAATAATTACACAAAATATGTTCTTGAGAAGTTCCTGACTAAGAAATATTTTGTGTTTTATTTTTCTAGTATAAATATTTTTCTATGAAAAATTAAGATCCATGTCCATATTTCTTATAGTATAGAAATTTATATTGACCAGTAAGGAGCTAAGCATAAATATTTTTACTTCAAAAATATGACCAAAATTATATGCTATGCTAGTACTAACATATAACTGACATAGGTAAAAGTAAGGCCAGTGAGGCTAGTGGTGGGGTAGGGGCACAAAGTGTGACTGTAAAATCGACTGGTTGTGGGTTCGATCCCCACTCGAGGAAATAAAATATTTATTTACATTTTCATTTTTTCGCTCTGGTGTAAAGGCAAAAGGCAAGGCGTTGAGTTTCGCCACTCAACACGCAATGCCTCCAGAACTCAGCGAAAAGTAGGGAACGGAGTGTCTTAACACTAGGTTCCCTCTGCCTACCCTGGTGTGTGCCGGATGCAGCGTAAAGCTGATTTGATTTGATTTGGTAAGAGTAAAAGACAAACGGGAAAAACTAACTCAGTTACATATACATATCTGTAGAATGGCAAGCGTCCACTGTGAACCATTCGAAATCCGTTTTGTGATTTGTGAGTAGCGTCGACAGCTACTCGTATGTATGAGAATGGTTTTACAGTCGGACAGCGTTCGTTTGGATTCTGAAGGAACGCTGTCCGATTGTGAATATATAAAAGAGCCGTCATATTTTTAAGTTTGGAATATAGTTTTTGTTGTATGTAAATGATTTATTTATAAGTTCATTCAATTAATTTGAAGTGAATAATTCCTTTGTATATTTTCTGTAGAATCCAATAAAAAATGCTGAAGGACTTTTTTACCTATTTGAAATCTGATAAGATTTATATATATTATATATTTAAATGTAACGCAGAAGAACCATAGTTATGTTACTTTTATTATTTTATACTTTTCCAATGAATAAATTACGTGTTAATATTTTAAGTTCAACTTGATACACTATGCTATCTTTTTCAAATTAACTTTTTATTATCTAAAACGATAAAATCGAACTATAAAATTTATACTTATTTTACATTACTATTAATGAAGTAGGCACAGTGAAATAACACATATATTATAAGTAAGTTCTTTGGTTTTCACGATTATTACACATTTTATATGAAACTATATTAACCGGATTAATCGCGTAAATCAAAGTCAAAGTCAAAGTCAAGTCCGTAGTCACGGGTAGACTGAGGTGGCATTCGTCTGTCAGTTGACATAATTATTATATCAAACTATCGCCAACGATTTCTTAATTGCCTCGCGTACTGCCCTGGATTCTTGCAAAGTGAGCTGATAGTATCTTGCCCATTGGTATGGTGGGTTTGAGACTTCGTATTAAAATAATTTTATTTAAAACACAAACATTATAAGAACGAAGCGATGATAAAAATTGAGGCCGTAATGGCGGAGCGGCACAGAATCTGACGGAGTATCTTGATATAAGGTTCCCTCTGCGTCCCCATATAAGAGATACAGCGTGAATTTAACAAATAAAAAACACGTTTATATTAATAGAATTATCGTAAAATAAGTGACATAGTATTGTTTAAAAAGAAAATTATGGTACAAAGCCTTACATAGCTGTATGTATATTGTACTACAGTTGAGAGGGTAAATGCTAACGTATTGTATTATGCAGCCTTTGTTAGAATTTCACTTTTGTTATTGTGCTATTGTGTAACATATCAAAGTAGTGAGAACTGCATATAATAAACTTTAATATATTAAAAAGTTTCTCTGTTATTCACTTATACATATTTATTAACAATAAATATGTAGATGCTTTATCAAAAATTAAGTAATGGACTAAATAATGTAATGTAATGAAAAGTTAAAATATACGAAGAAATTTCTATCTCAAAAGCTAGTCTAGCTCTATCAAATATCTAACTAGCTAATAATATAACAATAAATACAAGTCAAATTATCATTATAAAGTATTTGAATGTAATATTTGAGTAATTATAACAC
Organism: Heliconius himera; assembly: GCA_021202915.1. NCBI lineage: Eukaryota > Metazoa > Arthropoda > Insecta > Lepidoptera > Nymphalidae > Heliconius > Heliconius himera. The sequence continues at coordinate 521,038 of JAJHJA010000296.1, forward strand.
AAAAGAACTTTTGGCAGGAATTCAGAGTAGCGAATAGACTATAAATAAACAATTTTTCATCTCATGAAATTCTTATAATAACAGGAAAACTGCAAATATATGTAGATTTTATGACAGTGCCACGTGGAATTGAAGCATGGATGTATTTTGATTTTACTATCATAATTATTAAAACAAAGCCAAAGTGCATACAAATATATTTTACATAGTAGGTATATAAATGACTACTTTGTGCATCAGTAAGAATATGTTAAGTGGCTTATTATAATTTCTATTACGTCTGTGGATTAATTCTGCTAACAAAATTAGATATAGCTAGTGGTATAAATGAATAAGTGCTTTTTACCCGACTGCGCGACGTAAAACCAGTAATGTCTGTGTCTGCAATAAATGTGAAATAAAAAATATATTATAAAAAACAAAAAATCCGAATTATAAAGAAAAAAAAAATAAACGCAATAGTTCATTAGGATTAACAGCCGGGATCTATTTTTTACCCATACTTTAGTTAAAAAAAACGCAATACGTTTGTTTTTTTTTTTTAGTTTTATGCAGTCGGGCTTTTTTTTTATAAAGTATTCCCGTGTTTCTATTCAAAGGCAAACTCAATTCAAACGACATACGCACGATTTACATCTTAGTTCTGGCGATGCGTCAAACGGTGGATCAGAGAGACAATAACCGTTGTACGCACTGACCCTCGAAAGAAGCCATATAAAATGATGAAGATGTTGATAGAATCTATTGTGAGCTCTCTATTCCACTTACCACCATTTTGTGGCACCACGAAGCTAACAGTATGTAAATATTTGACGTTTTACCGGCAGTCGAAATAAAAAAAAGCTACTGTTGACGTCGAATAAATAAATGTTTATTTTCTTATGTGAGTGTGCGTGCGTGTCATTGAACACTTTTTTTATCTAACCCTACATTCTCTCATAAAATTCCAATTCCGATGTTTATTAAAAATCTCACAAGTAGTAAATATAGCTAGTATCTGTTTCTTAGGCCAGTCGTGGCGCAGCGGCACGAGGTGTGACTGTAAAACCGACTGATTGTGGTTTGGTTTCCACTCGAGGAGATGAAATATTTACTTAAATTTATATTTCCATTTCTTCGCTCTGGTGTCGCGCGTTAAGCGCGGCGTTGAGTTCTGCCACTCAACACTCAATGCCTCCAGAATTCGGCAGAAAGAAACACTAGATTCCCTCTGTTCTCAATAAAGAGATTATTGATAACATACATATAATTAAACCAGAACAGTGTCTGACAAAGACTATTTCATTGTTGATATTAATAAACGTACACCAAACGAGCTTTGTGTTATGGCGACATTTGAAAGCTCATTTAATCATTCATACAAATCCTTCTCTAAGTGTCGGATCAATTAGACGGTAGTAATTATGCATGCAGAAAGTAAATGGTAAATTTGTAGAGGTATGTGATTTATCTTTTTATTATATATATATATATATATATATTTTAAAACATTTACAAATGTCATTCACAGTCGTGGCGCAGTGGCACAAAGTGTGACTGTAAAACCACGGGGTTGAGTTCTGCCACTCAACACGCAATGCCTCCAGAATCCGATAGAAAGTGAGGAACGGAGTGTCTTAACACTAAGTTCCCTCATATCATCTTCTCCCTTCTAGTATTAATCTCGGCTGTTGCCAAGGTCTACCTTCCTACTTACCTACCTACCTACTCCACTATCGATACGATCTTTAGCGTCCTCGGTAGTTAGAATTGTCTCTCATATCCTGTATCACGACATCCGACATAGTTCTTAGGCCGGCGCTTAACGTGGCACAAAAAATATTTTTACTGTTTTATTATGTATAGAGATAGAGATAAACCTTTCGTTTTCCGGAGTATTTTACGAGGGTCCTACAAATCCAAGAAATGGTTCCGTTTGATGATCAAACATGCCAATTGTAACCTCAAACTCGAATTTCAATTTACTACCTAACCCTTGTATCGATATAAGCCTGTATTGGAAACCAACTGCATAAAACTAAAAAGAAAAAATAAAACAAAGCGTAATAGTTCATTAGGATTAATTAAATATAATCTTTTAAAAAAATAAATACGTACAGGAAAATTATAAAAACAAGTATATTATGTAAGTGAATATAGCTTTTAGCATTATTTGTAATGTTCTATTACGACGGAAGATACATTTTAACATTGTAATCTCCGCGTGAGAAATATGATAAAAAGGACAGATTGTGATTTACAAATTGACATAGGTTCCGTATTGTGGCAGACAAACGAATAACTTTTTAAATTTAACTTAAATGAAAGCGACGAGTAAAATAAATATAAGTATATATTATACATTATTGAGGCCGGTCGTGGCGCAGTGGCACGAGGTGTGACTGCAAAACCGACTGGTTGTGGGTTCGATCCCCACTCGAGGAGATGAAATATTTACTTAAATTTATATTTCCATTTCTTCGCTCTGGTGTCGAGGTTAAGCGCGGCGTTGAGTTCTGCCACTCAACACGCAATGCCTCCAGAATTCGGCAGAAAGTGGGGAACGGAGTGTCTTAACACTAGTTCCCTCTGCCTACCCTGCTGTGTGCGGGATACAGCGTGAAGCTAATTTAATTTAATTTTTTTTAATATATTATACAAAATCAAAACTATTCTATATTATAAAATAAGTCAAACTAAAGTTAATTTGAAGATGAAATCTTTTATGTAGATATTCAACAAAGATTTTACCCCAGAATTTCTTGACTTAAAGATACAGATCACGTTCTTATCGCATAAACTTTCCGTCTTAAGTTAGAATTTAATTATTTCTTCAAGTTTATTTGGAAGGTCACCACAAATCAGTTGCTAGCAATCCCCTCCAACAACTTCAACCGAGTGCCTTATTACTATTTCTCACGACTTCATGTCTAAACCACCGCTGTCTCATTTTCAAGTAAATTAAACCGTTCTATTGACGTCTCCACCTTTATTTAGAAAAGCCGCCTCAATTAGACGACTTTCTCAAGTTTACTTTCGAGTGTTTTCTTGTCTACTATCGGTGCATCAAGTTTCTAAATCCAATCCATTTATCGTCAAATACGTAAAATCCACTGTCCAATGTCATCTCTATATATAATAAGACAGTAAAAATATTTTGTCTGTACATTTAGTAATTTTGACTGAAATGGATAGAGGGACACTTAAAAAGAATAATAGAAAGCAAAAATATTTTTTTTTAATTTCTTGTCTGTCTGTCTGACTGTCGATATATTTATGTCCGCATTTTTCTCTGAAAGTACTGAACCGATTTCCTTAAAAGTTTCACCAATTGCTTTGTTTTAACTCAATTTAACTACTAAAGTTTGGTTCATCAAAATCGGTTCATTAAAAAAAAGTTATCGTCATTTGAATGAACTCAAGGCATTAGTATGCCTTCGAACTAACGTTCGCAATAACAATATAGCAATCGCGCTGGTAAGATTCCTGGCTAAAGAATGACATTAGAAACGTCTTGATTATATGACTGTTAATAAAAATATATATTTTTGAAGCACTATTACACAATACTAGCGGCCTGCTCGCGGCTTTGCCCGCTTGAATCACATGATTATTCATTTAAGAAATATATGTATTACAAACAGCCTTAATTATTAATTAATTGATTTGGATAGGTACTCACGATATTATTTGTAAAATAACTTATATTAGCTCCTGTACAGTTTTTAAATTAGTAACATTATTAGTTAAATATATAATTGGTATACAGAATATACATAGAAAGCACGTTTTTAGGCATTTTTATATAATCTATAAAATAATCAACATTTTCGGGCAAGTTCAAGTCGTACTCATGCCCCGAGAGTTTTCGTGCCAGTTTCATGAAAGGAGATACACCAAAAGAATAACTAATTAAGTTGTCATTTTGTATCAATTTAAGTACAGATTAAAATTTGTACTTAATGGTTTTTTCTGTGACACAAATACAAATAAGTAGTCAATTTTTGAAGAATAATTTTGGAATTTTCCTTTATACGTGCCGTAAGTTTTAACTTCTTAACAAATTTCGAAATTGTATATCAACCCTGAAGGGGAAGTACCCTATAGTTATGATAGAAAATGCGACAAAAAACTAAGCATAAACTCTCATATTTCATCGCCATTTGATTGCGATGATTTAGAAGATAGATTTTCGTGCTCTAAGGGAATATAGACTTGAACATTGAGGTATCTAACCTTTAACCGATCTTGTACAAAATAGTCTTTACAGACGGACAGACGGTCAAACAACAAAGTTATTTTATAAGAATTTTGAGGTATGTACCCTAAAATACCCTTGGCACATACATACATGCAACATACAGGTGCAATAGTGCAATGTCGGTACGTGTCGCTTGTAAGTTATGAAATAATACTGCGGCATATTTTTATAAACAGTGTCAGAGCATTTTTTCTTGAGACACAATTTTTTAGAGGTTGCTACCAAAAGTGTTTTTTTTTATACGTTTCTTAAAAAAATATTAATAACATAAACGAACGAACGAACTGAAGAACCTATTCAAAATATTTCTTTGAATATTAAGTCATTCTTTATCACTGTGTTAAATAATTAAGAATTAAGCTAGACTGTTACGAAGGTAATCTTCACCAACAATTCAATTTAGTTTACTTTGTAGTTAGTACTATGAACAATTGTACTTTAAAAACGTAACGTATCATGTGTAGTCAATAGATATCATTGCGTATGTTTCTTTTTTTTTCAAATATAAATATCTTTAAAACTTTAAGTACATTATTTTTTGATAGAGTGTAGCGGTAACCTTTCCAAACTATATTTTCTTTTATGCACAGCGCCATCTATTAACATCCCATCGCAATTAGTGATAGCGTTACGTGTATGAAAGAGAGTATCAAGATTCGTTAGTACCTACTATTTTTGTCAATAGATAGCGTTGCTTGTATCGATTTTTTAATATCTCAAATATTAACTTCTTGAAAACTTAAATACTTATATTTTTTGATAGAGTGAAGCGATTACAATGAAATAAACACTAAAAGCTACTTTGATTTATTTGTAATTTTTATGTATAAAAGTTGCTTAAATTTATTGTGTACTTTTTACGTGATACATGTTCACATAAACAGACAAACAGACAAACAGATAAACAGATAAACAGACAAACAGACAAACAGACAAACAGACAAACAGACAAACAGACAAACAGACAAACAGACAAACAGACAAACAGACAAACAGACAAACAGACAAACAGACAAACAGACAAAAAATCCAAAAATGTTGGAAATGGATTCTGTTAATTATCCTTTAACACCCTGGCTAATTTTTTTTAAAATATTTTCAATGTACAGAAACGACTTTTCTACAGATTTATTATAAGTATAGATTTTATACAATAAAGTAAACAAAATTGAATTGTTAGTGGAGATTACCTTCATAAATCATAACAGTTACGTTTAAATCGTAATTAATTCAACACAGATAAAGAACGATTTGATCTTCAAAAAGATATCAAGCAAATACATAGATTTTTTTTTAGATTATATATTAGAGTTATATATTAGATTATATTTAGATTATATATTAGAGTCATTTGTAATGTTAATTGATTTGTGATATCAATATAAGTTATTGGATCGAGCGCACGATCTCGAACAATCGTATCTCGAGTGTTTTCTATGTATGAACAAGATATTACGCCCACAGCGGACACTACTACATACACCACAGTTCCAGGACATAACCAGCCCACACCTCTTAACCAATATTCTGTATTATTCACTATAATGCACAATATGTGTCTAGAAACTTGATTTTAAAAGTTCGTTTCATTATAGTTTATTATTTTATACTAGCGACCCGCTCGCGGCTTCGCCCGCTTAAACCACAAAATTATTTAATTAACACACTGAATTATGTTCGTGTTTTGATATACCTATAATGTATGTTTGCAACGCAATGAAGATTTTTAATGACAAATTTATTAAAACTTTAGGTCGCATTTTCGTACCTCCCATGAGAATCTTCACTTGAATTTTTGAAATAAAAACACAACTTATCGATACTTACAATAAAATCCTAACTCATCGGTGGCTGTACATGGAAGATATTACAATTAACATTGTAATAGAACTTGGTCAGTTTGTCTGTTTGTCTGTGAATTTGTTCACGATAATCTCAGAAACGGCTTAACCGATTTAAATCCTTTTTTGTTTGCATTTTGGCAATTTAATATTAGTTTTATTTTAATCAGCTTCACGCTGTATCCCTCACACAGCAGGTTAGGCAGAGGAACCCTAGTATTAAGACACTCCGTTCCCCACTTTCTGCCGAATTCTGGAGGCATTGCGTGTTCTCGTTCTTTCGTGTTCTCGTTCGCTCGACACCAGAGCGAAGAAATGGAAATATAAATTTAAGTAAATATTTCATCTCCTCGAGTGCTTGCACTTCGTGCCGCTGCGCCACGACTGGCCTCAACTGGACTGGACTTTATTTTAATCGGTTCACACAAAGTCAAAACCAGATCCACGCTTTATCCCGCCTTTAGCAGGGTAAAGATTATGCGTAAGATTATGAGATTATGTTGTAATGTAAGGATTAAGATATTGCGTATAATGTGTGACTGATGTGCGAAATTAAAATATTATTAAACGAAATGAGAATATTATTAAATTATAATTCAATCCTCCAAGTGGGGATCGGACCCACACCAGTCGCGTTGCAGCCACAACTTTGGCCTTTAACAAAGAACAGAAGAGAAGCGCGTCAGCGCTCCTTTTACGGAAATAGCATATAGGTAAAATATTTTAATTCCATACCTAAAGAATTTAAGCAACAGTGTAGACGTAAGTTTTTTTTTTTTCATTTCACGATGTTTAATCATATCTATATTTCGTGTGAGGCAGTTACGCTTTGATACCAATAACGTAAACACATACTACTACAAAAATACTACTAAAACCTTTAGATTTTAGAACTTTGAACTTTGCCGCCAAAACCTACAGCTCGATTTCGGAATGAGGCGTATGCGGCGGTCTCCCTTTGATAAAAAAAAAAAATGTGCGTGCGTCGTTCTTGACAAATTGTATTTTATTTTACAACGATAATTTTATTATTTATTCGCGGCTTTGTCCGCTTGAATTACATGATTACTCTTTTAAGAAATATAGATATTACAAACAGCCTTAACTAATAATTAATTGATTTGGATTAGTACTCACGATATTATTTGCAAAATAACTTATCTAGCTCCTGTACAGTTTTTAAATTAGTAACATATATTATTAGTTAAATATATAATTGATATACAGAATATACGTAGAAAGCACGTTTTTGCTCCCAAAAGTTATTTTTTTATACGTTTCTTAAAAAAATATTAATAACATAAACGAACGAACGGACTGAAGAACCTATTCAAAATATTTCTTTGAATATTAAGTCATTCTTTATCACTGTGTTAAATAATTACGAATTAAGCTAGACTGTTACGAAGGTAATCTTCACCAACAATTCAATGTAGTTTACTTTATAATTAGTACTATGAACAATTGTACTTTAAGAATACGTAAATTTATCAACAGTCAAATAAATAAGACGTTTCTAAAGTCATTCTTTTGGACTTACAATTGAACTGTAACCATTCGAGCATTGTTAGAAAAATATTACATGTTATGTTAAATTTATTATAAGTATAGATTACACTTACATGACGTAATTAACGTTAAGCAGATAATAACTCAACTATATAATAATTTATTTCTTAATAATTTCTTTTTTTTTTCAAATATAAATATCTTTAAAACTTTAAGTACATTATTTTTTGATAAAGTGTAGCGGTAACCTTTCCAAACTATATTTTCTTTTATGCACAGCGCCATCTATTAAGATCCCATCACAATTAGTGATAGCGTTACGCGTATGGAAGAGAGTATCAAGATTCGTTAGTACCTACTATTGGTCAATAGATAGCGTTCTTGTATCGATTTTTTAATATGTCAAATATAAACTTCTTGAAAACTTAAATACTTATATCTTGAGTATTAAAATGATTAATATTCTTTAGTATTAAAATGATTAATATTCCTTCCGTCGTAATTAGTGTTTAACTCCACAGAACGTTTTTTGCGTTATCAAGATTCGTTAGTACCTACTATTAGTCAATAGATAGCGTTACTTGTGTCGTTTTTTACTATCTCAAATATTAACGTCTTGAAAACTTAAATACTTATATCTTTTGATAGAGTGAAGCGATTACAATGAAATAAAGACTAAAACCTACCTTGATTTATTTGTAATTTTGATGTATAAAAGTTGCTTAAATTTATTGTGTACTTTTTACGTGATACGTGTTCACATAAACAGACAAACAGACAAACAGACAAACAGACAAACAGACAAACAGACAAAAATTCCAAAAATGTTGGAAATGGATTCTGTTAGTTATCCTTTAACACCCTGGCTAATTTTTTCTTAAATATTTTCAATGTACAGAAACGACTTTTCTACAGATTTATTATAAGTATAGATTTGCGGTGGCAATACTCGAGCTCGTCTATACAAAAACGACTCTGGATCAATATGATATGAAAATATGTTGATTGTATTATTCATAATTGATTATGTTATTTGTGTGTAATTGCCACGCATACTATTATTCATTTATTTTATTGCATGATGCCCAAAGTACATAATACAGTAGTTTAAATTATATAATCATAACACGGAATTTAGTATAACAGAATTTGTAATACGTATGTATCTTAAAATTTAAATATTTGATAATGAATACAAATTTACATACATCAGCTTCACGCTATATCCCGCACACAGCAGGGTAGGCAGAGGGAACCTAGTCTTAAGACACACGGTTCCCCACTTTCCGCCGAGTTCTGGAGGTATTGCGTGTTGAGTGGCTGAACTCAACGCCGTACTTTGCCTCGACACCAGAGCGAAGAAATGAAAATATAAATGTAAGTAGATATTTTATCTCCTCGAGTGGAGATCGAATCCACAACCAGTCGATTTTACAGTCACAGTCTGTGCCCCTGCGCCACGACTGGCCACAACAATACAAATTTATTTATCGTTTTTCTTTTAATGTTCTAAACTATTTAATCCATTCGAGAATATGAATAAGAATTAGCAAAAAACGATAAGAAGTAGTAATGCCGGTGCACGATTTCCATTAAATCTATTCAGATTTTCCATTTTGTAAATCAGCGCTTCCTCAACCGCACTAAGTACGTGACCGTGCCTAACCACAGCTTGTACAATCAGTCACTTGAGACATTATCAGTACTATATGTATGTATAGTATGATTAATTGAATATATTACCATTGATTTAGTATTAAAACTGGTAAAAATGTAAAATTTTCTGTGTCAGTTTAAACATTTCGTAAAATAGAAATAAATATTATAATACTGATAAAAATAAAATACCACAATGTGTTCAATGCCGCAAAATATAAAGCGAAGTAAAATTTAAGAAATAGTGCACACGAATGTATGTATAGTAAGTGTATTGGTTTTTGGTCCTCTCATCTTTCTCAATTTTTACTGAGACTAAAACTAAACTAAACTAGTTTCACGCTTTATCCCTAGCGGGGTAATCAGAGATAACGAAGCGCCAAGCGCTACGGTCTCTATATACCTCTTTCACCTCGTCCACTGTCATTAACCTCTTTTTACATGTCCTCCGGAGGGTCCTCGTGCTTTTTACGTGACCTTCCTCCAGTATCTTTGGTACTGTGTTTTCGAAGGTCAACCGATGTCTCCCCATACCTCTCTTACCGTTTACTTTTCCATCATAATATTTTTCTGCCGTTCTTTAATCACTCGTTCTTTAGAAGTGCCCAAACCAGCTGAGCACGTTTTTCTTCATTCTTACCGTGACGTGCTGATACAAGTTAGATATTTTTGTTTTAAATATTTCTGTTAAAGCTGAGGCAGTGAAAAGAACAACTCCGTCACAATGATAATACTCTCTCAAACACTTAAGTTAATAAATATCTAAAATTGCAATTCTTAAGGGAAAACTTAAAAGCCTCAAAAGCTAACTTGCGACAGCGTAATCGATTCTCTCGCGCGCTCAGCAATGAATCGCCGATGTTTTCCAAGATTTAGTTCTTTGTGAGTCTGCTCAAGCGTTCTCAACTAACAATTCGTTTCCGTTATTACAACTTTTATATTAAAAGGAACATTTTTTATCAAATCGCAGTGAACGTTGAAGATTGAAGTATCGAGTACTTTCTAGGGGACGTTTTTAGGATTTTCTATGTATGACATATTTTTATTGTAAGAAATATATACTGATTTATTATATGTTATACTTATGTATTCACGCTGTGTCTTACAAGAGCTATTTTCATTCGACCGTATTTTTTTAATTACCTCAGAACTTTTGATTGGATAAACCGATTTTAATGTTATTTTTTTATTTGATAGCCAGTGCTTCCCTCGTGGTCCCATATTTTTTTGGTCCATTTCTGACAATGGTATCTATGAGAAAATCACATAGGTCTTAAATTTGCATTAGGTATGTGTGCGACAAATGGATGAATAACTCAATATCACGCTAACCGATTCCAATGTTCCTTTTTTATTTGAAAGGATACACTTCAAAAATAGTTTGGTGAAAGTTTGGTTAGGTTCTGATTATGGGATCCGGTTGAAAATGGTATTTGTATTAAATTTGCATTAGTTATGTGTAATTCTATACTGTAGTAATTCGATATTGTTGTAAGGCTGTAGTAGCATCAGCTTGACACTGAAACCTTCAAAATTATAAAATCGTTTTTAATTATTTTTGTTTAATAAAATCAATGTACGTTTTACATTATATAAAATTATTTTTTACTTTTTAGTTCGTTGTTTGAAGTCGGTTTTTATTTTTGTTAAAAATTAATTTATGTTGGATATGATTTATGATGGGAATATTTTTATTTTACCACTTGTATTGAAGCTTACTAATTCACTGTACGAGCGTTTTTTTATATTCTACTATTAATATTTTTTGCTTAAAAGAAACCAGAAAATAGATAATTCACTGTTTTTGCGCAAAAAAAGTAAAAACAAAAGATATATAACACTTAAACATATTAAATGAGATTTATTTTAAAGTAAAAAAAATAATTTAAAAACGTAAGCCGCTGTATTACATCTCATTACGGTTCAAGTCGTTCCGGCCGCTTTTAACGTTTACTTTACACAACTTCAATCTTATAACTTAAGATGACTTTCATGTTAAAAGTCTTTCGAATATAAATTAATTAGAGAGTTTCTGAGCTTTATAATTCAAAAGGAATAAGCTTTGAATATAATATTTACTGTGTACAATCCTTTATGTTTGATTTCTTTTGATAATTTTGTTTTCCTTAGGCTAAAAGGTTACGTTTTATTTTATATCTATAAAATAGCAAAATTAATAAATTTTAATAGTTTTAATATTTTCATAATTTTTAACTACATTTCTTTAGGAAGTAGCCATAGGGAATGTAGCATTAAGACACTCCGTTCTCTACTTTTCACTGCATTGCGTGTTGAGTGGCGGAACTCAAAATCGCGCTTGCCTTCTTATTAAAAAAATCTTTATCCCTAGTGGGAATGGAACCCCAGTAGTATTTACAGACTCACGCATGTATCACTGTGATATAACAGCCTTTTTTGTTTGTAATTACAGCAATTTAATTTTTACTGTTATATTAATCTCGCATTCCATTTTCACAATCCACATTTATTTAACTTAAAACAAAAATGTGTCGGTACCAGGTGATCTAGTGTTTTTGTGATATGCTTTCAACTAAGATAAAAGATATGCAAATTATAAATTTCTCTCTCTCTCTCTCTCTCTCTCTGCGATTAAAAAAGTATATATAAATTACTTTATGTATTTAATAAATGTGAATGAAAAATACTCTAAAAACAGGCACGTTGAAATATTTCTAATTTCGCTGAACTCATGAATAGGTCAAAAACAATATATTATGTAATGCTCTGAAAATTCATATAAGTTCTACATCCTACAGGCGGATTTACGCAGCATAGTTCTTGTAAAGAAATATAGATTGTATAAACAATATATATTAATGTAATTTGATAATTCTTCACGAATGAGTGATGAAAGAATAGTAAAAAAGATTTATGATGGAAAAATGAGTGGTAAGAGAGATAGGGGGTATATCCTCCAGCTACTGGAGGAAGGTCACGTAAAACGCATGAGGACCCCCAGGAGGGGGGATGTATGAAGAGGTTGATGATAGTGGACGAGGCGAAAGAGGTATGTAGAGACCGTAGCGTTTTGGCGCTCCGTTCTCTGACTACCCCGCTAGGGATAAAGCGTGAAGCTAAGTTAAGTTAAGATAACTCTTCATGGATATGCGAACAGGCTATAGTATTAAACTATCAGAATGTGATACTCTGATGCTTGATGTGGTTATTCTCACAAAGATCATCCAATGTTCTTTTAACTTCCTACCTAGAAGAAACTAAATTACAAAATCTGTTATTTTATTCATATTATAATACAAAAACTTATAATAAAATTAAAAGCTCGAGTCCCTTAATAGAGTGCCCTTGAGAGGAGGCTCTGATAAGCATTTTTTTTTAATGTTGTAGAGTTTCATACTGCTTGACTTTAAACAGGATGCTTGTTCAGCTTTCGTTTAGATAAAATAAATTACCCATTGAAATTTCATAATTAGACGTATTTTCACAAAGTTACTTTTAACTTATCTTTCAAAGAAACAAAATTTGTATTTTTATCATACTTTATACAGAATCGTGTTAGGCAACTAGTGCACATAAGTAGAATGAAGAAAAGTAAACATTTTAAATATAACATAAATATAGTTTTTATTTAAATAGTAAAGGTATTTTTTTATCAGATTCAAGCTGTATCCCGCATACATCTGGGTAGGCAGAGGGTACCTAGTTTAAGACACTCCGTTCCCCACTTTCTGCCGGATTCTGGAGGCATTGCGTGTTGAGTGGCAGAACTCAACGCCGCGCTTTGCTTCGACACCAGAGCGAAGAAATGGAAATATAAATTTAAGTAAATATTTCATGTCCTTGAGTGGGGATCGAACCCACAACCAGTCGGTTTTACAGTCACACTTTGTGCCCCTGCCCCACGGCTGGCCTCAAAGGTATATCAATCAAATCAATCAGCTTCACGCTGTATCCCGCACACAGCAGGGTAGGCAGAGGGAACCTAGTGTTAAGACACTCCGTTCCCCACTTTCTGCCGATTTCTGGAGGCATTGCGTGTTGAGTGGCAGAACTCAACGCCGCGCTTAACTCGAAGGTATATAATGATTCTATTCTATTCTTAATGCATCTTCCTACTTTGTTAACGAGAGGCACGCATTAAAAAGATATGTTATAACTTTCTATAACATACAAGTATTTTAATAATAATCAAATTCGAATCTGGACTGTATTTCAACTATACTACAGTTGCTACTATCGCAAGTATCCATCGGCGATAGTAGATCGGGACACAAAGATTGAATACACAGCTTGGAAATAATGTACGGGGGTTGAAAAGGATGAACTAAGTATATCAGGAGGGCTTCAGAGGTGATGCCCCTTATTATATACGTGTTTTAAATGTTGCAATTTTATTTGGCAAATATAAGAAAAACAAATAAACAGATATCTTTATACTTATAATACTGTTTATATGATAGACATTTAAGCAAAAGAAACATGGAGTAAAATCAAAGGTAATAGAGATTAGGACAAGGAATGAAAAAAAATACAGGCAATGTCAGTGAAACAGTAAAATAAGGAAACGGTACCAGCGCAAAGACTAGAATATATAATTTTTAGTAGTACGAAAAATATCCCTCTACGATGTTTTATACGAAGTTCCGAGCTAAGGGAATAAGAGAGTATATTACAGTATTCCTTAGGGCTTTAGCATGAAACTCGACACCGGATATGATATAACTATTGCAACAGAACTAAATAATATAATAGAATAAGATTTAATAAAAAGCTGTACGTTTGTAGTGCTACGCAAATTTTAATAATAATAATTTGCTGTCTAGGCCAGTCGTGGTGCAAGGACACAAATGTGTTACTGTAAACGCGACTGGTTGTGGGTTCAATACCCATTCGAGAAAATGAAAAATATCTGCCTGCTTACCCTGCTATATATATATATATATATATATATATATGCGGGAGACAACGTCAAGCTAAAAAATATATATACTCTTTCATTTATCATTACTCCAATATCGGTTTTCAAAATCTATAAATTACTCTCTATAAATTAGTAAATTTTTAGTCAATAAGCAAAATAATTCTCAAATCGTCAACCAAAAGTAAGCTTTCAAAATATTATTCTACTTCATATAAGATGCTAATAATGCTTCTAAATAAGCTATTCACGCTCAATTTATTTCCTTAGCGCTATTAATAGTGTCTATCTGAGAAAACTTTCCAAATAGAGGAACTAAAAGTTTTCCTGTCGAACCCGTTTTAAATAATAGATGAATTCTCCTTATATTACGTTTTATCTTTTCGAATTGTTGTCGGCGAATTAAAAGCTCTGAGGGTTTTTTATTTATTGACTAGCGACCAGCTCGTGGCTTTGCCCATTTAAATTTCTAAATTATTTGTTTAATAAGTACACGGAAATTACGTTCCTGTTTTTTTACATTTATATTTGCATTCCATTGTTCTGTTTTTGCGTTTCTTTGCTGCTTCTTTTTTTTTCAATTACTATCAACAGTACAATATTGATACTAATGTGGGTAATATAATAATTATTGAATATTTTTTCGATAATAATCAAAAAGAAAACATCTCAACTCTACGCCGCGCTTTGCCTCGACACCAGAGCGAAGAAATGGAAATATATATTTTACATTCATGTAAAAATACAAATAAAAGTTGCAAATACATTTTGTAAGAGCAATACAAAAGAGAAAATTCCCACAACATAGAAGTAGGAAGCAGTGCCAATAAAAGAGGACGATTGTATCGCGTTTGACGGAAGGGCAAAGGTGATCACGATTTCAATATCCACGTTAAACATTGAAGATTTTACTTGTAAATATTATCTGAAATTACCTGTAATGTAATGTGATATAATATAAAATAGTGTTACATTTGATTATATTATTTGATTTGTTAGAAATCGGAAGCGGTTAGTTAACGTTTTAAAAAAAAACACGATAAAAACACACGTCGTCTATATGTTTCTAAACTATTTGGAAAGGGCTACTATGTAATTGCAATAAGTAATATGTATGCCATCAAAAACATCCTGTAAAAAAACCCAAGTCTCGCAGCTCAGTCTTTCTACCGTAAAAAGTTGTGAGATCCATGTAATACCAAGCCGGTTAATCTATTTAGTCTCTACTTAAAGGACCTTCTGTTTTAAGTTATTACAGTAGTTATTATCATGCCAATATTAAAAATATTTTACGTTTTAAACAAATAGATCGACTTGGACATCGCATGATTTCATTATTAGTATGTATCACACTACATAGCACGACGGGCCAGCAACCGAATTCCTCACCAGAGTCCTTTCGAATATCAAATCTATTATGTCTTTCGATAGGTTGTGTTTTCATGCGACATTTTTTTCATTTCATATTCAAATATAGAGACATTGTATCTCAGTCAGCAAGCCTTAGTTTTTCTACAAGTTTTGCTTCTAATTCTCCTATGGAACTGTTATATGGGTCCGTTCCGAGTTCTTTTTAAAAAAAGATTTTATTATTTTTCACTACATTTATTTGGTAGAAATTAAAACACAATAATTAAAACACAATTTAAAATAAGACTTAGTACAAAATAGGATCGAGTCACAATGATACAGCGGAGATACAGCGGAGATAGGAGAATGTGTGGCTGTAATGAGAGTTCCGGGTAGACTAGCCGCGCGTCTCCCAAAGAGTACTTTTATATTAATGATATAATGTATATATATATAGCGTTAAACTAATGCAATGCTGCATGTAAGGGTTCAAACCCTGTATATAACAACCCCCCGTTTAAGTAAAAACTTACACGGTTAAGGCGTGAAGTTTTATATTAAATTTAAGTAGTCCTCAATCGAGGCTGAGAAGGAATCGAGATATTATCTAATTCTATTTCAATAGCGGGATTTGATTTAATTCGGAATTTTTCTTTAAAAGCCACGCATTTTCCTTTACAGAAATAACAAATTAAAATTAAAATAATTATTGTAGTAATTATTACAGTTGTTGAATAATAGGTTTCATATTTAATTATATGAGGCATTTCCTCTACTAATTGTGTATCCAAAAGTTGTTTACTTAATAAATTTCTCTCATGCTTTAAATTATCTAAATTTATATTTTCTAAATGGATAGGGGAAACACTTTCCTTAATTTGATTAAATTTTAACCTATTACAACATGGGTCTTGTATTAAATTAAATTGGAAATTAATTGTTGGTACAGATATATTTCGATTAATTTTGCTTATTAGAATAACATTTTTACTATAACCAATACATAGTTCAGGCAAATTTAAAATGCCTGTTCCTAATAATATTTTTTCTTGATTTAATTTCAAATTTGAACATTGTATAGTTACCTTTCTAGGTTCTGACTGAACAAATAACCATTTATTATTATTAATTTTTTCCCATATATTTATTTTACCATAAATGAATTTAGTTTCACATTGATTAGGCATTTTAGTTACAACTTTTGACAATAATTCACTTTCACATACAGGTTTATATTCAGATGTGTAAACATTTGCGACATTACAAATTAAATTCTTATAATTAATTAAAATACAATTATTTAAGTTATCCAGATTAAAATAATGATTTTTATCAATTGTTATGGCGATATACTTCGCGGTTGGTATTATTAAACTAAAAGAATCTGGTTGCTCAGAAATATGTGGAATAGGTAAAGGAATGTTATGGTAAAGATTATATTCCATAGTGGATACTAGTGGAATTTGTAACACAAATATTAATTTATTCTCCATATAATAAGATAACACCTTTGATATGTTAGTCATAGTGTGTATCATATTTAATTCTAAAGGTGTAGGCAATTCTAACCCTTGTGGTAAATTGCGATAATTATTTATGAGCTCTTTATAAAGTTGCATAGGAGTTATTATTGAAGGATGCAATTTATTTAAGCTACTGAATACTATGGCGTTTATAATATCATCAAGCTTAAAAGACAAAGTAATTATAGATATTTCTAAACTACTAAAAATATTATTAATACTTAATTGAATTTGATTTCGTTCTGTAATTACTGATATATTCTTTAATATTAAAGTAAAATTATCAATTGCTTCATTTAATTGATGTTCATTTTGCTGAAGCTTTAATATAGTTTCATTAAATTTTGAAATAATGGAATTTGTTACCAATATATTTTCTTTAACTAACGACGATATTTTATTTTCATTATTAAAAATAGATTGTATAGCACTATTATAAACTAACGCGTCTTCTTCATCTAAAGTTCCAAATATATTTTTCATTAAAGATCCAACTCCTGCAAACCATGCACTTCTTTTATTTTTTGATTCTATTAAATGAGAGATAGAGGAAAATTGCTTCTCAATTTCCTCGAACCGCATCATAAGGGGTTCAAAAATATTAATACATTCCGGTTCTATCCATATTTCCTTACAAGCTTGTTTTACTGAGTTAATTATTAAATTTATATTATCTACATGAGGCTTAATAAAAGATATATCTAACGGAATAAGGACGTGTAATTGTCCTTCAATAATTTTAGCACTACCTACGTGGTCAAAATAAATTCCAGGACTTTTGGAAATTTGTTCAACGAAGTCTGGACGCGTTTGTACGGATATGCTGAAAATATATCGTTAATATTAATTGTATTTTTAAACATATTTTACTTCTATACTTATACATGTACTATAACTACTTTACTATATAATAGACAATTAGAAAAAAGAAAGAATTATTCGCATGGAATTACGGCTAATTTGACTTCATCGAAATGGTGTTTTACATGACGCCGATTGATAAGTAATGATAAGGTGTTATTTCCATGCACTTTAATTACCTTATATGGGCCTTTCCATATAGGGGATAAAGCTTTACGAAGTCTATAGTGAGCTTTTAAATAGACAAGGTCACCTACTTTGTATGTGACATGACGAGAATGTTGGTCATAATAGTTTTTGGATCTTTCCTTTGATATAGAAATATTTTCAACAGCTTTTTCCCACGAGAATTTAAGGCGATGATTTAACATTCTTATATATTCATGATAAGTATCGGCAGGACCAACTTGGAAAATGGAGTCAGGGAGATAGGGTTTGTGACCAAAGAGTAATTCGTAAGGAGTGAATTTTGTAGTAGTATGGATATTGGTATTGTACGCCAATATTGCCGTATAGACGTACTTGTGCCAATCTGTTTGTTTTTCATTTACATATGATTTTAAATATTCTTTCAGAGTGGAATGACTTCTCTCGAGTGCACCCTGGGTTTGAGGGTGATAAGGTGATGACCACAGTGGTTTAATTTTCAAAAATTCACATACCTTTTTAAATAAGTCTGATGTAAAGTTTGTTCCTTGGTCCGTGAGAATCATTTTTGGGATTCCAAAAAGAGAAATAAAGTGGACGAGACATTCACAACATTCTTCTGCTGTTATGTTTGTAATGGGATAAGCTAAGGAGTATTTTGTAAGATCATCTTGTAAAGTTAGAATGTATCTGAGATTGAGTTGACCAGCGTCAGGAAGAGGTCCAACAATATCTAGACTTAATCTTTGAAACGGTGTAGTGGAAGTGGAAGTAATTTGCATTGGAGCCCTATTTAATTGTCGCAATGCTTTATTGGATTGACATTGAGAACATTTTTTAATGTAATTTTCGATGTCTGTTTTCATGCCTTTCCAATGATACCTTTCCTTAATGCGGTTATACATTCTATTTATACCGACATGACCGGCAATAGGTATATCATGATTATCTTTAAGTATTTTGGGAATTTCACTGGGTGTTGGAAAGATTACAGTGTTTCTATAAATTTTAATAACTATATTGGTATTATGAAATAGAAAATTCAAGATGTTGTAAAGTTTCGTATAAGATAATTTAACGAAAGGGTCCTTAAAATCGGAAATGGCAAATTCATTACAGGATCCAGTGATTCCTATCAACAATTCATTGCGAAGTTGTTTTAGGGATTCAAATAAGTCAGGATATGGAAGATTATCGAAATTATGAACTTTAGTAAACAAGAAATAGTAACACTTAGAATTTGTTTCCAGTTTAAGGAATGAATGTAACTTTCTCTCTTTATTAAGGAAATCAGCGATGTCACCTGCGTTAGAGAGAACTTCTTCGATATAAGGGTTTGTTTCATCTAGATCAATGGATGTAGGTAAAATAATTGTTTTAGAATCAGTGGACAATAAATTATTGGTATACTCATGAATTTTTGTATTATGAGTTGATTTATCAGTGGACATAGCTTTTAGAAAATCGGAATATGAACTACTAGGAGTTTCCGGACTTGGTAAAATAATAGGTAAATTATCATTAAGAATAGTAGGAATGGAGTCAAGATTAGGACTTGGAATATTCTCTAGGTGAGTATCAGGAGTTGGGAGATCATCGACAGTCGGTGAATTTGTAAGTGGTATGTTATTTTCTGGTTCAATGTTAAGATTTTGAGGATTAAAAGGAGATTCTGGAAGTTCATTAGGTGCTAATAGAGGATCTAGAAATGGTAAGTTCCACTCATCTGGATTCGGTGGACTGGAAATGAGTTCCATGTCGATGTGTTCTGGATTTGGAGGTTGAATATTTTGAGAAGGATTAGCAGGACTTTGTGGATCGTTAAGATTAGGAATAGGATTTACTTGTGTACCTATTATGTTAATAGGAACTGCAGAGTTAGTAGGATAACGAGACAGTGCATCTGCAGCGGAATTTAATTTGCCTTTTCTATATATTATTTCATATTCATATTCCTCCAGTTTAAGCCTCCACCTCTGGAGTTTGCTAGAAGGATCTTTATGATTGAAAAGCCATTTTAAAGGGCGATGATCTGTTATAATTTGAAACTTACGACCATATAAATAAGGTCTAAAAGTTTTACAGCCAAAGATGATTGCTAAGAGTTCTTTCTCTGTCGTACTGTAGTTACTTTCACTACGATTCAGTGTACGTGAAGCAAACGCTATAGGCCTATCTTTGCCAATAGCACCTTGAGAGAGGACAGCGCCTACTGCATAATTTGATGCATCACAAGTTAATATAAAGGATTTAGTAAAATCAGGATAGCATAATACAGGAGCAGTGGTTAATTTACTTTTCAGTTCATCGAAAGAGATTTGCTGTTCATTCTGCCACTCAAATGGAATATCTTTCTTTAGAAGTTTAGTAAGAGACTTGGCAATTTTCGAAAAGTCGGAAATGAATCGACGATAGTAAGAGACTAGTCCTAAGAAAGATTTGATATCTTTAGGGGATTTGGGAACTGGGAATTCTACTACAGCTTTTATTTTCTCAGGATTTGGTTTAACACCTTCCTCAGTTATAATATGTCCCAAATATGCAACTTCTCTCCTTAAAAACTCGCACTTATCGGGTTGTAATTTGAGATTAAATTCTCTTAATCTAGTAAACACACATTTTAAGTTATTAATAGCAGAATTAAGATCGAATCCATAGAGAACTATATCATCTAAATAAACGAAACAGCGGGTGCCTTGTAGGCCTGATAGAGCAGTGTTCATCAATCTCTGGAATGTGGAAGGAGCATTTTTAAGGCCAAAGGGCATGCGGGTAAATTGATAATGACCCTGAGGTACAGAGAATGCCGTTTTAGGCTTATCTTCTTCTTCGACGAGAATCTGGTGAAATCCAGAAGAAAGATCTAATGTAGAGAAATATTTGCTGGAACCTAACTGATCTAGAATTTCATTGATATTTGGAATAGGGTAGGTATCGCCTATGGAAATATCATTAAGTTGGCGGAAATCAATGACAATACGCCATTTCTTTTCACCAGAAGCATCCACTTTCTTTGGTACTACCCAAATAGGAGCAGACCATGGTGAAATGGATGGTTCTATTATACCTTGATCTAACATTTGATTAACTTGTTTTTGAACTTCTTGTTTGTGGACTTCAGGGAAGCGATAGGATTTGACATGAACAGGATTACTAGACGTTGTTTTAATGGAATGCTTTATAGCATTTGTATGAGTAAGTATTTCACCAGGAAGATGAAATATATCGGAGAAAGAGGAACAAAGATTATAAAGAGCATCAGTTTCTTCTGAGTTTAAATGAGATACACGAAGTTGTTTTAATACTTCTTGAGTTCGTTGATATGCATTAGAATACAGAATACTATTAATAGGGTACTGGTTGGATTCATCTTCAACTTGAGAGGTAGACAAGGATTCACATGGAATTAGAGTAATATTTAGATTTGAATTTAAGGAAATAGGAGATTCAGAGGTGTTAACGACAGATAAATTGATTCTGTTATTATTTTTTACTTTAACGAGACAATTTGCAATAAGAAGATCCTTGATTATATTTTGATTTAGTACAAGTCCTTCTTGTATCTCTGGATTGGATACAGAACATTCGACAATCATTTCTGTTCTAGCAGGAATAGAATAAATTGGTTCATTATATAAAAGTTTAATGTTGGTGTTACAGATCCTTAAAATATTCTTATTATAATCTATGTTGCAACCAAAATGATTCAAAAAATCTGTCCCTATAATACCATCATAGGGAAGGTCTATTTCATTTATGACGTGGAATTTATAAGATATATGTTTATTAAGGGAATTAGAGATTTTTAATTTTAATTGAAAGTGTCCAGATGTTTTTGTGGTACACTTAACAGGATCTATTCCTTTTAGATTTATTTTCTCCTTTATTAAATTTTGAGGATTTTGAATAGAGTTAGATTTTATAAGGCTAACAGAGGATCCAGAGTCAATTAAAAGAAATAACGGAATATCTGATGCAGAGGAATAAAGAAGGACATGAGGTAAGAGTATTTTATTTGGATTAGAACTGATTTCATATATTTTAGTTTCTTTTTCAGGTACTGGAGAAGATATAGAAGATACAGCGGACATAGTAGATACAGAGGGAATAGTAGATACAGTGGATGTAGTTGATACAGCGGATACAGTGGATACAGCGGATACAGTGGATACAGCGGATACAGTGGATACAGCGGATACAGTGGATACAGCGGATACAGTGGATACAGTGGATACAGTGGATGCAGTGACTGCCACGGAACTAGTGGGTACAGTCGATACAGAGGAAACAGCGGATACAGTGGATGCAGTGACTACCGCGGAACTAGTAGGTACAGCCGATACAGTGGAAACAGCGGAAACAGAGGATACAGTGGATGCAGTGACTACTGCGGAACTAGTAGGTACAGCCGATACAGTGGAAACAGCGGAAACAGTGGATACAGTGGATACAGTGACTACTGCAGAACTAGTAGGTACAGCCGATACAGTGGAAACAGCGGGAACAGTGGATACAGTGGATACAGTGGTGCCGGTTTTCATAAGAGTTTGGTGTCCCGTACGACACCGATACGAGACATGTTTCAGTTTTTTGAATCGTCAACTTCGTCTCTACCATAATCATCGGTCTCGGTCACGTGATTTACTCGAGATTGAGGCGTAAATGAATTACTTGGGCGATTGCGATTATTGAATTCACGCTTGCGGCACTTTTCAATGGTATGACCTACTGCTTTACAGTAACGACATATTAAATTACCAGGAACAAAGTTACGATGGTCGGTTGGTCTGTCAGTCCTTTGTGAGCTAGGTCGCGGGTTTGATCTTGAAAATGACTCTTTTGATTGATAATTATTTGTAGAAGAATTAAATGTAGAAATAGTAGATCGATTTTTATAGACGGATTGCATAATGCGCTCCTCACAAATAGCGATATTAATAGCCTCGTTTAAGTTCTTTGGAGATTTACATCTTAAGGTTAGTGACAAATTAGGTTTAAGACCCATTATAAAATGATGTAACGCGAGATCCTCCATGGCGGCTGTGCGCCCAGGAATCTCAGAGAGCTTATGATTTGACAAAGAAATTTCTGTGAGCAATTGCGATAAACATGTCTCTATTTTTAAAGCATATGAATTAACGGACTCTGTCTGACCTTGCCTGCTTTCTTGAAGTACGGTTAAAAGATGTGAATAATGTTTTCTGTCGGAAAATTGTGTTTTGAGAAAATCTTTGAGTTGCTCCCAAGTGTTAAACTCTTTAATGGAGCAGGCGAGCTCAGCTTTCCCCTCCAATTGACACAAAATAAATTTAAGTAAAATAGGTCGTTGTATTTCAGACGCCAGTTCAATTGCATTGTTACAGTTTATAATGAAAGAATTTAAACATTCGCGATTGCCATTGTATGGCTTAATAAATTTAAATAACGTGTTAATATCCATTTCAATTTTATTTTTTTGTTTTATTATTGGAGATATAATTGGCGATTTTGGTCTATCTAATTCGTGGATGTCCACTTTTAATTCACTTTCACTTCTAACAGACTTTGGCATAGTAATAATTAAATAAAAAGTATAAAAAGAATAGTAATAAATGATTTGTAACAATGGAATTGAATATTATAAATTCATACAGTTCGACTTACAATAATACAGCGATAAGGTACAGGTGCATGATGATTGGAATTCCGTGGGTGGATGCGACGCGACGATACGGAGAACGGTGTTGTTGCACTTACGATGAAACTAAGTAAACTAAGGCCTTAGGACTTAGACGGGAACGGCGAAGATCGCTTGGCGATTGAGAGCTTGTTTTGGCTCTCTGATTAGAAATAAGTTCACTAATAAAAATCAATAAGTTCACTAATCTAGTTGGTATCATGAGCAACAATACTTTGAAAGTATAATAAGTTGTGGCGCAGCGGCACGAAGTGTGACTGTAAAACCGACTGGTTGTGGATTAGAACCCACTCGAGGAGATTAAATATTTACTTAAATTTATATTTTCATTTCTTCGCTCTGGTGTCGAGGTTAAGCGCGGCGTTGAGTTCTGCCACTCAATACGCAATGCCTCCAGAATTCGGCGGAAAGTGGGGAACGGAGTGTCTTAACACTAGGTTCCCTCTGACTACCCTCCTGTGTGCGGGATATAGCGTGAGGCTGATTTATTTATTTATGAATATAAAGTCTGAGAAACCAAGTCAAAGTTTGTAATATAGATTACCTGATGTACAAGCAATTTAATCCAGTTAAATTTTGCGAATTTATTTAATCAGCAAACTTAAATTGGATCAGATTAAATAAATTTACTTTACAAACTACAAACGATATTAATTCGAAAGCTTATCCCGTATATTATATTAAATTCAATATCTGAGTCCACTTTAAATTTCATCATGCAATTAATAAGTCCCGGTCTTTTTCACGCCTTTGAGTGAATTAATTATCATTTATACGTCTAATTATAAAAGAGTAAACGTTGTACTAATAAACGTTATGCTGCATCATTTATATAAAGGCCGTCGAGTGGTACAAGCGATGTATATGAGTGTGTGTGTGAGATATTACTGCATACGAGACGAATGTCGGTTCGATTCCCACTCAGGGGAATGAATTATTATTTATTTAAATGTTAATTTCTTCGTTCCCACAACACAAAAGCTCCGCAAATTAACACACAACGCCTTGAAAATTCGGCGAAAATTATGGAACGAAGTGTCTTATCACTACACCCTATTTAAAATGTGGCAGAATCACATTATGACATCACCTACATATATGACATCACTTAGTTTACTACAGTGAAGCTTTTATATAATACTAGCGACCCGCTCGCGGCTTCGCCCGCTTTAACTACTGAATTATTCATATAATGTACCTATATTTGCAAAGCACTTAAGATTACTAATGTGAAAATTATTGAAACCTTAATGCAACCCACATTTTCGTAGCTCCAATAAGGATGTTCCAATTGTTTAAAAAAACCCACACCTGAACAAATGACACAAACAACAGAAAACTTAAACGAAAGAAATTATAAACAACAGACTACCTACTATTCTCTTACCCAAAAATACTTAAACGAAAGATGTAACCAACAATGCCGCGACGAAATACATTATAATTATTGGATAACTCCAAAATACGTGCAATCGCTTCTAAATTTACTTTGCTATAGAGCCAGGCGCAGAATTGAAGCAGTCTCTCGTCCATCTCCTTAGCAGCTCCGAACGACATCTGGGCGTTGGTTCCATGGCCGTGGTCTCAAGCGATAACCTGCTCTAGAGCAGACACAGAGAGAGGCGTGAGGGACGGGATTGGAAAGATTATCAAATGCCATCTAGGCGGTCAACTCAGTCAGGTGAGACCCTCGGTTTCCTGAGGGAGGCCCAGCTTAAACGACCAAAGATCAATGCAAGGCTCATGAGTCGCATTTGGAGGAGGATAGAAAGTCCCTCGGAAGTCATCTGACGTCTGACCTCGGGCGGCCGGATATGCCACGGAGTGCTGCTCCTTAGGTGCAGGTGACCCGATACATTGGCGCAGCGGAATGCGTTGGACGCGAGACGACCAATGTGTACCTCCAGACTTTCTATTTTTAGATTGCGGTGATGCGTGGTGTTTCTCACGTAGTATGGCGCCTGCGTCACTCGACGGAGGATGAGGTTCTGGACCACCTGCAGGATTTCTCTTTGAGTGATACTCGCTAGGGCGATGTGATGTCGTCAGTGTATAGTGCGTAGATAGCAGGTGACAAAATGCTGCCCTGGGGAACAACGGCAGCGATCGAGTCGCTGCTATACCTCGAACTCTTAACTCTCAAGCAAAATGTCCTGTCACTGAGGCAGGGAGGCAAAGACATGCGCGACGTGCTGGGGGGTGCCGGCTCTGAGCACTTAATGAAGTAGATCCGGGTGCCAGACGTGGTCGAATACGCGTACTACGTCCAAGAAGACTGCTATTGCTCTCTCCTTTCGGTTGATCGCTGTTACGGCGTAGTGTAACCAGAGTAGTATACCCGCTCGCCAAACTGCTCGCTTCATGGGTGGATGTGCTCCTGGACAAGTGAGAGGAATAACTTTTCGGACAGCTTGGAGACCGCGCAAAGGAGGGTTATAGATCGGTACCCCTCAGGCTGCTATGGGCTCTTCCCAGCCTTGGGCAACATGATGAGCAGGCCCTCCTTCCATGCCCGGGGGAAGCTAGGCGGGTGCGGTGGATCCATTTTTATAAGCAAAATGTCGTGGGCGCGGGGGGACGCGTGGTGGTCAGCGAGCCGTTACACAGCAAGAAATTTTTAGTATCGTAATTTCAAATCTGTGCTACTAATCAACATTTTGATCTACATTAAATGGCCAAGATAACTAATATACTTATTTAAACACTGAGAGTAAGGGATAACATGAGTCGATATAGCTTTTCTCTAAAACTATTTGTAATTTCGAAATATTGTAAAAAGCAAAATTTATCTTTGTTTAACGTAGAAAATTAATAACTTATTTAAAAGGGTAAAGATTAATATCATTATTGACACACATCCCTCTCAATAAGTAAATATATTTAAATTACTATCTAATTTCCGTCTCATATACGCTTTCATTACTAAGATTTAAACGATTTTTATTTGCATTTCTTGTTCTACAACCTATATTTGAACGACTTTGTCATGGTATAATTAAATTAAAAACATTTCCATGTTTAAAAGATAAAGAAAATAATAAAAGAACAGAAGAAGAGTAAACGAAATAAACAACAGGATACTTAAACGCAAGAAATGATAAATAAAAGCCTACCTACTGTTTTCTTAAACTAAAATACTTATACGGAAGAAATTGTGAACAAAAGACTACCTACTGTTCTATTAATCAAAATAGGCGAAACTAAATATATTAAACTCCAATTATCCAATACGTACAATCGCATCTACATCTACTTTTCTACAGTACAGAGGCAGGCGGGCGCGGCGGACGCGCTTCTATAAGCAAAACGTCGCGGGGCGCGGGGGGACGCATGGCGTGTGGCGAGCCGTTTCAAAGCAAGGATTTTTTGATATTGTAACAACTTCTAAAGTACTTATTAAAATGAAAAACAGTAAAAGACAGTTTTGATCTACATTAAATGGCCAACGTAACTAAAATACTTATTTATATGCTGAGAGTAAGGTAATAAATAAAACTTGCGCCAAAACTGCGGTTTATAGCCGGCGTGATGTGTCAACAATTAAATGCGTTTTTCTCTAAAACTATTCGTAATTTCAAATTAGTGTAAAAAGCAAATTTTATCTTCGTTTAACGTAGAAAATTAATAAAGTATTTAAAAGGATAAGGATTGATACCATTATGGACAAACATCCCTCAAAATAAAAAATATATTCAAATTACTATTTTTAGACAGAAATATGCTCACTGTATGTTATCCTTAGAAGATACGAATATGCTGTCGCTGACTTTTTTGTAGATCTTATTAAGAGGAATAATACTCTAGTACATTGTTTTCATCTAAGACTTACCATTAAAGCAGCGCATGCGTGAAAGTGTCTGAACTGGTAGGACTTTATACACATTTATCATATTTATGTCAAATTACAATAAAATATACATATAATAAACCATATATAATCCTTCCCTGAGAAATACTCTACATATTGGTGAAAACCGCATCAAAATCCGTTGGGTGGTTTAGAAGAAGATAACGTAGAAAGGCCAGACAGAGAAAAAAATCGTTCTTATTTTATAATATACTAGCGACCCGATCGCGGCTTCGCCCGCTTTAACTACTGAATTATTCATATAATGTACCTATGTTTGCAAAGCACTTAAGATTACTAATGTGAAAATTATTGAAACCTTAATGCAACCCACATTTTCGTAGCTCCAATAAGGATGTTCCAATTGTTTAAAAAAACACACACCTGAACAAATGACACAAACAACAGAAAACTTAAACGAAAGAAATTATAAACAACAGAGTACCTACTATTCTCTTACCCAAAAATACTTAAACGAAAGATGTAACCAACAATGCTGCGACGAAATACATTATAATTATTGGATAACTCCAAAATACGCGCAATCGCTTCTAAATTTACTTTGCTATAGAGCCAGGCGCAGAATCGAAGCATTCTCTCGTCCATCTCCGTAGTAGCTCCGAATGACATTGGGCGTTGGTTACATGGCCGTGGTCTCAAGCGATAACCTGCTCTAGAGCAGACACAGAGAGAGGCGTGCGGGACGGGATTGGAAAGATTATCAAATGCCATCTAGGCGGTCAACTCAGTCAGGTGAGACCCTCGGTTTCCTGAGGGAGCCCAGCTTAAACGACCAAGGATCAATGCATGGCTCGCATTTGGAGGAGGATAGAAAGTCCCTCGGAAGTCATCTGACGTCTGACCTCGGGCGGCCGGATATGCCACGGAGTGCTACTCCTTAGGTGCAGGTGACCCGATACATTGGCGCAGCGGAATGCGTTGGACGCGAGACGACCAATGTGTACCTCCAGGCTTTCTATTTTTAGGTTGCGGTGATGCGAGGTGTTTCTCACGTAGTATGGCGCCTGCGTCACTCGACGGAGGATGAGGTTCTGGACCACCTGCAGGATTTCTCTTTGAGTGATACTCGCTAGGGCGATGTGATGTCATCAGTGTATAGTGCGTAGAGAGCAGGTGACAAAATGCTGCCCTGGGGAACAACGGCAACGATCGAGTCGCTGCTATACCTCGAACTCTTAACTCTCAAGGAAAAATGTCCTGTTACTGAGGCAGGGAGGCAAAGACATGCGCGACGTGCTGGGGGGTGCCGGCTCTGAGCACTTATTGAAGTAGGTCCGGGTGCCAGACGTGGTCGAATACGCGTAGTACGTCGAAGAAGACTGCTATTGCTCTCTCCTTTCGGTTGATCGCTGTTACGGCGTAGTGTAACCAGAGAAGTATACCCGCTCGCCAAACTGCTCGCTTCATGGGTGGATGTGCGCCTGGAGAAGTTAGAGGAATAACTTCTCGGACAGCTTGGAGACCGCGCAAAGGAGGGTTATAGATCGGTACCCCTCAGGCTGCTATGGGCTCTTCCCAGCCTTGGGCAACATGATGAGCAGGCCCTCCTTCCATGCCCGGGGGAAGCTAGGAGGGTGCGGCGGATCCATTTTTATAAGCAAAATGTCGAGGGCGCGGGGGGACGCGTGGAGGTCGGCGAGCCGTTACACAGCAAGAAATTTTTAGTATCGTAATTTCAAATCTGTGCTACTAATCAACATTTTGATCTACATTAAATGGCCAAGATAACTAATATACTTATTTATACACTGAGAGTATGAGTCGATATAGCTTTTCTCTAAAACTATTTGTAATTTCGAAATATTGTAAAAAGCAAAATTTATCTTTGTTTAACGTAGAAAATTAATAACTTATTTAAAAGGGTAAGAATTAATATCATTATTGACACACATCCCTCTCAATAAGTAAATATATTTAAATTACTATCTAATTTCCGTCTCATATACGCTTTCATTACTAAGATTTAAACAATTTTTATTTGCATTTCTTGTTCTACAACCTATATTTGAACGACTTTGTCATGGTATAATTAAATTAAAAATATTTCCTATGTTTAAAAGGTAAAGAAAATAATAAAAGAACAGAAGAAGAGTAAACAAAATAAACAACAGGATACTTAAACGCAAGAAATGATAAACAAAAGCCTACCTACTGTTCTCTTAAACTAAAATACTTATACGGAAGAAATTATGAACAAAAGACTACCTACTATTCTATTAATCAAAATAGACGAAACTAAATATATTAAACTCCAATTATCCAATACGTACAATCGCATCTACATCTACTTTTCTACAGTACAGAGGCAGGCGGGCGCGGCGGACGCGCTTCTATAAGCAAAACGTCGCGGGGCGCGGGGGGACGCATGGCGTGTGGCGAGCCGTTTCAAAGCAAGGATTTTTTGATATTGTAACAACTTCTAAAGTACTTATTAAAATGAAAAACAGTAAAAGACAGTTTTGATCTACATTAAATGGCCAACGTAACTAATATACTTATTTATATGCTGAGAGTAAGGTAATAAATGAAACTTGCGCCAAAACTGCGGGTTATAGCCGGCGTGATGTGTCAACAATTAAATGCGTTTTTCTCTAAAACTATTCGTAATTTCAAATTAGTGTAAAGAGCAAATTTTATCTTCGTTTAACGTAGAAAATTAATAAAGTATTTAAAAGGATAAGGATTGATACCATTATGGACAAACATCCCTCAAAATAAAAAATATATTCAAATTACTATTTTTAGACAGAAATATGCTCACTGTATGTTATCCTTAGAAGATACGAATATGCTGTCGCTGACTTTTTTGTAGATCTTATTAAGAGGAATAATACTCTAGTACATTGTTTTCATGTAGGACTTACCATTAAAGCAGCGCACGCGTGAAAGTGTCTCAACGGGTAGGACTTTATACACATTTATCATATTTATGTCAAATTACAATAAAATATACATATAATAAACCATATATCATCCTTCCCTGAGAAATACTCTACATAATGGTGAAAACCGCATCAAAATCCGTTGGGTGGTTTAGAAGAAGATAACATAGAAAGGCCAGACAGAGAAAAAAATCGTTCTTATTTTATAAGATATAGAGATAGAGAAGAGAAACTGAGATAATTACAAACCTAGCATGATGATATCTATAGTAAAAACGTGTATCATAAATTAGTTATAACAATGAAAATAAATATTTATCAGCTTCACGCTGTATCCCGCACACAGCAGGGTAGGCAGATGGAACCTACTGATAAGACACTCCGTTCCCCACTTTCTGACGAATTCTGGAGGCATTGCATGTTGAGTGGCAGAACTCAACGCCGCGCTCAACCTCGACACTAGAGCGAAGAAATGGAAATATACATTTAAGTAAATATTTCATCTCCTCGAGCGGGGATCGAACCCACAACCAGTCGGTTTTACAGTCACACTTTGTGCCCCTGCGCCACGACTGGCCTTAAATAAAATAAACAAATATTTATATCTTGTATATTAGCAGCTATTTATTCAATCAGAGCATTAGATCAGTCGAATCTTTTGAACTACCTCCTATAGTTATACATCAGTTACATCGTGTGATCAATCAATGTGAGCTCATTTGTTTGTGCGTATTTCACAGTTCTATTTCCAATAAATTCAGGACATTACAATCGGGATTATACATCAAAGCCACTCGATAGGGGTAATCAGGTTATGTACGACCACGTGATTCCGCCAACGTTCCTAATCTAGCCCCTGAAAATAGACTGCTGGATGACATTTTGACTATTATTTGTTGTACAAAGTTATACTATAAATTACTTAGATCTAATGCAAAATGCAGTAAGTACATAGATTTCTATACAGAATTATATACTAGTTATACGCTAAGGCGCTTTTTTTCACAAATTATCTTATTGTGACTTATTTATAATAGGTAGATATAGAGTGTCACGAGTACTGCGGGGGGCGCCCTTGCCGCCGATTTCGAGCTTGCACTCACTTCAAAATTATAAAATCTTTTTTTATTTATTTTTGCTTAGGAAAATCAAACGTTTTACTTTATGTAAAATTATTTCTTACTTTTTAGTTCGTTTGAAGTATTTTTTTTTGTTAAAAATCATTTTTTTATGTTTATTACCTCAGAACTTTTGACTGGGTGAACCAATTTTGAAGTCAAATTCATCATTTAAAATGTTGGAATCCCAAGTCACACAGGTTTTGTTCACATTATGCAGTAATATCTGTCGAATCGCACTTTCTGTTATAGATTAGATGTGATACTATCATCCTCTAGACCCGCAAGGATCAACACTATCACCAATTTTATACGCGCTTTACACCAGCCACATTCCGCGTACAGATAGAGTTGAATCGCTTTGATCCGCTTGGATCCTAGCCGGCAGGCTGCAACGTTGTGTTGAATAGTCGGTTTGAGGTTAACCCGGAAAAAAGCGTGCTCTTTCCTCGTAAGCGTTACAAAATCATCTCGACTATTTACTTACAAGGTAAACCGATCCCCTGGGAATCCCAGGTCAAATACCTAGGCGTCGTACTAGATTCAAAACTCTCCTTCTGGTCGTACATCACGTATGTCAAAATTGACATAAATCGCCTTCATTGAATTGCGATTAACTATATTTGAAATTCTGACTCAATTTTTGCTTGATTTCTTTCTATTGATTAAAAATGGTCATTGTGATTTAAATAAGTTTTTACTCTCGGCCACTGATATAATTTACATTTTAATTATAGTTATTTACTTATTCTATATTTATAGTAATACATCCCCAAACCAGCGTGTTTCTAATACCGAAAATTCTCTTTTGTACCTATCTAGACACTTCTTGTATAAATGCCTCCAATACTGTCTTTACATATATATACATATTGTGAACCTAACGACACACCACAAACAAACAAAACTTAAGAGCATAAATGTATTATAGTAATTTGTTATATGAATATTTCTCAGACGCGGCCATTACTTTTGTACTTACATATGTACGTGCTGATTATCGAGCAGTACTCTCGCAATCACTATATGTAACACAGCGTTGCGCGATAAAAGGGATATAAGAAACAGATATAGGGCCTCGAAGTGTTATGTTTTCTTGTTTATTGTACTGTTATTTTTATTCTACAACTTGTTTCGTTCTGACCGTTGGGTTCTTTTAAGTTAAAAACGACTTCAAATAGTTTTCAATATTTCATATCTGATGTACTCATGCCTCAGTCATTCCTTCGTTCATTTAATCTCTATATATAATAAGACAGTAAAAATATTTTGTCTGTACATTTAGTAATTTTGACTGAAATGGATAGAGGGACACTTAAAAAGAATAATAGAAAGCAAAAAGATTTTTTTTGAATTTCTTGTCTGTCTGTCTGTCTGTCTGTCGACATATTTTTGTCCGCATTTTTCTCTGAAAGTACTGAACCGATTTACTTGAAAATTTCACCAATTGCTTTGTTTTAACTCAACTTAACTACTAAAGTTTAGTTCATCAAAATCGGTTCATTAAAAAAAAGTTATCGTCATTTGAATGAACTCAAGGCATTAGCTTGCCTGCGAATATTATATAGCAAAAATTGCGCTGGTAAGATTCTTGGCTAAAGAATGACATTTGAAACGTCTGGGTTATATCACTGTTGATAAAAATATATGTTTTTGAAGCACTATTATATAATATTTTATACAGTAAAGTAAACAAAATTTAATTGTTAGTGGAGATTACCTTCAAAAATCATAACAGTTAAGTTTAAGTCGTAATTAATTCAACACAGAGATAACGAACGAAATATCTTGAAAGAAATATGAAGTATGAGGCCGGTCGTGGCGCAGCGGCACGAGGGGTGACTGCAAAACCGACTGGTTGTGGGTTCAATCCCCACTCGAGGAGATGAAATATTTACTTAAATTTATATTTCCATTTCTTCGCTCTGGTGTCGAGGTTAAGCGCGGCGTTGAGTTCTGCGACTCAACACGCAATGCCTCCAGAATTCGGCAGAAAGTGGGGAACGGAGTGTCTTAACACTAGGTTCCCTCTGCCTACCCTGCTGTGTGCGGGATACAGCGTGAAGCTAATTTAATTTTAATTTTTTTAACATATTAGTGCAATTTTTTCCAAAAACACATTACGAAAAAAATTAAGGTTTTTATACATTTTTAAAGTGTTATTACACTTAGGAAAGAAAAATACTTATTTAGAAATCGTAGCGGGACTCGAACCCGCGTCTCCTGGAAGCCGACTAGGTGGTGGTGGTGGTGGAACCTGTTCGGTTTCCAGGATGCGCGGGTTCGAGTCCCGCTACGTTCAAATTTTTATACGTTTTCTAAATAAATATTTTTATTAAAGGTAATTGCGGCAGGATTCTTCTGCAACCTAAGTGTAATCTATTCTACTATCATGTATCATTCTTAAATGTAAGTTTCATTAAAAAAAAATCCCTGCAGATCTAAATAATGGGATCTTAGGCCACAAGAGTAACGTTGGCTGTAAATCGACCGAAAATCTAACAATATTTCGCTCTATATTTGTTCACAACAGGTTATAGTAAGTAAATACCCTTGCATAGTACTAGTATAAATTTAATTTATATAAAAAAATGTATGTAGTATAAATACTGTATAAATTTATATTATTCTAATTTATGAAAATTAATTCTCTAAATTTAAGATAAAATACTTAGCGCAGATAAATTTACAATGTTATGCAATATTTTGTTTTAGCAATCTGTATATTATACAATATAGTATTATATAGCAATTTTAGACTAAGCACATCATGTACCGTCTTAGATCCACAAATATCGCGCGTCTTGTGTATATGATCGACATTCCATCTGTCTCATAATATAATGCCACAATACGAGTATGTTAAAATAGTCCAAAATAAAATCTAAATTCACTCAACTAGAACACATAAAATTGATACAATGTCAACAATTTCTGCATACATTTCGACACCATAGAAAAACGAGATAAAATTTGTAATCTATTGCTTTATTATGCATTTTTTACAAACAAGGCGTGACGGACATATTGTATACAAGAACATCCAAGCATATAAATTAAAACAGCTTCATGCTGTATCCTGCACACAGCAGGGTAGGCAGAGGGAACCTAGTGTTAAGACACTCCGATCCCCACTTTCCGCCGAAATTTGGAGGCATTGCATGTTGAGTGGCGGAACCCAACGCCGCGCTTTACCTCGACATCAGAGCGAAGAAATAGAAATAAAAATTTAAGTAAATATTTCATCTCCTCGAGTGAGGATTGAACCCACAACTAGTCGGTTTTACAGTCACACTTTGTGCCCTTGCGCCACGACTTAGCATTTTATGGCTAACAGTCGTCGTGATTGGAAATTTCAGTTACTATTTAGTTTATTTGTGTTACAATTGCCACAGTTACAGCAACAAACGTAATATTTTTATATTGTTAAATTTTTACAATATTAATATATTATGTTTTTTTTTTGCATTATTGTTAAATTGTGAAAAGAATATCGCCACCAATGAAAGAACGATTTGTGGCGATTATATCATATGGTAAACATACTTTACTTTATTATCATCGCAAATTACATATTTGTATATTACTTTTGTAAATATGAAATACATGCTAATAGCGCGCGATAATGCGCGTCCGTCTCAGTATTATGGAAATATGTAATATTTAAACACCTGAATAAAACAGCCTTCAAAACAAGAACTCGTTAGCCTAATCGTTATCTCCATTACATGTAGTAAGCCTACTTAGCATTTATAACGTTTTACCACCTGTAAAAAATATTAGTATTTATTTATTATAACACATTTTGTACAGAATAATTTGTATGATTAATTGGAAATACCAGTTTTCTATCACAATATTCTACATATTATGTGAATGTGTGAGTTACATAATAGAAAATGTGAGTGTAATAATGCCCATGATTCGGTTTGAAATGTTTGTGATATAAACATTAATAATATGGTTTTACGTTTTACAATCGCCAATTGTCTAATATTATCACAATCATTTGTTTACGTAAATAAGTTTAATTATTCTGCGAAATATCTTGTGTTCACCAACCCTGATTTATTATTTATAAGTTATCACATTTTAATTAATAAGTCCTCTAGCTAATCTCTATCTCTATATATAATAAGACAGTAAAAATATTTTGTCTGTACATTTAGTAATTTTGACTGAAATGGATAGAGGGACACTTAAAAAGACTAATAGAAAGCAAAAAGATTTTTTTTGAATTTCTTGTCTGTCTGTCTGTCTGTCTGTCTGTCTGTCTGTCTGTCTGTCTGTCTGTCTGTCTGTCGACATATTGTTGTCCGCATTTTTCTCTGAAACTACTGAACCGATTTACTTGAAAATTTCACCAATTGCTTTGTTTTAACTCAATTTAGGTTCTAAAGTTTGGTTCATCAAAATCGGTTCATTAAAAAAAAAGTTATCGTCATTTGAATGAACTCAAGGCATTAGCTTGCCAGCGAATGTTATATAGAAATCGCGCTGGTATGACCCTGGCTAAAGAATGACATTCGAAACGTCTTGATTATATGACTGTTGATAAAAATATATATTTTTGAAGCACTATTATACAATATTTTATACAATAAAGTAAACAAGGCCAGTCGTGGCGCAGCGGCAAGAAGTGTGACTGTAAAACCAACTGGTTGTGGGTTCGATCCCCACTCGAGGAGATGAAATATTAACTTAAATTTATATTTCCATTTCTTCGTTCTGGTGGCGAGGTTAAGCGCGGCGTTGAGTTCTGCCACTCAACAAGCAATGCCTCCAGAATTCGGCAGAAAGTGGGGAACGGAGTGTCTTAACACTAGGTTCCCTCTGCCTACCCTGCTATGTGCGGGATACAGCGTGAAGCTGATTTATTTATTTTAAGTAAACAAAATTGAATTGTTAGTAGAGATTACCTTCATAAATCATAACAGTAAAGTTTAAATCGTAATTAATTCAACACAGAGATAAAGAACGATTTGATCTTCAAAGAAATATCAAGTAAATACATAGATTTTTTGGTTCGTTCGTTCGTTTGAAATAAATCTATATAAAAATGCCTAAAAACATCCTTTCTACGTGTACTCTGTAATAACTACATATTTACCAATTATTCATTTATCTCTATATATAATAAGACAGTAAAAATATTTTGTCTGTACATTTAGTAATTTTGACTGAAATGGATAGAGGGACACTTAAAAAGACTAATAGAAAGCAAAAAGATTTTTTTTGAATTTCTTGTCTGTCTGTCTGTCTGTCTGTCTGTCTGTCTGTCTGTCTGTCTGTCTGTCTGTCTGTCGACATATTGTTGTCCGCATTTTTCTCTGAAACTACTGAACCGATTTACTTGAAAATTTCACCAATTGCTTTGTTTTAACTCAATTTAGGTTCTAAAGTTTGGTTCATCAAAATCGGTTCATTAAAAAAAAAGTTATCGTCATTTGAATGAACTCAAGGCATTAGCTTGCCAGCGAATGTTATATAGAAATCGCGCTGGTATGACCCTGGCTAAAGAATGACATTCGAAACGTCTTGATTATATGACTGTTGATAAAAATATATATTTTTGAAGCACTATTATACAATATTTTATACAATAAAGTAAACAAGGCCAGTCGTGGCGCAGCGGCAAGAAGTGTGACTGTAAAACCAACTGGTTGTGGGTTCGATCCCCACTCGAGGAGATGAAATATTAACTTAAATTTATATTTCCATTTCTTCGTTCTGGTGGCGAGGTTAAGCGCGGCGTTGAGTTCTGCCACTCAACAAGCAATGCCTCCAGAATTCGGCAGAAAGTGGGGAACGGAGTGTCTTAACACTAGGTTCCCTCTGCCTACCCTGCTATGTGCGGGATACAGCGTGAAGCTGATTTATTTATTTTAAGTAAACAAAATTGAATTGTTAGTAGAGATTACCTTCATAAATCATAACAGTAAAGTTTAAATCGTAATTAATTCAACACAGAGATAAAGAACGATTTGATCTTCAAAGAAATATCAAGTAAATACATAGATTTTTTGGTTCGTTCGTTCGTTTGAAATAAATCTATATAAAAATGCCTAAAAACATCCTTTCTACGTGTACTCTGTAATAACTACATATTTACCAATTATTCATTTATCTAATAATATGCAAACAGGAGTTAATATGCAAACATTACAGTTATTTTACAAAGAATATTATGAATCCTTAACCAAATTAATAATTTTACATTTAAGACTGTTTCTGAAGCAGTACAATTATTAAGTGACATCAGCACATTTAACAGAGCTTTAAAAAACATAACATAGGTAAAAAGAACGTAATGTTACAAATATATATATATATATATATATATATATATATATATATATGTGTGTATATATATAATAAATAATTAGCTTTATGTATATTTTATGAATATCAAATATCGACATTGGTCATATTTTTAGTTCGAAACAATCAAAAATTCTTACAGAAGTTACGATAATGTCGTAAAAAAATCATAATAGAATATTACAGATTAAAGTAACAAAAAATCATATTAAAAGTCATTATAGTTGTCTTTATATTATATATGTTGTTGTATGTTGTCTTTATATTTGTTTGTCATTCTATTATAGGGTGTGAGGCCAGTCGTGGCGTAGCGGCACGAGGTGTGACTGCAAAACCGACTGGTTGTGGGTTCGATCCCCACTCGAGGAGATGAAATATTTACTTAAATTTATATTTCCATTTCTTCGCTCTGATGTCGAGGTTAAGCGCGGCGTTGAGTTCTGCCACTCAACACGCAATGCCTCCAGAATTCGGCAGAAAGTGGGGAACGGAGTGTCTTAACACTAGGTTCCCTCTGCCTACCCTGCTGTGTGCGGTATACAGCGTGAAGCTGATTTATTTATTTATTTTATTTTATTATAGTTGTCAATCAATTCTGCTTAAATCAATAATCATGTATTTTAAGCGGGCGAAGCCGTGGGCGGGCCGCTAGTACTTTTCTAAGTGGACTGTCAACAATATCTGTTATGTTCATATCGTCCCCATCGATGTGAATTTCATAATTTAAATCGAAGATGCCTAGAACGAGAGCTCTGCCAAAGGAAGCTGGCGTCAGATGAGAGTCTGACACGAGCAGCGGTACTTCGACAAAGTTCGAATAACGAGTTTTGAATTTTTTTTGATTGATGCCACAATCGCAAAACAATTATGATTTCAAACATTTTTTCGCTATTTTTACTAAACTGTGAATAACTAAAATAATTCGTATAGAATGTTATTCTCCGATCATTACTTAGAATAGATGCAATATTTATAAATTTGTTAAAAATGCAGAACGAAACCTTCACAATATCTAGAACAGTGGTTCCCAATCAGTGGTCCGCGGACCACCAATGGTCCGCAGAAGCCTAAATATGGTCCGCGAACGATTTTAATTTTATTAATAGGGATGGTGAGGCGAAGTTTCTGTTTATTATCAGTTAATTTTTATTATACCTACATGCATAGTGGTCCCTGCTACCAAGAATGACATGAAAGTGGTCCTTGATCAAGAAAAGGTTGGGAACCCCTGATCTAGAAGGATAAACAAAGTCTTTTACTCCCTATGTTTAATCTATATATATAAAAGGACTTGTGCTGACTGACTGAGGTAAGACGCACGCAGAGCCGTAACCGCTGATGGTAGAAATGTGAAATTTCGGCAGATGTTTATTTTCATATTCTGGACATCCACTAAGAAGGGAATTTGAAAAATTGTAACCCTAAAGGGATGAAATAGAGGTTGAAAGTTTGTATGGATTTTTTTTTAAATCTGTACCGATTTTTATAAAATTTGAAATTCAGACTCTTAAAAATATTTCATTGAACACGTGTTTCATGGTTTTTAAGAATTCACCTCCTAAGGGTTCAAATAAAGGGTTGAAAGTTTATATGGAAAAATCTTTATATTGCCACCGATTTTTATAAAAATTTAAATTCAGACTGTTAAAAATATTTTATTGAACACGTGTTTCGTGGTTTTTTTAGAATTCACTCCTAATAAGCGGGCGAAGCCGCGCGCGCCCTCTAGTATTGTATAAAAAACATGTTAAGAATTCGAACTAAATAAAAAATAAGACATCTTGGAATGTCTGAAGTATGAACGTTTCTTTGGTCGCCGAAAAAGCCTGCTGGTAACAAGGTACGTGCTTTTAACGGTTGGATTATGCCTCTGTTGGCCTATACTTTTGGCATTGTAAGATAGACACAGACTTAGTTAGACTGCAGATCGCCAAAGCCGTAAATTGTTGACGACATACCGGAGGCACCACCCGCGTTCATCTGTTATGAGTCTGTATGTACCGCGTAAGTGTGGAGGTCACTATTAGAGAATATTTTCTCAAGATTGACATGGATATGCATAAGGATGTGGTAACAGTTGACAAGGGCCGTACTCCTCTTTCCTTGGGCCAAGAGAACTGGCGTAGGCCGCATGGCTATATACTACTTCCTCATTATCTTGGTTACAATTCGGGGACCTTTTGTCTGTGCACTTGGACGGACGAAGAAATTGAACGAAAAATTGGATGGACGAATTTATCAAGACAGGAGAAAGAACTCCCAGATACATATTATGAAAGATGGAACTATTGACATCTGTCGGGCGTATCATTGGCCAGGGGAATCCCTCAGGCAATATGATCTCTGGATGTTTTCATCTTAATAACAGTGACCATTTGCATAGACACATTTAAGCAGCCAAGATAATAAACCAGCAACTTATTCTTTAATATGGTCTTGTGGATTTGGAGGTTCTGTTCTTGAAAATAGCTGTGCTTTGCTGTGTGATCGGTCTGACAGGTATATTGTTCCTGATATAGTATTAGTTGACGATTATAGACGTTACTATGCCATACATAATGACAATTTCGTGAAGGCCTAAAAAGAATATCTAAATATTTGGACTTAGCCTGTTGATCACCTTCACGCTGTATCCCGCACATAGCAGGGTAGGCAGAGGGAACCTAGTGTTAAGACACTCTGTTCCCCACTTTCTGTCGAATTCTGGAGACATTGCCTGTTGAGTGGCAGAACTCAACGCCGCGCTTCGCCTCGACACCAGAACGAAGAAATGGA
This sequence comes from Heliconius himera, assembly GCA_021202915.1. Lineage (NCBI taxonomy): Eukaryota > Metazoa > Arthropoda > Insecta > Lepidoptera > Nymphalidae > Heliconius > Heliconius himera. Next base: position 561,703 of record JAJHJA010000296.1, read on the forward strand.
AATATAAATTAAAATAAATATTTCATCTCCTCGAGTGGGGATCGAACCTACAACCAGTCGGTTTTACAGTCACACTTCGTGCCGCTGTGCCACGACTGGCCTAAATAGCGAGATCGTTGCCATGTGGGATGTCAAAGCGACTATCATTGTGCCGATAGTGGTTTCAGTTAACGGTTTAATAGCGAAAAGCGCCGACCAACATCTTAAGAAGTTATCGCTTAGCTGTTGGATCAAGAACCGGATACGGTTCTTGATCCAACAGCTACGGCGGACAGAGAGAGAGAGAGAGAGAGCGGTACAGAGACGGCGCGTATTGTGAGGAGGTTCCTCTTTCTGAAGCCCTAGCTACCGATGACTGGGACCCTTGTTCCATCCTCGGAAGTAGTTTATATTTAAAAATGTTAAACTTATTTCTCTTATATAATAAAAATATATAATGTATAATAAGATATATATATATATTTGAATGACGAGGAAAACTGTCAAAGTCTGTTTATTTAATTCATCTGTATGTTTATTAATAAATAATATGTGAAGTTTTAATTGACTTGTGAAAGTAAAATTGTAGAAACATAGATGTTTCAAAGGAACTATTTATGTATTACTGTTTGTGTGTTTTTCGTAGCAGTAATATCTATGAAAATTTTGCTGCAAAAATTTACAGCTAAAAATTTTAAGTAAAAATGAATTATGAGTGTTTTTATGATATCTTTATATTCTGCGACACAGAAATATGACAACACCTTATATAAATTAAATTAAATATACACGTATCGTCTCTATAAAAATGTAAACGAATTCAGTTAAAAATTAAATTTAGCACTGATAAAAGTAGGTCGGGAGTAAGGTTAAATATACGTAATTAGTTTACAGCTATGTTAATGTGAATATGTACATATATATACATACATGCAGCTGTGTATACTTATTTTAAAAATGTCTTGTAAAACATCTGTTGCTTCCACATCATCACATTTTAAAACACAAATTAATTATTTGATGATCTCTCATTCGGTCTCCTCATTCAGGAGAATGAATTTACTGTATGTAGCCTATCATGAACGTGCCACAGTAGTCATATATTTGTAATATATATATTTTTAAAGAAATGAAAGACTTATTAGGTTAACTATTACTATTGAATTAATGATATATTAAGTTTACATAAGAGTATAAAAGTCGTAAACCGTGGCAAAGGTAGTCGTCTAGTCGCTGTCTCTGGTCAGGATTATATGGAACTCAGTGTGCTGAAAATAGAATTAAACCTCGTTAATAAATATTAAATTTGAAATATTTTACTTAAATTTTTCGTGTTTTAATTTAATGTAAACTAATATTTACATTAATTAATATATACATCTCACACGCTATCGTTCAGGATTTACGCGTTTTAATGGGAAACTAGTAGTTTTTCATTTTCCTTGTTTGGCGAGACGTGTTAAAGTTCATAAAGAAACGTATTAGTGAAGCGCAACTAAGTATCTAACATACCATATGTGATCTCGCCAAATTTTATTAGTTCCAGTTTCAAATTGTAACAACAAATATTTTATAGCCACTACTACACAAAAATGGTATATATTTTATTAACATTCACTAATTAATAGAAAAAAATATAACAAAAAAAAACAATAAAAGCTTAAAATTTTCTGCAATTTGGAAATGCAATGATGCCATTAGTTCTTTTGGACTCTTCGTTGGACGTCACTGACGGAATCTGCATTGATGGATAGACTATAAAAATAAACGAAAGATTATCCGTATACTTATGAAAGTACTAATAGAACGCACCTCCATATCCTCTCATTTTTTTCATTTCTTCAGCTGTATAATCGGCGAACTGGTTTATATTGAAAGTAGCAGAGTCACTTTTCGCATTAGATTCATTGATTGCCTGTAAGGATTCTACGAAAGCTTTATAATGCTCTTCCTTATCAGCCTCACTCGCGTAGTGCCTATCGTATTCTTCTATAAATTTCTCGAATAATTCCGGAGCGTCGTTGAGGTCGTAGTAAGGCTTACTATTGCTGGCCACAGCGACCGCGACGAGCAGGACGATACAACTACAGACGACTATACTGAGTGTTCTCATTTTTAGCGCTGCTTTGTTTCGTCTTGTACACGAGACTAGTGACTACAATCAAATATAAAATGATTGCGAATAAGTACTGGAGATACATATATATAGGTGAGTTCTGTAAGCGTGTTACAGAGCTCACCTATATATATGTTAATGTTCTTTGTAAGTTATAATTTGTTTAATAGTCACCGTATAAAAAGTAATTTATGTTGTATAATGATCATATTTAGTCAGAAATTATTGTGATAAGAAAATTTGTTTCTTCATTTCTGTTGAAATATTTTCATATCAATTTATGGTTTTATAATTACTAGAAAGTACATAATTAAGAACATATTAATTTTAAACACGCAAACTAAAATTATCTAATTATTTGTTATAGTATTGTAATTTTTTTTAGCCCTTTTTAAATTGTATTCATATTTTTGTTATTTATTATTATTATGTTTCTCTATCATAGTTCAGGCTTGCGTGGGGACACAGATCAAACACGTAGAGGCCCCTTAGAGAATATACAAATGTTTTACTATGACGCAGCAGCTGGGATCCATCTTTGGGTAACCACAGGTAATTGCCCAGAGATGGTCGCCGGTTAATGCGTAGCAACTATGGAAAATATGGAAATCTAAACTAGGACTATGGAATGGAATTTGGATAGACTGGCTACTGGCTTATTATTATTATTATTATTTTGTATATATTTATATTTTTTTATATTTATTTTTAACTTATAATGGCAATCAACAATAATTCTTCCAATGATTCTTTCCTTTGCTTTTCAGTTACTTCTGACGGATTGAGCAGTAATGACAGCTTTCTAAATATCCCCACGCTTAGTGAAACATTAGGTTCAAACCTCTCAGATGTACTGAAAATTTTTAATATTATTCATTTGAACGACGCGCAGAGTATTCCTGCACACTTCCCAGATTTCTTATCGTCTTTCAATAATAAAAATGTCCATACTATTTTAGTATCAGAGATATGGTTGAAACCATGCCTGCCTTCAGCTTCTTATTTAATTCCTAGGTTTCATTTGATTTGTAACGATCGTATAGGCCAAGTGGGAGGTGGCGTTGCCATTTACTTACGCTCACACATTCCTTATAGTTTAGTAGACTTTTCTAAAAGTAAACCTAGTGGACACCTTTTTTATTGAGGTGTTTTGTACACATCATAAAATCCTAGCAGTCGATAACTTTTTATCATTTGAGAACCTGTTAGTGAATCTTAAACCATTCCGACCAACTTTAATACTAGTATTTAAAAAAAAATCGTTCTTCCCGTTTAAAATCTATAGTTGACGGTGCTAACTTACATCTACTCCCCCTATCTGCTACTCATAACTTCCCTAATTGCATTCCCTCATTACTTGATCTTATTATTGCTTCTTCTATTGACCATGTTGAGAAACATGGTAGTATAGTATAGTATCCTGCTTTAGCTTTCTCATACCATGACCTCATATTTTTGTCTTATAAATGTAAGCCCCCTAAAGCTAAATCAAGAACCCTTCTGCAACGTAATTTCAATGGTATAGATCTAAATTGCTTGCGTAAGGACGCGGCTGCAATCGACTGGTCAAGCGTACTAATCTGTACAGAATCTGATGATCAGCTTTTTTAATTCGCACATAATAAAATTATATGATCAACATGCTCCATTGCATCCCGTGTGAATGAAACATTTTCCTGCGCCTTGGCTAATAAATAGGTTTATAAGGTTTATAATTTTAAAGTCGGTTTCAAGCTAATGCTACAACAACCTTACTACAATATCAAATTACTAAACCTGTTTATTTTACTTGGCATCGACTTCAAAATTATAAAATATATTTTTAATTAGTTTTGTTTAACAAAATGAAAGTACGCTTTACTTTATGTAAAATTATTTTTTACTTTTTAGTTCGTTGTTTGAAGTCGTTTATTTTGTTAAAAATTATTTTATTGTTTTTGTTAATTTTATATACACATATATAAAGATTTTTTTGTCTCCACTCGATTTTTGATGTATATGTGAAAACTTTATTACCAAATGTAATGTAAATATGTATAAGCTTTAAGTATTGTAAGCGTAGTTTGTTTCCCAATATAAAATAAAATAAAATAATTACCTATTGTAAAGTATAATAATATTTTAAGGTACAGAAACAAATGCCTGTTACAACACAATGGATCTTCAAATATTATAATTTATTCGATATTATAATTTCTTTGTTTACGATAGCAAGTGGCTCAAAATAACGTTACAACTCTGTTTTCCTTACACTAAGAGATAAGCACATACATATATACAGAGCAAAAACGTTGAACAGAGAAAGCGGAAAGTGGAGAACACAATGTTTCTTTTACTATTTTGAACGTAGGTATTATAGATACGTAATTTAAAAAGAATAAAAGAATTTACGAAATGCGAAACAATGAATAGCTGTAAACATTCAAAGGGTTATACAAAGGACTTTAATATATTGAAATATTTATCAATATATTGCGTTTAAAAATTTATTCTGTAATAGCAAAATTAAGCCTATTTTGTGTTGAGTAGGTATATTGAAATAAGTATATTTTACATTTTTTTTATAACAAATTTTCGTACATAGAATATTTTCGGTTCAGAATTACCTACGATGAAATATTTATTCGTTACTGTTCCTGAGATTATGTAGATCCATTACTTATTTTAAATATAATATCAATCACACGTCGCTTTTGATCGTGTCGCTTTTCAATACACGACGCTTTACTGCCGTAACACTTCATAAATCAACAGATTTATGACGTGTTACGGCAATAAAGTGAAATATAGGCTTTTAATAACAATATAATGTTAATATTTATGTAAAAGTATTTATTTCGCTGTTTTATTTCTTATAACTAACGGTTTATTATAAAGAGTTTAAGGTATGTTAAGATCTCTACGCATACTATGTAATAAGAAACTAAATAATAGTTGTAACGGTGATCAGAGGTTCACAATCTCTATATATAATAAGACAGTAAAAATATTTTGTCTGTACATTTAGTAATTTTGACTGAAATGGATAGAGGGACACTTAAAAAGACTAATAGAAAGCAAAAAGATTTTTTTTGAATTTCTTGTCTGTCTGTCTGTCTGTCTGTCTGTCTGTCTGTCTGTCTGTCTGTCGACATATTGTTGTCCGCATTTTTCTCTGAAACTACTGAACCGATTTACTTGAAAATTTCACCAATTGCTTTGTTTTAACTCAATTTAGGTTCTAAAGTTTGGTTCATCAAAATCGGTTCATTAAAAAAAAAGTTATCGTCATTTGAATGAACTCAAGGCATTAGCTTGCCAGCGAATGTTATATAGAAATCGCGCTGGTATGACCCTGGCTAAAGAATGACGTTCGAAACGTCTGGGTTATATGATTGTTGATAAAAATATATATTTTTGAAGCACTATTATTATATAATATTTTCTCTTTTTCTCTATATATAATAAGACAGTAAAAATATTTTGTCTGTATATTTAGTAATTTTGACTGAAATGGATAGAGGGACACTTAAAAAGAATAATGGAAAGCAAAAAGATTTTTTTTGAATTTCTTGTCTGTCTGTCTGTCTGTCGACATATTTTTGTCCACATTTTTCTCTGAAAGTACTGAACCGATTAACTTAAAAGTTAATGCGAATGCTGCGAATGTTATATAGTAATAGCGCTGGTAAGATTCCTGGCTAAAGAATGACATTCGAAACGTCTTGATTATATGACTGTTGATAAAAATATATATTTTTGAAGCACTATTATACAATATTTTATACAATAAAGTAAACAAGGCCAGTCGTGGCGCAGCGGCAAGAAGTGTGACTGTAAAACCGACTGGTTGTGGGTTCGATCCCCACTCGAGGAGATGAAATATTAACTTAAATTTATATTTCCATTTCTTCGCTCTGGTGTCGAGGTTAAGCGCGGCGTTGAGTTCTGCCACTCAACAAGCAATGCCTCCAGAATTCGGCAGAAAGTGGGGAACGGAGTGTCTTAACACTAGGTTCCCTCTGCCTACCCTGCTATGTGCGGGATACAGCGTGAAGCTGATTTATTTATTTTAAGTAAACAAAATTGAATTGTTAGTAGAGATTACCTTCATAAATCATAACAGTGAAGTTTAAATCGTAATTAATTCAACACAGAGATAAAGAACGATTTGATCTTCAAAGAAATATCAAGTAAATACATAGATTTTTTGGTTCGTTCGTTCGTTTGAAATAAATCTATATAAAAATGCCTAAAAATATCCTTTCTACGTGTACTCTGTAATAACTACATATTTACCAATTATTCATTTATCTAATAATATGCAAACAGGAGTTAATATGCAAACATTACAGTTATTTTACAAAGAATATTATGAATCCTTAACCAAATCAATAATTTTACATTTAAGGCTGTTTCTGAAACAGTACATTAAATTATTAAGTGACGTCAGCACATTTAACAGAGCTTTAAAAAACATATCATAGGTAAAAAGAACGTAATGTTACAAATATATATACATATAATAAATAGTTAGCTTTATGTATATTTTATGAATATCAAATATCGACATTGGTCATATTTTTTAGTTCGAAACAATCAAAAATTCTTACAGAAGTTACGATAATGTAGTAAAACAATCATATTAGAATATTACAGATTAAAGTAACAAAAAATCATATTAGAAGTCATTATAGTTGTCTTTATATTATATATGTTGTTGTATGTTGTCTTTATATTTGTTTGTCATTCTATTATAGGGTGTGAGGCCAGTCGTGGCGCAGCGGCACGAGATGTGACTGCAAAACCGACTGGTTGTGGGTTCGATCCCCACTCGAGGAGATGAAATATTTACTTTAATTTATATTTCCATTTCTTCGCTCTGGTGTCAAGGTTAAGCGCGGCGTTGAGTTCTGCCACTCAACACGCAATGCCTCCAGAATTCGGCAGAAAGTGGGGAACGGAGTGTCTTAACACTAGGTTCCCTCTGCCTACTCTGCTGTGTGCGGAATACAGCGTGAAGCTGATTTATTTATTTATTTTATTATAGTTGTCAATCAATTCTTCTTCTTCTTCTTATTAAATAATCATGTATTTTAGGCGGGCGAAGCCGTGGGCGGGCCGCTAGTAGGAGAATAATCGCTTAAGATTTCGTTTAAGCCTAATGACTTGTATGTCAATTGTATTTTATCCATTATTTTTAATATTATATAATTTCGATTATACACACTATTTTTAACATATTTTCTTGCTTATTACTAAGTAAATAATTAATCTTTCGGTGATGTAAAAAAACAACCCTTACTATATTTTATACTCTATACAGTCTTAAGAGATTTACTTAAGAAAAAAAAATCCAAAAATATACAGAAGTACTGTATTAATAAATCATATAACATTAGCAATCATTTAAACGTAACGTAGTAGTAGTATATAGAATAGGAACATTAGGAATTAAGCAAATTTAGATTGATAATAACAACCAAAAAGCGGTCAAAACCAATAGCCCCATACATAATTAAATAGAACGAATATAAACAGTTTTACAGTAAAATAAATACAGTATAATTAGTTTATATCACGGAATTAATAAACAGTATAATATGAAAATAGCATATTAATAATGTATTCCTGTGTTCGCGTCAGCTGAATACGACCGCGACCGCAACGACAGGTCACATGCATGTTGATATCAAAACCTCGACTGGTTTAATTCTAGATATAAGCGAACCGTATAAGCTTTCATCCGTAGAACAAATAGCTCTAGCTTTAGTTAATTGCTACGATAACTGTTTGAATTACGTATTTAATTATATCAGGCGCCGAGTTTTATAAATAATATTAACGCTAACAAAACTATTACTTATAAAAAAGTGTTCATTATATTTTATTTTCTCAAATCTTTTACTAACAATGTCCTATTACATTTTTTAATTTAAAGTCATTAAAACAAGTTTTTATAAAATAAGATGTTTCACACATAACAAGTGTTTTACTACCGTTTTTTAAAAATGTCTCTATTAAGGAAAAATAATATTAAATTATTGAGAATAAAATATTACGTATAACTAAATTCAACATGCAATAAATTTCAAAGTGAATCCAGCAAATAACCGCACATAATAGGAATTTTAACGATGTCACGTTTACCATAACTGTAATGAAAACAAACAACGTAATAAATCAGTTTAAAATAAACACACTAAACTAATGTATGGCGATAATATCAAAATAATGATGTGCAATATGGAATTACTATTAATAGAGTATCTTTATAATATATTTCAATAATATTCCTATAGATCCGATCGTGGAAATGGTTTAAATTAAAATTTGAATGATTTCATTTAAATAATTTAAATTTTCTCACTTTGGTCCACTGCCCTACCAAAACCAGTGTCTTAGGCTTAGTAAATAAATAAATCAGCTTCACGCTGTATCCCGCACACTGCAGGGTAGAGGGAATCTAGTGATAAGACACTCCGTTCCCCACTTACTGGCGAATTCTGGCAGAACTCAACGCCGCGCTTGTCCCCAACACCAGAGCGAAGAAGTGAAAATATAAATTTAAGTAAATATTTCATCTCCTCGAATGGGGATCGATCCCACAACCCGTCGGTTTTACAGTCAAACTTTGTGCCCCTGCGCCACGACTGGCCTCTTACTTTTAATAACGCAACAAATAATTGTTTTGTTGCAAATGTGAATCGCACTAGACTTTTTTTGCATAAAATGTTATTATTAACATTAATTTAATCTTTCAATTGGAACTTTGGATTAACTTGAGTATTATTATACTTTTTTTTATACAAAGTTCTATAAAATATATTTATCCATAAAAATTGAGATCAACTGTGTACAACAAAAGTAGGCATTTCAGAGGATTTCGTGAAGTTTGTATAATAAATCAGGTGCCGTCAGATGAAACTAATAAAGAGAGTGCTCTAGTCTTTTACTCGTAATAATGAATTATTTATTGATCGCTTGAAATACGGACGGATATGGCGTAAGTTTGTCGAACGCCGGAAGGGGTGAGACAATATATGCGAGCATCCGTAAGAGAGTTTATCAGTGAACCGTAAATGACCGGGTAATTCTTTATTGTTTTGTACGGTATGATTTATTCCCAGAATAACAATATTTCCGACCCTCGACCTGGTCGGACTCGAGTCCCGCTACGTTTAAATTTTTATACGTTTTCTAAATAAGTATTATATTTCCTAATTGTAGAGTAATACTTCAAAAAAAATTAAAAATATTTACAGTTTATTTTGGACTCTTATATTATTTAGTACTCGTTTATACATACATTAACCGCAAGCTCATCTATAAATCATACACAAAATAGTCCGTATGTTTCTATTCACTCTATGAGGCCCTCATGTAGAGCGGCAACTTGTTCACAATGACAGGCGTCACGCAGACCGCAGACGACGCATCCTGCAACGTGAGGCTGAGGCCTCACCCTCGCTATATGTGCTATTGTTAATGCAAAACCATGTTGTGAGTCAACATCGCGTTATAGATTGCAATTAAAAGATAAAAACGATATCGCTATGTAAATATAAATGTTCAGCGTTGATTTAATATGTATCTTTTCTCGTGCAAATGTCATAAGGGAACTCTTTGCATTTACGAGTATGTATTTACAGGTAATTTCTGTATTATATTTTTATTAAATTGTTGTTTTTATATTTTTATTAACTTTATCAATAATTAAACAAATTATTTAAAACAAATTATACAATGAATATTTATAAAATTTATATTGAAGAGGTTTCCTAGAGTTAGTGTAGAGTGTAGATTTATTCCGCTTTAATTTTTTTTACCGACACAAGAAATGTACATAAGTAAGTATCAAATTTCAATGAAAATGGTAAAATTTACGCAACACCGACACCTGCGATGCGACGTTAAAATTTATTATATTGTGTATACATTATGTATAAAATTGTAAATAGACTAACTACAGCTCTAATTAATGAACTCTCTCACCTCCATGTGATTTGAACTTATAAATATCAGTTAGGTGTGTCTTATTGCACTAAATAAAACATAGAAACGACATCATCGTTTATTGATAAGTGAAAAGTAAACAAAAGCATAAAAGTAAGTAAGAAGTATGAACTTTTTAAATGATTATAACAATTATTTCATACGCTTCTAACTTATAATAAGTCAATTATCTGCTTTGTATTTCCACTAGAACTGTTACACTTTTGAAACACGGATAAATATAATTTAATATCGCACTTGAGACACTTGGTTTTTCTTCTTTTAAAACCGTGAAGAGCACACTCGTTAAATTGGCCAATTTATTTATTCTTTGAAGTTCTTTTATTTATATTTTCTATTTTAGAAAATGTTATCAAATAAAGAAATGCGTAATAAACCATGTTAAGCATTTTATTTCTTTCATTTTCACTGCATTTTAGTACTTTATTTTAATAACAACTAAGGAAAACAAAGAGAAATATAACTGTAACGCCTCGCATAATTTATCCACAATAATACACATTTTTGATTAGTTACTATTGTGTATGAATTATTATTTCGTAATATTTTCATTTCTTCGCTCTGGGTAAAACGAAGGTAGAAATGCCGGTGTCGAGTTCCGCCACTCAACACGCAACGCCTCAAAAAAAATCGGCTTTCCGCCTATTTCTCCGCCGAAGAAGCCGAAAAAGAATTGAAGCCGGGAACGGAGTGTCGTAACACTAGGTTCAGTCTAGTGATATAATGAGTAATACAGCGTAAAGCCGATTTGATTTGTTTGATATGTTAATAAGAAATATTTATTTTTATATTTTAAAATTCAGACCAAAAGTAACAGAAATAATAGTTTTTTATACGAATATATTTTTTTGTCTCATACTGCATTAAATTCACATGCTTTTGCCAGTTTTATTAGGATAGTAGGCTTATATTGTAAATAAGAGAACTTAATATTTTCTCCTAGGCCGGTCGTGGCGCAGCGGCACGAGGTGTGACTGCAAAACCGACTGGTTGTGGGTTCGATCCCCACTCGAGGAGTTGAAATATTTACTTAAATTTATATTTCCATTTCTTCGCTCTGGTGTCGAGGTTAAGCGCGGCGTTGAGTTCTGCCAATCAACACGCAATGCCTCTAGAATTCGGCAGAAAGTGGAGAACGGAGTGTCTTAACACTAGGTTCCCTCTGCCTACCCTGCTGTGTGCGGGATACAGCGTGAAGCTAATTTAATTAATTTTTTTTTAATATTTTCTCAAGATAAATCCTTTGTGTCAGTCTTTCAGCAGTAATACTCTTTTGGATATTTCTTATGTCTCAACAAGATACGCATTTTTTAAACATTTTTTAAAGTGTATATTCCACACTTAGGAAAGAAAAATACTTATTTAGAAAACGTATAAAAATTTGAACGTAGTTAGAACGGGACTCGAACCCGCGTCTCCTGGAAACCGACCAGGAAACCTGGAACCTGGTCGGTTTCCAGGAGGCGCGGGTTTGAGTCCCGCTACGTTCAAATTTATACGTTTTCTAAATAAGTAAGATACGCATTATTAAATTGATTACAATGTGGTTAGTGAACCGAATATACAAAAAAAAAGTAATAAGAATTCAGTGTGAATTACTAATATGCATCACGTTTTTAACGAGTAAAACTTCAATAAATTACGTCAACTTTAGTAGTAGATGGATTGTAAATTCAATTAGAAAGTTTAAATTAAAAATGGTAAGTACAAGCAAAAAAGTTTACCCAATACCAACGAACTATTCGAATTTATTTCCATACGTCTGTCCTGGAAAAAATTGGTTAAATCTCACGTTTGCTGTAATTATATATGAAGTTCTGTTATTTCGAAGGAAGGATACTTCAAAAGCCGTCACGCTCATTATTTTTGACAGTCGTATTCGGATATGGTGCTAGCGAGTGAACATTTCCACATACAATAAGTATCAATTTCCTTCGACTGCTTTTCACCACGTTAGTAATTTAAAATATAGTAATGTGATTTTGATTAATAATTCCGTGGTTATTTGTCTCTTCTTTGTTTTTCTTATCAACATTGAGGTGTCAACTTAACAACATAAATAAGTTGTAACAAGTGTATAAAAATTTCGACATCGTTTGATAAGAACGTATGGCTTAGTGGTCAGAGCGCCAGGTCGGTTTCCAGGAGGCACGGGTTCGAGTCTCGCTACTTTCAAAGAATCAGAAAGACACGAAATCATCAATCAGAATAACACGAAAATAATAAATGTGTCTTTAGAAAGTTCTTGTATAATATATCAGCATCTATCGCATACATCACTACAACAAATTATTATTTGACTATAAAAATATTGCAAATTTTGGTACAATGAACTGTTTCAAAAAAATTTTAGCAACGTGATGTTAAAGAATTAAGAAGTATGTTTTTAAAAATTTACATTTAAAAAGTATTTATTGTTTTATTCAAGTACATAAAGTTGGGACGCCTCGAGCAATTTTAATGGAGTGTGTTGGTCATAATTCGAGTCACTTTTTAGTTTTATGGGCATTTTACGCTTGTAAAAGTGTATTATGCTAGTAAAAATATATTAGCGGTTTTAAAACAACAAAATGGGCATTAAGTATTCAATCACGCTGTATCCCGCACACAGCAGGGTAGGCAGAGGGAACCTAGTGTTAAGACACTTCGTTCCCCACTTTCTGCCGAATTCTGGAGTATTCAAAATAAATATGTCAACGAATGAGAGTACACAGTTTAATTATTTAATTTTTTTTTTAGGGTACATTAAAAATTATCTTTATATTTGACCGTAGATATTTGACCATATATATAAACTAGCGGCCCGCAGCTTCGCACTTAGTGCTCCCCTACAATACCCAAGGATCCACATGTCAAATTTTGTCTTTTTACCTCGCGTAGTATCGGGAGCTGTGAGTTGTCAGTCCATTAGTAATTCATTTAAAGTTTTACCGCTTTAAAACATTTTTATACTTGAGATTATTAAATATTATACTAAAGTGCATCATCAGACGTCGCGTCCATCTCTATATACCGAAACAAGTACTAAGTTCGTAAAATGTGAACAAAATACATCAAAGTAATGTGACAGCGCACTGCTACAACGCTTGAACCGAGCAGTAAATGTATATAATTTAACATCTGGTTGCCATTTTTCTTATATAAAACAGATATATGTGTATATATTTTACGATTTTGCATAAATATAAAGTGGAAGTGAATATGTAGATCGCATTGCATCGTGTTTATGTTAATTTATCACTGTATGAAATTTTAATAAATCAAAACTATATTTTTAAGAATGGCTGTCTTCGATTTTATGGCCCTTGGTATACTTTCACGTATCGCCCGTAGTGATTGAAACTTCCAGCAAGTCGCAAGCCAAGGTATTTCGTTCCTATAAAATAACATATATTTTTAATTGAAGTTATAATTAAAACTAAATTTTATTAATAATTATATTATATTTACTTACTCGAGGCCAGTCGTGGCGCAACGGCACAAAGTGTGACTGTAAAAACGACTGGTTGTGGGTTCGATCCCCACTCGAAGAGATGAAATATTTACTTAAATTTATATTTCCATTTCTTCGCTCTGGTGTCGAGGTTAAGCGCGGCGTTGAGTTCTGCCACTCAACACGCAATGCCTCCAGAATTCGACAGAAAGTGGGGAACAGAGTGTCTTAACACTAGGTTCCCTCTGCCTACCATGCTATGTGTGGAATATAGCGTGAAGCTGATTTACTTTAATTTTATTAATATTAATTTTGTACCACGTATATCAATTGAAAAACACCGACGTGGCTTAGTTGGTCGGAGCGCTTGAGCGTGATGCCGTTGGAGACTATTCCACACAATTTCACACTGAAGCCGCGGTATCTGAAATTTTATAATATGGCGTTTTAAGTTTATTATATTTAGAACATGTCGTTAAGATATTTAATGCCAATAACTATTAAATTCGACTGTAAGCCACTCTCCTAAGCCACTTAAAAATCTGTCAAGTAAATAAAACTGACCCTGTAGTAAGTGTACGAGATTACTAATATCAACCGTCTACGATCTACGATCGTCTACGGACGGACACTTAAAAACGAAAAAAATCTGAAGATTGTATTTTTAGATATATCATAGGAAAAAAAATATCACAAGATAGCACTTGTAGTTCAATTCGTACAAAATGAGTTAATCCTAATAAACTATTGGGCTTGTTTATTTTCTTTTTAGTTTTATTCAGTCGGGATTTGTGTTTTTATAAATATTTTGAAAATTTTTAAAGTGTTATTCCATACTTAGCAAAGAAAAATAAATATTTAGAAAACGTATGGCTTAGTGGTCAGAGCGCCTGGTTTCCAGGAGGCGCGGGTTCGAGTCCCGCTACGTTTAAATTTTTATACGTTTTCTAAATAATTATTCTTATTCAATGATTGTTGCTTCAAAAAAATCGAAGACCTTTATTCCCTAACAATTGAAAAGGCATACAGGCTTACATCGATGCAATGGTTCGATGGTAAATTGAATCTCGAGTTTGAGGCTAGAATTGGCATGTTTGATCATCAAACGAAACCGTTTTGGGGATTTGTAGGACCCTCGTAAAACGAAAAGTTAAAGGTTTATTCAGTTTGTATAAATCAAATGATTTTTTTTCATTACTTCACAACACTTTAAATTTGATATAGATTAAAAAGACAATAAAAAGTGACTTTATTATTTTTTATTTTTCTTCACGTTAATAAAACTTTAAATATTATTTCTATGAAAGTTACAAACCAAGTGTCCTCGTCAAACGGCGTGAGTAAATTGAAACTCGGGCTCGGGACAGGCAGTGGCTAGGTGGTTTGATAGCCAACCGAACCATTTGGATTGACCGTTACTATCGTAAAATGCTTTTGTAATCAATTACATTTGATACATAAAAACATTTGACTCTAAAAATCTGAAAAAAAAACACGTGTTTATTGACGTGTTAAGTATTTTTTATTGAATTTCTATAAATAAAATCTCTGATTGTGGGTTCGATCCCGAGGAGATGAAATATTTATTTAAATTTATATTTTCATTTATTCGCTCTGGTGTAGAGTTCTGCCACTCAACCCGTAATGCCTCCAGAATTCGGCAGAAAGTGGGGAACGGAGTGTCTTAATACTAGGTTCCCTCTGCCTACCCTGCTGTGTGCGGGATACAGCGTGAAACTGATAAAAAAATTATATACGTTTAGCATTTACTTTCGCATGCATTATTACTTTCCTTCTAATTGACACGACGCTTAGAGAAGGATTTGTATGAATGATTAACGAGCGTTCAACTGTCGCCATTCCACGCAAAGCTGCTTTGGTGTAAGAATATTTAGATAAATATAAAGAGAACGTCTTTATCAAATATTGTTTTGGTTTAATAATATCCAATGATGCCACCAACAAAGAGATGTCTGAAAGCAATTACAAGAACATTTAAGATAAGACGACAAGATATTGAATCTAAGATTGAAACAGGTCCGTAAAGTGAGGCTTGTACGAGTATAGCTTGTATATAGAAGATAAAAAAATATCTATAATAAAAAAATGGTGACAGAAGTTATAATAGGACAAGGTTAAAAAGCGCTTTTTTATTTAGGCCGCTATGTTTCATGTTGTTATTGGAATTATACGGATACGAGGACGTGATGGAAATCAGTATATGTCACATAACGTGTAGGAGGTACCTGAGTATAATTAGAATCATGACGTATAAACAAATTTATTGTCACTAAAGCGTGATGCTTTGTTTATATTTATATTATATTTCATTCTTTTTTTAGGTTCGCGGTGTATCCCACATATAGTAGGGTAGACAGAGGGAACCTGGGAGTCTAATGTTAAGAGACTTCGTTTCCCATTAAGTCATATTGTGTGTTAAGTGGCGGAACTGAACGCCGCACTTTAACTTTATGTGTACATTCAGACTAACTTTGTTGCGGACCATCTCACATTTAAAAAAATAAATGATATTGCCATGAAATCTACATATATTTGCAGTTTTCTTGTTATTTTATGGGATGGAAAATTGATTATTTATAGTCTATTCGCTATCTTGAATTCCTGCCAAAAGTACTTTTGTGTAATAATTACTCAAATATACATTCAAATACCTTATAATGTTATTTTTTTTTATCAGCTTCACGCTGTATCCCGCACACAGCAGGGTAAGCAGAGGGAACCTAGTATTAAGACACTCCGTTCCCCACTTTCTGTCGAATTCCGGAGGCATCACGTGTTGAGTGGCAGAAAAATAATTTTAATTAGATATGTATTTATTGTTACTTTACTAGGGGGCTAGCTTTTGGGAGCTACATTTTTTGTTATTCATTAACTTTTAAATATTTTTTGATAATTACTTAACTTTTGGTAATTAACTAGTACAATTGAATAACAAAAAAAAATAATAATACGATGATGATAATGAATAGTAATGTAAAATAAATGTACGTAAGTGGCATAGTCTTATTTTCTCGTTTTAGACAATACAAAGTTAATTTGAAAATAAATACTTGTTGTTTAGCGTATCAAGTTGAAATTGAAATTTTAATCTTTGATAAATAAAAGTAACATAAATATTGCTCTTCTGCATTACATTTAAAATATATTTATAAATCTTTTCAGTTTCTGCTGCAAAATCTGAATTGAATTTTACAGAAAATATACAAAGGTATCACCTGTTTTGAATTCATTGAATACTATTGACTTATGCATAAATAATATAAATACAAAAAAATCCTGTTCATATTCTAAAGGAACGCTGTTTGATAATAAAACCATTCATATATACGAGTAGTTGTCGACGCTACTCAAAGTGCGGATTTCAAATATTTCACAGTGGACGTTCGCTATTTTACAGATATCGCTCTTTGAGATGAGTTTTTCCAGTTTACGTTTTACTATTCTGAAGTTATGTTTGTTAGCATAAGTTACTTATAATGTAGTAATAGGTGTCACTGTAATTACAAGTACGTCATTTGATATTGTTTCCATTATCGATTGTATTAAGTGGCGGTAGTGTGCTGCGTCTTTCCGGTGTATTTCCAATATAAGCACAAACGACACGGCACTCGTGTTCATTACGTTCTAAGATATTGTCAAGACAACTTGTCATTACAATTCATATTTCAATATTGTGACTACGAGAGTATATGTGTATATAACAAGTGTAAATAAATTTATTGTAAAAGCTGGATTTTGTTTCTGATTTGTTGGTTCGCCTAACAGTTCAGAAGCGGGATTACGAAAGGATATACAAAATTTCCTGCCACGCTCATAAAGTGTAAGTAGACCATATATATATTCTTTTCTTTTTTTCTTTTCTCTCATTTTTCTTACTCCTTAAATATTAGCTGAATAATTTGTATGTAAATTGAGTTCTCTATAATTTTTAATTTTTCTATTCTGAATATAAGCAGAGTGTTGCTATTCTAATTATAGTTTTTAGTTACTCTTATTTCTTTTACATCAAACAAACAACAAACGGATAAATGAAAGATCTTCAATGGAAAATTAATAAATAGTTTTAACAGTTAAAGTTTACTGATGACGATGCGTAGAAATCTTGTACTTCGAACTTTTCGTTGTGTGGTGATAGATAACCTTTATAACAGCTAGAGTGGTTTTTTTTATGAAGGGAATTATTGGATAAATTTGGAAGGTTGGATAATTTGAGAATACACTGGATGATGTGCATACCTAAACATTTTCCATTTTATAGTACTTACGTAACGTTTCAGTTTTGAGGGTAGTTGATAAATTTAGAATTTGAGATTGTTTAAGATATACTTTAAAAGAAGTATACAATTGCTTATAGCATCTACGTTGGTAGACGTGATCGATAGGATATTAGTTCTTCCAATAGAGTATTTACTTATACGGGTGATAATTTATAGATATATGACATTCATTGGTCATGAATAATTTCAGTTATCAAGACTTTCTGGAATACTTATTTTGGAATATTTATAATGGGTATATTCAAATTTATTTATTACATATCTGGAATATTTCTTTCGTTGTTTGTCATTCTTTGGAAAGCTTTTACATCGTATAGAGGATATTGTATTTCGCTATCTATTGGTTAACTATAAATGATATTAGAATTGTTTTTGTGATGACAATAATATTAGTGAAGTAACTATTTTGTTGTCTTAAAAACGTCAATATGTTTTTGTTTTATCATCATGCGGAATTGTTCTACATATATTCTTTATGTGTAGTATGTTTAGAATTGATGAATTATCTGAATTGAAATTTGTAAATATTATCATTGATTTTTACTTCCGGCTTTGTCACTTTATTGAGAACTGTCGTCTTGAGAGTTAAGTAAGAGAGTTTAAGAGTTATAAAGCTATTCTCGTAATGTAATAGTCTCTTTTTGAATGTATTATTTTTTAATTAGATTGTTTTATGGTATACGAATTTATTAACACATATAATAGACACAAACATAGAAAATATATTCGTAATAGCTATGGGATCTAATATTCCAATGAAATTAAAGTACATGTGTTCTTATCTCAATTTATTAGTATCTCATTTTATTTGTGTTATGACATATGGTAAAAATTCCTTTCTTTTACGGGATAAATATATTGTGATTTGATAACTATTCCTGGTTTTGGATAATTGTTGTTAATGTAGATATTACAGTGTAGTTCTCTTTATCTCGTGAGGACCAGCCAGCTTAGGGAACTTTGGTGGCATTCATTATTTGTTCAATTGACTTTCTTTTCCGTTTGCTATTTGTTTGTTGTTAACATGATGTCAAAGTATTGGCCCTGTTTCACGTAATTGTAGACAAATCTAGATTTTATTTGTTTATTGGTCCATTATTGTCGATTGAGTGTTTTGATTTGTAATTTTCTCTGGAGCGTTAATATTCTTGGTTATTATTACTTTATAACGATTAAAAGTCGTGTAATTGTAAAGATAAAATGCCATTTATGTGCATTTATGACAAGATTATACAGTGTCGGTTAACTTATTAATTTTTATGAATTTCGAATGTCAAAGTTATTTGAATAGATTTTCAAATTCATAAATTTGAAGGAATTTTATGTTAATGTAATGAGGTTGATAAAAAAGTTATTATGATGTGTGCAAGTCTAAGCTTATATTGTTTGAGTTTCAGGAACATGGAAAATAATATTGCCCGAGGATAGGGCTTGAGATGAATGATGCCCGAGGATAGGGCTTGAGATTGAATGATGCCCGAGTATAGGGCTTGAGAATGAATGATGCCCGAGGATAGGGTTTGGGATGATGGTGCCCGAGGATAGGGTTTATGGGGCGGATGGTGCCCGAGGATAGGGTTTAGGGTTGAGTGATGCCCGAGGATAGGGTTTAGGGATGATGATGCCCGAGGAAAGGGTTTGAGGATGGATGCCACCCAAGGTTAAGGAGTTAAGCATTCATCCTTCATCATTCGTCCCTCGTCATTCATCCCTCATCATTCGTCCCTCATCATTCGTCCCATATCATTCGTCTTTAATCATTTTAATCTTACCCGAGGTTAAGGGTAATGGATGGATTATACCCGAGGTTAAGGGTGATGGATGGATTATACCCGAGGTTAAGGGTAATGGATGGATTATACCCGAGGTTAAGGGTGATGGATGGATTATATTTCAGGTTAAGGATAATGGATGGATTATACCCGAGGTTAAGGGTGATGGATGGATTATATTTCAGGTTAAGGATAATGGATGGACGATACCCGAGGTTAAGGGCAATGGATAGATAACATTTCAGGTTAAGGATAATGGATGGATGTTACCCGTGGTTAAGGGTAATGGATGGATGATATTTTAGGTTAAGGATAATGGATGGATGTTACCCGTGGTTAATGGTAATGGACGGATAATACCAGAGGTTAAGGGTAATGGATGCAAAATACTCGAGTTTAAGGATAAAGGGAGCTTAAGAATCAGGTTAGTGAAGTCATTTTTGAGCTCATTAAAGAAAATGAATAAAAATTGATTGATTTTTCGAAATTCGAATTGATATTAAAGTATTTCTTTTAAATTGTTGTAATTGACCGGAATGGAATAAATTCATAGCGAGTCGTTCCCAAACGACGAGAATTAAGTATATTCATTTTAACAAATATGTATAAATGTGTTTACAATGAGACACGACGCAAAATTCTTATAAAATAAAATTTTTAAATCGGTGTGAAATAATGGCTATTGGTTGGTAAATGGTGGAAATGATCACGGTGTAGCAATAGATACAAATAGAGACATACGTAGGTAGGTAGGTAGGTACAGTAGCTTAAGTTATGAATCCTAAAAAAATGTTTGGAATAGTTTTGATCTGAAAAAAAAAAAAAAACATATATATAAAGGGGAAAATAATGATAATGGTAACTACAAAAAAAATGCAATGTATAGCTGAATGAAGTGAATCGAATTTAAATTATTCTTTTTATTTTTATTTTAGTAGCAAAATTACAAAAAAAAATGTCTAGTGAATCTATGATGTAAGTCTTACCATTGGCTCAGAAATATATTTAGATTTATTTTGGCTAAGAAGAGCCGACAAAATACTCAAGAAAACAGTATTTGAAGATAAAATTTACAATAAAAGTACAACAATCGTTACTTTCCAGTTATAACATCGACATCCTTTAAGTCCATATATTAATATCGTTATAGTAATATAGGATACAAGCTTTGCCTAGTAATTGATAATTGGCTGTGGAATTTTATAATGCATACGAAGATGGAAAATGATGCAAATTTAATATAACTTATGCCTAAAGGAAAATTAAGAGCATATTACTCTTGTTTTTGTATATTATCAATTTCTTGTTTATTACAAGTAGACTTTCAAATTATTAGATTACGCGTACAGCTGACATTTGTTGAGGAAAGTAGAAGTAAACCTTAAAATAATCTGAATTAAAAAAAAACAACCAAAAAAACCAATCGAATTCGACACGATTTTGCCCACCAATCTCCTTTTGTTAATTCAGAAGACGAATTTTCCGCAGATTTAGTGTATTGTTGATCGGGATGTTTCATATTAATTTTAGCTTGATATTTCCATGTCTTCATTAGATAATTAGTCCTGAGACAGACAGACAGACGTACGTAAGGACAGGACTTAATGCATAAGCGTTTGTAGATATTAAGCACTTATTATTTTTTACATGTGACTGGCAACGGCTGTACGTAAGAGCTGATGGACAATCTTCGCGGCATATCATTGAAGAGACCTTTGTCCAGTAATGGACGAGGACAGGCTAATAATCATGGTTGTGTTGAGGATCATGGATATGAGGACCATGGTGATGATATGGATCGTGGTGATGATGAGGATCGTGGTGATGATGAGGATCGTGGTGATGATGAGGATCATGGTCATGATGAGGATCATTGTGATGATGAGGATCATTGTGATGATGAGGATCATTGTGATGATGAGGATCATTGTGATGATGAGGATCATTGTGATGATGAGGATCATTGCGATGATGAGGATCATGGTGAGGATGGAGATTATGGGGGTGAAGATGGCAGTCATTATGGTTGTGATAATGTGGTTTGAATATGGGAGTAATGAGGCGAGCGGTGTCACGTTCTGTTTATTGTATTTGACTGATCATGGCTACACAAATTGTGTGTTGAATATTTTTTCAAATGAGTTGCTTTTATATGTAAGATTTGTACAATGTATAAAGTAAACGTGTGTCATTAATTATTAGCTGTGGTTGAGTTGAGAATAACCTTGATAATATATATGGATCTTTAATAGGAAATAGAGTAACTCTATACAGTCATGTTGGTGCTATTTAGCAGTACTTTTTATATGTTAAGCTTATAAAGTATATGAAAGTTAATGAATGAGGCCAGTCGTGGCGCAGGGGCACAAAGTGTGATTGTAAAACCGACTGGTTGTGGGTTCGATCCCCACTCGAGGAGATGAAATATTAACTTAAATTTATATTTCCATTTCTTCGTTCTGGTGGCGAGGTTAAGCGCGGCGTTGAGTTCTGCCACTCAACAAGCAATGCCTCCAGAATTCGGCAGAAAGTGGGGAACGGAGTGTCTTAACACTAGGTTCCCTCTGCCTACCCTGCTATGTGCGGGATACAGCGTGAAGCTGATTTATTTATTTTAAGTAAACAAAATTGAATTGTTAGTAGAGATTACCTTCATAAATCATAACAGTAAAGTTTAAATCGTAATTAATTCAACACAGAGATAAAGAACGATTTGATCTTCAAAGAAATATCAAGTAAATACATAGATTTTTTGGTTCGTTCGTTCGTTTGAAATAAATCTATATAAAAATGCCTAAAAACATCCTTTCTACGTGTACTCTGTAATAACTACATATTTACCAATTATTCATTTATCTAATAATATGCAAACAGGAGTTAATATGCAAACATTACAGTTATTTTACAAAGAATATTATGAATCCTTAACCAAATTAATAATTTTACATTTAAGACTGTTTCTGAAGCAGTACAATTATTAAGTGTCATCAGCACATTTAACAGAGCTTTAAAAAACATAACACAGGTAAAAAGAACGTAATGTTACAAAAATATATATATATATATATATATATATATATATATATATATATATATATATATATATATGTATGTATATATATATAATAAATAATTACCTTTATGTATATTTTATGAATATCAAATATCGACATAGGTCATATTTTTTAGTTCGAAACAATCAAAAATTCCTACAGAAGTTACGATAATGTCGTAAAAAAATCATAATAGAATATTACAGATTAAAGTAACAAAAAATCATATTAGAAGTCATTATAGTTGTCTTTATATTATATATGTTGTTGTATGTTGTCTTTATATTTGTTTGTCATTCTATTATAGGGTGTGAGGCCAGTCGTGGCGCAGCGGCACGAGGCAAAACCGACTGGTTGTGGGTTCGATCCCCACTCGAGGAGATGAAATATTTACTTAAATTTATATTTCCATTTCTTCGCTCTGATGTCGAGGTTAAGCGCGGCGTTGAGTTCTGCCACTCAACACGCAATGCCTCCAGAATTCGGCAGAAAGTGGGGAACGGAGTGTCTTAACACTAGGTTCCCTCTGCCTACCCTGCTGTGTGCGGGATACAGCATGAAGCTGATTTATTTATTTTATTTTATTATAGTTGTCAATCAATTCTGCTTAAATCAATAATCATGTATTTTAAGCGGGCGAAGCCGTGGGCGGGCCGCTAGTATTAGAATATTACAGATTAAAGTAACAAAAAATCATATTAGAAGTCATTATAGTTGTCTTTATATTATATATGTTGTTGTATGTTGTCTTTATATTTGTTTGTCATTCTATTATAGGGTGTGAGGCAGTCGTGGCGCAGCGGCACGAGATGTGACTGCAAAACCGACTGGTTGTGGGTTCGATCCCCACTCGAGGAGATGAAATATTTACTTAAATTTATATTTCCATTTCTTCGCTCTGATGTCGAGGTTAAGCGCGGCGTTGAGTTCTGCCACTCAACACGCAATGCCTCCAGAATTCGGCAGAAAGTGGGGAACGGAGTGTCTTAACACTAGGTTCCCTCTGCCTACCCTGCTGTGTGCGGGATACAGCGTGAAGCTGATTTATTTATTTATTTTATTTTATTATAGTTGTCAATCAATTCTGCTCAAATCAATAATCATGTATTTTAAGCGGGCGAAGCCGTGGGCGGGCCGCTAGTTAGTTAATAAATTGTGAAATCCAATAACTGCAAATAAAAACTGTCCCTAATTGATAAAGTATTGAAATGAAAGCAAATAAGGAATTTGAAGTCTTGTAATTTTAGTTGAAAGTTATTATATATTATTTGTTCACATAATACTATATTTAATATATTTAACACACAAAAATTGAAGCCAAAAGAACGGAATAAAATCAATTCAGCATGACAGTCATGGAGCGACATCAGAGGTATGGATGTGTATCGACAACTGGCGTTTCGCCAACCAGCCATTCTTCGACCTTAATGACTATTCCATTACGCTAGTAGGTGGTAGGCTAGTAGATTAATGTATGGTATATAAAGTTCGTAGTATTTATTATTTTTTTTTTAGCTTTACACTATTCCTTCACACAGCAGGATAAGCAGAAAGGTCCTGGGAAACTTTGTCGCGAACTCTCACTCACTGTTCTATAAATTTAAACAAAATAATTTACAAAAGGTTTTAAAAGTTCATCCAAATTACTTAAGTATTATAGTATA
The DNA here is from genome assembly GCA_021202915.1 of Heliconius himera. Taxonomy (NCBI): domain Eukaryota; kingdom Metazoa; phylum Arthropoda; class Insecta; order Lepidoptera; family Nymphalidae; genus Heliconius; species Heliconius himera. The sequence goes on from JAJHJA010000296.1 coordinate 586,013, forward strand.
ATGAATTTAGTGGTAATTGTTTTCTCATTTCGGTGAGCATACTTTAAATTAAACATATAAAAAAATTAATGTAGCAGGATTTCAACCCGCGCCTTAGAAACCGTCAAACCGCTCTGACCACTAAGCTATACGTCAAAATATTTTCAAAATGATAATTATAATATATAAAATCGTTTTGTAACTTTATCCCATCTCAAAGAGGAGTAACAAAAGCTTTTAACACTTTAATCTTTTTGTAACAATGACAAATTACAATATCATGGAATACTCCCAGACCTGATGCACGAATCGTGTTACACTGAGCTATCTCTGAATTTTCTCTAGCATTTCCATTCTTTTAAATTAGACTATCAGAAAGGACTATATATAGGGGGGATATTTTACATAATGTATCTATAAAATAAATGAGATGTTTAAAATTATTACTTTCGAATACTAATTTTAACATAAAAATATATATATTTTACTTATTATTATATTGTCTTTTTGGTAAATGTTTGATATACTCTGCTATATACGAAAATAAATTAAAAAGTATACGTATAGTATTATTTTATTTCTGGAAATAATTATACTCAAAGTAAGTCCTTATTATTTAATTCATAATAAATAAAAATAATTTTCATCTTCGCTTTTCATTAAGCTTAGATTGTATTCAAAGAGATCTAAACGTATACTTTTATAATAAATCTACGTATAGTGTACCTTCTTTCATACGATATAATAGTAAAAACATTTAATTAAAATTAATTACTAAATAACATTTTTATATAAAGCTGTCGTGGTAAAGTGGTATTGTATCTTACTATATACGCGACAATAAGATAAAGCGCGGTATGGAGATTGGCCATTGTATACTCTTTGTGTTAAATTCGTTCGGAAAACAAATCATAGAGTGTCTGTGTATGATATAAAATATATTTAGGTAATAAATATATTTTTATGCAAATCGATCTACAGATATTGTCTGTACATGATACTTGTAATGTACTTTTCCAAAGTAATTAAATAAAATAAATAACATAAATAATTGAGAATGGCCTTAATTATTATTAATAAAATAATAATAATAATTGAGGCCAGTAGTGGTGCAGGGGCACAAAGTGTGACTAAAACCGACTGGCTGTGGGTTCGATCCCCCCTTGAGGGGATGAAATATTTACTTAAATTTATATTTCCATTTCTTCGCTCTTGTCTCGAGGACAAGCACGGCGTTGAGTTCTGCCACTCAACAAGCAATGCCTCCAGAATTCGACAGAAAGTGGGGAACGGAGTGTCTTAGCATTAGGTTCCCTCTGCCTACCCTGCAGTGTGCGGGATACAGCGTGAAACTGATCTGAGTAATTAAACGCATTTCCTAAAATTTAATTGACCTAAGGATGGCATGACATTTATTTTTCTTATTCGTTAAAATTTTATGTAGATAAATAACATAACTATAAAGTAAATAAAAGCTGATTGCCTAATTTGAAAAAAGTTTTATTGCATAAAATTTTTCCTTTGCCGGATATACGACAAGCAGTTTTACAGAAGCAATATTATCAAACTTGTCAAAATCTTGTTGAAGCCAACGAGTCGGTCCAGTTAACTTTTTGCAATTGAGTAAAGATCCATTAACTATTCGTGGCTTAATTTTCTCTGAGATGAAGTTTTAACTCCAGTTTTATAAAGTTCCCTTTATAAAATATCAGATTATCGTTTTTAGTTTATCAAAAATACAACTTTTTCTTTTATGGAAAAGACAAGGCAAACGAGCGTTCGGGTCATCTGATGATAAGTGATCACCGCCGCCCACAACCCCGTGCAACACCAGAGGAGCTGCAGGTGCGTTGCCTGCCTGTAAGGTGGGTTGGGCGCCGGAGCCCGGCATTACCTGATGTGAAACGCAGTGGCATAAAGCCACTACTTAACGCCGGTTTTAAATGCCGGGGTGGTAGTGACCCGGTCGAGTCTGCCCATGCGTGTTGCCATTGCTGGCGACGTGGCTCTACAACACGTACTTTAGTCGCCTCTTACGACACCACCGGTACCAGGATGATCCTATTCTAGGCCGGGATTACACGGTATAACAACTCTTACTCAATCGTTATTATATAATAAATAGTGATACATGATATAATATATTTGTTACTTTTTTACGATTTGAGTATTGACCATGTAATGTATTGTATGAGACCAATACTAACTTAGTTCCGAGTTAGTTAGTTTGTTAATCAATTTCCGACAGTTTGAGGAATATTCAGGTACCACACCGTACAAAGACGATGCATTTTGCCGCCAATACCTACGATTCGATTTCGGAATGAGGCGTATGCGGCGGTTTCCCTTTGATAGGTTTATGTTTGTTTGAGTCGTTCTTGACAAATGGCGTATTATTTTACAATTATAATTTTATTGTTTATTTTGTTTGAAAAAAATCACTTTCTCATTTTTGAAGAAAAAAATTATACAGTAGTTAAAACTGTGGTTTCATTTAAAGTGGTGCTGACAAAAACACTCCGTATAAGGGTAGTCTAAAGCAATTAGTATGACCGGTCGAAGCTCGACCAGGGTAGTATTTGTGAGAGCGACCAAGCAAATGTAATTATACACTGTTGTGTGCTACAACTTGGCCGAGATTCTGAATACACTATATACTTGAGTTTTCCGCAGTGTGAATTTGAAAGAGATAAAGACGATATATATGAACGTTTCCCCACGGCGGGAATTAATTTTTGTACGCTTACTATAAATGGGAGAACTCAACGCTGCGCTTTGCCTCGATACCAGAGCGAAGAAATGGAAATATACATTTAAGTAAATATTTCATCTCCTCGAGTGGGGATCGAACCCACAACTAGTCGATTTTACAGTCTTTGTGCCGCTGCGCCACGACTGGCCTCGTTACTGTGTAATTAAATATATCTTATGACATATGTTCACGAACGTAGCTAATGTTCGTAATCAAAAATTGAGTATCTATATAGATAAGCTTAGTTATTACTAAAATTATATAAAACCGTATCACAGCACTACAAATATTTCGCATATAAAAAACTGCATTGTAAATGTAATACACGTTAAGTGAACAACAAAATGCATGACGATAAATTAAGACAATAATTAAAGTTAGACTATCGCAAAGTGCTCCTTTTATATAAAGTGCGTTTTGCAAACATAAAAGATCTCGCTCCGTCAGTTGTTATAAAATTATTTACTCAGAGAAGCAATATCTGTAAATTATTAAGAATTATTGCTTATATTTAGTAGACATGCCTCGAACACTACGATCCATAGGGATACAGCGTGAAGCTATATTACTGCAGCTATCCAACTAACTAACTAACTAACATACTTACGAGCTAACTGCTAACATACTTGTAACTTTACGCTTAAGGTAGTTAACCTTTTTCGCCCAATTTTCGAGACATGTTGTGTGGCGGAATACAACGCTGCACATTGTCTAATAGAGCGGGGTAATTAAAAATAATTTTAAAACATCAACTATCAAACTAATTTCCTTGTGTAGGAATCAAACCTGTAGACATTACCTACGGCAGCTAAATAGAAAAATGTTATCATCACTTTTTATACGGAAATTCCGAAATATGAAATTATGTCCTTATTTCTTTGCCATTTGTATGCAATCCCTTTGTGTAATAGAATTTTAAATTTTATCTGTGTTCTCTTTAGTATTCTGAATGAATATTAAATCTGCTCGACTATTAAGGAAACTCTTCAATTTACGAAATTCACGTCGCATATAAACGGTATTCTTCTATGTAAACATATTCTTTACTATTTACAAAAACACGCCTTACTTGTTCTCAAAATTATTATTTGTGAAAAAGATTTTTAAGTTCGAGTTGTGTAATTCTGGATATTTTATTTTTCTTGAAACAAAAATATTTTTGGCTGAGAATGGAATGCAAATTATATTCGTGAAGGAAAAATATACAATAAAATTTGTATTTTAAATTAATTTAATAATTGGAGCTGCGTATTTTAATAGTATGTACCTTGGGTATAAGTTAAAAATAAATAAATAAATAAAATAAAATGTGCATGGCAATACACATAAATAACATAGTTAATTATAAATAATACACACTATATATTTTTAATACCAAATTAATCGAGACGAGTTCGTGTATTGTCTATATAGGTGGTAGTGATGCTCGGAAGGCAGCGGTCGAGTCGAACTCTTAAGTACTACGGTACAAATAAATATGATGCACATAAAGACTCGTACCAAATGTATAATAAATATAATGTGATAATTCGAAGTCTATGATGGCACGATCTTTTAGGATCGAATTTCTTATTCTTGTTATTTTTTAGGATTTGAACAGAAATGTATGGTTTTAAGATTATTTACTGACCTACTACTACCAGTAGATGCTAGCTGCCAAATAACAAAATTCTAGATAAACCGGAAGTACCCTATTAATTTTTATTTTCTTTATAGTGCCGAAATATATCTAATAAATGTAGAAATGCTTTTTTTCAGGAAATCATCTGATCGTAGATATGAGTATATGTTTTGAATTTCAACTCGATATCTCGTTCCTGAGATAAAGGCTCTTGACATACGAATAGACAGACAGACCTATTTCGCCTCGTCCACTGTCATCGAACGTAGCGTTCTCTCTGATTACCCCGCTAGGGATAAAGCGGGAAGCTATGTATGTATGTATGTACCTTTATTTATATTATACTATGTTAAATATATTACATAAACATAACATAATATATAAATGTTTGATTTTAAACAAATCATAACATCAAAATAAATTATTAAATCATATTCAATTAATAATCACACATAAAAGCCATGAAAGCCTACATATCTAAAAAAATGTAGGTATATTTTTTGATTAATAACCCTTTACATCAAAAATGCTAAATGGGCCATTCTACCAAATATAACAAGTGCTTTTTATTGTCTATAAATATTTATACTTCCATTCTCGTTTCATATTTTTTTATACAATCAACGTTTTCTTGGTTTTATTATTAAAATATATTGATAAAGACATTATATGTACAATTAAAAAAAATATTATTTTAAAGGGCAATTTTTTTCTTACGTTCTACGCCAATTATTGAAATATTACAATTATATTTATGTTTCAAAATAGAGTTTGATACAGTTTGTATTGAATAAATATTTTTTTTGTTAGCTTTACGGGTATTAAGAAACTCTGTCTCCCACTTTCCGCAAAGGTTTCAAGACATAGTGTGTGGAGTGGAGAAATTTAACTTCAAGCTTTGCGTTCTTGCTAGTAAGAAGGAAATAAAAATTATTCATTTCCACGAGTGGGGGGAGATCGAATCCATTACCGTTGCGTCAAAAGCTGCTTCACGCTGTATCCCGCACACAGCAGGGAAAGCAGAGGGGGCCTACTGTTAAGACATTTCATTCCAAACTTTCCACTGAATTGGAGTGAACTAGAGGCATTGAGTGTTGAATGGTGGAACCCAACGCCGCGCTTTTCCTCGACACCATAGCGAATAAATAAAAATTTATAATAAATAAAAATATATAATATGTGACGATAATTTTGAAAATCCGTCCATTCAAATTCGCTCGGCAAAGCGCGTCGTTGAGTTCCACCACTGAATATGCCTCCAGAAATCGACGGAAAGTGAGGAACGGAGTATCTTAAGACTAGGTTCCCTCTGCCTACCCTGCTGTATGCGGGATACAGCATGCAGTTGAAGAAAAAAAACATCATATTAAAATTCTCTCTAATGAAATAACTCTACAATTATTTATATAATTGAAGTATATTTTATTACAGTTTGCTCTACCATGGATGGATAGTTCTGACCGAATTAAACCCCTGATATTCGAACATGAAAATCATATTTAGTATTCATAAGTCAGTGTCATTCGTAAATAACCTAAGAATAATAGAGCCTCATGTGCCAATCCTTTACTTGAGTTAGCACGTAAAAGATATGACTCCGATGGATCTGACGTCCTTTGTTTCATTTGTAAGAGAGTTTTATATATGCACCTAATATTGTTTCCAACTGAATTGATATATTTCCAATAAGTATACATTCGTCGATTTACATAATGTTGTGAACATTTTCATACTGAATGTAACTTATGACGGTATTCCCTTTGCTTCCTGATATATATTTTATTGGTTTTCTAAATGTTATTTTCGGTTTATGTACTTGAATATGGTTTGTTTTATTTAGGATATTTTTGGATTGTTCGCAGTTTACAAAATATTTTTATCCGTATAAATAGATAATTCTAATAATATATTATTTTTCAATCTATCTTTTTAATTTATCTGTTTACCACATATAGCAGAAGCATAAGGAACATAGTATTAAGACATTACGTCCACCAATTTCCGCCGAAATTTTGGAGTAATTGCGTCTTAATACTAAAGCGAAGAAATGAAAATATTAAACAGTGTATATACACCCAAGTGGGAATCGTGCCCACAACCATTGCGCTAACAGTCATACGCTTATGCCACTGCGCCACGACAATTACAAAAAATATGACATAATTCGTATTTATATATAGAGTTATGGCATTTTCGTAGTTTAAATACGTGATGATATTGTTAGTGGTTCGTTGGCTACTTGAAGGATAGTTGATATTTTCAATATTTATAAGTAATTATAAAAGCCAGACTTTTTATTAGCTTCGTAATTGCCGAGCCTCGTTGAAGAGAGTTAAGCAGAAACTTTATTGTGCTGTCAATTATTATGTAAAGAGCTGAACTCTTTGTAAAGATAAGATTATTTTATTTACATTTATTAATAACTTAACTTAGCTTCACGCTTTATCCCTTGCGGGGTAGTCAGAGAGAACGGAGCGCCAAACGCTACGGTCTACATTTATTAATAATTTATTAATATTTGTTTATTAATTTATTAATATTTAACGAAAAATTTGATTGAGTTTTAATAATTTTTAAACAAATAAAATCATAAAATATCAAAATAAAACGTACTTTAAAATTGAGCGTATAAAGGAGCAAAATTAAAAAGAGCTTAACGCCTTTTTGGGCCAAACAACGGGATGACTTTAGACAGAACAGTCAATAAACTAACAAAATGTTGAAAAAGTTGAGGACTAAAAACCAACTTTCAACATGAAACGGAAGAATTTTAAAATGGCGATAACATCGTAAAATGGGAACTTTGAAAATATTGTTGAAAATATGTCGTATTTAGATGCGTTGTACTATAGCTTTATTTTCTATAGTTAGCTTTATTTTCTAACATGAAAATTAATTTTGTATTCTCGGGCTTGAAACCATCCTGTCCTCGAATTCGAAACCATAGTATGCGTTACCGTAAATGCAGTAATAATCGACATATATTAAATTTTAATTTTTATAAATTTCATTGCGTGTTGAGTGGCGGAACTCAACGCCGCGCTTTATTTTACCAAAATGAGGTAAATTAAATTAATTCGTAGCCCTGAATTCAGACAGACGCTATCGCATTGCGCCACGATGGCCTCTAGTCATTATAATGAAATCTAGTAACTTTCTCAGTCACTATTTCCAAACGCTACATTTCTAGAGTTTTAAATTTTTCACATTTCTAGTCACGTCCCAGCTTATACATCACCTATGTGAGTTGCCCGAGCGGCGTATCACTTCGTTAACTTATCAACATGGGTCGGACTACGACGAGGACCTGTAATACGATTTACACTCTCCCTTATGTATTAAGCCATTGTTTTGTTCATGCGTTCTTTAAATACATATAGTGCGCAAAGTTAACTTTTTAGATCTTATCATTTAACCATTCGTAAATTACAACAGTGACACATTATTATTTTTCATTTTGGCATCTTCACGCTGCACTCCCTGCACACAGCAGGGTAGGCGGTAACATTACGTGTTGAGTGGCGGAACTCAACCGCCTTTGCCTCAACACCAGAGCGAAGAAAAAGAAATATACATTTTAAACAAATATTGCATTTCCTCGAGTGGGGATCGAACCCACAACCAGTCGATTTACAGTCACACTTTGTGCCCCTGCGCCACGTCTACGCTGCACCTCAAATATCATGCTTATTAAATTTATGTATGTTAGTTATCTTAACCATAACCTAAATTTGAAATTAAGTTAAAGTAGATTTTTTTTAATAAAGTAATGAAAACAATCCAGACAAACTTTCCTAGCAGTCTATCGTGAAACAACGTGAATATACTTAACATTTATGTTGTTATTGTTGTATTACTTACTTTATGATGGTTGTGACTTTGCACTCCACAGCGTAGGAAAGTGTAATAAGAAAAGAAAATTGGGTGTGTTTTTTTAAGGTGACTCGTGCGATGTTATCAAATCATTTGAATTTCATTTATATTTTGTATTTTTTTTGTATCTTCTTGGTTTATCATGCATATAATAGGGTAAACAAAGGGAGTTTACTGTGAAGACAATTTTCGCAACGTCGTGTTTTGATTGACGGAACTCAACGCTGCGCTTTTCTTGTTACTAGAGCGAGGAAAGGATAATAATTCGTTCCCCGATCGGCAATCGAACTCACAACCGTAGCGTTGACAGTCAAATGATCATATAATATTATTATAAGTATAAAAATTTAAATCAGGCAGAACTTAAAAATACTTTTAAGTAGAGAAAAATAAAATGTTTAAATCCTTAAACCAATAATAATAATAATAATTAGTACCAAAATCCATTTACATAAAAAAAATGTTGTAACTTGTTAGCAAATTCAATAAAGTAATGAAAATAAACTATAAAATAGTAGCTTAACTTTCCTGCCCTCTACCGTACAACAACGTGAAAACTCAACATTTATGATGTTATAGTTGTATTACTTTCTTATTTTATGTTAGCTATGATTTTGCACTCTATAGTATTAGATCGTAATAGGAATGGAAAATCTAGTCTTATTTTCAATGAAAAATCGTTTTAATAGAATCCCATACTATTTATAAAATGTATTTAAATTTGTTTCCTATGTCATATTAATATTATCTACACATTAAAGCATGAAGTAAAATTACAAGGTTATGGAAGGAAAATTCTTATGATTTCGTATAATTTTTCTAACTTAAGGCTATACTGTAATAATCATAAGCGTATAGTCATTCTCGGTTCATCTCCGGTGACGTCTTGTATGCGTGATACGAGGGGTTATGATGGAGGTATTAGAGATAACAAATGGGGGTCTTTATTACTTTAAAGCCGGTCTCGCGACTAAACAATATAAATTGTGCTATATTTTCTCACTGTGATATTTATGCGAGTCTTAAAAGCTCGTGTTCTTTCAAGCGCACGTGAGCTTCAAAATCATTTTGTACATTACATTTGTAAAGAAATCAAACACCTCGAGGCTTTTACAGAACTTATATTTCTTCCAGAGTTAAATACTGTTAAGCTTGTACAATATCTATCTTAAATTCTAATACAATATATCATTCTAGAGATTCTCTTTATTCTTCCGCTCCAAGTCTAAAAGTATATCTAATTATTATAAAATATTATTATATAGTTGTTATAATTTTCCGACTACATAAAAGCGTCATTTTTATTATTGTTCCCTCGTGACAGTTCTATCTTATTTTTTATTTAAAAACATCTTTTTATTCAACAAAGAGGTTGATTTACATTTTTATAATAAATTATTGCGAATATTAAAACTAATTAATATAAAATCATTACATTCGGCCATCCTACTTCGTGCAATCTCCTGATGCACGACTACTCACAAAAACAGTAACAATCAACATTTTTTATAAATTCATTACATTCGGTCGATTACAAATAAAACTTATTTTTATATAGCAGCTGCCTAATTGATTTTCAACAAATGTACTTATTAAACTATCGCGTCTTATGGAGCTACTACAATCATGTTATCAAACGACATGTGCATTAAATACAAGATTTATCATGTTACTTTACAAAAAATCTTTATTTTTGTGAGCAGAAGGCCTTTGAATTCTCTCAGTGGTTTACCTATATACGGGGAACGGTGTGTCTAAACACTAGGTTCCCTCTGCCTACCCTGCTGTGTGCGGGATACAGTGTGAAGCTGTATTATTTTTATAACCTATCAATATTTTATAAAAATAATATTTTATAAAAGTAACATTGAATGTTTATTTAGATGTAGTATACAATACATAATAGTAAGGATATGTATAGGTGCGATGCAAAAAGCTCCCGGCGCGCTTGGTACAATGTGTTATAAAGTAGGGAGCCAAACAGACGGTGACCCCCATACGAGTACGTGATTCGAATGTATTGACTTTTATGCAAGAAAAGATTTTGTAACACTATTTATATACTAACATACTCTAATGGTAGTGATTATTGTACTTTGAGTAATGAAATGGGTACATTTCATTATTTCCATTTAAATATTATAATTAATAAATATTTTATTATAAAAGTTATACGCATTTCGATACATAACATATTCGTATGAGAAGTGAAATAATATTTTATTGTTGTATACTTTTTTTATTTTAACAAAAAAAATCACAAAAAGTGCAATATAATTTTACTCAAGCTTTAAGCTTAAGGTACATTGTGATGAATGAATAAATCTAAAGTTGTTTTTCTTGTAAGTAAGTAGCGTCATGGCTAAATTTCTCTGGTTTAAAAATACCTATACAATAATCTAATAACATTCTTACAACGTTATGAATTAATTATCCTGATTAGAAAATTCGGTTAAACAAGCAGAAAATGTTCAACATTCAACAATTTTCACAAAGATCCTCTTTCTCATTATATAGTGATCGTAATCGTTATTCACAAAATAATTTCTATATATTGCATTGGCTACAAATATAATGTTAACTGTTATATTCTTCATTCGTTGAGTTGCCTCGTTTAAATTAAATGCTTTACTTAAAAGACAATGCCACCGTATAATGTGCATGTAATTAGATCAAGCTTACCAATAATTTCCAGCCCTAAAGATACCTTTTAAATCAAAAGCACTTTGCTCATAAATATATATATTTTTAATTATAAAAAACTTGTTGAAAATGGTTTAAAATTTAATTAAAAATTTATTCAAAATGTCATGATAATTATATTTAATATTTTAAAAGAGCACTTTATATTTTACAGTCATATAATGCGTAATTTCGAATGTAGGTCAAATAAGAGTCTTTGCGCGCCATTTTTGAAATTCACTCTTTTTTAACGAGCGAGCGAACGAGAAAGATTCGCTTTTAGATCTTTCAGATCAAATTTCTTTTTCTTTGTTCTCCATTACTTATATTGGGTACTAGCGGCCCGCCAACGGCTTCGCCTGCTTAAAATATATGATTATTGATTTAATAAGCAGAATTGATTGACAACTTTAATTATTTCTAATATGATTTTTTTATTACTTTAATCTGTCATATTCTAATATGATTTTTTACGACATCATCGTAACTTCTATAAGAATTTTTGATTGTTTCATACTAAAAAATATGACCAATGTTGATATTTGATATTCATAAAATATACATAAAGCTAATTACTTATTATATGTATATATTTTTGTAACATTACGTTATTTTTACCTATGTTATGTTTTTTAAAGCTCTGTTAAATGTGCTGATGTCACTTAATAATTTAATGTACTGCTTCAGAAACAGCCTTAAATGTAAAATTATTGATTTGGGTAAGGATTCATAATATTATTTGTAAAATAACTGTAATGTTTGCATATTAACTCCTGTACAGTTTTTAAATTAGTTACACATATTATTAGCTAAAATATGTAGTTATTACAGAATACACGTAGAAAGGATGTTTTTAGGCATTTTTATATAGATTTATTTCAAATGAACGAACGAACCAAAAAATCTATGTATTTGCTTGATATCTCTTTGAAGATCAAATCGTTCTTTATCACTGTGTTGAATTAATTACGATTTCAACTTAACTGTTATGATTTATGAAGGTAATCTCAACTAACAATTCAATTTTGTTTACTTTATTGTATAAAATATTGTATAATAGTGCTTCAAAAATATATATTTTTATCAACAGTCATATAACCAAGACGTTTCGAATGTCATTCTTTAGCCAGGAATCTTACCAGCGCGACTGCTATATAACATTCGCAGGCAAACTAATGCCATGAGTTCATTCAAATGACGATAACTTTTTTTTTAATAAACCGATTTTGATGAACCAAACTTTAGTAGTTAAGTTGAGTTAAAACAAAGCAACTGGTGAAACTTTTAGTAAATCGATTCCGTACTTTTAGGGAAAAATGTGGACATAAATATATCGACAGATAGAAAGACAGACAGACAGACAAGAAATTAAAAAAAAATATATTTGCTTTCTATTATTCTTTTTAGTGCCTCTCTATCCATTTCAGTAAAAATTACTAAATGTACAGACAAAATATTTTTTTCTCTCTTATTATATATAGAGATAAGAGATTTAGTTGAAATCTATGTTCACGTATGTTTTCGTTAAATGCCTTATAATGATTACGCAGACGAGATGAAACTGACATGGTATAGCTAAAATGTCAGCTTGTACTGTAGCTACTACGACAAATTTGAACTGTAAGTAGGATTACGTCGGAGAAAAAAAAATATAAAGGATATTCCCGACCGGGTTCACAGACCCTACATATAAACATGTTAATCTCGAGAAAGAATGGAACAACTTACAAAAAATATTTGTAAACAATTCTATTATTTTTATTTTCGGTGATCGTTTTGGGTAGTGTATTACATACATAAATACTTTTTATTTTGTACATTCAAAATAGACCAACTTATTGTATTAATAAATGTGTAATTTGTATACTTTAAGTAAAAGGAAGTGACCAGTGATATATCTCTCATTTACTCTCTGTTCTCCACTTTCCGCCGAATGTTCGAGACATGACAACCCTCACGTTTATAGTGAGATGCTTGTGCACTACTTCACGATCACTGCGTACCTAATAGTCTAATATTTTATAATAAGGGTTTTCTAATGAATAATAATTTTGTATTATTAATTATAAAACCCTTGTTATAAATATCCTTCAAGTAAAACATCCCAAACCATCATTCTTCGTTATCTTGTTTTATTCATCCTCGGACACATCTGGGACTGACTTGTGGGACGTTTGAGAGCTTTCATTAAAGTTTTAATACTTTATTGGATGTGTAAATAGAATTAATACCTGTTATTATAAAAGAAACCCTCGTTGCTTTATGAGTAGTAATTGTCATGGGTTCTATTCCCACTCGAGATATATTTTTATTAAAATTATTTTACAGCATGTTTTTCTTAAAATGTATTCTTCGATACTAAAAAATCTTGTTAAAATAAACTCTTTTGCTGAAGTGGTAAACAGAGAGAAGAATTTAAGTCAAGTCAATGACTTAACTTTTAACTTCGCTAACTTTGCTTTCGTGGAGAAAGCGCTGATACGGAATTGGCTTGTGGCTAACTTTAAATTGACAAATAATAGTTTGCTTTTATGTTAGTAAGTGGACTTAAGAGTATAGGATTTAAAAGTTTTTATTTTCTAAACTTAATAATATTCACAGTGCAAAAACATTTCTTGTAATGATACTGTGTAGTTACAAGCTATATATATGTATATAGATATATTACGTAGTGTGATAAAAAAATCAACTATGATCCGTGAGACGCTGTGAATGACGACCGAATTACTCTTTATTAATATACATATTTTAATTATTCAAACAATACAGCACACTATAAGTCGTACAGTGTTCCTACATCGCTATGAGGCCAGTGTTGTGACGTCACTTGAGCATTCACCGACGACGCCCCTCTGATTGATTACATTGTAATCTTGTTTGTGACTTGACTGATGTTCAGTTATTGTTTCACTGAAGCGATTTTCAATTTTTTCTTCATTTTTATTCCTTACACTGCCTGTAAGGAATAAAAATGAAGAAAAAAATTGAAAATCGCTCACTGCCTGAGAAGTATTAATGAAAACATTTGTGTAAAAAATACAATTCAAACTATAAGATTATGTTTGAGAAATTATTAAAAACAATGTTGTTCTTTTTAAATTTAAATATACATTTGTCGATTGTCTCAAGCGGTATGATATTGTAAATCATAAAAATTTAAAATTGCAGTTAAGATAAATATGAAGATGGCTGATGTTAGTAGTAAGTTCGATTTTTTTTACGATAACAGCAATAGTTAATTTACTTAGTTAAAATTGATAGTATTGATGGCTTATATCATCGTGACAAATTGTGTTGCAGTACCTTTGTGTATAGCTCAATTGGCTATATGCTTGGCTAATATTTTAGAAATACTGCTCCAAATACTGTTAAGTTAACTGTACATAAAGCAAAATAGGAATTATCTAATATTAACCAAATCACGACTTTTAAAACCACAATTTTCCCACACTACTTAAAACTTAAATAATATAAGCAACGTAACAACATTTTAGTGTAAATTATTTTCTTTGTAAATGTTGAAACTGATTTGACCAAATGATAAGAGATATAAATATTGCCTACACCCGCGTCTACGACCGCGCGTAGACGTAGGGCTACGTCATTGCTACGAACCTTACTTACTATTACACTTTGTCGTAGCGTTGAGTTTTCACGTTATGTATTTTTTCTGTATCGCAACTTACTTTTAAAAGGAAAGTTACAGTAGGGACTTGAGTTTGTTAGTTTTATTAGATAAGTAAACTTGCTATAGTGATGTTATATGGAGCACGTCATTTTGATATACAAGTTTCAAAGTTTTCTTTGTATATGTACTATGTTAAGACACTCCATTCTCCTCTTTTCGCGAAATTCACACGGCAATGTGAGTTAGGTGGAGGAACACAATGCCGTGATTTGTCTTTTTATCAATATTGTAGGTTTAAGTGGAAATTGAACCGTCACGTTTATAGCCCGACATTATGCCACAGCGCTACGGCTGCCTCAATTTTATTTCTTATCGTACCTAACAAATTTAATTTTAAGTAATGTAATGTAAGAAAACTATAAAAGCAAAAATATTGTCTAGTGATGTGCTATTTTTAGCAAGACATTTTCATTTTTGTCTCCATTACAAACTCTTGGGTAAATAATATTTAAACAAAATTAATTTAAAACATACATAATGTATGTAAGATATATTCAATTAAACAAGTAAAGCAAGCGCGCACATTCTCCTTCAATGAGTATCTCCGACCAAGTTTAAGTAAGTTTGCAGTTAATTTCACAGCCTTATAGGGTCGTGATTGAGAAACATTCACATAATTATTTTTTTATAAGTTTAAGAAATAGGACATAAAATATGCGATAATTAATTACTTTCTGACTAGAAATAATTATTATGATTAAAATATATATTTTTGTAATGTTATACAGGGTGGAAGAGGCAGCGCTCCATTTACGGAAACAGCATATAGGGTAAAATATTTCAAACCTATACCTACAGAAATTAATCAAGATGCCTCAACAGTTTGGACGTAAGATTTTTTTTTTCATTTCACGATTTTTATCCATACCTGTATTTCGTATGACGCGATTACGTATAGATCCCAATAACATAAACACTTACTACTACAAAAATACTACTAAAGGTTAAACAACTTTGAACTTTATCGCCAATACATACAATTCGATTTCGAAATGAGGCGTGTGCGGCGGTGTTCCTTTGATAGGTTTATGTGTGCGTGCGTCATCCTTACAAATGGCGTTTTGTTTTAAAATGACAATTTTATTATTTATTTTGTTTAAAAAAAAACTTTTTCATTTTTGGGAATTTATTTTTTTCTGAATTATATTAGGCTTTTATTAGATATATATTAGCATTACAAAAAATATATAATTTTACATTATTATATTATACATTGAAAATTATTTATGCATTTAGGGCAAAAATTGGACCCTCTAAACACTTAGCAATTAAAATAACAGCTGTAGTTATAGCAATTCATGTAAACGGTATGTTAATAATAATTATATTATTAAATTTAAGCTTATGGACACAAAATATATTCACTTAAACATACATTATTTGCTTCTACAAAGAGCACCAACCCTACATCACACCGAGACGCGCCCAACAATGCACACGCGCTCGTTAATTAGCCAGGCAATGCCGCGGGTAAGTTTCTCCTTCAAAGTGGAAATTTTAGTTTTAAGATAGCGAAAAGCGAAAGAAAATAGGCAATTTTGTTTGTGGGCAATGAATGTGGAAGTATATCGATTTGATACTTTTGGTTTTTTTAACTATTTTGACTCGCTAGTGTTGTAGGCATCTACTTTAATATTGTAGGATTGAAGATAACGGGGACAGACATTTCTTATATTGAACTTTAACACTGCGTGTATTATAAATATATTATTAAATAACTAAAGAAATATCACGTTTGCTTGTGCCAAAAAAGTTTTGTCTTTTTTTTAAAGAGAGGAAGATAAACTAGTATGTACACACTCCGCTCTCCGCTTTCAGATTATATCTCAGATATTGTAGAACACAACACTTCCCTTCGTCGATCAGAGTCGGCAACAGCAAATAATTTAATATCATCGTTCATATCAGCCGCTATCAAACTGCGCCCCGATTATTCTAATTTAACACTAAGTATCTACATAAAGTGTTAGATCGAAGAGAGATATTAATTAGCGACGGACTGCAACAAATATAATATAATATATATAATTTTAAGTAAAATTCAGAGGCAAGTCTATAGTTTGTATACAGAAACACTATTCATCATCACTATGGAGTCAAAGTACCTACTAGAGCTAGTCTGAAGCTTAAAACTTTTTTTGCATCTGCATCACAATACTCTTCGTACCGTTGAAATTCTTTAATATTTATTTCTAGTTAATCTAACATTTCTTGTCCAATACATTTCTTTTTAATATAAAAAACTTACAGTCAATGCGATGCGGAATGAACTGTTCAAAAACAACAATATTTTATTCGATTTTATTTAAATATCTAAATGCAAAAAGATATACAAGCCACGAGGGCGTCCCAATTCAAAGTGAAATAACCGCAAACGTCGTGGCAAGCTATTATAACATGTGCCGTTGAATTCTCTCTCATATAAATTTACTCTAATGTCAAGATGAGGTATGAATGTATTCACGTGTGTCGTATTTTATCGGCAAATCCATATTTTTTTCGACCGCATATTTGATTTATGAATACTTCTAATATCAATTATCATACGATAAGGTTTATTGGAGTTTGGTTTTTCCTATGTATTTTAAATATCTCAAGTTACAATAAAATAAACAACATTATTATTTCGAAGGAATTTTGCCATATCCATATCTATGCGAAATTCGTTTCCAATCATCTAAAGTACAAAAAAAGACACGACTGTACATAACTTTATTCAAATATACATTGTATAAATCAGATATGTTCATCTAGCTTTATTATAATTAAAACCGTTCAATTCACATAACATTTTGGGAATAACTTTGTCTACAATTTGTGTCTCTGTGTACTTTACAGTTTATACACTTGGAAAAATGTTGAAACTATGTATTTCTATGTTCTACGAAATGGTGATATTGTATACTGTCAATTGGACGATACGCAAATACAATACAACGATACATTAATGCAATCGATTTAATCTGTATTGTTCATTAATAATAATTATTGTAAAATTATTATCGATATTGTAATGTATATTACTATGACATTTGTGATCCACATTTATATATAAAACGTAACTTAGTTGGTTAAAGTAACCCTCGATATTTTAATAACATATTTTTGCCGTAGTCATTTTTATTCTTCAAAAATATATAAATATTTTTATAGAATGTTCTTGACATATATAATTTTAACTTGCAGTGAACAGACGATGCATCTAACACCTCGATATTATATATGACATATAATTATATACTTATAACGGGTACTCTGGTTACGATATAAGCTGAAGGTGCACCTGAGTCGTATAGCAATATCATATTTTGTACACTGAAAAATATAATTTTGAAACTAAGTTAAAAAAATAAAAAACGAAACTAGGTTATTTTTATTATATTATTATATTTATTATATATCAGTATTATAAAGGTTCTTTCACGCAATTTACATAAAAATTCAGACTAACTTACATGTTGATCCGCGTAAATGAAGGCTTTTCAACTTTAATTTTCCATATTATTCACCGGCATACATATCATATTTAATATTTAGAATATATTTTTTTATTTTTTCCACTTATTTTTTTTTTGAAAGTCGTACGTAATGAGTATTAAGTTTTAACAGCATTTCTAATTAAACTTCTACTTATGTACCATTCTAATTAAATTATTATTTTATAATAGTAAGCTTATGCCCTTAACATATAAGAACAGTTTAACAGTAACAAACTCATCACAAAGTACCTACTTAGTAGGAAGTATTTTCTTGTTCTAATTTCTTCGGTTGCACTTAAAAATATATAAATTCAACCTGTGTATATCTCAACGGAGAGACAGCCTTGCGCCCGCTCTTGAACTCTTAATCCGCTTTACATAAATAAATATTGGGAAATAGCTGTTAGCATTTTTAACATTGGCGTAAGTTCGCACCGTAGATATCTACTACGGTGGGAACTTGAATAATAATAAGAAGAGTGGGACTAGATCGCTGTATTCTTTTTAAAACATTTTATAGCAGATGCTTAGTTGACGCTGGATTCCGCATATAGCAGGGTAGGCAGAGGGAGCATAGTATTAATAAACTCCGCTCCCGACTTTCCGACGAATTCTGAAGGTATGAGTACCGCAACTCAATGCCGTCCTTTGCCTCGACATCAGAGTGAAAAAATGAAAAGATTAAATATTTTTTTTGCTCGACCGGGAATCAAACCTGCAATACCGCGTTTACAGTCACACATTTGTGCACCTGCGCCACGACCTCTCTGGACTAATTAAATATTTTTCTGCTACAATTTATAACTATATATATATTACGTGCTTGATTGTTCAAATCACATATTCGGTAGATATTGGGGAAAACACAACAGAAAATCATTATGCGTAACATTTTATATTTTATATGAATAGTTTCATCAGTATATTCACAAGCACGAAGGAGACCAGGTGCTGTTTGATATAACGCTTTTTCATATTTTTTTATTTCGAAATCTTGAATAGTCACTCAGTATCGCAGATCGCTAGATTAGCTTCAAAATGTAGAAGAATAAAATAAAGTAATTTTTAATATTTACTCCACATTGGAATATATGAAAATTGTTTTAAAATATAATATGCATGTGCTAAATTATCAAAAACTGCCTAAATTGAATCAAACCAATAGCTCCTAAACTAGGACTAACAAAGTACAACGCGGAACTACGACTATACTGACGACGTTAATTACGAGGACAACAAGACTTACTTAAACTAGACACTTAACTGACTTCACTGAACTTATAATTAGCTGTCACATGCAGCGTCACAATAATTATATATTACTAGCGGCTCGCCCACGGCTTCGCCCGCTTAAAATTAAAATACATGATTACTGATTTAATAAGCACAATTGATTGACAACTATAATGGCTTCTAATATAATTTTTTTTTCCGACATTATCGTCAAAGAATTTTTGATTGTTTTAAATAAAAAATACGACCATTGTTGATATTTGATATTTATAAAATATATATAAAGCTAATTATGTATTAGGTACACGTATATATTTTTGTAATCTTTATGTTCTTTTTACCTATTCTATTCTATTATAATATACGTATATATATTACAATATTCTATTATAATATACGTCTCATCATAATTCTAAAACTCTGTTAAATGTGCTGATGTCAGTGAATAATTTAATTTAGGTTGTAGGATTCATAATATTCTTTGTAAAATAACTATATTAATTGCATATTAACTCCTGTACAGTTTTTAAATTAGTTACATATATTATATGAACGAACCAACCAAAATATCTTTGTATTTACTTGATATTTCTTTCAAGATCGTTCTTTATCTCTGTGTTGAATTAATTACGACTTAAATTTAACTGTTATGATTTATGAAGGTAATCTCCACTAACAATTCAATTTTGTTTACTTTATTGTATAAAATATTATATAATAGTGCTTCAAAAATATATGTTTTTATCAACAGTCATATAACCCAGACGTTTCGAATGTCATTCTTTAGCCAGGGTCATACCAGCGCGATTGCTATATAATATTCGCAGGCAAACTAATGCCTTGAGTTCATTCAAATGACGATAACTTTTTTTTAATGAACCGATTTTGATGAACTTTAGTAGTTAAGTTGAGTTAAAACAAAGCAATTTTCAAGTAAATCGGTTCAGTACTTTCAGAGAAAAATGCGGACAAAAATATGTCGACAGACAGACAGACAGACAGACAAGAAATTCAAAAAAAATCTTTTTGCTTTCTATTATTCTTTTTAAGTGTCCCTCTATCCATTTCAGTCAAAATTACTAAATGTACAGACAAAATATTTTTACTGTCTTATTATATATAATAAGACAGTAAAAATATTTTGTTATTATACATAGAGATAGAGATAGAGATAATATATGTTTGCGTCAAAATTGTTTTTAACAACTTCTTATTTAGTCTCTATAAGGGCATAATTATTTAATTTTTGTACAACCTTGTTCGTGTTTTCTCTACACAACGTGACATTGGCGAAGTGATATGTGCTCTACTGGCACGCTCCGAACGCCATAATCAAAGAACCATATCATATTTAATTTTTTTTTTTCATCGTAAAATCATCCTTTGTTTCCTTGTATCAAGATGGCTGAATTGTATTTTAATTTTATATTACACTTAATTGTTGTGTGCGGGATACAGCGTGAAGCTGATTTAATTTAATTTTTAGTTGATAATCCGCCAGTCTGGAGGCACGCCAGGAGCACGGTATTGCAGTTTCTTATAAATACAGCAAATTCAATGTCTAAAATGTACTCAGTTTTAAATTAGCCATTTTAGCACGTCGCGAGGGATGTGCGGGTCATTTGTATCAGATATACAAATAACATGATCCAAGGCGACGACTGAATTACTCGTAATTCCATAGAGAGTATAGTTTCATGTTTTCATGTTTTCTTGATCTTAGAGCACTTTGGCATGAAATTATCAACACAACAATAAATTTGGCCAAGTAATGAAAACAAGCGCTGAAATGATTAGGCACTGTACGCTACATACATAGGTATTGTATTTTACTTGTTATGTATAATTAACTTATGTTAATTTCCTTCAATTAATTTTATTTCTTTTCGTAAAAAGAAAGATGTATGTTTTATTCAAACTTGCAAAAATTGTATTACAAAAGAAAGGCTCTAATAAATAAAAAAAATGTAATATACATTTTTTTTTGAAACTTGAGAAAATATAAGATATTTTAATATATCTCATGATTTGTGACACAGCGACCAATTTACTAAATTAACTGAAATGTATAAAGATAAACATGCAATATTGAAAGTTGTTTAAGTGAGACCATCAATATTGCTATAGAATAGAGGTATCTATTCTATATAATAATCGTAATGTTGCGAGACTAGCATTAAATAATTTATATCGAATAAATAATAGAAAATAGCTAAGTTTCAACATCGTAAATCACATAATATATTTTAATTATGAATGTACTCTAAATTTAATCTGTTTATTTTAATCTGTCATCTTACTGGCCTCGGGGATAAATCTCGCAGCAATCTATTACCGAACGTTACCGAGGCGACAGAGCCCGTCTGAATATGTATAGGCGATGAATGAAAAATCGATTTCTACAAATTATTGAACAGGGAGACTCATTAGACTATAGATAATAGCACCAATATGTATATCTAATATATATACATAGCGCCTATATTAACTTTCCTTGATAAATAATTAAATCACAATTGTCCAGTGCAGGTACATTAAGATAGTTTCCTTAAGCAAGTAGACTCATATAACACTCAATTAAAACCTATAATTTATATATTATACTGAGGCCAGTCGTGGCGCAGGGGCACAAAGTTTCACTGAAAAACCGACTGCTTGTGGGTTCGATCCCCACTCGAGGAGATGGAATATTTACTTAAATGTATATTTCCATTTCTTCGCTCTGGTGTCGAGGACAAGCGCAGTGTTAAGTTCTGCCATTCTATACGTAATACCTCCAAAATTCGACAGAAAATGGGGAACGGAGTGTCTGAACACTATGTTCCGTCTGCCTATCCTGCAGTATGCGGGATATAGTGTGAAGCTGATTTATTTATTTGTATATTATATATAAAATAGGCCACAAACCGTTTAACCTTCAATCTCCCAATCTAAAGCTTAACATGTACTCTGAATCACCAGCCTTCAGTGCTCATATATTTAGTGTCATTGCTTGTCATCATCATCCTGTGTTATTATCTATATCGAAGTCATCGTGGCTTCTTCAATATTTGTTAGAAATTTCCCTTTTTTTAATAATAAGTTGTAATATAAAATAATTTTCAAATAATATTAAGCAGTCACTCAAGTAGTTAACTTATTTAATGTGGGGTCTAAAGGCTTAAAATAAAATACAACACGTTCATATCACAATTTATTCACGCATCACATTTAATTATGAATAAAATAAAACAAAACATCGAATTACTATACATTAAAGACATAAAAATGATTTCGTGCAAAGAATTGACATTATTTTACGTGAAACACAGCCAGAGTAATCTTTATAATATAAATATATTTACATTTAAGTTTGCGTAATGTATTGGAGTGAACTTTCATAATTATTTTACATGCTGTCTATTAATTTATTGAAATTTAATGAAAAAAATATATGTTCGTACTATATAACAACTTAAGAGCTTAAAGTACTTTCACTCATACCTACGTACGTTAGTACATTCTTTGAATACTACAATTAATTAAAAAAAAATATTTGTAAAAACAAAAACCCCGACTGCATCAAACTAAAAAGAAAATAAACAAGCCCAATAGTTTATTAGGATTAACAGCCGGGACCTCTTTAAATTATGCGGGGTTCCTGGTAAAGATTTTATTGATTGAAGAATTACTTATAGGTCGCGACTGTTAATCCTAATAAACTATTGGGCTTGTTTATTTTCTTTTTAGTTTGATGCAGTCGGGGTTTTTGTTTTTACAAATATTTTTTTATTTTACATTTTTTTGGTAGAATTTATTATGGTAATGATAATCATGATATACCTTTTTGAAATCCTGAAATTGAGCTCTTGAATTTGATACCCATATTGTGGTTTTCGAAACGAAAAAAAATTTTTTCACTAAGTCCAATGGCGTACCACAGCCGTCATGATTACTTTTTATTAACGTCACCTATCTAAGAACACTTGGACTGCTAATACGAATCTAACGATACCTCAAATATGTAAATCCGTTCAGCGGTTCTGGAGATACGAGGTAATAAAGAATATTACATACATACAAGATACGCGCGAAAAACATAACCCTTCCTTAGCAGTCGGAAAAAATGCAGGACAAAGCTTAGAATTTGAGAGAAAGAGTTTATTCGTATTATATATTCATTATATAATTTATATAACAAATTATTTCTTTATATAAACAACGTTTTGAAATATAAAAATAATAATAACTTTATACAATATTTTTGATCGATTTATGTATCTATACACAGAATTAAATTCGTTTTGATCATAAATTTCATAGTTACGATCTCTTACCATATATTTTACATTAAGATGTTTTATACATCAAATATAGCTTAGATATCGATTATTTTTACAGTTCCCAACTATTTTGGGTTGAGGCCGTTCTTTTGTCTACACTTATTCTAATATCACTTGAAATACATTTAAACCAAACCTCGTAAGCTCACAGGCTTTACTATTTGTATAAAAGTCCAGATCAGAACGACCATTAAGTTTTTGCTTTGAGCAGATGTACCTGCAACAAAATAATAATAAATATTTTGTTTTCAGCAGGAACCATCTGACTATAAATGTGACGGTTGTGGGTTTGATACTCACTCGGGGGAATTATTTTCATTTCCTCGCTCTGGTAATAATATAAAGCGCAGCGTTAAGTTACTGACTGTTTCAATACACAATTGTATGGAGTGGCGGAAAAAGTTTCAATCCGAAAAAAAAACGATCTTGATAATGTATAGAAAGTGTGAAATGGAGTATCTTGATATATATTCTTTCATCCAATCACCCATTGATAAGTGATACAAACCTTAACTCTACAACAACCTTAAAATAGATGAAAGTTCATTTTTATTTTTTAATTAAATCAAACTCTTATAACCAACAATATTCAAAAAGCAATACCTACCTCCGTTAGACACATACTTGGACAGCTGCGTCCGCGCGAGCACCGCGACCGTAGCGGCCGCGTCTCTCCGCACCGGCGGCTCCACAGGCAGCGTCGCCTCGCACCGCACCCGCAGCGCCCCGCTCGCCGCCGCCGGTACTGCCACCCGCAACACGCGCCAGGACGCGCGCAGCCCGCCCGCGCGGGGCGCACTTAGCTCGAGACGGTGCCAGGGCTCCGTCTGGAAGATAATAATAATATATATATATATATATATATATATATATATATATATATATATATATATATATATATATATATTATTAAAGATTATGAGTATTAATAATAATA
Source organism: Heliconius himera (assembly GCA_021202915.1). Classification (NCBI taxonomy): domain Eukaryota; kingdom Metazoa; phylum Arthropoda; class Insecta; order Lepidoptera; family Nymphalidae; genus Heliconius; species Heliconius himera. The sequence goes on from JAJHJA010000296.1 coordinate 610,579, forward strand.
AAACTTTACACTGTATCCTGCATGTAGCAGGGTAGGCAGAAGGAGCTTAGTTTTCGCTTCTTACTTTGCCTCGACACCATAGCGAAGAAATGAAAATATGAATTTTAAATAAATATTTAATTTCCTGAGGCCGGTCGTGGCGCAGCGGCACGAGGTGTGACTGCAAAACCGACTGGTTGTGGGTTCGATCCCCACTCGAGGAGATGAAATATTTACTTAAATTTATATTTCCATTTCTTCGCTCTGGTATCGAGGTTAAGCGCGGCGTTGAGTTCTGCCACTCAACACGCAATGCCTCCAGAATTCGGCAGAAAGTGGGGAACGGAGTGTCTTAACACTAGGTTCCCTCTGCCTACCCTGCTGTGTGCGGGATACAGCGTGAAGCTAATTTAATTTTTATTTTTTTTTTTATTTAATTTCCTCGAGTGGGGATCGAACCCACAACAACTAATAAGATTGAATGATATACATTACTTTAGCTAAAAACAAATAAATAAATTGCCCTTGCATCTATTTGAGGCCGTTATAGCGGTCTGTGGTAGCGCCTATCTGTGTACTCGGTGGTTGTGAGATCGATCTTCACTCGGTGGTGTAGAACGTCGCATCTTGACGTTAAATTATTTCTGTCTACTCTGTTATAGGCATGATAATACGTGATATAAAAAATCACAAAGAACAGTATTAAGATCTGTTGGATGGATGGCAGGTTAGTTATTATACAGTGTTATGGGCTTATTTTTTTAAAATAATACAGACTTTTTATTTAATATTTTTCAATAAATCAAAAGTCACGTACATTTTTACTCGATTATCCTTATTAAATAAAGCAGTCTTGCATGTTTTGAAATATGTGCTGCTTGCCCAAATATTAAATACTAGCGGCTCGCCCACGGCTTCGCCCGTTTAAAATACATGATTATTGATTTAATATGCACAATTGATTGACAACTATAATGACTTCTAATATGATTTTTTACGACATTATCGTCAAAGATTTTTTGATTGTTTTAAATAAAAAAATACGACCATTGTTGATATTTGATATTTATAAAATATATATAAAGCTAATTATTTATTACACGTATATATTTTTGTAACTTTATGTTCTTTTTACCTATATAATATACTCTGTTAAATGTGCTGATGTCAGTGAATAATTTAATTTACTCATTCAGAAACAGCCTTAAATGTTAAATTATTGATTTGAAGGATTCATAATATTCTTTATAAAATAACTGTAATAATTGCATATTAACTTCTGTACAGTTTTTAAATTAGTTACATATATTATATGAACGAACCAACCAAAAAATCTTTGTATTTACTTGATATTTCTTTCAAGATCGTTCTTTTTCTCTGTGTTGAACTAATTACAACTTAAACTTAAATGGTTATGATTTATGAAGGTAATCTCCACTAACAATTCAATTTTGTTTACTTTATTGTATAAAATATTATATAATAGTGCTTCAAAAATATATATTTTTATCAACAATCATATAATCCAGACGTTTCGAACGTCATTCTTTAGCCAGGGTCATACCAGCGCGATTGCTGTATAATATTCGCTGGCAAGCTAATGCCTTGAGTTCATTCAAATGACGATAACTTTTTTTTTAATGAACCGATTTTGATGAACCAAACTTTAGAACCTAAGTTGAGTTAAAACAAAGCAATTGGTGAAATTTTCAAGTAAATCGGTTCAGTAGTTTCAGAGAAAAATGCGGACAACAATATGTCGACAGACAGACAGACAGACAGACAGACAGACAGACAAGAAATTAAAAAAAAATCTTTTTGCTTTCTATTATTCTTTTTAAGTGTCCCTCTATCCATTTCAGTCAAAATTACTAAATGTACAGACAAAATATTTTTACTGTCTTATTATATAAGAGATAACAATATAGTGCTATAGTCCGCAATGAAGAGGTACACAGAATGGCAGGTACTAGCGAGGATGTCACGGTGAGAATGAAGAAGAACGTGCTCAGCTGGTTTGGGCACGTCAAACGAATGAGTGATGAAAGAATGGCAAAAAAGATTTATGATGGAAAAGTGAGCGGTAAGAGAGGTAGGGGGAGACCTCGGTTGACCTTCGAAAACACAGTATCAAAGATACTGGAGGAAGGTCACGTAAAAAGCATGAGGACCCCCCGAAGGGCATGTATGAAGAGGTTGATGACAGTGGACGAGGCGAAAGAGGTATGTAGAGACCGTAGCGTTTGGCGCTCCGTTCTCTCTGACTACCCCGCAAGGGATAAAGCGTGAAGCTAAGTTAAGTTAAGTTAAGTTAGTGCTATAGTAATTAGGATTTAAACAATCTATCTCAATACATTAAAAAACTCATCGCGTGACGACAACGGCAACGACAATACGTGGATTTCTTTATCTTTATTATGTACTTAGTTTGATGTATCAGTTGTTATGTCAAAAACAAAAAGAATTAATATAAAGAAAAATATTTCGTAGACTCGTGACTAACTGTCGTTACTGCGTATTACTTATACATGTTAAAGTCAACTTTTATAAGATAGACATGCCTTACGAAAAATATATATTCATCACAAGAGAAAATACTTAGAAACGTATAAAATATGTACGTAGCGGTACTTAAATCCGCTTTTTATGTTCGCGTTCCGCTATGTTCAAATTCATTTAAATATATGAAGTCCAAATTCAAGAAAATAAAATTTGTTCTTATTAAATTTTATTCTATAAAGTATACATACATTTAGTCAATTATCTTATTATGATACATTTATGTAATAGTCATTTATCACTATTAGAAAATGCTTTTAGAAAAATGAAAATAAAGAAGTAATTACCAAAAAGAATATAAAATTAAGTTGTCAGGAGAAAAAAGTGTTTGAACGTTCATCTAACCCAAATTATAAACTAAAAGTTTATAGCATTTTAATATACTTTCTACCTTTCCTTTTATCTCTCAACTTTGTAGACTACGCCTATAAAAGTTTTCGAGTTAAATTTCTCACGTTTTCAACAAGTCAACAAAAACTTGAATTACATTCAAACTGCTTAGTAGTAAAATACATGTTTCATTAAGATAATTATTTTAGTATAGTTGTGGGTTCGATCCCTAGTCGAGCAAGATAATCAATATTATCATTGCCGATACTGATTCAATCGCCGTCTAAGATAGTATAATACCTTATCCGATTAGATTGCTCTCCTAACTCCATTAGGAGAGCAAGAAAGCAAACAGTTAAATCGAGTTGGCCTATCTCTTGAGTGCACCACCTATGTTATAACTTCACTTCTACTTTAAAGTTTAATTGCAAAAACCCATACGCGTGACTTATTAACCCTATTAGCAGTTAGCTTAAAAATGAAATTGTTTTTACTAAAAAAAAATAAATAGTAATTTAAAATTTGCAATCATAGGCACACGAACACCATTCATAAACATATACTTACTCTATAATATGAAAATTTTGTATCTATATAAATCAAAACGATAAAGAAAACAAAATATGAAGCACACATTACCTTAATAATATTTATTAAGTAAAACTTGAGTTGAGGCCACCCGTGGCGCAGAGGCACAAGGTGTGACTGTGAAATACGAGGAAATGAAATATTTATTTAAATTGATGTTTTCATTACTTAGCACGCAATACCTCCAGAATTCGGCGGAAAGTGGGGAACGAAGTGTTTTGACACTACCTTGCTGACTGCAGGATACAGCATGAAACTGATTTTTATTAAGTAAAACGTTATGGAATTTAAGATTTCAAATGTACGTTTTCTAAATATAAAAACTTTTCCATATCACCGTTTCTATATGAGGAATAGCAAAAGAAGGTCACATACAAGTTTTGCTCATATAAAAAAAAAATCACCTCCGTATATTCTAATGAGCACATTTTGTAATTAGCACATTTCCAGGTAGCTATGAAATGAAACAACATATCTATGTATGTATGTATGTACTGGCAACATTTGTTTTGGCTCATTTTCTAGTGAATGTTAGTTTTTGTAGTAAATTACAGAATTGTAGTTCTTATTTATAATTGTATATATGTTAGTTGTACGTATAATTTTTATATAAATCGTACTTTTTATTTTAAAGGTGTCGTTGATCAACCACGGGATTATATATTTGGTCGACGTTAGGATTAAATTTGAAGTATTTTTCCGGATTTGAGATGAATTTAAATTTAAAACTATTTGTTTGTTAATACACATGAACAAAAAGTCAAATTGGATAAAATAAAGTAAACACCAATTATGTTTTAATTAAAAAATAATATCAAACTAATAAATATTTTCAAACTATTTTATTAATGTTATTGTCTGTAGTGTAAAATTTCATATTGCATGATGTCGAGGGTTTAAATATATTTTTTTCAACTTCACAATGTATCCCGCTTATAACAGAGTGACTACTTTAGGGAACCTAATGCTAACCTGTTTTCCATTTTTGGAACGCCAAGGTTTGTTTTGTGACTAGAGCGAATAATTATAATTTGATTCAATCTCTGTTAATTCAATGCCGGACTTTGTTTACTACAATGGGGCGATAAGAATAATTAAATTAGGTATAATCATTGACTCCAACGAGGATCGAAACCACTACCATCGTGTTTTCAGCCAGAGTCAGACCATTAAAACAAGTATCACTGCTTCACATTATAACTTAAGTACTTATATATATAATACTAGCGACCCGCTCGCGGCTTCGCCCGCTTTAACTACTGAATTATTCATATAATGTACCTATGTTTGCAAAGCACTTAAGATTACTAATGTGAAAATTATTGAAACCTTAATGCAACCCACAATTTCGTAGCTCCAATAAAGATGTTCCAATTATTTAAAAAAACACACACCTGAACAAATGACACAAACAACAGAAAACTTAAACGAAAGAAATTATAAACAACAGACTACCTACTATTCTCTTACCCAAAAATACTTAAACGAAAGATGTAACCAACAATGCCGCGACGAAATACATTATAATTATTGGATAACTCCAAAATACGTGCAATCGCTTCTAAATTTACTTTGCTATAGAGCCAGGCGCAGAATTGAAGCATTCTCTCGTCCATCTCCGTAGTAGCTCCTAACGACATTTGGGCGTTGGTTCCCTGGCCGTGGTCTCAAGCGATAACCTGCTCTAGGGCAGACTCATGCAAGGCTCATGAGTCGCATTTGGAGGAGGATAGAAAGTCCCTCGGTCAGAGACGTCTGACCTCGGGCGGCCGGATATGCCACGGAGTGCTGCTCCTTAGGTGCAGGTGACCCTCTACATTGGCGCAGCGGAATGCGTTGGACGCGAGACGACCAATGTGTACCTCCAGGCTTTCTATTTTTAGGTTGCGGTGATGCGAGGTGTTTCTCACGTAGTATGGCGCCTGCGTCACTCGACGGAGGATGAGTAACCAGAGTAGTATACCCGCTCGCCAAACTGCACGCTTCATGGGTGGATGTGCGCCTGGAGAAGTGAGAGGAATAACTTCTCGGACAGCTTGGAGACCGCGCAAAGGAGGGTTATAGATCGGTACCCCTCAGGCTGCTATGGGCTCTTCCCAGCCTTGGGCAACATGATGAGCAGGCCCTCCTTCCATGCCCGGGGGAAGCTAGGCGGGTGCGGCGGATCCATTTTTATAAGCAAAATGTCGAGGGCGCGGGGGGAAGCGTGGAAGTCGGCGAGCCGTTACACAGCAAGAATTTTATAGTATCGTAATTTCAAATCTGTGCTACTAATCAACATTTTGATCTACATTAAATGGCCAAGATAACTAATATACTTATTTATACACTGAGAGTAAGTGATAACATGAGTCGATATAGCTTTTCTCTAAAACTATTTGTAATTTCGAAATATTGTAAAAAGCAAAGTTTATCTTTGTTTAACGTAGAAAATTAATAACTTATTTAAAAGGGTAAGAATTAATATCATTATTGACACACATCCCTCTCAATAAGTAAATATATTTAAATTACTATCTAATTTCCGTCTCATATACGCTTTCATTTCTAAGATTTAAACGATTTTTATTTGCATTTCTTGTTCTACGACCTATATTTGAACGACTTTGTCGTGGTATAATTAAATTAAAAACATTTCCTATGTTTAAAAGGTAAAGAAAATAATAAAAGAACAGAAGGAGAGTAAACAAAATAAACAACAGGATACTTAAACGCAAGAAATGATAAACAAAAGCCTACCTACTGTTCTCTTAAACTAAAATACTTATACGGAAGAAATTATGAACAAAAGACTACTATTATTTATTATTATTATTATGTTTGTAAGTTGATTTTGTATCTTTTAAATGTGCAATAAAGTATATTTATTATTATTATTATTACTATTCTATTAATCAAAATAGACGAAACTAAATATATTAAACTCTAATTATCCAATACGTACAATCGCATCTACATCTACTTTTCTACAGTACAGAGGCAGGCGGGCGCGGCGGACGCGCTTCTATAAGCAAAACGTCGCGGGGCGCGGGGGGACGCATGGCGTGTGGCGAGCCGTTTCAAAGCAAGGATTTTTTGATATTGTAATAACTTCTAAAGTACTTATTATAATGAAAAACAGTAAAAGACAGTTTTGATCTACATTAAATGGCCAACGTAACTAATATACTTATTTATATGCTGAGAGTAAGGTAATAAATAAAACTTGCGCCAAAACTGCGGTTTATAGCCGGCGTGATGTGTCAACAATTAAATGCGTTTTTCTCTAAAACTATTCGTAATTTCAAATTAGTGTAAAGAGCAAATTTTATCTTCGTTTAACGTAGAAAATTAATAAAGTATTTAAAAGGATAAGGATTGATACCATTATGGACAAACATCCCTCAAAATAAAAAATATATTCAAATTACTATTTTTAGACAGAAATATGCTCACTGTATGTTATCCTTAGAAGATACGAATATGCTGTCGCTGACTTTTTTGTAGATCTTATTAAGAGGAATAATACTCTAGTACATTGTTTTCATGTAGGACTTACCATTAAAGCAGCGCATGCGTGAAAGTGTCTGAACGGGTAGGACTTTATACACATTTATCATATTTATGTCAAATTACAATAAAATATACATATAAAATAAAATATACATATAATAAACCATATATGATCCTTCCCTGAGAAATACTCTACATAATGGTGAAAACCGCATCAAAATCCGTTGGGTGGTTTAGAAGAAGATAACGTAGAAAGGCCAGACAGAGAAAAAAATCGTTCTTATTTTATAAGATATAGAGATAACGATACACGTACCTTAACTATCTCATCGTCTATGTACCAATTAATATCAGAAGGCGGCAGGGAGTAGTCGGAGGAGCAGTTAAGTAGTATTTGCTCGCCGGGACTCACTAGTTTAGGAGCACCAGTTATTGTAGGGTCCTTGTCCGGCATAGCTGCAAGGAAGATAGACGTCAGTTTGAGGATTAATACAAATGAAATCCTCTGCTAACGACTGTTGTGTTGTTAACAAGTTAGATTGCCTCTTGCCCGCAAATTGTTAGAAAATATTAATTTTTTTTTTGCCGTTTAACTGGAGAAATGTAAAAGAAAATCTCAAAGCCTAATTCAAGTTTTTTGTTAGTATATTTCAATTTGATATGATAATTACGAGTAAAGTACATAAACTAATAAATCAAGTAGATATAACACCAATGTCACATAAAATCATAAAAGGGACTTTTGAACGCTTTCTTTGTCTGTATCGATCTCAAACATTGTTTATGAAAAAAATATATTTTACTTTTATATTAAATATCGTTGTTTTTGTATATATTTAATGTATTTAATTCCATTCTTGTATAAATGACTCCGTCGAAAAGGAGATCAATGAGAAAATATCTTAATATAGGTGAATTACTTAATATTAGTAATTTGTATCAGGCTTGCACTAAGAATAGCAAACTGTTTCAAATTCTGAGCGTACTTATTTCATATTCTCCAAAAATTCTCTAAGCATCACAATATTTCATAATTTCATCATTTAAATATTCATGAAGTAGCTGATGAAATATTATATTACAAATTCAACATTCGCTACCGCGTATGTACGAGTGCACTATGTGAATATTTCAATACCAATGTTCTATACATGGTTCCATACATGGTTTTGTAATATGACATGAATAGACAACTCAAACGAAACTATACTAAACTTAGAAACTTAGAAAATTCGGGATATAGGAAGATTATGGGGGGGAAGGGAAGCACTAAGAAGAGATTTCTAGAAATTAATACGAGAACAGTTTTTTTTTAATTCGCGTTTAAAGTCAATTATAACTATGTAAAGTTGACTCGCCAACTACAGTCATATGTTTCGTTTGTCTCGCTATCTGGAACTTGGGCCCCTCTGTGGACACCTCGCAAGTGTACGCAGCGCTCGTAGCGACGGGTGGAGGCATCACGCGCACCGTACACGAGCCCTCTTGGCACTCGCCGCCTTGTACCATTATACCGGTTACATTGAACAGGTGGATTGGAACCTGTAGATATATTCATTGTTTAGTACAGCATCTCCTATAAGCTGTAATATGAATATCAATATTAGATAAAATATATTTTAACAATATTATGAATAAGGGTTCAGGGGTTTGCAGTATAGTATTACAATCTATGATAACTGAAATTAGTACTTAAGGAATTATTATATAAGGATGGTCCAAGCCTTGTTTTCTCATTCCACAATTTTACATAGAGCTCACCTTTTTATCAGCTTCACGGTGTATTCCACATATAAAAATGTAGGCAGATGGAACCTAGTTCGAAGCATTACGTGTTGAGTGACTAGACAAAAAAAATATTTATTTATTTTAACTTTAAATTTATTATGTAAAATAAATCTAATTAAGTCAGTAAAATAATCAGGTCTGGTGTCGAAGCAAGGCGCGGCGTTAGGTTCCGCTACTCAACACGCAATGCCTCCAGAACTTGGCGGAAAGTGGGGAACGAAGTGTCTTAACACTAAGTTTTCCCTGCCTACCCCATGTTATGTAAATAGCTATATGGATTTGAATAAACAAAATCATTATGAAATCCTAGACAGACACTTCACATTTACATGTTTAGAAGAAATTGGATAAAAACCTGTATGTATGTAAATATCAGACTTAAGTAGCAAGATTTAGTAAGCAATTTACAAATCACATTTGAGAGAAATACACGCGATGAAAAGAACGCGGGTGTTTTTCAAAGAAACCTTTTCATTATATAAACTTACTTCTTGCGTATAAATGAAATTATTCTAACGGTACATACGTACTGTAACACGTAGAGTGCGTTATAGAGCGGCTTTGTTTTTTAAAACGTCCTTAATGTTATTAAAGTTTTCAGATATTTAAAAAAAATAATTAAATTTATTACTTAATTCTTATAATAGAGTTCTTTAATATAATATCCGCAGTGTATTTACGTATTCGACGTGACCTCACCACATGTGACTTAAACTCAACGAGTGAAAATTGTACATTACAGGTCACTTTTTAACACCAGTTTGCTTCCTTGGCCGAGTTTTACCAAAACGCTCAAAAACATAAACAATATGGCAAAAAGCAACAATATTGTGTAGCCATTGTGTACATTGTGTAACGTGAAGCAATGATTGTAATTACATTGACCACTTGATGTAAAAATGATTACTTTTGGGACGTTGTTCATTTACCGATAGTTTCGAATAATGTACGGGGCTGAGCTAGTATTTTATATAGCTGCAAATTTTCAAACTAGATGTTTACCTATTTTATAGGTTATACAAGAAAATTAATTAATATATTTATTATTTTCCTTTACTATTCTTTTTAATTAGTTTCGTCGTCAAATATTAACTAGGTATATCAACATCAATGTTGCTTTAACACATAAACGTCTATCAATGTCTTCAATCTTAACATATCAAAAGTCGGGTTAGTTGATTATTACAGTGAAAAAGTCATTAAATAGATATCAAAGCCACCTTCTGTGAGGGTCTGTATCTGAATATCTCGTCCATATCTCTGTACCATTTGACGGAGTGTAGTCTCTGGTCATCCATCTGGAAGTGACAGCTGAGCTCAGCTGCCCGCCGGGGATCCGCGTACAGTGGGACCTTCAGTTGAGTTATTTTATGAGCTGATGTTAATACTGAAACAAATTAGTTAGGAATTATTACTTTTTTATATTTGTTTTATATTAACGTGTGTTGAATAAATCTATTAGAAATAAGTCTTAGTTTATAGTTTCTATTACGTTTAGTTCATATTATTGGGGCAGAAAAATAATATTATTGTGAAACTTGAGTTAATTGAACCCACTTTCATAGCAACTGAACACCGTATTCAATGATAACCGTTATAAAAAAAAAGAAATATCCGCTTAGTATTTATTAAACTCGTACATCACACGTACATCACAATAGACATTTTTTTTTCGATAATTATTTAGTTCAATACTTCTAATATTGGATATATATAGCTATATTTAATATATATATATATATATATATATATATATATATATATATATATATATATATATATATATACATATATATATATATATATATATATATATATATATATATATATATATATATTTTTTCGAATGGGAATCAAACCCACATCCTGTCGCGCTTACACTCTCACTTGTGCACCTGCGCCTCTTTTTGCGCGCCTCAAAAGACCGGCCAATGACATTATGCTATAACAATAAAGAATACATTTGTATATTTTTGTTTTAGACACTATCTATTATCAAAATAAGCTAACGTTTAGGTAACTTTAAAAAAGTTTGCCAAGATTACTAAAAAAATAAAGATAAAGAAAATTAAACAAACCAAAACAGTAATAAAATTACAGTATTTTTTCATTTTTTAGTACAGGTTTGACGTACCAGTATAATAGCTAACTAGCTAGTATAACTACTAGAATAAGTCACATACTAACACATATGAACGATGTACACTCCTCCATCGTTCTAGTTTTTGTGGAATTGTCTGTTTTCCCATATACTTGGAGCTACCTCCTGTGATGAAAACGTAGAGATTTTCCTTTAGCTACTATAAGACTACGGTTTCTTAGTCTTCATTTTTTAATTACGACCAGTTCTTATTACAAACGTGCATCTCATTAGCACTGTCTAAAAAGGAACTAGGGAAAAATTATAAATATAAAATACCACATAAATATAGTAAAAACTAGTAACTGCACTACATTAGTTCGGAATAACTAAACTTTAAGTATAATAATTATTTGCGCCATTCACACATAAATATCGCGAAACAAAACTAACAGCCAAAAGCAACATATTACTAAAATACCCACAAAGCACACGTCCATAGCTGTATGCAGTTAATTACAACAGCGTGTAGTATTACGGAACATTAAATAAACCACCCAATGTTAATTGGATGCAGTTAAATTACTTAAGCGTTTATAATCAACAGTAGTTCCTAAGCAAATAAAATTAAAATACGCAAAGTTTATTAATATTTATTTTTAAACATTTTTTAAAGTGTTATTCCACACTTAGGAAAGAAAAATACTTATTTAGAAATCATATAAAAATTTGAACGCAGCGGGACTCGAACCCGCGCCTCCTGGAAACCGACCAGGCGCTCTGACCACTAAGCCATGCGTTCTCGCCAAGCTACGTCGAAATTTTTATACGCTTGTTACAACTTATTTATGTTGTTATAATATTTATGTCTAAAATTGCCTTAAATAGGCAATTTCTTATATTGAGAAAAAAACTAGACAGAGGGTCTGACAGTAAATGGAATGATTTCGCTCGATTTTCCGCTCAGGGGGACAATTCAGACGAAAAAGGGGGAATGGAGTGTATTGATACGAGATTCTCTGAGGAAAAAGCGTGAAACTGTAAGAAATAATTACTGTCTATAGAGCAATAGACGTAGAGCCTAAATGAGATATTTTTACAAATAATATATAAATAAATATACATGGTGTATTAAAATATTTTTTTTAATTATTTGTTTTAAAGAGATCCCAGCTCACTATTATCGCATCTAATCAGTCAATCCCCTTCTGCTGGTATGAATATTATATAATGAATTATTGTTTCTATATAAAAGTACATGATAGCATTCAAAATCAAATAGTTCTCATTACTTTAGAAGAAATAGCTACCATATACAGGAGCACTTATCGTTCCATTACGAGAAATACTCAATTCCTATGCGACTTGGTGACCTCGATAGTCGTTACACATGTTCAAGCACGCTGACTGTAAAGCGGCCGATAGTGTGAAACAAGTATTTTACAATTTGTGAACATTACCAACTTAACCTCAATATGCTTTTTATTTTAGCACATTTTAAAATATGTGATTTTCCAATAAAAAGCGGCAATTTAAAAATTTAAAATTTCAAACTATATATTTTTGATTAAGTCCTAAAAAATGATAGCCTTAAAAGGAAACAATTAAAGTCACTAGCTCAAGTGAGGTAACAAATGAAAGGGCTCTGGCTAAGCGAAGCCTGTATTTCAGAAAAAGCTGAAGACCTATAATTTTTGTACGGCGAGCATGACTCGTGCTTGTCCGGTTGTTTTTATTTAGTAAAGAATATGATTGTGAAAATATATATTTAAAAAAGTATAAAGACAAAATTATTATTACATAATTAAAGGGCCGTCGACAAATCATTTCTTTGTTATAATTAATTAATAAAATAAAACAAATAAGAATCTCTTAATGGCGCAGGAGAAAATCGTCAAACCATAAACGAGATGGTCGTGGGCTTGATACTAACTCGCTCTGGCAAGACAAAACAAAGCAGCATTGAGTTGCTCCAATTGACATGCAACATCTCTCGATTGCAGGTGGAAAGTGGAGAATAAAGTGTTTTAACTATAGATGCTCTCTGTCTGACTCTACCTTGCTGCAAAAAAAAAATGAAATTATAAATTAAATAAATTCATGACAGTATCTTACTTGTACCCCGTATCACCACCACTGTCACACGTGTGCTAGTAAAACTGTAATGATGGTGGCGCAGGGCCTTGTCGTTCGTACCAGCGTATTCCCTTGATAAGTGACCCAATTCGAAGTTTAAACACTCACGTGCATTCATATACTCAATTATTATACTACTTTAGTCAATACCAAATGAATTAGAATGGTAAAGGCTTAATATTTTTTTATTTCATATTTAATCTTTAGATGGCTAGTAGCGCATAATTATCTACTAAAAAAATGTTTTTTTTTGTTACGTCTATACTTCTTTTTTTCAGCTTCACGCATACGGTACGCAGCAGGGTAGACTGAGTTAACCTAGTATTAAGACACTCCGTTCCCAATTTTCCAGCGAAGTTAGGAGGCATTGCATGTTGAGTGGCGGAACTCAACGCCGCGCTTTCTGTCGACACCAAAGCGAAGATAGAAAATAAAATATTAAATATTTCATATTATCGAATGAGAATCGAACCCACAATCAGAGCGATTCAGTCAAGCACTAGTGCCCCTGAGCCACGACTGAGTTTATTTCCTTTAAAAAAATAATCCAGGTATGCTTATGTTACCTCATCATCAATCTCTTAAACTGTGTCTCAAAATTAGATCGTTGAAGTCGAAGAGGTAAGATCATTTACTATATTATAGACAAGACGTAGCAATATCATACGAACTCAGCACGATGATTGCGTCATTACGATGCAGAGCGGGTTAATTGGGAGTATGAAACTGTGAAATTAATGTAGGTGTCGCGTTTGTTGACAGTTGTGAGTGTCGTTTCAACTTTACAGCTTAGGTAACTTGTTTTGTATTAAAAACTCACAAACTCGGGCACAACGGTAATATAATTTATTTTACGAGATAAATAGTTAGCATGATGAATATAAGAATGCAGTTCACTAGTTCAGCTTCACGTACGTGTATCTCGCTTTTATCAGGGTAGGCGGAAAGAACCTGACATTTCAAAACTGCGCCAACTTTTAAATACATTTAAATTTTTTGAAGAACAGAACTCTAAAAACCCTACAAAAACTACTTTACAATAGTATCGTGAAATACAATCCACATACACTTTTATTTTTCATCGAATTGAAACAAAACTAAAAACAAATTAGTTAAAAACCTTTACTTTCTTTATTTTCACTGGCGCATAGTATACGATTTCAACAAATTTGAAATTATAGCTAGCTACTAGCAAAATAAAAAAATACCAATTGTAGCGATACATGCTTCAAAAAATTACATCTAACTTTTAGCTGTCTGTCTATATTCGTTTTAATGTTTGTGATTTTAATTATTAACAAAATTCTAATTAAGTACTAAGAACAGATAATAAATACTATGTATTTTTATACTTATAGTTACCGTTATGTTTATAGTTACCGTTTTATACACCGTACGTAAGATATAGTATAATACTTTATTAAAAGATCAAACTGTCTACAACAATCATTTAGAATGTGTAACAATTTCGCCACTAAACAAGTAACGTAAACGGAGTGTCTTAGCACCACCTCTTTGTCTACTCTGTTATATGGGAGATAAAATGTAAAGCTAAAAAAAAAGAAAAATCATGCGCTTTTAATTGTTTATTATGAAAGTACAGACACTAGCTACACAAGCTGCAATTCGTAACTAAGCATTTTTAACAGTATTTAAATGCATTTTTCTACAGCCGTGTAATCTTATCTTAACCTTCTAAAAAGTAAACGGCTATTACAATCGCCTTACACACAAACTATTACATCTCTATCTAGACGTTGTATTCTGGAGCAGTTTGAACTGCACAGTAAAAATAATTACAGTAGTAAAGTATTATACGTCGACTGGCCGAGTACCGGGAGCTAAGAGACGGCGTGGTGATATACAAAATAAAAGTTAATCAGTTTTCCGCTGTATCCTACACATCAGGGTAGGCAGAGGGAACCTGGTGTTAAGACACTCTACATTGCGTTTTGAGTGGCGGAACTTATCGCCTCAATTTGCCTCGACACTAGAGCGAAGAATTGAAAATAAATGTAAGCAATTTTTTTTATTTCCTCGGATGGGGATGGAACCCACAACTAGTTGATTTGACAGTTACACTTTTTGCCCCTGCACCATTAAGTTCTAATAGTGTGTATAAAATTTATGTTAAAAAATATGTTCACTGAATTTCCTGGGTTTCTTTTTTAATTATAACAATTTAAATACAAGACATAAAATCTATTTTAATATTGACAATAGCGTAGTTTCACTACGCCAAGCTAGTATAAAGTGTTCAAACACCGACCGCCATCATTCAAAATGGCCTCATTTCCATGATGCACCCCAGTCGCCAACCGCTCGAGAGATTGCAATTTACTTTGTTGTATACTGAGGCCAAGAAAATTGCTTTTTAAATTTGACTGTCTTTTGATTTGAGCTACCAAATAAAATATAAAATAAAAAAAATATACATTATGTACATGGTTAGCAATATTTAGTTTTAAAAGTTCAACTATTAAATCTAAATATTGCTACAATAAAACATTATTTAGCAATTATTTTTACAATTTTTCAAGTTAAATTACAATTTATATTCAAAAAGTATGGTAAAGTTTGATTTTGTCAATAATACATATTATAGTAATGGTGGTGTTGTAAGAGGCGACTGAAGTACGTGTGGTAGAGTCACGTCGCCAGCAATGGCAACACCATTACCACCCCCGGCATTTAAAACCGGCGTTTAGTAGTGGCTTTATGCCACTGCGTTTTGCATCAGGTATTGGCGGGCTCCGGGCTGTAACTCCTCTGGTGTTGCATGGGGTCGTGGGCGGCGGTGATCACTTGCCATCAGGTGACCCGAACGCTCGTTTGCCTTGTCTTTTCCATAAAAAAAAACGTAACATAGGATTACAATTTCGCTGAACGAAATAAATTTAACTCGTTTATTAAAATCAACAAGAACCTTTTGCACATGCGTTATTATTATGTTATCGAAAACCAAGTCTTTTTATTTTAGAAATTGTATCCGCTACGTCTGGTTGGTTTCTTTTTGTTTATTTTTTATTACATTTCTCTAACTTTACTTTTACGTGTAAGTTTGGTGTTCGATTTCATCTTCCATATTTTTTTTTATATACTGAAATAATAATATTACCTATATCATGTGATTTTTATTACGAAGTAGCGGTCAACTAGAAACAATCAAATAGTGATTGCTACATTCTTCGTCGAAATGATTTTATTTTTATTTATTTTTTTATGAACAAACATTTATTGAATATCTGCTTACTACTGAATACAGTTATTCGAAAATATAAATACTAGTCTTGGTAGAGGTTATAGTTAACTAAGATTTCATTGAATTGCATTGTGGAGACAACAAAATGGTACGTTTTATATTATGATAGGTAAATTTGATAATTTTATAAATGGAATAGGAGTAAACTAGACCACTTTAGCTGCAGAGTGATTTGTAATCTTAAGCATTCTTGAAGATTACAAATGTGAGGCGCAACAATACTTAAGCATCTCGTAGGGACATTTTTACGTAGCATGCTTGTAGCTTTTTCGTAGCTTGATAAGAACTCACAATAATAAATTCAAATTCAAATTCAAATTCAAAATATTCTTTATTCAAATAAACTCGTATAAGCACTTTTGAATCGTCAAATGAACATGTAAACAAAAAAAAACAAGCTACCACCGGTTCGGAAGGCAGTTCTGCTGAGAAGAGCCGGCAAGAAACTCAACAGTAGCTCTTTTCAAAGTCAATGGTATTATTACATTATCTGGCAGCTAACCTGCATCACATTCAATAGACATTAATTCCATACATGTTTATCATCTAAATATTCTTGAACAGTGTAATAAGCTTTACTTGTTAGTATTTTTTTTAAAGTTACTTTAAATTGTGGTAGTGGCAAACTTAGAATACATAGGTACACAATAGGTGTAATGAAGTATTTCTTGTTAATTTATCGAAATATTTTTATATATTGAGGCCGGTCGTGGCGCAGAGGCACAAAGTGTGACTGTATACGGGACTGGTTTTGGGTTCGATCCCCATTCGAGGAAATGAAATATTTATTTAAATTTATATGAGTAAATATAAATAAATTATTTACCTAAAAGTAGATAAAATGTTAATTTGATTCGAAGCTTGATTTTTAACTTTTTTATTGCGACAAGACACATCTTGTAAATATATTACAATTATTACATTTGAATCTCTGTTATGTATTACTAGAGTTATAGGATAGCTAGTCCACATGGACTGTGGTGTTTTGTTAGATGTACAGAAATCAGCATAATAATATTGTACTTTTATATTCTTTTCTTTTATTTTAGAATTTTAAATAATATGAATTATATACAACGACATTACAATGATGCTTAACTTTTTGCGTAGATTTTCTGAAACAATAATTTCATTATATTTGTCAATGCTTCGAAACAAGTGGTTTTCAGTGAATTACTTTGCATTGTAGGCTACTCATTAACTTTATATGAATAATTATTTGTATTAAAAAGACTACTAAGAAATTAAAAAAAAAATCTCTATGGCAATGAACAAACCTCACACTACTCTCAACGCTGCTTCTGAGTTATTAATCCTGAGTTAGTTTTAGCCTACAAGCCGTTTTTGATGTCTGTAATTAGTCAACCAAAGTCATATTAAATTTATACATAATTTGCATGAATAACAATAAAGAAATAAAAACATTATATAACGCGACGTGTAGTTTTAACTATCGTAGTATATAAATTTAAGAGATATTTTCTTCTAACTTTTTTAACTAATGGTTTGAAAGCAAACTTATATTTTATTACAACATGACAAGTCTCAAGTTTAAAATGAATGCGGTCTACATTTTAGAATTCTGGCGCGAGAGTAAGAAGTCTTATTATTTTACGTCTATATTTCACTAGAATTGCTCTGTCCTTTGGCGCAAATATAAAAAAAGTTGACAAATAGACAAATAACACATTCATAGACAAATAAATATTGTACCGCGACTTCGAGCTTTTAATTTTAGAAATGGTTTTCTATTTTAAGAACAAGTTAACCTTTAGACTTAGCTTACATGATATAGTGAATTTACAATGAATTTAAAAACTTATATCTTTTTTTTCAGCTTTACGCTGTACCTAGCTAGCACGTAGCAGGGTAGGCAGAGCGTATTTAGTGCTACGACACTCTGCTCCCCACTTTCTGCCGATGATGAGATTTTCAACAACAAATTTCAATCATTGTTAGTATCACATTTGTCATAACAAAAGAAAATAATGCAGATAAGTTTGTCAAATTAAAAAAATATATTATAAAAAACAGAACGGAACGGACGGTCATTTTCTTGAACAAATCGAAAATTCCTGCGGTACTAAATAAAATATTTAAAAACTGAAATAAAATTATATTTGTTACTACCACATTTTATTTATTCCCTTTCTAATGAACAAAAATTTAATAATTGTAATGATAACAATTATGACTCTACTTTGTCGTTTCCAATAGAGGACAAATATATTATTAAAAAAAATCAATCAAGATCAAGGCCTTTTCGTTAATAGTTACACTTAAACTAACAAGATATATACGAGTATGTATGTATATATATTATTGAAGAAATAAAAAACTAAAAATTGTCACTATATTATATTTGTTCAAATTTATTTCAGTTTCGTAACATTAACCTAACTAAGAATATCCATATAACATTATTAATAGAATATCCGAAAACAGTTTCACGTAAAATATATATAAACAAAATATTTTTTCCAATCTACATATCTTTATAAGGTACCTACTTACCGCAAAGCGCTACCAGTGTTAAAACTTTCATTGTCACGTTTTGGAGCACTGTTCTTAATACATAATATCTATAGTTGCACTTCACTAGCACATCTGTCAAACTAATGACATATTCACAAAAATAAAATTATCACAAAAAATAATTTTCTTCTCTTCATTTTAAACTGAAATATAACGTCGTAATTCAATTAAATAGATCGTTCGAAATAAGTATTTTCAATCAAAAATTTACAACACATATAATATGTTGCTACAATCGCGTTGTTTACATGTTACCAGACGCGTCCGTATTCTGTTATATAATTTCGGGGAGCGAGTCGTGCTTCCCGCTCTGGGCACGTTCGCTAAGTGTCCTTGGTTTTCCCGCTATGGTAACGTCATGCGCAGTGCGACCTCTTCAAAAGGATCCCTAACGTTTAGACTTTAATAATTGATAAAATGAGATTTTTTTGTAAGTGCAAGAGGGTGAAAATCTTAATGAAAAGTTAAAAAAAACATTATTCTTAGTATTTAGTAACCGTTCAAGCTTTACGAATTTTGTAGAATATAGAAAGCTATTACAATAACATATCTGTGTAAATAGAGAACATTAACTAGTTTGCGGAGTAGCGGTTGTATCCAGTGTCTGATAAAGCGACCCAACAAACAGGCATCTTGGAGGAAGGCTGGCAGTGACGCGGTCAGTACATTACAAACTAATGATTAAGTTAAATAGCTGTAGGCTAATTCAAGAACGCTTGCCTCATTACTCCTACGGGTATAGTTTACGTAACATATAATCTAGATAATAGTCACGTTAAATTTATAAATATTAATAGGAATTTCCGAGTTTCTAGCTACTAAATGGATAAGTAATTCACTTAATTTTGTTATCAAATTTCAATTTGGTATCAAAGCTTATATCTTATTTAAAGCTATCTTAAAGATATTTAAAGAAGTAATTGATGAAATCTTTAAAATAAGACTACAACAAGGAAAAGAAAAAAAGAATCATAATGATATAACTAAGTAAAGAATAACACAAATAGAAACTAATGTTAATCCTCTAAAATTGTAACAACTTGTTCATCAACAAAAGAATTCAATAACACATTATTTTAACACATCGAGGAAATGAAATGCTAATATTTTATCGAGTAGTAATCGAACCGTATACTACGGTGTGTACAGTGCGTACTGCAATCTTTCCAATGCGATGTAACTTACAATTTATAAGTATTTTCTGCTCAGTTGGTTAAAAATATGAATAAATTTGGTTTTAAAAAATTCAATGAGCTTAATTAATAACACTTTAATAATTTAACAAGCTTTGCTTAAAAGTGTTATGAACTAGCGCGTTTATTTACGGTAACAAGCGTGAGTGTCGACAGAAGCTGTCACAGGCACTAATTATCTTTACCTCACAGCTGTACGGACTAATTAAAACAAACTCTGTTTAACTAAATCTTTTAATTATACTAAAAAGTAAGACTTCCAGCGATATGCTTACATTGTGTTTATTTTAACATTACAAAGAGAAGAAAAAAGAGATAAGTCTCTCCGTTCTGTACTCGTCGCCCATTTAGAAGCAGTGCGTGTAAGAAATACGCAACAGTCGCGTTTACACTCAAACACTACTATTCGCCACAACGACACGTGACATCCTGAAATGCAACGATGGCATACAAAAAATTATAGACCCAATAATAAAAAATATTGTTTCATAATTAATTTGTTTTATACAGTACTAGAGGCCGCCCGCGACTTCGTCCGCGTGGAAACCCTATGATAACGTAACAATATTATCAACATAAGAAATATGGTAACTAAGTATTGCAAAGCTCTAAATTCTATACATAGGTCTATTGGAAGCTACTGCAGTATGCTCCTATAAACTATATTTAACGATTTTTTTTCCTTCAGCATAAACATGCACACTTTTCACTTTGGAATCACGTGAGCAAGCCACATAGAGCTACCCATGACAAAAACATGGCGTGTCCAAATGTAGGCCTGCTACCTTCAAGGTTTGACCCTGAGATCACGCATTCAGTTTTCAGAAGCGATAAATGTATCTATTTTCAATTAGGAATGAATCCCGCGGGAACTCCGGTATAAAAAGTAGCCTATATATTATTCTGGGTCTTCAGCTACCTACATACCAAATTTCATCGTAATCGGTTCAGTAGTATTCGCGTGAAAGAGTAACAAACATCCATACATACTCACAAACTTTCGCATTTATAACATTAGTAGGATAGTAGGATTAACACATAGTACTCCTCAGGTATAAAATAAATAATAGAAATTTTGTATTAAGTATCTAAATTCAACACTTCACTACGTCTTGATAAAGCGAGGAAATGTAATGTTATAGTTTTCACCATACGTCTACAGTCGTGTACAACAACCCACTGCGCTGTGATAGCCACACGCAGCTCTTATTGTGTTTTCATACTGACAGTCGAAAGAAAATGTTCAATCTACCGACAAACATATATAACAAACAGTAACTTTACACTTATAAATATATTACTGGCATTTTATCGGCAATCAAAATGTTCGTACAGACTCATACCTGAACCCTGCAAAAATTTTATATTTCTTTATGCCCGTACCGTGTAATGGAGTCTTAATTTTGCAATTATTAGATATATTTAGCTCTAAATTCTCACAAAGAACTCGCTCGTACAAAAACATTTTTACATTATACTTGATTAATGACAAAGGCACAGTATGTAATGCTATTATTATTTCTACTGTGGTATGGTTTTCATCTTCAACGCTCGACAAAAATACAGCCTCAGGCGAAAACAGAGAACGTATTGTCTTGATCTTTGGATTATCTTTTTATTCTGATTGATGCGAGATAGGTGGTGGAAATATATTCAAGTCAAAATAAAAAAATATATATTCTAGTGACTTTGAAAATAGCAACTGTTGAGTTTCTTCGTCGGCTCTTCTCAGCAGAACTGCCTTCCGGACCGGTGGTAGCTGTTTTTTTTGTTTATATATTCATTCGACGATTCAAAAGTACTTATGCTATAAATAGACTCTCTATTTTAATAAAGAATGTTTTTAATTTGAATTTGAATATATACTTCTTTTTCTTTTACAGTTACAGCTGTAGTTGTGACATTCGAGTATATTTTATCTAGTTAAGAGCTTAGTTGTTTGTTTGTAATTAGGATACACTTAGTTTAAACTTAGACGTATTTTGCTCGTCTTTGTGGGATAGAGAGGTGAAAAAGCTCCAGTGTCCGTCCAATCGTTTTCGACAACCGTCTCGTATACAGTCAGACGCTGTCTCATTGCGCCACCGCGACTATGACGCGACGGTGGCTACTACGTCAACGCCATTTATAGAGTTGTTTTATAAGACGGAAATACTCATTCTATAATCTAATAAAAAAACATAATGATGTGATTAATGATTTATAAATGTGTAATAAAACAATACACCAAAAATAACTTTAAAAATGTTGACACCATATTATAGCAGAGTGTAATATAAGCGAATAAAATGTACCACAGACTATAATCACATTTTTAAAAGTAATGGTATAAGTGGCAATAACAATATAACATCTTGGCGTCTTTCCAAATGACCTTGCAGGAGTATAGGAGGTACTTGTGCCCGCGAGTTACTTTGATATACTTATTTGAACTCTAACTTTCCATAGTTTTTGATATTCTTGAACATTTAATGCAAATGTACTTTATAATTTATTTGTATAACAAGAGTCATTTCTGTGAGCAACTTCTTCATAACACTATTGTGTTAAATATTGCGTATAATTAAATATTGTGTCACCTAGTCTTGCATAAAACATCCATAATAAATTTGTTAAGAAAGAAAGTATTCGACTATATATCTTGTCATATCCCACATTGAACCGGGACAAAAGGAAAGATTTCGACACCGTTACGGTCGACGAGGAAAATTTCAAAGAAGGAAAGAAGCTTACCAGAAATTAAATTACATCCTTTCGGATGCGTTTGTTTGAGAATGTTTTAAAGTATATTAATTTCTGTTTTGCTTTGCTAGTAGAATGTGTCGAAACTTTACTATTTTTTTCAGCTTTTTACCGCGCGTATAATTACAGCAGGGAGGAACTAGTGTCAGACACTCTTTTCTCTGCTTTTCAAAGTTGACACATTGAGTGTTAAGTGAAAGAGGAAGGAATTGTCTCAGTGTAAATATAATCCACATTCGTATAAAAGCAACGATAGTATAACAGTTGACCTTTGATCATTTTAACAAAAAAATATTTATGTATATATATATATATATATATATTAATTATGCAGACATTTTTTTTCTATCATCATAATTTAAATAATACAGTGTATCAAATAGTACACTACCGTTAGCTTTGTACCAATGTACTTTTTTTACAATAAATTCAGATTATTTACTTAGCAATCGTTGGGTTTTGTATTAGACTCTATTCACACTCTTCCTACCCTCAAAAAATTACATAGTACACACAGAGTACCAATCTCATGCTAGATTCTATACTATACGATACTATAATAAATAAAAAAAATTCAATTCCACAATTTAACTTTAAAGTACTGCCAAGTTAACCTCTTGGCGTTTTCGCTCACTGTAGACGAATACCTAATTAAAGAAAGTAACTAGACTATATGAAAAACTGTCATAAACTTAAAATTTAACATAATTTTACCAAATAATGTAAAAAAAACTTTGATATAGGTTTACATATAGGTGATTGCTATAGGTTGAAGTTCAGTACGTTTTTTACATATTGATTTGTTTATAAAAAGAAATCTGGTGTTCGTTCGAATACAAAACCTTCATAGGTGTTTTTATAATAAGATATAATATAATAACAAATCCTCTAACTCGAATAACATTTCATAATTTTAAAATAAAATGTCAATATCTATATTTTTATTTTCATTATGCAGAAGAAAACACATGAAAAAATTTCAGTATATTTCCATTCCGACTTATAAGCTAAACTTGCTATTTAACTTTAATAAATACCATAACCAATGTGTAATCACTACTCCATACACTAATATTTAATAATAATGCATTATATAATAAATTTAAAAAAATATTAAAATATAAACAAAATACAACCCCAACTATCTCGTAACATCGTTTTACAATCTTACGCGGCTACAAGTAATGCTCTAGTATAATCACTTGAAGTAGTAGGCAGCTTAACTTATGTTACCTTCATAATACGTGACTTTCAGAAGATGAAGCCTGCTTCGACATTTTCTGGGGAAATTAATTTTGTAAAGGTAATATTATACATTTTCCAAATGGATAAGAGCATGTCGGCGAAATATTAACAATCGATTTGTGCGATATTGCAGCAAGAACAATGAAAAATATGGATCTTATAAAATGTTCTAGCTTATATTGCATGCACATGAAAGAATACATGTTCTCTTTTACGCTGTATCCCGCATATAACAGGATAGGCAGAGGGAACCTAGTGTTAAGACACTCAGTTCCCCACTTACCGCCGGAAGTTCGAGACGCCGTGTTTTGTCTTGTTACCAGAATGAAGAAATGAAAATATTAAATAAATCATTCTCTTTAGTGATAATTAAACTGTCAACCGTCGTGTTTACAGTTGTGCGCTATGTATGCCAATACACCATTACAGATTCGTGACTTTAAAGTATAATTGTTAGAATATTGTCTTAAAATTAAGTATATGTAGATAAAATTAAATATTTTAGATATTGTGTATCGAGTACTTTCGTATTTTCTCAATACTGAAATTAGCTGTTTGAACTCATTAAAGGTTTTTTAACATTTTTAAAGTGTTATTCCACACTTAGGAATTCTAAATAAGTATCATTCAAAGTTGTCAAAATCTATATATATAAAAGGACTTGTGCTGACTGACTGAGGTAAGACGCACGCAGAGCCGTAACCGCTGATGGTAGAAACGTGAAATTTGGGCAGATGTTTAATTTTATATTCTGGACATCCACTAAGAAGGGAATTTGAGAAATTTTAACCCTAAAGGGATGTAATAGGGGTTGAAAGTTTGTATGGAAAAAATGTTTAATCTGTACCGATTTTTATAAAATTTGAAATTCAGACTCTTAAAAATATTTCATTGAACACGTGTTTCATGGTTTTTAAGAATTCACCCCCTCAGGGTTCAAATAAGGGGTTGAAAGTTTATATGGAAAAATCTTTAAATTGCCACCGGTTTTTATAAAAATTTAAATTCAGACTGTTAAAAATATTTTATTGAACACGTGTTTCGTGGTTTTTTTAGAATTCACTCCTAATAAGCGGGCGAAGCCGCGCGCGTCCTCTAGTCTATATATATAAAAAGACTTGTGCTGACTGACTGAGGTAAGACGCACGCAGAGCCGTAACCGCTGATGGTAGAAACGTGAAATTTGGGCAGATGTTTACTTTCATATTCTGGACATCCACTAAGAAAGGATTTTGAATAATTTTAACCCTAAAGGGATGAAATAGGGGTTGAAAGTTTGTATGGAAAATTTTTTTAATCTGTACCGATTTTGATAAAATTTGAAATTCAGACTCTTAAAAATATTTCATTGAACACGTGTTTCATGGTTTTTAAGAATTCATCCCCTAAGGGTTCAAATAAGGGCTTGAAAGTTTATATGGAAAAATCTTTAAATTGCCACCGATTTTCATAAAAAATTAAATTCAGACTGTTAAAAATATTTTATTGAACACGTGTTTCGTGGTATTTTTAGAATTCACTCCTAATAAGCGGGCGAAGCCGCGCGCGCCCTCTAGTAAACTATATTAAAGTAAGTCCCGATGAGTGTACATACTACGCACTATATGCTTTCAACCTTTGTCAAATTATAGCGATTTCAAACGTCGTCAGAGCTTTTCTTTTGGTAATAAACGCTCTCAAATCAAATTGTCGACATTTATTTTATTAAGGAAATGTGTTCTGAGGGAACTTCTTTGTTAACATAAAATATAGGCACTTTTTAGCACTTAATGAATTTAAACATAAATATATAAAATATGCGGGTGTAAATTAATACTCTAACACATATTATATTTGTGTTCTATAATATTTCCAATAACTTCAGCGTGTTACTGACTGACTGATAATTTCATAGTAATCGTATCAAAATAACTGCTTAACTCCTTAAAGAAAATCATTCTTATAATTTAAACATCGTGCTTTTGTATATTTATAATTTTATTTATAAACACCTTGTACTAGTCTTAATATTTCTAATACAGAATACACATATGCATTACATAACAAATAAAGACGTATAGTTTTAGCAGTAGCTACATTTTGAAATAAATTGTCGGAATTTTCTTTAAAAGGTACAAGCTGCAATATTGTGTTGTATACACTGTAAATTCGTCTAAAAAAAAGAGAGTAGACGTCTCGTACGTTGGCTGACTACATTAAAACAAACATGGCCTAGACACGCCCAAGATTGCTTTTTCATATTTGAAAAAGAAAATATTATCACTTAGAATATATGTTGACTTTATGTATATAAAGCTAAATATTATTTAGAGAAATTAATAAATGATTTTTTAGGTTTTAAAAAAAATATATACATAGCTTATATTTTACTCAGATTAATCTATGTTTATTAATTAAGTTTTATGATCATATTAATTGTGTATAATGAGGTTATAAATCGATAGTTAAAATTCAAAAGAAAAAAATATTTTCTCTTTTTTAGAGCGTTTAAATTAAAGCTTTTACTAAACTAGATTTTTTGCTCTTAATTTATTATATTTCCTTCAATTTATACGTATCTCTACTGTAATTCGATGCGATAAAATAGTCGAATAATCATTTAATCTGGGAAAATCGATAAATTGGGGAATAGGTGAGCGTAACATAAGTATAATGGAAAATCCGACCGACTCTCGAATTTATCTTTAAGTCACTTGCTACCTGATATCGCTCTTAAATTTTTCCTTTGAGAAAATTCCATTCCAGTGAAAAATTCTACGACCTACTTTTGTCTTTCTTTCAAGTAAACATATACATAGATACTAAAAATACAATGGAAATAGCAAAGTAAAAATCATTTATTTAATATTTAAATTTCCCTGTGTGGGAATCGAACACAGTTAATAGCGTCTGCGCAATGTGACACGTCGCTTGTATTGAAAGTGTTCTAAACTATTCCCACTATTTGCAGGATTTGACAATAAAATTCTTCTCGTCTCTAGAATTTGTCTTTGCATACAAAAGCTAATTACTAGCAATTTCTTATTTATTACTTTGAATTCTTTTATGTAATAAAGATAGAAATAACTTAGTAACGAATGCATGTAATATTATAATATGTATTTGGTAAAATAAAATATATGTCATTTTAAGATACTTGTACGTCATTTAATTAAATATTAAACTTACTACCTTCATACTCGTATATTAAAAAAAACGATTGGGGCATATTCCACCTTCGCTTTGTAAGTGATAATAATATTTTCATGTTTCATATTATATTTAAAAAAGAAAGTTTTTCTATTTCGTTTGAACTTCAAATCAGCCGACCACACACATGAATACTGTAGAATATTACGTTTTATATTCTCCTCCTTTACACTAAATATTTTATATACCGCATATTTAATGTAGGCAGTAGTCGATCGGATCTGTATATGTATTAGTCACAGTTCATAAACCATTCCATTCAATAAAGTAAACTTCTTTCAAAGGTTCGGTCGAGCGGAAATACGAGAGCATACATATCTATTGCCTAGGGTTAGTAAAAGAGGGTCCGTATTAATAATTCCTAACATTGCTTTAAAAATACATTGACCGTGTTGAATCAGTTCGCTAGGTTTGAATATTACCTGGTCTCTACGATTTATGTCTCGTTTTAATTTTATATGTCTAATTTAAGATATTCTGAAACTTATATTTAAATAATTTTATTATGTATTCATTAGACATTTTCTGGCTTAGAAACGCACTCATTTAAACTGAAAAATTCTTCTTGCCTATTCTAAAGGAAAGGAGGTAAAGAAACATGCTAATGACTTCTCTCTCCAAAAATAGGGATATATTAAAATATATCTCTATTTTTGGAGAACCTATTATGGAGACCTTCTTTGGAAATTTTGAGATTTATGTACTTATATATTATGACATATGCTAAGATGCGAGATCCAATGTTTTACTTAACTAAATCGAATCTTATAAAACTGTAAATATTTTATATATATCCAAATGTACATACATACACACTTACCTATACAGACCATTTTATAAAAATCTGTATAATTTTGTAATTATAATATAATACATAAAATAAATATAGAAACTCTGCATTGAAAAATTATGTACATTACATTTTTATGAACAATTCTCAAGATCCGCAATTAATTATCATTTTAATAGCATATTATTGGTTATTTGAATGAACTTACAGCGGTCACGCACTATAAACGATCGTTATTACTTTATACAATAGCAAAACGATTGCGGTAGAATACAATTATAGAGATACCAAAAAATAACTTGAAAATAATAATATCCAGTAAAATTAAATACGTTCTTGGATGGATTTATAATATTTTTTGTACAATAATGTAAGGGCGACTAAAAGGAAAAGTGCCTACTCAGTTTAAGACTAAAATAACAAAATTAATTTTAAAAATGAACTTATTTATATTTATTAAAATATATTTGGGTGGAAAGTGGAAAAGGCAATGTCTTTACACTGACTTCAATTTGCCTATCCCGCTAAATGCGCGTTACAATATGAAGCTAAAAATGACATGTAACAGTCGATCGTGCTATTTATTAGCTGTTTAACAGAAACTATTAAACCTTGACAATATTTAATGATGAAGTTAATATTAGTACAATATATATAATAGTAGTCTTCAATATGATTAATATAAAGTACCTACTTAAAGGAAAACAACCAATTTAAAAGTTAGAGTGAAGACACTAAAGTTGTAACCTCTCTGACCTTAAATTGTTCAAAACTATAAACAATAACAAACAATTTCAGTTAAAAACGAAAATATATAAATTCCAAGGCACTAGTTAGTATCTCTAGTGTTTGTAGTTTTAGTTGTTTCACGTTTAAACAAATTTAAATTTCATTTACATAATAGACTTCCCAAGAGTAGAGTCGTCATTTAAATTAGTTTCTTTAATTACTTACTCGTTGCCTGAAAACAGTACATGCCAAGAGGTTGTCTTTGTTAGTTCAGTCCTAAAGTTTGTATCAGCAAAGCATTCCAGTTCTGAGTAAATAGAAGAGGAACCGTAAATAATTTGCTAGGTAAAGGTTTTTACGTATATGTTAGACTAAATAATATGACTTTATAAAGTCGTGAATAGTATACATCAAACATCATTATATTTTTAACCGACTTTCAAAGAAAAGGAGGTTATCAAGTCGTCGGAATCTTTTTTTTTATGTATGTTCAGCGATTATTTGAAGACGCCTGAACTAATTTGAATAATTATTCTTTTTTTGTTTGAAAGGGTACCTCACAGGGTAGTCCCATAGTGACCATGTCAAGATCTGATAATGTCAATATTAAAAAAAAGCATGTTGAATACGTAACACGCCGTCATACGAGTGTCAGTACAGAGAGCAGTGTAATCAGTCCTTTGGTCGCACACTATATATATATCGATGTTCAGCTCTCTTTGTAATATCAATGGGGTGTGCCTCAAAGTAGATCTCCTATTCATGTGCTTTATATATATAAGTTGTATATAAAATATCAATTGAAGTTGAAACATATTTAACTACCATTTATAAATATATATATTTCATATTTGTTATTATAATAATGAATAACATGAACTTTCCTTATAACTTAAGGAATATATTTAGTAAGATTAAAGCTGCATATCCCACATACAGCTCCATATAGCATAAAAGCCATAAATACAAAATTCCATCATATTTCATTTAGTAAAGTTCCCCTATTTCCTTTAAAGAAAGTGACATGAAATGAAACATAAAGTATACCGTTTATTACATATATTATGTTTAATGTATCGAGTCTCAATTAAGACCCTCACAAAAGTGCATAATCAACACTCAGGTATGTAAGTTCTCATAGTACTCAAAGTTTTGTAAAATCTATTTGAATATTTCAAATTTCTGTACGCGCACTTCGATAGGGCTCATTTAGCTGCCTTTAGAAGGAATTTGCAGTTTAATTAGTAAATCTAAGATGCGATTGACAACTGTGTTTGGCAAAAGTAAATAATTACACAAAAGTAATTAATTTAGTGGCAGAATTCAATATTGTGCTTTATTCTGAAAATTATCATTGCTTATGTGTTTACAAATCCATTATAACACTTTTGCCTTTGTATAACATTTGCAGAACATTTGAAATTGTAGCAAAATAGTTGTATGTTTAATTCGAGTCTAAAACAATAATTTATGAGTCATTAGATGGAGGACCTTTTCGGGGATTGTAGTAATGTGGCCGAATACCGTCCGGTCGTTAGTAGGAACAGAAAATACTGATTATAAGACAATTTGCACAGATTGTTTACATTGTGATGTAATCGAAGTTGTAAGTACTTGTCGCGGTTTGTTGACGTCTGAGACAAATGACAAAGCATCCATTGCGGTGTCTCTAACACTGTAGAGACTGATTTACGGTCGTCTGAATCTCTCCCTTTTCCAGTAATTCTGTTAATTAATAATGAAGAAGACACTGTAGCGATGTCTGAGCGCTAGCTACAACTGTTATACAATTGATATTATTAATTTAAACATGAACAATTGATGCCATATTAAAAAAAAATATATTTTTTGTTATTGGACTATAAAATATTTTATAAAGTTACAAACTTTAATAGCTACATATTAACCCAATTAAATACAATTGGGTTAATATGTAGCTTTACATACATATAGGTAAAGTAAATCGTATAAAAATTACTGATACAAGATTTTCCCGAAATATATATTCACCGAAATATACATTCATTACCTACATAGTATTTCCGGCTTCGGCGGTTTTATTACAAATTATACCATTTTTCAGATGCGGTTTTATAGCAATAATTCGTATCCGCATTCGTAAACTCAAACGTCGTAGTATTTTCTTCTTGTTTTATAGCTTGAGGCTGGTATCAAAATTCCCGTTCTGTAAATATATTTCAAGGCTGATCCCGAGAGGGCTTAGAAAATCATTCCGAGACGTGACTACAGTTCTTATAGCCCTAGTGAATTATGAGATAAAATATTTATAAACGTTTTTTAGAATGCTTACGTTTACTGAATTTACGTTGTATTGACTATTTCAACTATATACATATTTATACTGACTAAGACTCTCGACTTTCGTCTATCCTCTTTTAGTAATATACACAATATGAAGGGTTTTCGACTTACAATATCAATTACAAGTAAAACCCTACCGTCTTTATCAATTAGCAACTATATTAAACAAAACCTATACTAAAAAGTTATTATATTTTTATTAAGTTATTTTATTATTATTTATTTTATTCATTTATTAATAGCATAAAAATGTGAAATCCTATTTTATCTAAATAATAAAATAGATGAAGAAATGAAGTAGTAGAGCTGAATTATGGTAAATGTATTCAGCCACACTGTCACCTCGTTCTCGGCCGTAGTTCAAACAAAGACTCAATGTGTTTAGCTTGACTTAAAATAATGTAAGTAAAAAAAAATATTCAAAAAATATTACCCCTAAATTGTATTTACAATATTAAAAGAAAGATTTTTTTTCCGAAAAAGATGATGATTAATTCATAAAATAAATAATATTTTCATTGAAAACATCAATATACTTTAATTCAATTCAGTAAAACTGCTTTTGAAACAATAATGTTTATCACGATGGCGACACGACACGTACGAGTACATTTATTGTGACACTCCGGTAATTCTTTAACGGAATGTAAATCAGCTTCACGCTGTATCCCGCACACAGCAGAGTAGGAAGAGGGAACCTAGTGTTAAGACACTCCGTTCCCTATTTTCTGCCGAATTCTGGAGGCATTGCGTGTTGAGTGGCAGAACTCAACGCCGCCCTTTGTCTCAACACCAGAGCGAAGAAATGGAAATATAAATTAAAGTAAATATTTCATCTCCTCGAGTGGGGATCGAACCCACGACCAGTCGATTTACAGTCACGCTTTGTGCCCCTGCGCCACGA
The DNA here is from genome assembly GCA_021202915.1 of Heliconius himera. Taxonomy (NCBI): domain Eukaryota; kingdom Metazoa; phylum Arthropoda; class Insecta; order Lepidoptera; family Nymphalidae; genus Heliconius; species Heliconius himera. The sequence continues at coordinate 642,442 of JAJHJA010000296.1, forward strand.
CCAGCCTCAATGGAATGTATTATAGTTAAATTTAAATTTGAAGCTTTACGCTCCAGCGCGATATGAGGATTTTACTCACACTGACACGTGTTCACGGAAACGTAAAAACATTCTGCGCTCGTGCGGATTACGACATCAATATAAACGAGATCAATGCGAATATTTCTTACGCGACCTACAAACGTCAACGGTAGTCGCTCCATCACTCGCCTCATCTTCGCATTGCTAAGTAATATTTACTTAATTTCATTATTTTGTTGCTACTTACGGGAGAAATTCGTGTTTATATTGTGTTTAAGCGCGCGTGCTACTTTCTTGTTAGACGTTTGTACTTGTCATACATATTTGAAATAATAATATGCTTATCTCGACGTATTTATATTCTTTCTTTCCATATATTAACTGATAAATACAATAAGTATATTACATTTGGATATAATAAAACGTTCTTTATTTTCACATATGTTAAAAATTAAACTTACTTAATTACTACTATATAATCACTTGAACTACTTACACTATATATACAAATTAACATTAATTGTTTTTAGATATTTTTCTACTACAAGATAGTAGTGAAGAAAATGTAACACAAATTTAACGTCTAATCAGTAGCTTCCATTTCACGCACCACTTATTAATCACTTGTTTTTTTTTTATTTAAGGAAATTAATAAATGGTGGTTTCCTTAATTAGAACACACACAATTATCCAGTTAATCTAACATCGCGGTGATGATCTCTTAATTGAAACATAATTAATTAGAGCATCTAATTAACATGCCATATCTACATATATACGCCTCTTATTTTAATTACCATGGCTTCGTGTACTGTTTTTATCGTCTATAGAACAACAAAGATCGATTTACTTAATGTGTTTAGGATCTCTGAAACAACTGTAGTGTAGATACTGATATTAAATGTTAGATATATACCTACTTATATATGTTTTTAAAATTGTTTGTCTTTCTTCAATTATGTGGTATATAGTAAGAAAATCATTATTTGAAGGCATTGCGTGTGGTTTTTTTGCATTGCAGAACTCAACGCCGTGCTTTCCCCTCGACACCAGAGCAAAGAAATGAAAATATAAATGTAAATACATATTTCGTCTCCTCGAGTGGGGATCGAACCCACAACCAGTCGATTTACAGGCACACTTTGTGCCCCTGCGTCACGACTGGCCTTATTTGGCGGAAAGTGGGGAACGGAGTGTCTTAACACTAGGTTCCCTCTGCCTACCCTGCTGTGTGCGGGATACAGCGTGAAGCTAAAAAAATCATTATTTTATACATATTATAATTCTTACTTGTGTTATATGACAAGTAAACTGTCACGTAAACGCGTTACTAATGTTGTGATGTCGGACCATATTGATATTCGTAAATTTATTAAAATATAAAATATGTCATAAGAAATAATATAAATAAAGCTTTATATATTACATCTTTTTTCTTATTCCTTATTTCAAAAGATGATAGAAATAGAACAGTATTTGTTGGTAATATGAACGTAACAAGACGAAATAGTATTGGTAAATATAATATTTCACATTATTTCATACTGAACGTCTTATCTCTATATCTTATAAAATAAGAACGCATTTCGTCTCTGTCTGGCCTTTCTAAGCAATCTTCTTCTAAACCACCCAACGGATTTTGATGCGGTTTTCACCATTAGGTAGAGTATTTTTCAGGGAAGGTTTATATATAGTTTATTATATGTATATTTTATTGTAATTTGACATGAATATGATAAATGTGCATAAAGTCCTACCCGTTGAGACACTTTCACGCATGCGCTGCTTTAATGGTAAGTCCTATATGAAAATAATGTACTAGAGTATTATTCCTCTTAATAAGATCTACAAAAAAGTCAACGACAGCATATTTGTATCTTCTAAGGATAACATACAGTGAGCATATTTCTGTCTAAAAATAGTAATTTGAATATATTTTTTATTGTGAGGGATGTTTGTCGATAATAGTATCAATCCTTATCCTTTTAAATAGTTTATTAATTTTCTACATTAAACGAAGATAAAATTTGCTCTTTACACTAATTTGAAATTACGAATAGTTTTAGAGAAAAACGCATTTAATTGTTGACACATCACGCCGGCTATAGACCGCAGTTTTGGCGCAAGTTTCATTTATTACCTTACTCTCAGCATATAAATAAATATATTAGTTACGTTGGCCATTTAATGGGGATCAAAACTGTCTTTTACTGTTTTTCATTTTAATAAGTACTTTAGAAGTTGTTACAATATCAAAAAATCCTTGCTGCGAAACGGCTCGCCACGCGCCATGCGTCACCCCGCGCCCCGCGACGCGTCCGCCGCGCCCGTCTCCCCGCCTGCCTTTGTAGCGAAGTAGATTTAGATGCGATTGTACGTATTGGATATTATTTCAGCGCGATATATTTAGTTTCATCTTTTTTGATTAATAGAATAGTAGATAGTCTTTTGTTTATCATTTCTTTCGTTTAAGTATCTTGTTGTTTAGTTTGTTTACTCTTCTTCTGTTCTTTTATTATTTTTTTAACATTTCCTTTTTTAATTTAATTATGCCACGAAAAAGTCGTTCATAGGTCGTAGAACAAGAAATGCAAATAAAAATCATTGGAATCTTACTAATGAAAGCGTAGAGGAGACGAAAATTAGACGGTAATCTATTTATATAAAAGGACTTGTGCTGACTGACTGAGGTAAGACGCACGCAGAGCCGTAACCACTGATGGTAGAAACGTGAAATTTGGGCAGATGTTTATTTTCATATTCTGAACATCCACTAAGAAGGGAATTTGAAAAATTTTAACCCTAAAGGGATGTAATATGGGTTGAAAGTTTGTATGGAAAAAAAAATTAATCTGCACCGATTTTTATAAAAATTTTAATTCAGACTGTTAAAAATATTTTATTGAACACGTGTTTCGCGGTTTTTTTGGATTCCCTCCTAATAAGCGGGCGAAGCCGCGCGCGCCCTCTAGTCTATATATATAAAAGGACTTGTGCTGACTGACTGAGGTAAGACGCACGCAGAGCCGTAACCGCTGATGGTAGAAACGTGAAATTTGGGCAGATGTTTATTTTCATATTCTGGACATCCACTAAGAAGGGAATTTGAAAAATTTTAACCCTAAAGGGATGTAATATGGGTTGAAAGTTTGTATGGAAAAAAAAATTAATCTGCACCGATTTTTATAAAAATTTTAATTCAGACTGTTAAAAATATTTTATTGAACACGTGTTTCGCGGTTTTTTTGGATTCCCTCCTAATAAGCGGGAGAAGCCGCGCGTGCCCTCTAGTCTATATATATAAAAGGACTTGTGCTGACTGACTGAGGTAAGACGCACGCAGAGCCGTAACCGCTGATGGTAGAAACGTGAAATTTGGGCAGATGTTTATTTTCATATTCTGGACATCCACTAAGAAGGGAATTTGAAAAATTTTTACCCTGAAGGGATGAAATAGGGGTTGAAAGTTTGTATGGATTTTTTTTTTAATCTATACCGATTTTTATAAAATTTGAAATTTAGACTCTTAAAAATATTTAATTGAACACGTGTTTCATGGTTTTTAAGAATTCACCCCCTAAGGGTTCAAATAAGGGGTTGAAAGTTTATATGGAAAAATCTTTAAATTGCCACCGATTTTTATAAAAAACTAGAGGGCGCGCGCGGCTTCGCCCGCTTATTAGGAGTGAATTCTAAAAAAACCATGAAACACATGTTCAATAAAATATTTTTAACAGTCTGAATTTAAATTTTTATAAAAATCGGTGGCAAATTAAAGATTTTTCCATATAAACTTTCAACCTCTGATTTGAACCCTTAGAGGGTGAATTCTTAAAAACTATGAAACACGTGTTCAATGAAATATTTTTAAGAGTCTGAATTTCAAATTTTATAAAAATCGGTATAGATTAAATTTTTTTTCCATACAAACTTTCAACCCCTATTTCATCCCTTTAGGGTTAAAATTTTTCAAATTCCCTTCTTAGTGGATGTCCAGAATATGAAAATAAACATCTGCCCAAATTTCACGTTTCTACCATCAGCGGTTACGGCTCTGCGTGCGTCTTACCTCAGTCAGTCAGCACAAGTCCTTTTATATATATAGATTAAATTCAGACTGTTAAAAATATTTTATTGAACACATGTTTCGTGGTTTTTTTAGAATTCACTTCTAATAAGCGGGCGAAGCCGCGCGCGCCCTCTAGTATTATATAGAGTTCAAAGAACAAAGAAAAAATATTGGCATAACGCAAAACGCAATACGTTTGTAGAGGCCTTTCAATATAAGCAGGCGAAATGATCGACCTACTATACTGAAAGGATTTAGCAGTTGTCCGACCCCTAGCTCGACCGGGGCGGAACAAAGGCTCTCGACTACCACCAGTTTGATTTAGTAGATGAAAGCACACGAGCTACGGTATTTATGATGATAATTGCAGCTGAACTTTAACATTTGGTTTGAATCGCAATTTCTATACAACATGCAACAGACTGAGATGGCATTTATTCAGAATTATGAATCATCTGTGCTTAAATAAATAAACAGCAGTTAAAGAGACCAGTTGTTTTATTTATCTTTGCATACTTTTCAAATCGACATCATCATCCTTTTTTTCATTCGCCCTTGCCTGTATCTAAGTGAAACTCTCGCACTAATAATATGTAGGTAGGTAGAAAGAACACAGTATTTCTTTTATATTTCTTACACTACAGATTTGCGGTCCGTATCTTTTATTATGGAATATATTTCTTTTGCTTATTTATTCATTATCTTAACACTATGATCCCACCCTATGCGGGGAAAAGCGTAAAGCTGCTTTATCTGACTCCACTAAGGAGATGTAATTTACTTAAATATGTTTTCCTCTCAGAATATTATCTATATAGTGCCACTCTCGTAATATTATAAGTCTGAATATGTTATAATCATAGCGTAAATGTAATCATAGCGTGATAATGCGATTTTTATATTTAACATCATATAGAAAAGAGTAGATTTACTACTGAATTACAAGATATTTAAGAAGGGTCGCCGAGAAGACGTAGTCTCATAGATTCTGCTCATATTATAAGCGCTCATACTTGATAGGAGTTAATCAGGTTCACCCTCACCCTTATCACTAAATCCGTGTAAGCATATATGTATGTTGTACATGATAATATAATAATAATTTGAGAATTATGTATAAATGTACAAAAAAGTTGTTATAAAATAAATAAAATCCTATATACACATTATTATACAGAATTTGCTGTGAAGTTATTTTTATTTGGTTTTGGTATTTTACATCTTACAGTCACGGTAAGTTCTTAAAAATTGCCACATTACCATTTATATTAGAAATAAAGTTATTACTTAGCGTAAATATTATATGTGTTGAAGACTCGCGTGAGGCTCAGAGAAAAGAAGTCGGAGTTATGAGGTATTAAGGAACACTATTTTATCTTTTAGTATTACTGAGATGACCGCAAATAAATCGAGATTTAGACCTCGCACTGTGTCGTTACTTTACACGATTTATTTCATGTAGTAGTTTCAGTTAAATAAATATTATGTTTTGTTATTTCAAAAACTTTTATTAAATCGATACATTATAATAGTTATAATGGTAACGTGTATTAAACTTTAAGTAAAACTAAATGTGTAGTACATATACAATAATAAAATAATTGATTCGATTCCTACTCGAAGAAATTGAATATTTATTTCATTAATTTCTTCGCTCTGATGTCAAGGCAAAGCGCGGCATTAAGTTCCGCCACTCGATACACAATGCCTCGAGAATTCGATGGTAAATGGGGAACGGAGTATCTTAACACTAGGTTCCCTGTGCCTACCCTGCTGAGTGCGGGATTCAGCGTGAAGCTCATTTAATTTACTATATTTTCGCCCGCAGTACCACTGTGAAGAGTCTATCTTAGTGTTATATTTGTCACCAGCGAGGGCGCTTGTGAAATTGTACTCATATTGTAAAAGATAATCCTCTTAAAGAATTCATCACGTTTAACTAAAGTCCCTATCAACGCGAGCCTTGCCATCCATTTATCACTGTGTTTTTGTATACCTGTAGTAAATATATATCTTTTTATTTTGACATATATTTATGTTGCTTTTATTTTGTATTTAGCATGTTTTTTGAGGTTTTAGTGGTAAGCCCGAGTGGTTTACCTTATGCATGTATATTATTTATGTATTTTCTATTCATATAGAAATCAATCTTTCATCAGCTTTTTTTATAATTATTTCTTTAGTTTAATAATTAACTTTGTATGAATGTTTTATTTTAAATATTTTATTTTAAACATAAATTTATAATAATAAGTGATTTTGACTACTAAATTCATCAAATACTTAATATTATTATAATATGTATCAAATACCATCATTACAATAAAAAAATATATGAAAGTTTGAATTTAAGCCTCAGTAGTATTTACATTTTCCGAAAGCTTCTAAAAAACGAACGCTTACTTGCTGGTTAATGAGCCGACGTTGTGATGATAATGTCGCTGGTACTTAACGCTTAATTATTACGTGGGGAAGGAATAATATGGCAGACAGGAGTGTGGGGAGCTTGAGACATGTTTTGAATTGTTACTGTGGCTGATGAAAAGAAAATCACTTTGAGTTAATTAAGGACACAGAAAAATTATCAAACAATTGTTTTTCCGTTTTTAGTACTCGCATTGTGTAATTCTAATAATTAAGTTAAAATATAAATTATTCAGAAAAAAATATGTAATTTTTTGGCAAAAAAATAATTTCAAGAAATGAGAACAAAACCATTTCTTCCTTCAAAGCTAGGACTGAAGCTGGAAGCGGTCATAAGAATAAGAAAGATGAAAAGCTTTTGATTAAAACTTTACACAATATTCGATGTGTTTACAACTAGATAAATTTTCGAACAGTTACAATACTTATACAATTTATTTGAAAACAAAGTTACTTTAAAGATTATTTAGTCTTCTAATAACTGTTAAACTCGTTCAATGGCTTAGATATACACAGGATAAAAGGATATAAAAATCCAATACCTATCGGTAGAAAGGTCATTACGCGTTCGAGAGTCCAGGTACAGGAAAGAGGAGGAGCCGCTGACCATTACTTATCCACTATTCAGTTTGACCCATTTAAACTAAAAGTGCAATGTCAACAAGATGGAAAGTTAAATTTTATTGGGATCGATCCTGGAGATGAAAGATCTACTACTAGCTGCTTCTCAAGGTCTTCAATGTTATAATTGTATTCACATTTGATATAATTAAATGAATTGATTAACTGAAGTAAAGAAATCCATTTAGATGACACATCTAAATGGATTTCTTTCTTTAATTACACTATGCGTAAGAATTAAACTAACTTAAAAACTTCCGTAAATTCAACTAAATTCAACTCAATTCAACTAAACTATGTTGACATATGCACTTATTTTACCTCCACGGCCTCCTGAGAAAAATAGTCTTGACAGACGGTCAAACAAATAAATGATCATGTTAGGGTTCCGTTTTTTCTTTTCGAGATACAGTACTCTAAAAAATGTGAGTTTTTGTTTTCAAATATGTATATTTATATAATTTAATTTAACGTTCAGTGGCACAAGTAAGGAAAGAATGTGGAAAATGAAATGCTTGCTTGAAATCTATCTTACTAGTTCTTCATTGCTGTCTTTAAAAATATATTTAAAAGGGTAAAAAAAATTGTTTGTCTGTTCTATATCTAGTATTATGCTAGTTCGTTATGCTATAAGCATTGCTTAATATTAGATTAAATTTGAGGGCATATATATCTGAATTAAGTTTTAATAAACAGACACTCTGCTTGCAGACTTCGAACTGCTAGATAATCTCCATTTTAAAGTCGATAAATTGTCCAAAGAGATATTTGATAGCTTAAAAATATATGAAAATTACAGTATTTCATATGCTATTTTTTTATTAATTTACAGATATACATAATTTAGACAGTATTTAGAGTTAAGTAGAGAGTTAAGTAAGTATATGAAATATATGGTTTGAATATATGGGAGTAATTGTAGCTATTGTACGAAATATTATTAATGCAAATACTTTATAGTTATTAATATAGAGTTTTATATATTAACCAAATATAATACAAAATATGTATAATGCCTGTATTCTTCACTCTTCAGATATAAATATAAATTGTAACTTTGAATACATTCAAAGAATTCACTAAAAACACATTATAAACAGATTTATGATGAATTTATCGACGTGTAGTAACATATTTTTTTCTATATTATCAATATAAAGAATCTTTCGCATCTTGTTTGCGTCTTAAAAAATAACAAAAAGTTAACAAACATTTAAATGCTAAATATATATTTACTAAGTAATAGATATTTCGAAAGTATTTTACAGCAACATCGACGTCTGACTCTCGCGGTAACCGTTCCTTTGCCACTCATGTCTTTACTACGTGACTTTAGTTCAAGCATGTAACAGCAATCCGTAGCATTTTTCACTTGAAAAGAATTTGCTAGGAAAAATCGCAAATTTTGCAAAGACTAAAAGATGAGATGATTCGGCAGCGTGATAACCGATTACCGATAAAATCCTATATACGCTACATAAAATTGAAGAAATTTTTTAATGAAAATTGGAGTGCTTAAGAATTAATTTTTCTTAATTTTTCTTTGAATAATATTTTTGTATTGTATTTTATATTATTTTTATTTTATTTTATTGTATTTTATTGTATGTTATCCTTGTTTGTATTTTATGTTACTAACATAGTTCTTAAGTAATTCATTGTACTAACCAACTATGAGCCTGTGTCGCTTGGAAATAAAAGATTTTTATTTTTTATTTTTTATTTTATTTTATTTTTTATTTTTATATTTTTTAAGAATATACACAGAAAAAACGGGTTTAAGGACCAAAATCCAATGTTTGCCTTAGTACGTATATCTAACTGTCGATATAAACGCTGCTTTGCCTAAAGATTATATTTTGACTTGTGTATGAATAAGGTAGATTATCTCAAGACATTTTATACAAAGACCACTCTGTATAAAAAACTTTTTTCGGGCCATATTTCACAGAGTTGAAAAATTATATCGCTTCACATCACTGAAAAAATGTAAAACTGTTATTAAAAAGTGTATCTTTTACAAGAATAAATATTTTTAAGCTTTTTTATGAAAAGGTGGAAGAAAGTGAAATTCTCATCAAACACCTTTAAAAAACTAAATTAATTTACTAAAAACTACTTAAGCATTCTCTAAGAAAGTAATTTTCAAGAACTCAATCACACCACCGTGTTTCCATGAAGTACGAGTATTTTAAACTTAAAGTTTTATGTTATCTTACTCAATAATCTAGCGAATTACCAATAATACATTTTCGAGGACTATAAATTTACAAAAAAGGATTACAAGAACTACATTAGCGGTCATTTCCAACAGTTTAAATAAATGCGAGCAATTTACAGGGTCGTCAGGCCTAAAGAAAAGACCTGGTGACGTCTAAAGTGACGTAATTTCAACTTTGCGGGCCAATCACGACCTCCATATATCACGTTGAATACAATGCGATGTTCTAGATACACATATGTATGCACTTTAATCTAGGGATTAGCTAATGCAAAGTGTGCAATATATGAAGAGTAATAAATTACGAATGGTAATATGAAATTTTATATGTTCGGAAGATTTATAATAATGATAGGTATGTTATATTTGTTTTCTTGCATTTTCATTATTTTACGCTACATAAGAATGTCACACAGAAACTATTTTTAATATTAATTCTTTATATAATCAACCATCTAATAATCTTATAAGTATTTTTATAAAATTAATATTTAATAATGCAATTTTTAACAACCATTAAGCCCTATTAGTTATTTATTACACATATTTGATCGAAAAAATAATTATAATAATCGCATCATAGATACGAAAATAAAATAATATAAAATTTATCACTAGAATTACATTTGCATGAAATTGAAATAGAGTATTAAAATTCAATATTAAAGCCTCGATGAATGCGCGGTAATATTGCAACTCGGCGCGTTCATATTGAGTTCGTCATGCGCGTTATTAATATACAATGATTTATGTCACATTCATTATAAGACTGATGTTTGTACCGATAGCGCACAACACGGGGATATGACGCTCTTTACTGTCTATATTGGTAATAAATCACGGAGGAGGTTTTATTTCAGAGATTTGGAAACATATCATTTTGTTTATATATATTTCACATACTGATAAATCTGATGAATGATAAAAAGGTTAAGTATTTTTTTATTCACTCTAATTTTGTCACGTCACGTCACGTTATATTGTTTGTGAAATATTGAATTTTATAGTTTTCAATTTGTCTTGCTAATTAATATCTTTTAGGGAAAAATCAAAATTCTTTTTAAGCATTTAAGTTTGCTTTTAAGATTGAGAACAATTCTCTAAAAATACCTCTGCATTTAGAAAAAATGCCTATATAATATGTGTATGTAATATACAAGTATATAAATATTAGTCATCTCAAGAGATATCTCAAAATATGCTGAATTTGTTAAAGAAACTGCCCAAAGCTGTTGAACCGAAGTTTGGTAGAGCTAAGTCCTCCGAGAGCCTCGTTACGGGTGTCAGTGGACTTAACTTTGACTGTAGGGTTGGAATTCAAATACTTCAAGTTAATATGTTACACGTTAAACTTTAGAAAAAAAAACTCTTTGTTGTTGTTCAGAAGAAAACTTTATAAGTAAATTTGAGGCTTCCACGGTTATTTATATATTTTTTTTTATTTAAATTATTTTCATTTCTCTGCTTTGGTAGACAAAATGCGGTGTTGAGTTCCAAAACATTTAACACATAATGCCTCCAAAGAAAAAGCGAGAATTAGGAACGGAGTGTCATAACACTAAGGTCACTTTGCTTACCCAGCCACGCCGAAAACAATTAAGGTGCTAAAATATACTAAGTACTTGTAGATAATATTATATTTATATAAATGACACATACAAACATACAAAGGAATAATTAAAATCCTTCTTCATTTGTATAGACAAGTTTGTAAGCACCTTCAAATCAACTTTAATATCTGTATCAGTCCTGCATCGTTTCACTGCATCGTTACTATCAGTTCAAAACAAATTAATTTTATATGTAACGTGAATGTTGATCTTGAACATAAGGGTCCCTCCATCCGGTCGTGAGAGACGATAATATAGAAGATTAGAAACTTAGTTTCAAATAAAATTAGGTAATCTATTATTTATCGCCGCAATATCTCGAGTCCAATAGCATTAGTGTATTCACTTTTAGATACGTCTTTACTGTTCTTTTGATTTATGGTCACAATTCGACGATAATGTAATTAATGGTAGTACCCACGAAATTTCATTTTTTATTTCTATAAAAATAAAAATAATATTATTAGGTGCTATGAAAGATAGGCGTAAGTAAAATATTTTCTTAAATCTATTGTGTTAGGCGAACCAACAAATCAGAAACAAAATCCAGCTTTTACAATAAATTTATTTACACTTGTTATACACATATACTCTCGTAGTCACAATATTGAAATATGAATTGTAATGACAAGTTGTCTTGACAATATCTCAGAACGTAATGAACACGAGTGCCGTGTCGTTTATGCTTATATTGAAAATCCACCGGAAAAGACGCAGCACACTACCGCCACTTAATACAATCGATAATGGAAACAATATCAAATGACGTACTCATAATTACAGTGACACTTATTACTACACTATAAGTAACTTATGCTAACAGCTCGGCCATCCTGCTAATCGCGAGTCCCTTCGCGATTTAAGAATAGTTCACAATTTTTAAATGTCCTAACTTACATAGCTTTAGTTTTGTGTCAACAGTTACAAAATATAATTATATTTTTAGTACAAGTGAGGATATTTACAAAAACTATTAAATTAGATATTCACATGTCATAATATGTAAATTATACAATTTGAAATACATTATCTTAATTAGTAATTTTTAATATCAAAATAGTTATTACATAAAACTAGACTCATGTGATGTTTGTAAAAGAGTCCTGTTATTCTTTAACTAAAATTAAATAAAATAAATCTTAACTACACTGAATTCATTACGCCATTAAATTGATTATACAAAATACTTATAAATTATGTTTAACATTTACATTTTTTTGTTTTTAGATTTATACAACAATTATATAATTATGTATATTACATTATGTATAATTATATAGATTTATACAATTTCAATAATTCTCATTAACACAATGAGCCATCAGTGTTCATATACATTCATGTTATAATTTAATTATTACATATTATTATTTTTTTTTTATTACAAGAATTTGGCTAAACAACACCAACAACGCTACATGGAATATTCCTTTTTCATATCGAACACTTATTCCAGTACATTAAAAGAGCATGTTATTATTAAATTCGTAAACTGAGCAGATTCATTAACTTAAAATAAAATAAATCAGTTTCACGCTGTATCCCCGCACACTGCAGGGTAGGCAGAGTGAATCTAGTGTTCAAGACATTCAGTTCCCCACTTTATGCCGAATTCTGGAGGCATTGCGTGTTGAGTGGCAGAACTCAACGCCGCGCTTAGCTTCGACCGATACCAGAGCGAAGAAATGGAAATATAAATTTAAGTAAATATTTCAATCTCCTCGAATGGGGATCGAACCCACAACCAGTCGGTTTTACAGTCACACTTTGCGCCCTTGCGCCACAACTGGTCTCATTCATTAACTTTTATATAGTTTATAAGCTTAACATATAAAAAGTACTGCTAAATAGCACCAGCAAAACTGTATAGAATTATTCTATCTCCTATTAAAGTCCCATATATATTATCAAAGTTATTTTCTATTCAACCACAGCTAATAATTAATGACACACGTTTACTTTATACATTGTACAAATCTTACATATAAAAGCAGCTCATTTGAAAAAAATGTTCAACACAATTTGTGACATGATCAGTCAAATACAATAAAAGAACGTGACACCGCTCGCCTCATTACTCTCATATTCAAACCACGTTATCACAACCATAATGACTGCCATCTTCACCCCCATAATCTCCATCCTCACCATGATCCTTATCATCACAATGATCCTCATCATCACAATGATCCTCATTATGACCATGATTATTACCCTGTCCTCGTCCATTACTGGACAAAGGTCTCTTCAATCATATGACGCAAAGATTGACCATCAGCTCTTACGTACAGCCGTTACCAGTCACATGTAAAAAATAATAAGTGTTTAATACCTGCAAACGCTTCTACATTGAGTCCCGTCCTTACGTATGTCTGTCTGTCTGTCTATCTAAAGAAGACGTGGAAATATCAAGCTAAAATTAATATGAAACATCCCGATCAACAATACACTATATCTGTGGAAAATTCGTCTTCTGAATCAACATAGAGACAGAGGTTGGTGGGTAAAATTGTGTCAAATTCGATTGGTTTTTTTTTATTATTTTTATTTTTTAAATTCGGATTATTTTAAGGTTTACTTCTACTTTCCTTAACAAATGTCAGCTGTACGCGTAATCTAATAATTTGAGAATCTACTTGTAATAAACAGGAAATTAATAATATACAAAACCAAACAATAACAAGCTCATAGATATAGTAGTTTGCTCTTAATTTTCCTTTAGGCATAAGTTATACTAAATTTGCATCATTTTCCATGTTTGTACGCATTATAAAATTCCACAGCCAATTTTCAATTACTAGGCAAAGCTTGTATCCTATATTACTTACTATAACGATATTAATATATGGACTTAAAGGATGTCGATGTTAAAACTGGAAAGTAACGATTATTGTACTTTTATTGTAAATTTTATCTTCAAATACTGTTTTCTTGAGTATTTTGCCGGCTCTTCTCAGCCAAAATAAATCTAAATATATTTCTGAACCAATGGTAAGACTTACACCATAGATTCACTAGATATTTTTTTCGTAATTTTGCTACAAAAATAAAAACAAAAAGAATAATTTGAATTCGATTCACTTCTTTCAGCTATACATAGTATTTTTTTATAGTTACCATTATCATTATTTTCCCCTTTATATATGTTTTTTTTTTTTTTATTTTCAGATCAAAAATATTTCAAACATTTTTTTAGGATTCATAACTTAAGCTACTGCACCTACCTACCTACCTACGTATGTCTCTATTTGTATCTATTGCTACACCGTGATCATTTCCACCATTTACCAACCAATAGTTATTATTTCCCACCGATTTATAAGTTTTATTTTATAAGAATTTTGGTTCGTGTCTCATCGTAAACACATTTATACTAATATTTGTTAAAATGACTATAACCATTATATTTATTCCATTCCGGTCAATTACAACAAGTTAAAAGAAATACTTTAATATCAATTCAAATTTCGAAAAATCAATCAATTCTTATTCATCCTTTTCTTTAATGAGCTCAAAAATGACTTCACTAACCTGATTCTTAAGTTCCCTTTATCCTTAAACTCGAGTATTTTGCATCCATTACCCTTAACCTCTGGTATTATCCATCCATTATCATTAACCACGGGTAACATCCATCCATTATCCTTAACCTGAAATGTTATCTATCCATTGCCCTTAACCTCGGGTATCATCCATCCATTATCCTTAACCTGAAATATAATCCATCCATCACCCTTAACCTCGGATATAATCCATACATTATCCTTAACCTGAAATATAATCCATCCATCACCCTTAACCTCGGGTATAATCCATCCATTATCCTTAACCTGAAATATAATCCATCCATCACCCTTAACCTCGGGTATAATCCATCCATCACCCTTAACCTCGGGTATAATCCATCCATCACCCTTAACCTCGGGTATAATCCATCCATCACCCTTAACCTCGGGTATAATCCATCCATTACCCTTAACCTCGGGTACGATTAAAATGATTAAAGACGAATGATATGGGACGAATGATGAGGGACGAATGATGAGGGATGAATGACGAGGGACGAATGATGAAGGATGAATGCTTAACTCCTTAACCTCGGGTGGCATCCATCCTCAAACCCTTTCCTCGGGCATCATCATCCCTAAACCCTATCCTCGGGCATCACTCAACCCCAAACCCTATCCTCGGGCACCATCCGCCCCATAAACCCTATCCTCGGGCATCATCATCCCAAACCCTATCCTCGGGCATCATTCATTCTCAAGCCCTATCCTCGGGCATCATTCAATCTCAAGCCATATCCTCGGGCATCATTCAATCTCAAGCCCTATCCTCGGGCAATATTATTTTCCATGTTCCTGAAACTCAAACAATATAAGCTTAGACTTGCACACATCATAATAACTTTTTTATCAACCTAATTACATTAACATAAAACTCCTTCAAATTTATGAATTTGAAAATCTATTCAAATAACTTTTGACATTCGAAATTCATAAAAATTAATAAGTTAACCGACACTGTATAATCTGGCCATAAATGCACATAAATGATATTTCATCTTTACAATTACACGACTTTTAATCGTTATAAAGTAATAATAACCAAGAATATTAACGCTCCAGATAAAATTACAAATCAAAACACTCAATCGACGATAATGGACCAATAAACAAATAAAATCTAGATTTGTCTACAATTACGTGAAACAGGGCAAATACTTTGACATCATGTTAACAACAAACAAATAGCAAACGGAAAAGAAAGTCAATTGAACAAATAATGAATGCCACCAAAGTTCCCTAAGCTGGCTGGTCCTCACGGGATAAAGAGAATTACACTGTAATATCTACATTAACAACAATTATCCAAAACCAGGAATAATTATCAAATCACAATATATTTATCCCGTAAAAGAAAGGAATTTTTACCATATGTCATAACACAAATAAAATGAGATACTAATATATTGAGATAAGAACACATGTACTTTAATTTCATTGGAATATTAGATCCCATAGCTATTACGAATATATTTTCTGTTTGTGTCTATTATACGTGTTAATAAATTCGTATACCATAGAACAATCTAATTCAAAAATAATACATTTAAAAAAAAGTCTATTACATTACGAGAATAGCTTTATAACTCTTAACAGAAATAGGAAACGACAAGACGACAGTTTTCAATAAAGTGACAAAGCCGGAAGTAAAAACCAATGAAAATATTTACAAATTTCAATTCAGATAATTCATCAATTCTAAACATACTACACATAAAGAATATATGTAGAACAATTCCGCATGATGATAAAACAAAATCATATTGACGTTTTTTTTAAGACAACAAAATAGTTACTTCACTAATATTATTGTCATCACAAAAACAATTCTAATATCATTTATAGTTAACCAATAGATTATAAATATTTCAAAATAAGTATTCCAGAAAGTCTTGATAACTGAAATTATTCATGACCAATGAATGTCATATATCTTTAAACGTGTGAAATATCATGGTGTCAAATATCTTTAAATTATCACCCGTAGAAGTAAATACTCTATTGGAAAAATTAATATCCTATCGATCACGTCTACCAACGTAGATGCTATAAGCAATTGCATACTTCTTTTAAAGTATATCTTAAACAATCTCAAATTCTAAATTTATCAACTACCCTCAAAACTGAAACGTTACGTAAGTACTATAAAATGGAAAATGTTTAGGTATGCACATCATCCAGTGTATTCTCAAATTATCCAACCTTCCAAATTTATCCAATAATTCCCTTCATAAAAAAAACCACTCTGGCTGTTATAAAGGTTATCAATCACCACACAACGAAAAGTTCGAAGTACAAGATTTCTATGTATCGTCATCAGTAAACTTTAACTGTTAAAACTATTTATTAAATTTCCATTGAAGATCTTTCATTTATCCGTTTGTTGTTTGTTTGATGTAAAAGAAATAAGAGTAACTAAAAACTATAATTAGAATAGCAACACTCTGCTTATATTCAGAATAGAAAAATTAAAAATTATAGAGAACTCAATTTACATACAATTTATTCAGCTAATCTTTAAGGAGTAAGAAAAATTAGAGAAAAGAAAAAAAAAAGAATATATATATGGTCTACTTACACTTTATGAGCGTGGCAGGAAATTTTGTATATCCTTTCGTAATCCCGCTTCTGAACTGTTAGGCGAACCAACAAATCAGAAACAAAATCCAGCTTTTACAATAAATTTATTTACACTTGTTATACACATATACTCTCGTAGTCACAATATTGAAATATGAATTGTAATGACAAGTTGTCTTGACAATATCTCAGAACGTAATGAACACGAGTGCCGTGTCGTTTATGCTTATATTGAAAATCCACCGGAAAAGACGCAGCACACTACCGCCACTTAATACAATCGATAATGGAAACAATATCAAATGACGTACTCATAATTACAGTGACACTTATTACTACACTATAAGTAACTTATGCTAACAATTGTAATTTTTTTTTTCTATTTTATTTATACTGAAAACGCAACAATAGATGTTTGTCAGTACTTACGCGATTTGTAGACTCTTGTCTAGTAGTGAGTTAGTTTGTTAACATAAGCGTCACAAGATTAATTGTTTATTCAGAAAATTTCACGGCAGATATCCAATTTGCATAAACTGTTAATGTTTACTTTCAATACCAATATCGCATAGATTGTAACAGATATTGGTCACGGTACATCAATATTGTATACTCTAACAGGCTGAAGTGAAAATTCAAACATGAAATACCGTGAAATAGCTTCACAGACATTTATTTATGAAAACAACATACATATAGCGGTTTCCTTACAAAGTAAATCCGAAATAGGGCTAAGAAATGGAGTTCGTGAGAAACACTCGAATTCTATTTCGACCGGTTACGGTTGTCCGGTTAGATAACGTGCAGTCGAGACCTCTACATGAAAAGGGATGGAACTACTGACCATTTCGAACTGTGTGAAATTTTATAGACTTTTGGTAATATTTACCTTTTGTATATACAATATGTATTTTATTCATTATTCTTAACTATTTTTGGTATTTTAATTATTATTTTAAAGAGGGTAACAACTTTAGAAACTACAGGGCCTAATCTAACAACCTAACTGTATCCCCCGATTTTGTTATCATTTGGTTTTTTGGATTGCCCTCTATGGTGGCAAAATTATAGACGTAAACTTATATGATAGTTCGAGGTATTGAGTGTTAAGTTTTGGAACTTGGTGCCGAGCTTTGTCTTAACAGGGTAGAGTAACAAAAGTAATATATTCCCCAGAATTGCGATCGGCCCCATAAAAATTGCGCACAGCCAGACGCTGACCCACTGCGCCACGACGTCCTCTACAATTTGTATATATTATATAATGTGTTTTCTTATATAGAACATCAAAGTTACTCATCATCACGTTTACAGTAATAGCTATGTATTTGTTCAAATATTAATTCATAATTACTCTATACAAAGTTGATAAAAGAAAATAAAATTTTATTGTATTACATAACAAAATACTTTATACTTTATCATTGAAGTTGAACTTTAAACTATTGAAGTAGTGCACTAAGAGGCTAAGGATACTGGAAGCTTGCAATTTACGTTCTCTGGGGTTAGTGCACCCTGTGCACTGAATTGAAGTCTTAATTACTTAAAGTAAAAAAAAATGACTAATAATAAAATGGTTGATTTATTTAAATATTTTTATTTCAGTAACAAGACAAAGCGTGGCGTTGAGTTCCGCCAATGTCGAAAAAATTTAATAATTCGGCGGAAAGTGGGGAACTCAGCACTAGGTTCTCTTTGCCCCTACACTGCAGCTCGGGATACAAGAATTAGCTACAACAAAATAGTAATTCGTAACTATTTTACTTCTAAAAAGATAAAAGCAACCTATTAGTCTTTGACCACACCAACAATCTAATAGGATTATCTCTTTGATCTATTAGATACTGTTTTACTGCTCTTTTATTTTATGATCATACTTCGACGATAATGTATTGAAAGTGGCCACAAAATGTCGCTGTTACTTCCGATAGAATGGTTTTAGATTAATATCGCTATACTACTTTTTTATACGCTTAAGTTTCCATCGATACTAGTGATTTTCACTTTCGCCTGTTAGAATTAGGGTAGGTGGTACACTATCACGGCAGTCTTCTGAAAATCACAATGAAGACATTAAATTCTGAGAAATGCCATTTGTGAATATTTTCTTGTTTCATATTTTTTGAGAGTAATTGTCAGTAGTCGGGTTTTAATTTTTCAACTTATTATTTTACATTTAATAAATATAATTTATACCTGATTATATTACATATTTTCACATGTAATGAGGTGGAGATTTAATATAAAACGAGAAAAATCTGTGCCAACGAGCAAACGCAAAACATATGCAAGCTTTTCACTCAGACCAATTACATGTATATACTATTTCTCTATCTGTATTTCTAAGCGTGAAGGCCACAGCCCTTACTATCTCTTGCTAAGTGCTGTTCAATTAAATGATCTATCAGTCCAAAACAAAACATCTTCCAGATATATACTTATTTAGAAAACGTATAAAAATTTCGCCGCAGCTTGGCGAGAACGCATGGCTTAGTGGTCAGAGTGCCTGGTCGGTTTCCAGGAGGCGCGGGTTCGAGTCCCGCTGCGTTCAAAAAAAATTTTATACGTGTTCTAAATAAGTATTTTTCTTTCCTAAGTGTGGAATAACACTTTAAAAATGTTTAAAAAATATCTTCCAGATATAACGAGAAGTTAGTAATTGAATTTCGGCATTTCCAATAGAACACTAATGTTATTATATCTACTAATAAATATTTTTACGATTTGAAATTATATAATTTTGTTTTTATTACATTATCCTGCACTTGGTAGGGTACACAGAAACAACCTCGTGTCAAGTCACTCCGTTCTCCGCTTACTGAAAATTATTTAAGATATTGAGACACACAATGTCTTAAATTATACATTTGGAAACTGATTTGGACTTATATTACCAAAGCGAGCAAATTAAAATTATTTTCATTACAGCTAATAATCATTTACGGAAACGTAAAGGATTTAGTAAAAAACAAAATTTGCTGCAAATATATTAATAACTTATTCCAAGTGAAAAGTACAATAATTTCTAGACATTCAGGCTTCACCGCCGAACACAGTGGTAGATTTGTAAGTTTCATCATAGACTCATTGTATCTTAGATCTGACTATTATAAAAATAATCAATAAGTAGTAATCCTAACTGTTAACGTAACACCTACAGTATAAGCAGTTTTGTTATTAATTTTAAGTCGACTTAATCACTTGATGTATGACTTATAAAATAAATGAGATTAAAAAAAAAAAAAAAAACAATTGAATACCTCGTTGTAATTTAAATAACTTCGCTAACTAATAACGGGAACTACAATAATGCTTAATTTCAACGTCTCTAACTCATTGTGTGCGATATTAGTTTGACTTGAACGTACCTCTCTCTATACATACCGCTCTGCAGATGTCCTATTATATGCTTCTGTAGTCACTATTTGCTTTTGTCAAGACGTGAGGACTAGAAGAGACGCCTTTATTCAGTGATGTAGGTAATATTGTAATAATGAATTAATTCGATACTTGTGGGTACAGTAAGTCTCCCCCTACATACGTAAATACATATTTAGTATATCATTGCGGCGCACTTGGAGCGCGTAGGATAGAAGGTTGTTGATATGAATTGAATGTTGTTACTATTATTAATAATAAACATAATAATAGAACATATAACACGTTATGGAAAATATTTTATTTATGATGATATATCTAAATAATTATTTTGTTAAAGTCACTGTAAGTAAATTAGAAATGGATGCATTCAAACGAACGCTTCTCATATATAGTGAGTATATTTAGTATATTTTTGTCACCCAAAAGATGGCGGCGTGTTACATATAACCGTAAAAGCATAAATATTTTATGTTGTAATTCACTTGGGCTACAAAAGGATATTCACACGAAGGTCTAGAAATGTACTTTGCGCTTAAAATAAGTTGTTAGAATATTTGCAGCAAGATTTTTTTTTTCAACTTCACGCTGTATCCCGCGCACAGCAGGGTAGACAGAGGGAACTTAGTGTTAAGACACTCCGTTCCCCACTTTGCGCCAATTTTTGGAGGCATTGCGTGTTGAGTGGCGTAACTCAACGCCGCGCTTTCCCCTCGACACCAGAGCAAAGAAATGAAAATATAAATGTAAATGAATATTTCATCTCCTCGAGTGGGGATTAAACCCACAACCAGTCGATTTACAGGCACACTTTGTGCCCCGCAGCAAGTTTTCTTTTTACTAAATCCTGCACAGAATATGTTTATTTCTTAAAGTCTCAATGTTTTCGATCTCTTTAGGGGTCTGCCGTCCGTCATATATATGTGAACTATAATAAAGTTCTTACTACTTATACTTATTTTGAATTAAGTAATTTCACTTCAGCTTCACGCTGTATCCCGCACACAGCAGGATAGGCAGAGGGAACTTAGTGTTAAGACACTCCAGTCCCCACTTTACGCTGAATTCTGGAGGCATTACGTGACGAGTAGCGGAACTCAACGCCGCGCTTTTGTTTCGATACTAGTACGAAAAAATGAAAATATAAATGTAAATAAATATTTTACTTCCTCGAGTGGGGATCGAACCCACAACCAATTGCGTTATAGTCACGCTACGACTAGCCTCACTCACTTATTGATTCAATCTCATTTCACTTATAAATTCAATTATATTCAACTACAAATATCTCAGCATTTAAAAAATATATTAATTTTCTACGCTTTATAAAATATTTCTATTGTAAAGGCTGAAATTTGATGACTAACTTCTCATTATCTCTCAAAGATATATAGTATTGGACTAAAAGGTAATTTAATTCAATGACACTTAGTAAAGCAGTATAGCCTACGTTAAGGAATCCAGTCTGAGAAATACGATATAAACGTAATTTGTCTGAGTGAAAAGCTTGCTTATGTTCTGGGCTTATTTGTTGCCACACTTTTAATCGATTTATACAAAATTTCCGCCTCATTTTATATGAAAAAACGTTTTATGTAGACACAAATCCTTTAGGTAAATTCTACTCATTAAACGGAAAAAAATATATTAAAACACTAAAACACGACTACTGATATTCACGCTCTAAAAAGTATGAAACAAGAAAATATTCTCATCTGACATTATTCAGAATTAAATATATGTTCATTAAGATTTTCAGAAGACAGTTGTGACCGTGTACCACGTGATCGTGTGCTCTAATTCATGCAGGACGAACTGAAAGTAATATTTACAGTATGAAATCCCTTATAATAATGATGAAAACTTAAACATATAAAAATGTATATAACATTATAAGTACAAAAAAAAAATTATATAGCGATATAAACCCAAACACCATAACAGTGACATTTTGTGGCCACTTTCAATACATTATACTGGAAGTGTGATCATTAAATAAAAGAGTAGTAAAACAGTATCTAATAGACAGGGCTAATACTATTAGATTGTTGGTTTGGTCCAAGAATAATAGTCCAAGAATTTGAAGTAATTCATAATTTTTTTCAATTATTCCTACATTAATGGCGGAACTTATCGCCGCGCTTTGTCTTGTTACCAAAGCGAGAAAATGAAAATATTAAATAATTAATTCCCACGAATGGGGATCGAAGTCACAGCTGCCTGTTTACAGTAAAATAACATTTTTTTTGCGTCGTGCTGTATATTACACAAAAACATTGTGGACGGAACTATTTTCGACATACAATGCGTTAATTATACTGTTTTTTAACTAAATGTTTATATATTTTTTTTACCAAAATATACCTATCAAAACTTACTTTGTACTAAATTATAGTATTGTAGTAGATTTACAACTCACTTATCCCATCAAAAATCATGAAAAAAAGTTACAGGATCTTTAAAGTAAATTTCATTTAAGTGATATAAGTTTATTTTGTGAAGGAAATATCAAAGCAGTTAAATCAAGAAACCGATATATTTCATCTCTTCGCAAATCCTGCAAGAAAATATGCTTTAACAATATTGTCGCGTTGTGCAAAAATGTTGGAGCGAACAAAGAAATAGTTCTTTATCTATACCAATAGTAGAGGTAAAGAACTATTGAAGAACTCTATATAATGTATCACATCAATACTGAGTCGTGGATGTTTCTTTCTTCATTTTTTTTTTATCCTGAACATAACAGGGTAGGCAGACGAACGCTTTACCTCTTTATCAGAGTGATGAAATAAAAATGTTAATCCTAATAGAAGTCCTGAATATCGTGGATGAATAATATTTTTAACAGTATATTTCATCTGTATCATTCAATCAAAGGAGAGAAAGCTAGAGATTTATATATTTCGTTCTTAATTTTTCATCCATTTCAGAAATAATATATATTGTATGTGGCCGTGGTAGCGCCATACTTTGTCTAACTTGGACATTAGACTAGATGCTACTAATTGTAACAGCTATTTACTTATATGTGTATATCATTCGTACAGCGTGAGCTATTGTATTATTGGTCACGGAAATTTAATTTTAGTTTGCTTTAAATAATTAAGAATTCAGTGCACCCAGCACTCACCACAGTGAACGTACATTGTAAACTTCCAGTATCCTTAGCCTCTCGTTGCGGTACTTCAATAGCTTAAAGTTCAACTTCAATGATAAATTAACTTAATTTTTGTAACTTAATGTCTGTTTTTTTTACGTAATATAATAAAACTTTTATGTTTCCTTATAAAATGTTTAGTGTAATTGTGAATTAACATTTGAATTTGTTATATAGCGCTCGGTGTCACAGGCGGAAAACTTATTTAATATTATAATGTGTCCGTCTGATAGGCGGCCGAGCGCCCGAAAACGCTGACAAAGGAGAAGATCGGGTGAACAGCGCCGGTGGGAAAGGAATTTCTTCCGTTCCCACACTTATTATTCCATCGTGGAGTAATTAAGTCGTAGGTTAAGTTAGATTTAGTTAGGTTTAGGTTCAATATTATATAACAATTATATATAAGTTAGATTAATTTAGGTTTAAACAGATTACTGTTCTTCCAACATTGAAGGCAGTAATCTTA